>CM053774.1:92119659-92324648 GCA_028658325.1 Potorous gilbertii | reverse complement strand
AAGACGTTCTGAACCATTATTGATGAGAGAAATGCAAATTAAAACAACCTTGAGATATAATTTTATACCTATCAGATTGGCTAAAATGATTGAAGGAGAAAGTGATAAATGTTGGAGGAAATGTGGGAAAACTGAAACAGTAATGCATTGTTAGTGGAAATGTGAACTAATCCAAACATTCTGGAGAGCAATTTGGGCTATAAAACCGTCTACACCCTTTGATCCAGCAATACCACCGCTAGGTCTGCATCCCAAAGAGATCAATAAAAAGGGGAAAGGACATACATGTACGAAAATATTTATAGCAGCTCTTTTTTGTGGTGGCAAAGAACTGGAAAATGTAGGGATGTCCATCAGTTGGGGAATGGCTGAACAAGTTGTGGCATATAATTGTGATGGAATGCTCCTGTTCTATAAAAAATGATGAGCTTCATGTTCTTAGAAAAACAGCAAAATGAACAGAATCAAGATAACACTGCATACAGCAACAACAATATTGTATTAAGAACAACTTTAGTGACTAAGTCATTTTGACTATTACAAATACTGAAATTAATACAAAGGACCTATGAAGGAAGATGCTATCTGCACTGAAAGTACTAATGAAGAGAGGTATGTATAGAATGGTTTTACATCTATATATAAACACATATGTGTGTATACATATAGATATATGTATGTATGTATGTATTTGTGTCTAATGTAGCTAACTCTAGGGAGGGATGGGGGAGAAGAAGAAAAAAGGAAAGTTACATGATAACTTTATTATATATTTAAAAAGGAATAGCAAGTTGTACATAACAGATTCGCAATTTCATGTACAGTCATTTTTCTGCTATTCTACCATGTTATAGAAATGCTTGTTTTATCTTAAGTTCAGAGTAAAATAAAATTTTAAAAAGTGAGAGATAATATATACAGAACATTTATTAAGAGCTTAGCCTATACTAGGCACTGTGTTGATTACTGGAGATGAACAATATTACCAAGCTAAACAGTTCCTGCCCTCAAAGAAGTTACATTTTAATAGGTGAAGACAATACATAAAAGTAAAACAGAAAAGATGTGGGGACAGTCACAGCAGCATGGTGTGGAGATGACCAGGAAGTGGAGAAGGCTAATTCTAGGCAAGATAAGGCTCTTCTCATCTATCACAGCTCCTTAGCCAAGGGGGACAGTCCAAGAAGAGTGAGAATGATGGCCAGAATGTAAGCATCATGGTTTGGGCTAAAACATAACACAAAAAGTAGGCATCCATAGCAATTAGGATGGTGAAAATGGAAAGCGGTCTGGGAAAGGCCTGATGTTAAATGAAGCACTTAAGACATACTGAAAATGCGTGAGACTTTTATAGCTAACAAAGACATAGGATGGCATTCCAAGCTAGGGAAAACAGCAAAAGCAAAGAGGCACACATGAGAAAGGGTGATGGTATTTGCAGAGGACAATGAAGAGTCTGGCCTAAAGAGAAGAAGGTTGGATAAGAGTAAGAGATAAGCTTGGATTTCCATTTATCATTGTTTTAGGTGAAAAAGCTTGATTACAGAGTCTCAAATTTGAGTATTTGAAGTTAATCAAAAAAGGAGCCCCTATAAGTTCTTGAGAAGAATGAAATAGGGTACTGTAGTAGTCCAGACCAGGTGATCAAGAACTTGATTAAGATCTTAATGAGGATAGAAATGAAGATGAAGGAAAATAAAACCTAATTATCCTTTAAAGAAAAAAGACAATGGCTGTGACATTGGAACAGATCACACATTTAAAGAATTAAAGAGAGAGAACTGGAAAGAGAACTCTAAATTTCAAGACTGGAAAACTGGGAGTATGGTGGCATTGTTCAACTGATGAATTAAAAAGGATTTATTAGATCCCTACTATGTGCCAGGCAGGGAGAATAATACAGTAGTGAAGTAATCCCTGATTTCAAAGATGGATACATGTATACAGGTAAGTACACAGGTAAAGTGTGTATGATGTGTACATGCGTGTGCATGTGCGTGTGCGTGTGTGTGTGTGTGTATATGTGTAAAAGACAGTGAATTGGAGATAGGAGATTCTAACAACCAAAGGAATCAAGAAGAAAGGTCTTTTTAAGGCCAGACAATTTGAAGAGAGCAAGGGGTGGATACCAGTGTCCTGCACATAATAGGTGCTAAACAGAAGTTTGTTAGATTACACTGAATGAGATCAAAGTAGGATTGAAAGGGAGGACTGCTGAATGGGAAGGGTAACTGTAAGTACAGCTTAATGAGATTCATCAAGACCAAACAACCAGGCCCCACAACAGATATCAACCACAAAGCTATATAGCTAGCTTTAACTTATTTTTAACGTATATTTATTTATTTTTAATTTTCAACATTCATTTCCACAAAATTTTGAGTTGCAAATTTTCTCCCCATCTCTCCCCTCAGCCCACCTCATAACACCTTGCATTCTGATTATCCCTTCCCTCAATATGATCTCCCTTCCCTTATCCCTATTTTCTCCTTTCTTGTAGGGCAACACAGATTTCTATAACCCATTACCTAATTTCTTATTTCCCAGTTGTATGCAAAAACAATTCTCAACATTTGTTTCTAAAACTTTGAGTTCCAACTTCTCTCCCTTCCTCCCTCTCTCCCCACCTATCCCCACTGAGAAGGCAAACAATTCAATATAGGCTATATATGTGTAGATTTGCTAAAGACTTCCACAATAGTCATGTTGTGGAAGACCAATTACATTTTCCTCCATCCTATCCTGCCATCCATTTCTTCTATTCTCTTTTGACCTTGTCCCTCCCCAAAAGTGTTTACTTCTAATTACTCTCTCCTCCCATTTGCCTTCCCTTCCATCATCCCCCCAACCTGCTTATCCCCTTCTCCCCTATTTTCCTGTAGTGTAAGACAGATTTTCACACCAAATTGAGTGTGCATGTTGTTCCTTCCTTGAGCCAAATGTGATGAAAATAAGCTTTACTTTTTCCCTCTCTCTTTCCCCTCCATTGGAAAAGCTTTTTCTTGATTCTTCTATGAGAGATAATTTGCCCCATTCCATTTCTCCCTTTCTCCTCTCAATATATTCTTCTCTCACCCCTTAATTTTATTTTTTTAGATAACATCCCTTCCTATTCAACTTACCCTGTGCTCTCTGTCCATATGTATGTGTGTGTGTGTGTGTATGTATGATCTCTCCAACTACCCAAATACTGAGAAAAGTCTCAAGAGTTACAAATATTATCTTTCCATGTAGGAAGTAAATAGTTCAACTTTAGAAAGTTTTTATGATTTCTCTTCCCTGTTTACCTTTTCATGCTTCTCTTGATTCTTGTGAAAGTCAAAATTTCTATTCAGTTCTGGTCATTTCATGAAGAATGCTTGAAAGTTGTCTATTTCACTGAATGACCATGTTTTCCCCCTGAAATAATATACTCAGTTTTGCTGGATAGGTGATTATTGGTTTTAATCCTAGTTCCTTTGACTTCTGGAACATCCTACTCAAAGTCCTTCAGTCCCTTAATGTAGAAGTTGTTAGATCTGGTGCTATCCTGATTGTATTTCCACAACACTTGAACTGTTTCTTTCTAGCTGCCTGCAATATTTTCTCCTTGACCTGGGAACTCTGGAATTTGGCTACAATATTCCTAGGAGTTTCTCTTTTGGTTCTCTTTCAGGAGGTGATCCATGGACTCTTTCAATATTTATTTTGCCCCCTGGTTCTAGAGTATCAGGGCAGTTTTCCTTGATAACTTCATAAAAGATGATGTCTAGGTTCTTTTTTCTCATCCTGGCTTTCAGGTAGTCCCATAATTTCTAAATTGTCTCTCCTGGATCTACTTTCCAGGTCAGTTGTTTTTCCAATGAGGTATTTCACATTATCTTCTATTTTTTCATTCTTCAGGTTTTGTTTTATAATTTCATGGTTTCTCATAAAGTCATTATCTTCCATCTGCTCCATTTTAATTTTTAAAGAACTGTTTTCTTCATTGAGTTTTTGAGCCTCCTTTTCCATTTGGCTAATTCTGATTTTTAAAGCATTCTTCTCCCCATTGGTTTTTTGAGTCTTTTTTTCCAATTTCATTAGCCTATTTTTAAAGGTATTTTTTTCTTCAGCATTTTTTTGGGTCTCCTTTAGCTAGCTGACTTACTTTTCATGATTTTCTTGCATCTCTCTCATTTCTCTTCCCAATTTTTCCTCTACCTCTCTTACTTGATTTTCAAAATCCTTTTTGAGCTGTTCCATGGCCTGAGACTATTGCATATTTATTTTGGAGGTTTTGGATGCAGAATCCTTGACTTCCTCTGATGTTATGCATTGTTTTTCCTCATCTGAAAGGATGGAAGAAAATACCTGTTCACCAAGAAAGTAACCTTCTGTAGTCTTATTTCTTCTCCCTTTTTGGGGCTTTTTCCAGCCACTTACTTGACTTTTGAGTCCTTTTTCAAAAGGAGGGTATACTCTGGGGATCTGTAAGTTCTCAGTTCCTCCAAGGTAGCACAATTAAGGGAGAGGAGTTTACTCCTCTCCTGGCCTGTACACTGGTCTGGGAGCAACCAAAAACTTTTCTGCCCAGAATCTGCAGTTAGAATTCCCTCACCACAACAGCTTCCTGCTCCACCACACTAGTGTTCCTCCTCACCCCAGGGTGGAGCTCAGGGCTGAGATTCAAATCAGTGGCTCAATTCCCCCGCATTAGGGAGAGGGCTTCAAAAATGGACACAGCCACTGCAGTGGATGCTGTAGGCAGTCCAGATTATGTTCCCTTCTCCTGGATGAAGGAGCTTTCTCATTGATCTTTGAAGCTGTCTTCGGCGTTTGGGGGGTGAGCAATCTTGGAACAGCTACTGCTGATGCCCTGATGTCTGTTGCAGGTCCTGTCCCTGCCATGCCATGTGGTCCATGCTGGGCTATGCTCTGCTCCGCACTCAGTGCGATAGACCTTTCCTGTCAACCTTCCAGGATGTCTTAGGCTAATATCTTTCACTCTGTCGTTTTGTGGCTTCTGCTGCTCTAGAATTTGTTTAGAGTCATTTTTTTACAGGTATTCTATGGGCTATGTGGGGGAGTTTCTACAAGTCTGTCTTTCTACTCCACCATCTTGGCTCCACCCCTGGCTAACTTTAACTTATTCAACATTGTTTATCAAGGACTTAGACGGAGACCTAGAAATCATGTCAATTAAATTGGCTGATGACAGTTCTGAGTGGGGTAACAAATACATTTATGGCCAAAAATAAGAAGAGGAAATCTGCAAAGGATAAAGGTGGTGGCATGACAGGATAGACAGCTAGTCTCAGAGTCAGGAAAACCTGAGGATAAGGGTGGTAAGAGGCAGTGTGGCCTGGTGGATAAAGAGTACGACTTGGATCAATGTCAGAATGATCTGAGGTTATTATATACATATACAGGTCTGCTATAGTCCTTTAGTCCTTCTCAGTTGCTCATAAGTTGTTGAGAAAGTGCCAATCCATAGTTCTTCACCAAGAGCACATTTAGGTTAGGGTTAGGGTTAGAATTGATTCTCACCTTAAAATGCGCTCTAACCCTTCAATGATGAAATCACATATTTGTTCCACATATTTTCAGACTTTTTTGACACACTGATCAGCTTTATTGATTTTTCTTTCTTTCGTTAAAGATAGTATTTATTAAATAGGATAGCTCCCTTGGAAGGAGAAGAGGCTAAGGGATCTCTGGAGAAATTTTGATGATATAAAAAAAAGATAAATTTTTCTTTAAGAAAATATTCCATCCCCATGAAAAAAAATGGTAAAATCCTAAATTGACATTTAAGACTAGTTTGCACATGCAAAAAATATGTGAAGAGGCAAAGGGCTGATGTGGCTCCATTCATTAATTCCTGTACTCATTAAGTACCTACTTAACAGCAATCCATGTTAATTTTAACATGGTTCATAGGGATGGGAATTAGAACTAGTCTTATTATTAACATGTACAAATAATTTACAAATGGAAGTATACAGTGAAATCTCCCAAGTTTATAGATGACACTAATTCTTTCCCGGTGGCAAGACAGTGACAACTATATTGGTGAGCAAAACAAGAACCAAAGGAACTTTAGCACAAGCAAGGGTAAGATAATGGATCTAGCACAGAAAAAATGGAAACTGTGTGTATGGGATAAGTTAGCAGGTATGACCTAGAAATCTCAGAACCTTCACAGGCTTTTCACTAAAACTTGGACCCAAATGTGGTCCTTCAGCCAAGAGACCAATGGAATATTAGGCATCAACAGGAAGGATACAATGAACAAGAAGAAAATATTATTCTACTCTTATTCAAAATCATGGTTCCATATAAATTATGCCTCACCAATTAGGGCTGTGTGAAAACTGAATTAACTGGGTTAGAGAGTTCCTTGACACTAGAAATAGACAAGCACAGACTGGAAGACTATTTATCAGGGATGCTGAAAGTATGTTTCCTTGAGCTCCATTCCAATAGCAGAATGCATTATTTCTCCAAACTATACCTGGAATTCCAGGTGCCATTCTGGTCAATGCATCTTAAGAAAAACATAAACATGCTAGAAACACTTAAATACTTCAGGACTTCAATACAACAGTACAGATATAGACTATATTAAAAATACTGCAATAGTCAGAATTGGAAGGGACCTCATTTGGGGCAGCTCATCCATTCTACTTTTAGATACCCTGGCTAGGAAGTTTTTCCTTTATATTGACCCAAAATCTGCCCCTCAACCACTTCCAAGCTTTATGCCTAGTTTAGCTCTCTGTAGTCAGGCAAAACAAAGCTGTTTTCTCTTCTACTTAACAGACATTCAGTTAGTGAAAATAACTCATATCCCCACTATTATTCATCTCTAATCACTGAGTGAACAGTCCTGGAACCTTCTCCAGGATAAACACCCTCAGTTCCTTCACTTAATCCTCACACTGCAGGATCTCAATGCATTTCATCATTATGTCACCTTCCTCTGTATCCTCTCCAGGTTACTGACATTTCAACAGATCATGTCCATACTGGTACTTTCTCCAATCAACAGTACAAATCACAATTCTCCTGTCCATTTTTTTTTTCATAAATCTTCCACTGGGGATCAACTCTCCATGCTGAAAGCCTCCTCTTAACACTGTAACATTTCATGATTACCACTCAGACTGCCCATTTAGTTCTTCCTCACTCTTATCATATGACCTGCCCACTTCTTTTTCTAAAGATACATTTCCTATCCCTTACTTCCTGCATCAGGTGGTATGTGAAGAGCTGACTCAGGCTAACTGTGTGACCCCAGGGATATCTTTAACCTTTCAATGTCCCCAGGCAACTCTTTAAAACTATACAAAGAGCAGCTTCTGAACTACATTGATAAAAGGATTTTCCTCACTAAGAGTTCTCTACACCAATGAAATCACAGGTACAGATAAAAAAAATAAATAAACTCTTACATACATTACTTCTTGTAAAGTCCTATGGCACCAGCTATCTCTAGGACATCTGAAACTGGATGTCCCATGGGCATCTCAAACTCAAGTTTGCGTAAAATGGAGCTCATTATCTCTTCCCTAAAACCCACCCCTCTTCCGTCCTCCCTATTTCTGTCAAAGACATCATCTTCCTTTCAGTCATCTGAGTTCACAACCTTGATATCAACCTTATTTCCTCATTTCCACTAATCCTATCTATCCATTCAGTTAAATCTTGTTTCCATGTCAATTATCTCTGGCATCTGTTCACTTCTCTCATATACCACCCAAAATCAAATCCTATGAGCAGTCAAGTAGTTAGGAGAACCAAGAGAACGTATCAGTACAAAAGCTCTGAGAGGAGGGAGCATCCAGAAGAAAACACAGCAAAGAGGTTAAGCCTGAGAAAAAGCCACAAGATATGGCAATTATTAGATCTATTAGGTACCATTAGTATCTTCAGAGAAAACAGCTGCAATTATGTGATGGGGTTAAAAAAAATAAACAGACTGAAGAGGATTTAGAAGAGATTAACCAGAAAGGAAGTAGAAGCTGAGGGTGAAAAGGGCTTTTATGAAGAGTCCGGCTGGCAAAGGAAGGAAAGATACTGTTATGACAGCTTGTAAGGACATTAGGATCTAGGGGTTTTTAGGATGGGAAAACCTGACCATGTTTATAGGCCACCAGAAAGGAAGTAACATAGAATAAGAATGAGATCAAAGTAATATATATATATAATAAGTTCAAGAAATATGTGTTTGTAGGTGATGTTTTCATGAAAGGCATATTAACAGAATGGAGGGAGTCATACGTAAGTACCCAGATTGATCACAAACCACTGAAGCCCTAATACAACATCTATAAGCAGTAGCTTCTTTTGCAAGAAATGAAGGTAATGTTCTTCCTGAAAATATTCCCTATTGAGAATTTGTTTATAAATCTAAAAAGAAAGATGAAACTTTATCAATAATAGAAAAAGAAAGGTAGAGCCTGAGTTAGCCACATAATCAATATTTTAAAACAGTTCCAGTCCTACTCAAAAAGGGTCAAGGCCCCCCGTGCCCATATCCTAGAACATCAAATATAAACACCTTAAACCTGACATTCAAAAATCTAAGTGCTTTAGGCTCCAAACTAATTTTACAGACTCATAGTCCCATATTGCTGTTCATCCTTCATTCTCAGAGGACCGTGGACAACACGAGGCAATGTCTTGACTTTTGAGGGAACTGGATTTAAGTAAGAAGATCTTCAAAAAGTCATCAGCCTCACCCTCTCCTCCAGAGTCATCAGAATGCAACAGCAAGACAAAAGTCAAGATGATTGGCCATCACCTACGATGAAGTGGGCTTTCTAAATTAAGGCCCTTCCCAGGTCTGTTTGTCTGAAGTTACTACCCCACTTCAATGACTCACAGCTGTAGCCCCATAATGTACTTGATTACCTGCCCTTTCATGAATGAATGTCTGTATGAAAAAGCATTTGTTAAGTGTGCTGAGCCCAGTTCTAAGTGCTGCTGAGGATACCAATATGAAAGCAGGAAGAGATTCCAGTCTTCGAGAGACTTCCATTCCCTAATAAGGGAGATTAAAACATAGCCAAAGGGGGTTATTTTACTGAAGAGAGGGCCTGGAAGGACGGCAGCAGGCCTGGGGAAGGGGCTGTATGTGATCCCGCCTCCCTCAAACCCACCGACCCAAGATGGAGATCTCTCCACCCTCTGAATCAACCAATCAATCAGTAAGCTTTTATTAAGCACCTGTTAATGTAACAGGCACCGTGCAGGCAAAGCTCTGGTGGTGGAGGGCCAAACCAAGCACTTCCTTTCCCTGTAAGGAGCTTCTGTCCATGAATTCAGTCACAGATAAGTAAACACAAGCTATTTGCCAATATGCAATAATGGGGGGAGGGGGAGAGTGTGCTAACAACAAAATTAGTAAAGGCCTCATGAAGGAGGCCATAATTAAACTGATCCTTAACTGCAACAAACAGACTAGGCAGGAAAGAATCTAAGGCAAAGATGGGGAACACAGTTTGGATTCAGTGAAAGGGCCACACTTGAGGACTGGGAAGGCCATACATGGCCTAAAGGCCACAGGATCCCACTCCCCAAAATGCTTCAATGACAGTCTGTTCAAAGGCACGTAACAAGAGATAGTGATATTGCATAGAGTGAACAGCAAAGAAGTCAGTCTAAAAGACAGCGAGTTAACTAGGCTGCTCATCGTGCCCAAGTGAGCAGGAATAATGTGCACGGAGCCTGGGAAGAAAGAACTGGAGGTAGTCAAACTGTACAAAACTTTACATGCCAAACAGAGGTGTTGGCATGTGATCAAAAGGCAATAAGGAACCACTGAAGCTTCCTAAGCAGGGGAGCAACATGGCCAGCCTGGCATGCTAGGAAACAGCTTAAGGTAACAGCTATGTGGAGGGTAATTTGGAAGGAAGAGACTGGATTCAGGGAAGCCCATAAGGAGGCTCTCACATAGTCCAGGTTAGAGATGATGCGGGCCTTCACTAGGGTCAATGTGGTGGGAGTTGAAAGAAGGAAAAAAACACAAAAATGTTTTAAGGAGGCAGAATCAACAGCCAGGTGGTGCAATGCATAGAGCACTAAACCAGGACATCAGGAAGGCCTGAGCTCAAATCTAGCACCTGTGAGCTGTGTGTCCCTGTGCAAGTCATTTAATCTTGGTCTGCCTCAATTTTCTCAACCGTAAAGTGAGGATCCTAAGAGCACCTACCTCTCAGGATCATTGTGAAGATCAAATGAGAGAACATTTGTAAAGAGATTACGAGGCACAGTGCCTGACACGCAGGAGGGACTTCATAAACACTAATTTACTTGCAGCCTGCCAGCTCTGGCAATCCGCTGGATGTGCGACATGAATGAGAGGGAAGGGTCCAGGATGACTCCTGAACACCCACAGAGCACTTTGTATTGCTTTTATAATACTTATCTTCTTCATCACAATATAGTTCTTTGTACAGCTGTTTTATTACCTCTCCTAGGTTGTAAATGCCTCATCTTACTCATCTCTTTAGTCCAAGAAAGGTCTTTACAGGACACCCCAGACAGCCGGTATTCAACAGTCATAGAGTAAATATAGTGAGTTCATTATATCAACCTGATCTAAAGAGTCTAATTTTATTCAATTTTTTTAATTTAAATTCAATTTTAAAATTAGTTATTTTGTGTTTCTAACTAGGAGTTAAAATAATTACACACATTTATGGCACTGGGGAGGTACCTCGTTCGGGCATCCTGAAGACTTGCTGCGGCTTGGAGAAGTCAAAATGCCTTAGCCAGCATCACCCGGTGAACAGGTGTCAGAGACAGGACTGCAAGGCTTTGTTTCTCACTGGCTGAAAGGTAATACCATAAACCTGTCTACCTGACCCCCAAGTGGGCCTCCCAAAGCTCCCTCCTCTTACTATCACCCTTACAACTCCTGTATCAATCAGGGAGAGCACACGGCAGCAGAATCCTTCAATGAGAACGAACCTTGGAGCCTATTTCACAAACATCAATGGGATCATTATCACCGCAGCAGCTGGTGGTACGGTCTTTGTGCAGAGGATCTTCCCAAGTCTAAACGGAACAGAAACAGAAATGTAAGTTAATGACCAAACTCCAACTACAACAACCTTCTCCCTCTGCCCTGTAACCATGAAGTTTACAGGTGCTCTCAGTGTGCATGCAAAGACTATTCACCAAGACTCAAGGCCAATGTACCAGTACATCCATAACTCTTACTACAACTGAAGCACATTTTACAATATTTCCTCCTCCAGACTTCCATTTGTCTGTATAATCACATCTGGAAGTGGGTGGTGTTCCCAGACACACACGTTTCTTCAAGCTTAGTCAGCGTCTAAACTTACATTCTTGTTTCCAGTTCCCATATTGTTTGCCCCTGTCCTCCTCTGCCAGCCAGAATTTGGACTTTAATCAGTCCCTGTACAGCAGTAACAGCTGAGCTGGCACTTTATCTCAGTTGAGGGGGGGGGATAGGGTTGGAGGGGAACAAATTTCATGCTATTTAAATATCTTTTACCACAAGAAGTCTTTCCTTAAGTGAAATGAACTAAATAAAAGCAAGACTGCATCTATATTTTTTCCCCATTTTATTCCATTCATAGAAATCTTTCATCTCTGCCCCCATATCTGCTAGAGGTCTTTACACACATCCTGTATAGAATATTCCTAAATTCTCTGGTTCATCTAAAAATTGAGAAAAGATTGCATCCTGTTGGCCTCCAAAATATACATGTGTGTATACATGTTTTAACCTTTTTGTGCTCTAGACTGGAGGTCTCAAACATGCAGTCTACAACATGCCCTGTGGCCTGAAGGAGATTAAAATGTAAGTGGGTAACATTTAACAAAATAAATAAAAATAAAAAGAACATAAATAATGTTAATATGTGGTTTTCTAACTCAATATACTGCCCTTCAGGGATCCTTACACATGGTCCAGTGGTCCCCTTCCTTTTCTATTTGTGTTTGGCCCCTCTCCTCTAGGCAACTACAGCAAGTGGTTACAGAAAAGGGGCTAACCTACATTGTTAAGAGGAAGTTTCCTCACCTAGCACTTAATGAAATCACAGGTCATCATCAAAAACAATAATTACACTGTCTTTTTCATTTCAACTCCCAGAAGACAGGGACATGCACAGATTCAAAGCCAGAAGGAGCCTTAAAGATTTTAGAGATAAGAAATAGGAAGTGCTGGTGCCAGAAATTTAAAAGCAGGCTCTCTAACTCCACTTCCAGTACCCTTTTCATTTATCAAGATCATTTAAAATTTAGGCTTACATATATGTCATTGTCCCCTCCTTTGGGACTGATAAGAGAGTCACAGAATTTTAGAAGCGGAAGGCACTTTAGAGCTGGTATCTAGCAAGCACCCCTGGTTTCTTTGGTTTTTTTTCAGATGAAGACCCAGGGAAATCAAATTACTTGCCCAGATCATACAGCTGGCTGTAGTCATTATACTTTACACACTACACATCCATGTACATAGAATTTCTACCTGTTCAAACAGTCTTCCTTCTTACTTTCTACAGCCTACTGTGGAACAAAATGGACCAAATCAACCAATCAATTCCAATGACCTATATTCACATACTCAATTTTCTCTACCCACTCAATTCACACCATTCGTCTCCAAGTCCTTTATCTACTCTCATAATCTCAAGTAGTATCTCCCTTTAGAAAGTCTAATCATTTCCAAATGCAGTATCTCCAAAGGGCCCGCCTCAGTGAGGGGCTGAAGCAGGCGACCTCTAAGGTCTCATCAAGCTCTCTCTACAGCCGGGATCTTTCTCTGTCCATTGTTCCTTGCTCTGTCTCATTCACTTTCCAATGTCCAAGGTGAAAACATAAGTCTTACACGCTGAAAGGACCAGAAGATTACTCTAATCCAAGATCCCAACCTAAGCCAAGATTTCCTCTACAATTTCCCTGAACAATGCCATACAAACTCAGACTGAACACTTTCAGTGGAGAGTGCACTCCTCCGTATTCCACTGCTCCATAGCTTGTAATTGTTATCAAATGTCTTCCTTAGCGTGCACTGAAATCTACTTTACTTGCCTTTCTCTCATCAGCCCTTAACTTTTTTACTTTCATCGTAACTGTCAATGTTCTGCCTTTTCTTTAGTGATGTTCATATAAAACAGATTGGGAGACCAATATGTTCAATTTTGGAGTATTGAAAGCAGCCTTTTTGCTGCTGAGCTACTAATTCTTTTTTGCAAACTGACATATTGGGTAGACACTAAGCTTGGCGTCTGGAGGACGTGGGTTTAAATTATATCTTATACGCTTCCTTGGCTGTGTGACCCTAAGCAATTCACCTCACCTCACCGTGCCTCAGTTTCCTCATCTGTCAAATGAAAGGGTTGTCTCCCTGGCCTCTGAGTTCCCTTCCTGATTCTGTGATGCTCTCTCTATTCTGAATTTCTGCCTTTTGTCAACTCCTTAGAATGTAATTATGGAAAGAAAAGTGACCTAGTAGTCAGGAGACCTGAGTTCTAGTCCTGACTTGCACTGGACTTTGTTTTGAGTGAGGGCGGGCTGTGCAGGTCACCAGCCTCACTTCTCCTCCAGAGCCATCTGAATCCAGTGACCAGATATTCCTCAGGATGACTAGAGATGACCCAGGAGGAGGCAGTTAGGGCTAAGTGATTGGCCCAAGGTCACGCAGCTGGTGAGTGTCATTTAGTCACTAACCAGGCACATGGCCCTGGGCAGCTCTCTCAACTTCCCGAATCCTCAGTTTCTCTGTACTAAATGAGGAGACAGGACTCGATGACTTCTAAGGTGTAAGGTGCCTCAGTCTCCAGGGCAGGGAGAAAAGAATCAAAAGCTTTGCGAGAGCACCCTCTGGTGGAAAACGAGGGTAGATCAGGTCCTGCAAAGCAGGCCTGATCAGCCACCATGGGCTGTATACAAAGCCAGGGAGGCGCTCCAAGGTTGTCCAGATAAAGCCTCCTTCCTACTACTCCTCAGATCCCAGTTTCCTGCCCAACCCCTAATCTACATCTCTAATCTGAGTTTCTAAGGGTGATGGCATCAGCAACTTCATGGGATCACAGATTGAGAGCTAGAAGGGATGCTGAAAGCTCTAACAAGCTTAACCTCATTTTACAGATGAGGAAACTGAGGCCCAGGGAGCTCCCCAAGGTCACACAGGCAACAGAAAGCTAAGCCAAGATTGAATCCAGGATCCTGTGAACCATACTACTTTTCCTGGTCTTCTGTTACGAGCATCACTCTCTTTCAGTATCCCCAGCACTGACGGCTGTTACTTAGTTCTAAGTGAAGGTCTGGTGTCTGCCTTCTCTTTGATATCAGTGCTCCTTCTCACATTCCTTTAGTGACAAACGTCACCCTCTGTCCTTTAGGTCTCTGTCCATAATGTTGCTTTCTATTTCTCCCTTCAACTCGAGAAGCCTTTAGCTCTTCATGTAAAAAACACTATATTCATTCAAGAGGAAATATTAGCATTCTCAGCACTGATCAAGCAAAACGATCGTGTGGATTAAAACAGTACTGCCCTTAGACAAAAGACATCTGAAGTCATCCTTGGGTATCATGTCATCATCAAGCTGCAAGTGGGGGGTGAACTGTCTCCACTTAGTGATTTTAGGCACTCACGTGGAGAAGTACAATTGGAAGACAATTAGTTACATGGAGCTAATTTTAGTACCTCGGGGAAAACCAAGGATAATTTTTGGCTAATGTGAGCTATAACTTTGGGAACATACAACTGCTTCAGCAGGAAAGGCTATTACTTGTAAAGGTCTAAAGGGCTGAGAGTTTGGGCTAATGATAGCACCCTGGTGAATCACAAGTTAAGTGAGAGACAGCCACTTAAGCAGCATTTCACTGCTTGAGCATTCTGTTAAGCATGCTTGGCTCAGTAACTGCTCTGTACAAATTTCCTTCCATTATGAGCCAAATCGTAGGAGAAGAGCGAAATCCCACACCAAGTAGAACGTAAGCAAGACAGCTGAACACAGAATGTTACCTGAGTAAATGCATCGAGCAAGGAGAAAGGCTACCCGGCTTACTCTAGGGGCTCCAATTAAAAATGACAATGACATTCATGGAGTGCTTTAAGGTCGACAAAGTGCTTTCTTGGGGTTATCTCATTTAAAAGTCTCACTCGTCACTAAGCTATGCTGTTCTTAGATGCAGCAACACATGCCCTACAGAAGGTAGCCTGGGGAAGAAGAGGAAACGTATGCATATTCCAGAAGGTCACTTATCTTACAAGTTTTATTTGGTAAATACCTATAAAAGATTCTGCCTAGAGCAGACATTTTTCCTGCAAATTAAAAATAAGAAGGATGGAGTATTTAGGACTGGAAAAGACTCAAAACATCCTTTAAGCCAAGAACCAAAGGATTCCTAGTAATCGGTGACAGGAGGTTGGATCACTATCACAAAGAAAACCTTTCTCAGAACATCCTATGCTAATAAAATGAGACCCATTTCAATTTCCCCAATACTGAGAGTTTGGGACTGCCTCCAAGCAGAGAAAGGTGCCTCAAAGGTTCCCACCACATTGCCTTTGCGGTTCTTAACAGGTTTCACTATTCACATTAGTAGAATGCTGAGACTAGCCTATCATGGCAAGCTCTTCTTCTCAGTGTACCAAAAGCTGGATTTCAATAATTTACACTTAGGTAACACTCTATGGTTACACTGAACTTCGTACACATTTGTTCATTTATTCCCCATGCAGTAGTGGGAAGAAAGGGGCCTTTATTGTACAAATGTGGTAGTACAGAGTAGAGGGCTCCTCTGACAGAGCAACAAACCCCTTCATGTCTCAGTGCTGTAAGGAACACTTGAAGACTATGAGGAAGTGAGATGGCTCAGTGGATAGAGAGCTCAGTCTGGAATCAGGAAGACCTGGGTTCAAAAGTGACCTCAAATGCTTCCAGCTGTGTGACCCTGGCCAAGTCACTTAACCTCTGTTTGCCTTAATCCACTGGGAAAAGAAATGGCAAAGCACTCTTGTACTTTGCTGAGAAAACCCCATGGCCAGTACTGGTGTGTTCTAGTCCACAGACTCATAAGGAGTCAGACATGGCTGAACAACACGACTCTGACCTGGAGCAATGGTAGAGGAATGCCTTCAATCGCAGGGCCAGGCCATACTTCTACCCTTTGCAAATGACAAAACAGAGGTACAAAGAAGTTAGGATTAGCCTAAAGACATGCAGTGGCATAATGAGGCCCAATCACCTTTATCATATTGTGTCCATGTGACAAGGCATCAGCTGTGCAGGGCAAGGAGGGAACACCAAAGTCTTGCAAACTTATCCAATGGATCTCCTCCCTTCAAGTCTCTCCCCACTGCAGTCCATCCTCTACTCGGTTATCCAAGGGATGTGTTGAGATCACCCTTCCCTCCCCATTCAATAAACTCTAGCAGTTCCCTAGTATCTCCAGGATCAAACAGAAAATCCCATGTTTGGCTTTTCAAACCCTTCAAAATCCAGCCCCTTCCCACCTTTCAAGTCTTCTCATACCTTGTCACCATCTACACATTTGGTGAGTCAGTGACACTGGGCTCCTTGCTGTCTCTCACAAGAAAATTCATCTCCCAATTCTATGCATTTTCACTGGATGCCCCTGAGCCTTGGACTGCTTTCCTTTCCTATCTCCACCTCTTGTTTTTCCTGGCTTCCTTCAAGCCTCAACTAAAATGCCACCTTCTACAAAAAGCCTTTCCCAGTCCAGCCACACTGGGCCTCCTGTCACCCAGGCACACCCTGCACCCTTCTGTCTCCACCCAGGCTATGCCCATGCCTTCAATGCCCACCTTGCCTCTAAAGTTGTCCTTATCACTTAAAACCCAACCCAAATGTCATTTCCTCCCTGAAGCCTCCCTGATGTCCCTTCTCCTCCAGCCTCCAAGGAGCTTTGTTGGACAGCTCTCTGACACACAATATTGGTAAGTGCCTTGTAGCTATCTATGTATTCATCCTATGCCCCTCCTCCCAGGGAAGCTTGAGGAACCCAGAAATCTTACCTTATGTAAACTGTGTGCATCCCACCCAGAGCCTGGAAGAGTGCTTTGTATACAGCAAGAACTTAATAAAAGTTTGTATTTCCATATAAGAGCAGCATTGTATGGAGAACAGCTGTTTGGAGAGAGAAGCTGGGCTAAAGTCTTGGCTCTGTGACTACGTTATCTGTGAGACCCTGAGCAAATAATTTAATCTCCTTGAGTTCTAGTTTGCTCATCTATAAAATGGGACCAATAACATTCAAGCTACCAACTCTGTAGGTCTACTACTCTATGGAAACTGTTTCATAAATTCTATAAATCTGAATTATTATTCTTTACGAATGAAGTTTAATGCAGGGATTCCCTGTACTGATTTCAGACAAGTCTGAAGGAGAAGCTGCCATAATCACCTCCACGTATCCTTGACAACTGAGCTCCTTCACTTTAAGCAACTCTGCAAAATCACTTACTATATGAAATAAAAATATGAGCCCCAAAGCCAACTCACTGGCTTTGAACTCAGAGTAGAATCAGTAATGCAGTGGGAAAAGGCTCATGGGCCACCTCCTAACATTTTCTACTTGTGACTTCCAACAAGTTACTTCACCTCATTGGGTCTCAGTTTCCTCAACCGCAAAATGAGTGACTTGAACAACATGATATCTAAGGTCTTTCCAGCCTTAAATCCTAGGATATGCCCAGCCAAAGCAACTCTTTTACATTTGATACTCCAATGCTAGTACTAGAAATAACCCAGGAAAAAGCAATACATCTCAAACTATGAGACACTGACAACCTAGAATTCCCGAAGAATCAAACGTAAAACATTATAATATTAGATAACTTAGTATGCATATTTCCAGGGGGGAAAAAATTTCATCACCTAATTAAATTAACAGGAACAACAGGCTAGGCTTGTTATGTCCTTGGTAAAGCGAACTCCCAAATGAGGAAAAACCATTTACCAATGTAAGTCAGCCTTCTAAGTAACTTACAATTTAGGAAAACTGCTGGAGCCCTGAGAAGGTAAGGGTCTGCTCAGTGGCATTCAATCAGGATGTGTAAAAAAATAGGACTTGAACTCAGGTCTTCCAGGCTCCTTTATCAATCAGTTCTCTATCTACTACTACTGTGTCTCAATTAAATCTAGTATATCAGATCAAAGAGTTTTAAATGCAAATGTTTCCACAGGAGAATATCTAATTGACAGGATTTAAAGAACTAAGCAGCCTGAGTTCCTTTATCAACCCCTTCCTTTGCACATTCTTCTCCTCCTATATGGTGTTCTGGCCCATTTCTGTGATCAAGGGTGCCCCTGTCAGCCTTTCACAGCCCCCTTTACTTATTCACAGGTCCACCGGTCTGCACTGGAAGACTGCAGGGCTGACAGAGAAACCTGCTATTTCCATGACTTCAATAGGAATTCTAATTCCTTTCAGCATACCATTTTAACCCAGAATGTATCCATGTGGGTGGCCTGCCTGCATCAAAGACAGCCTGGCCCTTCAGAAAATGGTTTTCTCTTTTCTTTCCTTGTCAATGTTTATTCTACATGGGCAGCTGGTCTTAAGGGCTGAATAAGGCCACGCCCTATTCTGAGGTATCTGCTAAACAGCATCTTGGAATTTTATACAGAACTTCAAACAAAACAAAACAAAACTCAATGACAACAAACAAAAACTCCCAACTCCAGACAGATGGGGGTTCCAATGGCCTGCATAAACACACAGGCAGATGTTTCTGGGTCCAGTAGGGCTCAGCTCAGGACATTTTCATTTTGATTCATTCTGGAGCTCTAGAAGGAGTCACCTCCTCCCTGGGAGGGGAGCAGCATGAAAGGGAAGGACGGGGGTGCAGGAGACAAGAAAAGAAGCAGGGAGAGAGAGAAAAAGACAGATGCTGCTTTCCCATTCCTCACAATGCGACCTCAGTGCTCATTTCCCTCCTTTTCACTGCTCTCCACTTAAAGATTATAAACACCTAACATGGAACAGTCCAAGTCAATAAGCTTACTAAGCTAATTAATAATGAGGTCAGGGAAAGAAAAAATCGGTTGAGAAGAAAACACACCACTCTCTGTTAAAGATGTAAAAAGACTCTTTTACATAAATATATTGCATGTTTCACATTCAAAGGGAAGACTGTAAATACAATTTGGCTTTAACACTTTTGACTAACATGGTAGAGTCATGTCCAAAAGGGGGAAGTATATATATGTATGTGTGTGTGTGTGTGTGTGTATGTACATATATGTATATGAAATACCAAGTTGGAGATTTTCTAAATGCTTAACTCCATGAAACTGTTTGTGGAAATACACAATTTAGAACAAAATTTATTGATATAATAAAACTTTGCATTAAAAAATCAAATTTACAAATCTCTCAAACAGACATACCCTTACAGCTGATTTAAATTCATGCAGTGCACAGGATTTATAAGGCAATTTACTCAGAAGACAGAAAAGTTTCGCCATTATAACAAAAATGTTACCTGAGGGAGGGCACCGTAATTCCATATATAACCCTTGTGAGGGAAGATATTTGCCACATAACGTAGCTTGCCTTTCTTTATATCTTGTTTAATGGGATTCAATGGCTCCTTGGTGGCAATCTAAAGAGATCATAGGAAGAAAAGGAAAAAAAGTCAAATGAATAGCAATTAATCCTCTATCCAACTGGCTGAAAAGTTCTTTAAAAGTCTGATATTTTCAGACTGCCAAAATTCATGTCATACACAAAAAAAAAAAAAATCAAGACTTTTCATACTGCTAATTTACAAGCTAATCTTTATAGGCTTGGGAAAAAATGTCCAGAAAAGAAGAGCCGAGATTCTGCAAGACTATCAGTCTCAGCACTCCAAGTAGGAAGACTGGAATGATCAACAGATTCAGATTCGTCAGTTTACTTTTTCTGTTGCTCATCTTAAGTTCTGTGAAGTCAGTCTTATGATAAAATTAATTGTGAGGTCACAGGTCAGCAGGCTGGCTCCAAGTCACATTTCTACTAAGCTTCACTAAAATAGTCTCCAATTATTCAAAGGGAAAAAAATGCCCATGATACCATGTCAGTAAAAGTAAGCATTAGCATGTCTGATGAAGAAAAGCATTTACGCTGGGTGAAGCTTCAGATTTTGGGGTCCTGTCACCTCCTTTACTAGGCAAGGGGAAAAAAGACTGTGAAACAGTGTACAAAGAGAGAAATAACCTAGTGCTTATCACTATTATTAAAAACTCTAATAAAGGCTGCTCATTACAAACAGGTGCAGGAGGGGCTCACAATTTTCCACACATTTTGAGAAAGAGACCAAAAAAAAAAAATCCCTACTTTCAAAGCTAGAATTAACATTAATACTACCACTAAGGTAAGTAGCAGAAATACTTTGGATAACTCAACAAAAACTGGTTACTTTGCTCTGCAAGTGGTCTTGCTGAAGACTTCATGAAGAGAATGAAGGGAGGCTCTGGGGGGGGCTTGGTCTGAACAACTCCTAGCCTCACTTCTTGTGAAAAAAACAAAAAATGACTAATCAGCAGAAGAGCAGATGTTCTTAGATAGTCATCGTAAATCAAGCCTTACCCTGGAAAACTATCATTCCCACATGGGAAAAATCTAATGGGAGAATGAAGTCCTTGGAAACCAAAACTGGCATCACTGCCAAAGAAACAGGTTTCAGAGCAGTCACTGAACTAAATATAACTCAGTGGCCACTCAGGGCACCCTTGAAAATAGCATTTGCCATTTCCCAAGGTGGAGGGGAGGATAGGGGGAGAGAAGGGTCAGTTCACTTCTCGGATACTGAGAGGTCATTTACTATGCAGAATTAAGTTAACAGATTTACACTGAAAAAAAAAAAAAGCTAAGGACTAGTGCAACTGCACTCACCTGACATCTAAATTGTAAACGTTTTTTTTAATGGATCGTGGGGCCAGTTTCAGAGTCTGGAGGATATGGCTTGAGATTCTGCCTCTGGAAAATATTAGCTGTGTGATTTCAGGTAAGTCATTCTCAGGGCCTTCAGTGATACTTTAAGAATATGAATTTCAAAGGGTTACAGATTGAATCTTCACACTGGAAGTTCTCTACCCTGATGACATCAGAGATCATAGGCTCACACATGAAAAGCTGAAAGAGCCCTCCAAAGGCCATCTAGCCCAACCCTCTCATTTTACAAATAGGGAAACTGAGGGCCCGAGATCACATTGTTCAGATCAAAAGAAAAAATTTTTTAACCAAATAGAAAATAAATTCAACAAGGTTCTTAAATTATAACTTTTTTCCTCATTAAAAAAAAAATTGTCAACCACATTGAATTTTGTGAGAAGCTGCTTAACTACAAGACCACATTTTAGATGCTTAATAATGAAGTTTCCACTCCCCTGGATGTGAATAGGCCATATTCAGTCACATACCTCCATTTTGGCATTTGTCCAACGAGGCACTTCTACGACCATATTAAACACAGCCTGTGACAATAACAACAAAGGAATTTAAAGCATATCCACTCATAATTCATGTGCTTCAAAATATGCTTCAGTTCTTTTATTCCTATGAACATCAACTAACCCCATCTAAGAAAAATTCTTACTTAAGTTCAATGGGCTTCTTATTCCAAAGTCTTCAATTTTCTAAAAACTAAGAGAAAATAGTGTCTAAAATAATACAACTACATTTTCAAATTGTCCATGTGACGACAACAATGGAAATCCATGTCAGAGGGCCTTGAGTCAAATTGTAGATCTGCCACTTACTATCTGTGTGACTCTGAAAAAGTCACTTACATTCTCTAAGTCTCATTTCTTCATCTGTCAAATGAGGAGGCCAGGCTAGACGCCCTTAAAGGCCCATTCTGGCTCTAAATCTAAGATCTGAGCCAGAAGGGACCTAAGAGATTATTTTACTAAACCCTCTCATTTGAAAGATAAGGTAAAATGAGGTAGAGAGATGAAATTACTTGTTTTTGTTTGTTGTCAATGAGTTTCGTTTTTTAAGTTTTATATGAAATTCCAAGATGCTATGCAGCAGATATCTGAAAATGGGGGCATGGCCTTATCTAGGGCTTACGACCATGTGGAATAAACATTGACAAGAAAAGAAAGGAGAAAACAAACAGTCACGTGACTATGAAGTGGTAAAGCTAGCACCTGAACCTTGATCCTCCCTCTCCCAATCTCCCTTTACTGCAGAGCAGTTACAGCTGGAAAGGAATTCCATAGTGCCATTCAGTGGATAGAGTCGAAGACATAGGGGCTCTAGTCCTGTCTCCATTTAATCACTTAAGTTTCTCAGGTCTTCATCTTTAATTATTTTAACTGCCCACCTCTCAACACTATCTTCAGGATCAAAAGAAAGGAAACTTGGGGAAATCACTTGAAAAGTGCAAACTGTTGTACCAATGTACAAATGATGATAATTAAAAGTAAAATTTAGTTGAAGCAGTCATTACAGTTGGATCTCACAGGCGGTGCAATCAGGAGCAGTCACAGCCAAAGCATAGACAACCTCTGCAAGCTAGAAGGTAAGAGACCCTCAAGCATGTTGCTTCATTTACCATTTCTTGACTTTATTCATGCTCTGCATGGCTATGTAAGTGTAGCTTCGATCAAAAGTGGCTCTAGGGGCATGGTGGGCTCAAGTCTCCTCACCCACCCTCCACCCCTGTGGTCCTATCAAGAGAGCTTCTTAAGATAAGGCTAAGTTATCCACTGGAAGTGCTCTACCTGACAACCAATCTCATCACTGCTACGTAACAGCTTAGATAAGAGCTTCCTTAAGCCACATTCGAAGTTTCTCAGAGGCTGCAACTAAGAAAAGTTCGTTACTCACAATTAAATGGAACTACAAAGAAACAGAAAGGCACTGAATGGTGTTTTCATGAAGCTGCCCCTGGCATGGCTCAGGGATTCATATGCACAACTGAGGCATGATTCTTCTAAGAGGAAGAAGGCTAGACCTGAGCCTGGATTTCTGCACTTGCTCTAATTCTCAAACATTATTCCCCCAGAGCATGTCTCATCACCCGTCTCCAGCAACTGCAGACACAGCCCACCATTATGTGTCATTTTCTATGCTCTTTCGTGAGGCACCTTTGCACCTGTTTAAATATGTCTGAAGTCATCATTATAAAGGAAAACCTAAGTAAATGGCAGATGTTCACATAATTTATTCATCTCAGTAAGCCTGGTTACTAGAGAACAAATGCCTTGGATGAATGCATAGAGGGTAACAGAAGACCACACTAGTGACAAGAAATGGAGTTTTATACAATGCTAACTACCATAACCACTTGGAGCCCAGAAGGAGGCCAAAAGGACCATGGATGAGGGCTGAATTTTAAGCTGCTCAAGCACGATCTCCCCAAAACGTCTCTTATTCTGGTTTTGATCATGCAGGGCTTATTCCCAGCTTGCCTCCTTGCTCTTCTCCAGTGCAAGGAAAAAATGACATTTTTTCTGATCTGATTTTCCTAAAAGTTCATTTGTAAGTTACTTGCTTGAAACTCTGAATGTATTTTCCCATTGATTAATCAACTGATCAATCGACACATATTAAGCACCTACCATGTGCTGGATACTATGTAGGTGCGAGAGACATGAGACCAAAATGAAATGATCCCTGCTCCCCATACTGTAAGATGCAATCCTTTAAATGACTGGTTAGGTTTCCAGGCTAGACCACATAACCTAGCCCACTCCTAAAACAGTACTAAGTCATTATCTCCCCAAATCCCAAACCCCGTTGACCCCTCTGACTCTGAGCCCCTCTGACCTAAGCCTAGGATTTGCCAGAGGGAAGCAGGAAGAAGGTAAAGCCTGTGTGGAAGCAGCTGCCATCGCAGTCGGGACAGGGGTCTGAGCACATGTGGCAATAGCCATTCCTCCGGCACTTTTTGGGGAGGATAGATAATCCGCATCACTGTTGAGTTGGATAGTATTCATGCACTAGAAAGGGAAATCTGACTTCATTCTATTTACCTGCAAAACTGCTCTCTCTTATCGCACCTACCGGTGGTCACCAAGTACAAAACATGTCCCTCAATATGACTTAAGAATAACTATTTGCTCTCCTCTTCTACCTCCTGGCCCTCAGAAGCCACCTTGGGGCATGTGCTTGGCCCCTTTCATTTGTCCTTTCCAGGACCCTGGTGCAGGGGGGAGAATTCCCACAGGACAGGGAAACAAGCCAAGAGGATCTTGAAACCAGGATCCCAGGTCCAGATGGTGCAGCCCGGAGAAAGCTCTAAGAAACAAGGGTGCCTGCAATCCCAGCCCAAGGAGGACTTGGCATTGTGCAAAGCTGGGAACCCAATTCCCTGCCCCTCCCCAGAGTATGAGATGGGCATGGGGAAGGGGGATTGGAAGTTTGTTCTTGCTATTCCTTTGTAAAAAGCAAAAGGGAGAAGGAAAAGAAGGGAAGGAAGGGAGGGAGGAAGGCAGGCAGGAAAGAAGGAAGAGAGAAGGGAGGAAGGGAGAGAGGGAAGGAGGGAGAAAGGAAGGAAAGGAGGGAAGAAGGGAGGGAGGGAGGAAGGGAGAAAGGGAGGGAGGGAGGAAGGGAGAGAGGGAGGGAGGGAGGGAGTAAGTCAGGGGGTTTTAGTATGAATCCTAGCTCTACTACTACTCCTCATGTGAGGTTAGTTAACCTTTAACCTTTAATCACTTAACCTTTGAGGGGGCCTCAGTTTCTAAAACTACAAAACAAAAAGATGAGACCTCTCAAGATGAACCCTCCTAGCTCCAAATCTACATCTCTGAGGAGTGCTTTAATCATAAAGCATTTTTCTCACAACAACCCAGTCAGGTATACAGTTCTGCTCATATCACCCTAATCTTACAAAAGATGAGACAGTATCCCCAAGAAACTAAGTGACAAGTGCCCAGGGATCATTCAGCTAGCCACAGGTCAAACCCAGATCTCTGCTACAGAGGTCAAATCTAGTGAATGCCCCTTGCTACTATACCACATTGCTTCTAACAAAGGAAAAAATAAACTGAACATCAATGAATAGATCAGAAGGCATTTATTAAACACCTACATGTGCCATGTACCAGACTAAGCACTGCAGATAGAAAGAAAGATAATAGGCGGGTCCTACCCTCAAGGAGATCACATTTTTATCTATCAAACATTTTTTAGATAGACAGACAGACAAATAGATATATCCACACACATACAAAAATATGTGCATGCATGAAATATAAGTATAGATCTACATGTATACATACACGTTTGTACATACATACATGTGTGCACATATAGACACATGTATGCAGTCACACAAATATGCATATATATTTGCATGACTCCGGCTATCAATATAAATCACTACCAACATTTACATAACACTTGAAGATTTATTTAGCTCTTTACATCTCAGCTGATCTCAAAATAACCCTAGGAAGATGTTACTATTACTTCCATTTCACAGAAAGGGAAACTGAGGCTCAAATGAGCTAGTAAGTGCATGAGGCCAGATGTGAACTCAGGTCTGGCTGACCCAAGGCCAGCATTTTATCTACTACTAACCAATCGGCCTGTCTCTTTACTCTAGGGTTTAAACATAAGCCCTTACTCTTTGACCAGAGCAAGTCAACCTGTTTCTCAAGGTATTCCTCTACAAAATGGGGCAACTTTCACTCTGCATACCTCACGGAACCATGAGAAGACACAAGCAAAATTATTTTAGAGCACTATACAAATACCAGGCATAATTGTTATGATGCTCTTAAACAATAAAAGTTATTTACAAAAAACAGAAGCCTCTAGACATACCTCCTGCTCACCGGTCCGAGCTTTCTTTGTAGGAATGCCATTTTCCTATGTACGAGGAAGGAGGAAAAAGACACTTATGTGTGTACATCTCTTTACAAAAGATCAGCTGACTGGATGTCCTAGAGGCGTCTGAAACTCATTACGTTCAAAACAATTCTTTGACTTACCCCAAACCCAACTTCTCTCCCTAACTTGCCTATTTCTGTACAAAATATCAACATCATTTTAGTCACCTAGGTTTGTAGGTCATTCTCAATTCCACATTTTCCCTCAACTCACCCCAACCACCACCCCTGCTACACGCCATCAGTTGCCAACTCATGTGGATTCTACCTTCACAACATCTCTTGCATCGTTCCTCCACCTGGGTCAGGCTTTACACTTTGTCTCCAGGACTCCTACAATACCCTCCCAATTGGTATTTCTACCCCAATCTCTTCCCTCTCCAATCCAATTTTTATATGGCTTCCAAAGTGCTATTTCTAAAGGTCCAACCTTGTCACCTTACTCAAAAACTAACAGTAGTTCCCTATTGCCTCTAGGATAAAATATAAACTCCCCCAGTCAGTTTTTAAGGTACTTTACAATCTACTTCAAACCTACCTTTCTAGACACATTACTTTTCTTTGCCCACTTAACAGTCTCACCAAACTGCTCTGTTTGCTGTTACATACAGACTCATCTGTTCAGAACGCCACTCAGATCTGGAATACACTCCATCTTCACTTTTGTGTCTTAAAAGTCTAACCTTCTTTTAAAGCTCAGCTCAAACACCACCAGAAATCCCCTTGTATTTACTTAGTACACATTCTCTATGGTCTAATGCATATATAATGTAGATATGTATTTGTATTTATCTATATTATCTTCACCTATATTTATCTATGTAAATATCTGTATTTATCTATATAAACATCTATACTATCTATATTTTTAATTTATCTATATTTATATATCTATATGCTTATAATCTACATGTGAAGGCCATATGTATACATACACACATATACACATATATGTGGGGGAGAGTATTTATGTGTGTTTGTATGTATATGTATGTGTAGATGTGTATAGATTTACAGATTTAGATATACATACACACATAATGCAAGTGCCTAGAGGAGAGGGCAGAGACTGTTTAATTTTTGTTACTGCATTCCCAGAGTCTAACGTAATGCCCTTAATGCATGCTTGCTGGTTACTTTAATAAGGATATGTTTTCTGAGTATTATTCTATATTGCCTGGCCAGAAGATTAAAATAAAACTGCAGTAAGAGGTCATGACAGAACCAAAATTGCAACCAACAATTAATCACTGAACACCTACTGCATGCTTAGAACTGCCAGTGTATTCATATAATATATCATGATATCTCCTATGAAAACGATACCAAGTGCCCTATGAATCAAATGACCTACAAGGTTAAATCCAAAGAGGGCATTAAAAAAGGGACTTTTTTTTTAATGAATTGTGAACCATTTCAAATGTCTAAGAGTGAATTTGTTTGGCAAGTTCTCGTAAGTCTAAAAGTAATTTTTTAAAAACTCTATCAAGGGCCTTTTCCCCAAGCTTTTCTTTGAGAAGCAAATCCACTGCTTGAACTAAAGGCAAGAGTAGAAGCAGCTTCCAGCGATTACGTATAAAACAGTCATTTCATTATCGAAATGAAACTCCAGGGAGTGTGACTAACAAGACGTGAAAGTACCCGGCTGCACCCCATGCCTTGTAATTCTCCAAAGGTGTGATTACTACTCCTCTCTTGAGCATCCTTGCTCGTTTTAAATTAAAACAGCCTCTGGGATGGGGGTGGGAAGGAGAACTATGTGCCACACACCAGCTTACACATTGTGTACCTTCTGCACAGAAAAACAACCCATCATGACGGAAATGAACATAATTTAGGAAGAAATGTAGAAAAAGGGACTGTTCTAAGCCAGCCCAAAAGTATTATTTTTGTCTCCCAAATAACCACACTCCAAAGTGCAAATAACAGTGGTTCTAATCACAATCGGCTAAGTGAGTAAAGCCTATTTGTGTGTCCCTGTGGGACTGAAAACTGTTTGCAGTCACCGTGACAATCTATGTGCGCCATTATCCCTACTCCAGTGCCAATCATCAAGGACTCACGGGGCTTCTCCCAGTCTCTGCCTTGTCGCAACCCTCATTCTGAAGTCACCTGCAATCAACAGCTCAGGCCTCAGCTCATTCTAATGTCAAGGAAGCCCCAAAGTGACTCCTCTCCCTCAAACGCACTGCTGTCACCTCCTAAATCACTCCTCCTGAAAGGAATCGCTTTGGGCCAGATACATTTGTTTGTGTTTTTTAACTACACAACATATTCAATTCAACAAACACTGAGTAGGTGCCTGAGCCTCAGCCTCCTAGTCTGTGAAATCACAGGATGTGGACTAGATCTCTTCTGAGACTCTCTCAAGCTCTAGCACACTCCAAGGGCAGCCAACCTGGCCTTGACTGCTACTTCTCTTTGTGCTTCTACCCTCCCAAGCTCGTGATGCTCCTAATTCCCAACCGTTGAACACGTCCCAGGGCTGGCAGCCGGGCTAGGAGCAAGGACAGACATTTTAATGCTCTGTTGTTGTTACTGTTGCTGTTGTTCAGTTGTTTTTCAGTCATGTCCAACTCCACGTAACTCCATTTGGGGTTCTCTTGGCAGAGACACTGGAGGGGTTTGCCATTTCCTTCTCCAGCTTATTTTACAGATGAGGAAACTGAGGCAAACAGGGTTAAGTGACTTGCCCAGGGTCATACAGCTAGGAAGTGCCTGAAGCCAGATTTGAACTCAGGAAGAGGAATCTTCCTAACTCCGGGTCAGACACTAACCGCTGGGCCACCTGAAGAACACCCATATTATAGACTGCAATTGGTGGAAAGTCTATTTCAGAGTTTACCTGGCTTTGTTCTCTAGATCAAGGCTCCTCCACCTGGGACGTGTGGACTTTTTTTAAAAATATTTTTATAAATGCATTTCAATATAACTGCTTTTCTATAATTGTAATCCTGTGTATGACTGCATGTATTTAGAAACATGATTCTAACATCAAACTGAAAGCCACTGCTCTATGATGAGGAACACCAGAACCCACAATCCACTGCTGGTACTGCCTGCAGCATCGGATGCAGCAGAAGGGTTTACTCAGCTGCTCAGTCTGACAGCCACAAATAAAACCAGCTGAGGACGCCTTCAGCCAAGTTTACCCACTTACACTGTGACATCAGGGACAGCAGTTCTAGAGCCCTCCTGACTCTGTAACAAAACCATGTGCCTTACCACCCACATCTACTTCCCCATCAGGATACACTGAAGAGTGCTGAAACTGAGCAAGTTGGCCACCTTCATAGGTGTGGCCTTGTGCTAATAACTTAACCTCTCTGGGCTTCAGTTTCCTCATCTATAAAATGAAGAGGTTAAACTAGAGGTTAAACCTTATCACCTCCAAAGCACAAACCATGACTGTGTCCCTGAGGCCATTCTATTAATTCACATCCAATTCTTTCACTTACCATGGCCTTCTCCCCAAGATACTCCACCACCCTATGATTTCCCCCTCACTCCTGCCTCCAACTGTGCCATAGTACATGGAGCACTGGACTCAGAATCCAGAAGACCTGGGTCTGAATCCCATCCCAAACATTTCCTTGCAAATTCTAGGTTTGGGTAAATTAAGGTAATTCACTTAATCTATTTCAGTACAGAAAATAAAGATGATACTAGCAGCAATCTCAGTATGTAAAATAAAGATAATCTTTGCACAAGGTTAGGGACACGTGGCATATCTGAAAGTATTATATGTGTCAAATATGTTGACTTATGGAAGGCCTCACTTTCAGCTGATTTTCATCTTTTGTAACTGGGACACCCCAGTTTTCATATTGCAAAACTGGGACCAAATACCATATCTAAATTTATCTTTTAATAGTGCCACCAAAAAAATCACTATTGAAGGCAGCAAAACTTCTGTGATATTGGTAGTAAGTGAATGTATATCACTCAATAAAATGATATTATTTTTGACATTTTCATGAGTGTCCCACCACTCAGAAACTCACCTTCTCCAATCTATTAGCCCTTCACTCCACCCCTATTCACCTCTGCAGTATCTAAACCCTACAGTTCTGGTGTCTGAAGCTTCACTCCCTACTTAACAGCAAATTTTAGGAACTCTAGCCCCTTATCCCTCTGACAGACCCTCTCCTAGGGATTTACCTTCAGTTATCCTGTCATGGGACTACATTCCAGACCTTACCACCCACCTTCTTACACCTTATCAGCACTTTCCAACCTTGTGGTCTTGTTATAATCTTGTCTGTAGATCTCAACCTGTTCCTTGATGCTGTTAGGAGAGTTTCTTTTTAATTTCAAAATAATTAGAGCAATACCTCTTTAGAGTCAGGCTTCAGAGGAATATCATGAAAGGGTGAGATATAGTGACCATCTACATTCTCTGCAAGATAAAAACAAACAAACAAACAATTAAAAACTGAAAACCACACCCTATGTTTAATCCATCACAAACTGATGTGTATTAATGAACATTTTTACCCAAAAAACTGATCTCTGGAAGTTAAAGTCAACTTAAAAAATTTGCTCCAACCTGCTCAGTCAGAAAGTAGCTCATAACAAACCAATGGCCCATTTTTGTATTTCTGAAATCTTTCCTTCATCCCCATGGCATCCAGCTCAACAGTTGTAATCCTATGCAAAGTTTGAAAAAGTGTCTAAATGGCCCAGCCAGCACCTGTACAAGCCCAACTGACTGAATCTGCCTGGTATTCACATCTCATCAGTACCCTCTGCTCCTCAAGGGACATTCTGGCTAGAGAGGGTATCATGAGCTCTTAAATAGAGAGGCCTCCATTAAAGGATGGGGCTCAGCATGGTCTATTCCCATTTCCCAATAGCCACATGCTTTTGGACTTCTCTGGATTTCCTCCCCCGCTACACTGGGCTGGATAATAGCACGATAGCAACAACCACTGTACAGAGCTTCCTCGGTGCCAGGCACTGCTGCTAAGTGCCTTACAATTACTGTCTCATGGATCTTCACAACAACCCAGGGAGGTAGGTGCAGATTTTATAGACAAGTTAACTGAAGCAGAGAGTAAGTGGGAACCTCCCCCTCCCCTCTTCAGCTTCTTTCTGTTGTCTTCACTAATTAAACTGTAAGCTCCCTGAAGACAGGTGCTTCTTTTTAACTCACATTTGTATCCCCAGCTCTTAGTGGCTGGCACCAAACAATATACTTAATAAATGTTTATTGACTAAATGATCTGACATATTAGGGAAAAGAGAGAACACTACATTCACTTCCAAGTGAAGAGAATTAAAACTGATGCAAATGTCTTCAGTATGTAAGTAAATCTACCAGTGTGGTTGTTCAGCACATGTCCATGACCTTCGAGGAGACCTGAGCATTAGGAGCCCTCTGTCCCCAGAGCGAATGTGAAAAAAGGAAGAAAGGTATGGGTGGAGATGCTATCACATTCCAAAGAACAACCTACCAAGTAAGAGGCTATGACCATGAAGCTTGCGGTTTAAAGTATCTTTAAGGACTATGATTTTTATTCCTTGAAATTGTGAGCTAAGAAATACATCCTATATACTATCAATGTATATACATTTACCAAAAAAAAAAAATATCCTTAATTAGAAAATCATAAAAATGAAAGGCTTAAATTTGTGTCCTGGAATATTTTAACTTTGGAATCTCTTGATTTAGGGAATGTTTCCTCCAATTACTTTTTTTAACATTGTTTTCAAATTCAGTTTTCCAAATGTTTAAACCAACAAGGAGGGCAGTGGTGAAAGGATGGATCCACTTCTTAATTAGCTTTTTATCTTGCTGCCAATGGCAACAATATGAAAAGGCAGGCTGTCGAAAGGAAGGCTACTCTTGACAGGCCAAGGAAAATGATGGTCTGCACTATTTTCCAGAGTTCAAAGCTGTAGAGGGCATTCTACACATGTTCTAGCCCACCCTACTTCAACGAAAGAGAAATGATGGGAGCAGAATATCAAATACTTCTCAACAAATCATCAACTAACATTTATTAAGCACCTACTAGGTGTGTAGCAGTGTGCCAGATGCTGAACAGGTAAGGATGGAAAAAAAAAGCCAAGTGAATAGCCCTCAAGGAGCTTACAAAGTAAGAGAAAATAAGAAAGAGAACAGGCTTTGGAATCAGAGGAACAGGGTCCAAATTCTGCCTTTGATGTACACTACCAGTGTGAGTTTGCGTACAACACTAACCTCCCCAATCCTTAGTTTCCTTGCCTGTAAAGTGAATGGTTTGAACTAGACCTCCTGTGAGGGGTGGAGAGTAGGGAGCGGGGAGAATCAGATAAAACCATGATAACAGGGCACAACCTGGTAAGAGCAAAGAAACTATTCATGACCTAGAGGAAATCGAGGGAGGGACAATCACTTTATGCTGCAGTGATCAGAAAACAGTTCAATGTCCAGCTAGATGGCAACTGCGTATGCTATGATTTATCTAGTCATTTCCCAATCGATGGGCCCCTGTTTTGTTTCCAGGTCCTTGCTACTTTCAAAAGCACTGCTATAAAGAAGTGATGATATGTAGAACATTTCCCTCTGTCACAGACCCCTGGGTTAAAATGGCCAGCACCAACATGACTGGGTCAGAGGGAATAAACAATTAAATGACTTTTCTAACATAGTTCCAAGTTCTTTTCCAGAATACTAGGCCAATTCACAGAGTTTCAGTCTCCCCACGGACCCTACAACCTTGATTATGTATTTGTCTTTTATCATCTCTGTTAATTTTCTGGGTATGAGGTGAATTGCCTTTGTCAATAAATAAATCAAACTCCTAAGTGAAGGAATAAGGCTTCTTTAATCAGGAAAACAGAGTAACAAACCTGTCCCCTTAGGGGATGTCCCACTAGCCAACTCACTGGAAACAGTTCTTTTAGTTTTAGGAGAAAGCGGAGGGGGGGGGGGGGGGCGCGTCATATTAGGTGGAAAGGCCTAGTCATGAGATCCCAGTCACCCTTGGCAATCTGGGCAAGATTACTCACATATTCTAGTTAATTTTGCCATTCGTGATCTAACTAACCATAAATCTCGGTGAACAAGGCAAGGACATCAGGAGCTGAGATTCCTTTACAAGTTAAGATGGAGAGGGGGGCACTTGGGTGTGGTTCAGCTCCTCCTAATGGAGAGCAAGGACATTACTGAAATTCTGACCTTACTATCATTTAGGGAGTGGCAGGTACACTTGGTATTAACAATTTTCTGTCACCTTAATTTGCATTCTAATAGTAATATCAAGAGCAAGCATTTTTCCATATAACTGTAGATCATCTGCATTACATATTCTGCTCAAGCCCTATGATCTTACCTTTTGAGCAATAGCTGAGTAAACTGTAGTGTATGACTGTGACAGAATACTGTTATACAGCCAAAAAAAACCCATAAAATATATGAAGAATTCAAAGAAACACGCAAAGTGAGGCAAAGTAAGCCAAACCAAGAAAACACTGCAATTACAATAAAATAACTGCCCTAAAAGACATCAAAATTCAGGTCGATGCTTGACAACGGAATATGGCTAATGAAACACATATCTCCCCGTAGTGGTAGACTTACATGTGTGGCATGAGGTACATGTCAAACCAGGTTAATGTGTTCCTTTGCTTTGTGTAATTAATAAAATACATTTTTTTTAAACAAAGCTAATGAATGCATAGCAGGTTTCTGTAATTCTGCTCAAAGAATACCACAGATACCGCAGTTTATATAGAATTAGGGTTATGGGTTACACAAAGGGCACCAGAAGCACATAGCAGGGAAGATGCATTAAGTGACCAGTGAAAAATTGCACAGAAAAAACAGGGTAAAGTTATACAACCAGAAAAGACAGGCCAGCCTTGGAGCAAGAGAAAGAGACAACTGATAGAAACCATATGCTCCACCAGTATCTAGAGAGGGTCACTTAAAAACTTCAGCAAAATTGAAGAATATAAAATAAACCCACATCATTCATCAAGGTTGCTGTATACTACCCTACCACAAAAATAAGAGATAAAGACGTTCCATTTAAAATAATATAATGTATAAAATACCTGGAAGTTCACCTACTAAGACACACACAAGAATTATGTGAATACAACTACAAAACACTTTGTAAAATATAGAACTAAATAATTGGAGAAATTGGAGGAATAATTGTTCATGGCAGGTCAAGACAATATAATAAAAATGACAATACTACTAAGTGAATTCACTTATTCAATACCATCCCAAAATACCAAAGGATTACTTTTCAGAACTAGTAAAAAAAGGGTATTTAAAAATTCATCTAGAAAAGATCATGAATCTCAAGGGAGATAATGAAAAAAAGTAGGAAGAAAGAGGTCTAGTATTACGAGTTTGGTACTGGTTTTAAAAAACAGAGATCCATCATTGGTAGAGATTAGGCATAAAAAATGGAGAAACAAAATAATCCAGTGGCCTAGGGAATCAATAAACCCAAAGACCTCAATTACTGCAAAAAGACTCAGTCTTTTACAAAAACTACTGGGAAAACCGGACAGTACACGCTGGCAAAAATTGGGTTTACACTCATACTTTATGTCAAGATAAGCTACAAATGATATATAACCTAGGTATAAAAAATACATTATAAACAAATTAGAGAAAGAGAGAAGAAATTACTTTCTAGATCTGGGTAAAGATCATAATTAAAACAAAGAATCAGGAAGGAACAATTTTAATTATATAAAATTAATAAATTCTTGACTAAACAAATCCAATACAGTTAGGATAAGAAAGGAAAGTTAAATGGGAAAACAATAATTGTAACAAATTTCTCTGATGAAGGTCTCATTTCTAAGGTATATATGGAATTGATTCAATTATAAGAATAAGAGCTATTCCCCAACTGATAAATGGTGTAAGGATATGAACAGGCAACTCCAGAGGAAAAAAATCAAATAAACCCAAACTGTTTATAGCCATGAGAAAAAAAAATTGCTCCAAATCACTAATAATTAGAGAAATGCAAATTAAAACCAACTCTGAGATTCTACCTCACAACCATCAGACTGTCAAAGCTGATAAAAAAAGCAACTAAAAAATGTTAAAGGGCTTCTGGAAACAAACACATTAAGGCATTTTGGGCAGAGACACTGATCCAGCAGTTCCAGAAGATAATTTAGAATTATTCTCCAAAAGTTACCCACCTGTGTGTATGCCCTTTGACCCCAATAATACAACGAGTAGGCCTCTATCCCAATGAGATCAAAGGAAAAAGTAAAAGATTATTTATGGCAATACTTTTTATAGTGACAAAGAAGCGGAAACTAAGGGGATTCCCATCAACGAGGGGATAATGGCTGAACAAATTATGTTATCCGATTTCAGTGGGATACTATTGTTCTATAAGAAATGAAAAAAGAGATGGTTTCAGAGAAACCTGAGAAGACTCGTATGAACTGATGCAAGGTCAAGGACCAGAACCACTTACACAGTAACATACATCAATGCTGTGAAAGTGAACACTTCTGAAAGATTTAGAAACTCTGATCGTGCAAAGATCCACCAATTCCAAAGGATTCATGATGAGGAAGCTACCCGAGTCCTGACAGAAAGATGACAGACTCATATGCAGGAGGAGAAAGACCTTTTTGGATGTCGGCAATATGAGTATACATGATACAAGCTTTGTTTCTTTGTTTCTTTTTCTTCTTTTTTTTTCTCAGTGGGAGCTAGCATGGTCACGAGTCAGACACAACTGAAACAACTAAATAACATGAAAAAGGAACCTCCATACTAAAAATGAATGGGAACCACTAGTATTTGTCAGCTCCCAATTTAAGACATAGTTCATCACAGAATCTCTGAGGGGTAAAATGCTCTTATTGTTCAGTCGTGTCTCAATCTTCATGACTATACTTGATATTTTCTTAACAAAGAGACTGAAGGGATTTGCCATTTCTTTTGCCAGCCCATTTTACAGAGCAGAAACTAAGACAAAATAAGGTTATGTGACTTGTTGAATGTCCCAAAGCTAGTAAGTTTCTGAGCCCATATTTGAACTCAGGTCTTCCTGACTCCCAGTGTAAGCCACCTAGCTACCTAGTTGTTGTAGTACTAAGTCAAATAAAGATGACTTTTGGACTGTCCATGTCGTTACTCCCTTATGAATAATCAAGAGCTAATAATAAACATCCTAATAATGGGAAATATCATTTTCCTTATCCATAAAGAGAAACTTAAAGTGATTTTAAACAGAGAATTTCCAGGCAAAAACTCCCAAGCAATAATATGTCCAAAAAGTTATGGATGAGCAGAGCTTGGCCTTTAGTCCCATGAATGACAGTGTAGAAGCTGAGTACATTAATGAACAGAGCTCTGGATTTGGAGACAGAAAAACCTGAGATGAAATCCCATATCATCCACTGAATACGTGTGACCCTGAACAAACTTCTCTGTACCTCAGTAAAATGATAAGGCTAGACTCAATGGCCTCAAATGCCACTTCTAGCTCTACATCTATGATCCCCTGAATCCTAACTCCATTGGGATTGCACAACTACAACAGTTCAAGGGTAACAATGAGGCCACCTCATTTTTAAAAAAACCCAACATATTCTCCTGCAGATAAGTGATCAAAGGATATGAATATGGAGTTCTAAAATGAAGAAATACAAAGTACTAACTACCATATGAACAATGTTCCAAATCACTGATAATCAAAAAATGCAATTTTAAACAATTCTCAGGTTTCACCTCATACCTAAGCATATTTAGTTTACAGCTGGTGTTGGTCCAACGATTCTGGAAAACAATTTGGAACTACATCCAAAAAGTCACTAAATAAAACATAATCGTTGACCAAGAAATACTATTATATTAGGCTTATATCCCAAGAAGATCAAGAACAGAGGGAAAGAACCAGAAGGCATTTTCTCAGTCTATTTATATCCCCTGTGCCTAAGAAACATTAGATGCTTAACAAAAGCTTGCTGATTGATTAACCCAAGTATGCAGAAATGTTTAAAACACCGCTTTTTGCAGTAACAAAGAACAGGAAATATAAGAGGTACCCATTAGTTGGTTATATGTATGTAATGGAGCAATATTACATCATAGGAAATGAGAAATACGATAAATTTAGGACAACTCATGTAAACTGAAACAAAATAAAATGAGCAGAAAGAGAAAATTTACGCAACAACAACAACAATATGAAGAAAAGGAATTTGAAAGACCTCAGACCTCGGATCAAAGGATGTATGGATAATTCATTCTGGCTTATTGTTAATGTAATTTTGCTTCTTAATGGGAAGATATTTTCCATCCATTAATAGGCCCATCTGACCTGGGTAAGTGGCAAGGAAGCCTGAGTCACATGGGTCAAGTCAGAGGAACAGGAAGGGGAGGAGCAGGAAGGGTGGAAGAGGAAGAGCTAAAACAGAATTGGGAGGAAGTTGGTGAGAGCAGTTAGAGCACAGGGAAGAGATGACACTGGCAAGCAGACAGCTAGGCTCTTGAGTAGGTGTTTGTGGGAAAGCCCCAGCAGGGAGCAAGGAAGGTTTTGGGAATGGCTCTGTCCTCTGCAGGGCTAATATGTATTGACTTCTTGGTTAATATGACAGATTTGGCTTTCTGGTATTGGGTATTGGAACTCTGGTATCTTTTTCTTCTGCCTTGTATATGGAGAGTCTGTTATACTTCGCAATTCAGAACTACACTGTTGGTGCTGTGAATATTGCCTTGGTGATACAATGAGAAAAAAATAACAATTTCAAAGAAGGATGATGAAAAATACCTCTCAAGTCTTGACAAAGTGACTGGACTAGAAATATAGAATAAGATAAGCATTCTCAGAAGTGGCAATGCTGGACTGTACATAGTTGTTATAAGGCAGGGTTTCTGCTGGGGATGAAGGACCCTGTGATGGTAGATTAGTAGGTTGTAATAGATACAATAACAAAAAAAAAAGACTTTTTAACGCGCAGAAGAAAACTTAAAAGCTTAGAAAAAGACACAAATACAATAGTTTTGTTGCTGTGTATTTTGTTGCTGTGTAAACTTAAAAGCTTAGAAAAAGACACAAATACAATAGTTTTGTTGCTGTGTATGCTTCTAAAAAAAGAAACTGAGCTGATTGAAATTCCTAGTTTCTGATATGAGTCTCTTATTTTCCTTTATAGGCCAAAATGTTTGTTTTTGTTAATGATCAGTAAGGATAACAATGAAAAAGAAACTTTAACTTAAAAAAGTAAAACACAGAGAAACTGTCCAACAATTTGTAGCAAAGTACTTTGTTTCCATACATTTACATTCCAATCAAGAATTTATTATGCACCTAGAATGTGCTTGGGCACTGTACTTCATGTTAACATGACTTTCATACAGACAATTCAAAACTAATACAAAGCAGGAAGCAAACTACTTAGTAATTATTCTAAGTAGCAGTATAAGTAGAACCACTTATCATTCTAAAATTTTCTACCTCCTCCTCCACTATTCTTTCAAGAAAATATTCCTGGAAATATGAGAAACATTTCTACTTTAAATCTTTAAAAAAAAAATACTCCTTATGGAAACAGTACTACACTAATGATTTTCCAGTGAAAGTAAGTTTAGAGTTGCATCACAATACAGTATATAAGCACTGCAAGTTACAAACACCTGAAGTTTGTATGAGGACAAATAGTTGCATACTCCCTCCACCTACTTAAAAACAGCTTGAGGTACAAGCTCCTCCAAAAGCAACAAAGCTGTACTGAACCAACAGCACCATCAGGTGGTAGCTAGTGCCAGGAACTGTCGGACCCTACAATTTTTTCCCACTAGCTCCTTTTTTCCACGCAGGCAGAAAATTTCATGGTCTACATATTTCCTATCTTCTTCAGCTCACTGCTCACCTGATTTTCTCTCAGGTAATCTCTTTCTCACATGAACACTCATATCCTCTTTAACATCCTCCTCACCCTGCTTCCTCATCCTCCTCCTGGTTAACTCAGGAAATCTCACTTCATTCTATAGAGGCAAAAAAAAAACCGAAAGACCCGCAATTGTAGCTGGTAAGCTAAGAGGAGTGTTGGCAATGTCTGCCAAGAAGAAAAGGAAAGCCAGAAATAAATGAAATTTGAAGACCTCATAAACCTTTCAAAATATGTGAAATTCTTCCTTTTGATCTACACCAATTACCATTTGCTCCCCACTAATGTTTTTCTTCAAAAAACAGCAACTGAGTCAAAATTTTAAGATTATTTTATATCTTTTTGTGTAAAATTTTAAATTTAAAAGTAACAGTTGGTATTGTAACTGTAACACTGGGTGCTTACTATTTTATTGCAAACCTACAATACTTAAATGTGTGTAGAATGGATGGAAGGAAAGTTGTTGTGTTTGTCCTTTGTTCTCCAAGAGGACCATGAGATCAAGATGATGATATGCCTTGCAGTTGACTTTTGAGTGAGGGAGGGCTGAAAAGATGGAAGAAAGGAAAAAAGGACTGATTTATTAGGCACTTACTATGTGCTAAATATCGCTTCTGTAAAATATTCTCAGTTCCAAACAAGTAATTCATTAAACTTTTGGATCCAAGCAAGTAATTCATTAAACTTTTGGAATATAATCTATTCATTAAATTCCCAGAAAACTGTCCTCTCCTCCACCTCTAAGAAAACAAATTCTGTGTACTTGTTCCTATCTATTTGGACAACCTTCACCCAACAAGGATACTACAGTAAATGATTTGCATTTGAATAAAACCGCAGTAGTTACACAACCAGCAAGCCATTATCAGGGCTTTTTTTTTTAAAGCAAGAGAACCAGTCAAAAGACATCAGTGGCTACCCTAAATCTGGCATAAATTAGTTTATATGACCTTGGGCAAATCCTTTAACTTCTAAGTTTCAATTTCTTCAAAAGCCTTTGGATAATCTCTAAAATCCTTTCCAACTCTAAATCCTGTGGACCTGCCACTAGATGATCTCTAAGGTCTCTCACAGTCCCTCAGATTCTTTCAGATAAGGGGCAACTCACACAAATAAATAAACCCTCAGTCAGTGACCCCCAAGAGAGAGGCAACATGGTAAACTGGACAAAAAAGCCAGCTTCATTAAGAAAGACCAAGGGTCAAATCTTACCTCTTCCCTCACAGAACAAGTCACTTAACCTCTGTGTCTCGTATAGAGTAGGGCTGATCTGCATCAGTAGTTTCCTCTCAAAGAAAACATAACCCAATTAAAAAAAAAATTCATATCCCTTATTAGGCGGCAGGTTTCTATTAACCTCTTACCTACTTCCTCTCACTTAATAAAGTTAATTAGTTAATAATTATTAAATGATAATTAACAAAAGTCCTCTTTACCCAGTAAACTGGGCTGTGAAAACAATGGGAGAAGCGTGCCATCGGAGCCCAGAGCCCGTAAAACAGAACTGATACATATCTCTGATCAATTTCACATCCTTTCCTTCCAGCGAGGCTGGCAGACCGCACAGCACTGACTTCACGCATTGTCCTAGCTTGAGCACTGGAGATTAGTCTGCCTTCATCTCTGCAGCAGGCACCCCCCCCCAAAAAAAGGCATGGCCCCCCTCGTCAAGCAAGTCGGCCCCGCCCCCAAGCCCGGGAGAAAAGCTGGGAACTAATGCCTAGCCCGGATCTTTTCAACCTCCCAGACTTTTAATGCCCTGGGGGATTTCCAGGCTGCGGAGGAGCGAGGGGAGAACAATCGGCTGTGCGTGCGGGGCGGCCACCAGGGGGTCGCACCGGGACGCTGAGACCGTGCAGCGGGGCTCCGAGGGGGGAGGGGAGGGGAGGGGAGGGCCCCGCACGTAGGGACAGTCGGACGGAATAAAGGGAGCGGGGGAAATGCAACACAAGCCGGGGGCGGTTTGGGAGGGAGGGAGCTTGGAGTGGGAGGGTTTGTCTCAGCAAGTGGTGCTGAGGGGGAGGAGGGAGGAAAAAAGAAGGAGAAGAGGGGGGAAGGGAAGGTAGAAAGGAGGAGGGGTGGGAGGGGGAGGAGGGGGAGGGGTGGGAGGGGGAGGAAAGGGAAAGGAGGGAGGGGGAGGGAGGCGGAGCCCTGGCCCCGCCCCCAGCGGTACGGGCTGCGGAGCGGGCCTCGGGGGCGGGGCACTCCACGGCCCCGCCCCCGCTCGGAAGGGGAGAGGGGCCGGAAGCCCAGGGCAGGCCTCGGGTCGGGCCCGGCGGCGGCGGCGGCGGGGCCTCCCGCGCCCGGTACTCACTGAAGTAGAGGCGGTACTGCGCGGAGCACGGCGGGCCCCGCTCCTCCGTGCTGTACTGGCTCATGGCTCGGTGCGGCGGCGGCGGCGATGGCCGCGAACGCCCGGCGCCCCGCAGCGGCAGCCCAGGCCTCGGCGGCCCCGGCGCAGGCCGCAGCAACCGCAGCAGTGACAGTGCGCGCATGGCCTGCCCGAAGCCTCCGCCGCCTCCCCTCTTTCTTCTTCCTCCCCTCCCCCTCCCCCAGGTCCCGCCCCCTAGGCCCCTCCCCCTGCCCTGGCCCCGCCTCCAGCCCTGGCCCCGGAGCGAGTCCCCTTGAGCCCCCTCCCCTCCCAGGCGTGCGCCTCCTCGTCCGTAAAAGTAAAGGGCTCCGTAGCACCTACTACGTGCCCACCTCTTGCTAAGCGTCTTTGACAAATATTAACTAATTTGAATCTCACCACAAACCGAGTAGCTGCAGTTAAGGTCCCATTTTACGGCTGAAAAACAAGAAAATGGGTCTGGTGACTTGCCCAGGGTCTGACGGAGGCTGGATTGGAACTCAGGGCTTCCTGACTTCGTTCTCAGCAGCGATCTAGCCCATATCTCACGTCACCAGCTCGGGGAAGGACCGACAAAAGTTCAGAAAGGGCAGAAATGAGGTTTGGACCGGCACCCCCTGCCACGTACCAAGATAAGCTGCAGCTGGATCCAGGGGGCATCAGTGTAAAAAGGCACCTCTTAAGCGCATGAGAGCAGCAAAGAGGAAATTAGGTTTAGATCTATAGAGAGAGGGGGGGATCACCCAACATAGGGCACAAAGGCTCGGCGAGAGGAGATGCCCAGTGTTGGTGGCATGAAAAGAGTTCAGCACAAATCCAGGAGAGCTACGACTCAAAGAAAAATTATTAAATGGGAAGGGGAGACTTTAAAACATTTTTCTGATAAAGGTCTATACATATATATATGCATTTATACCCATTTTATTTATGTATATGTATATATATATATATATATATATATATATATATATATATATAATGTGTGTGTGCCTATTCACTCATATGTATTATCTGCATATTTATTTGCTACATACTTACATAATAGAGTCCAACAAACCTGGCTGAACCGAAGGACTGGGCTTTCACCGAATAGATAAACATAATATATGTGTATGTTTAGAGAAAGATACATAGACAGATGTATAAATGTATGTGTATGTATACAAATATCAGTATATGTATTTATGTATACATATAGAGAGAGAGAGGGAGAGATACATAGAAAACTGATTAAAATGTATACGATTAAGAGATACTCCCTACTAGTTAAATAGAAAATGTATATAAATAGGCAGTTTTCAAAGTAATCCATGTTATTAATAATCATATGGAGGGGAGTGCTCTAGATCACTACAAATGAGGGAAATATAAATAAAAACTACTCCGAGATTTTACCCTATATCGTCAGATGGGCAAAGATGAAAAAAGAGAAAAAGGACAAATGTTGGAGGGGAAACAGGAAAATAGATACATTAGTTGCAAGGTTTGTGGGGCAATGAAACGGTCTATTCAACTGAAAAGCAATTTGGAACTGTGCCCAGAAAATTACTAAACTGTATGTACACTTTGACCCAGCTTTGCCACTATTAGGACTATACCCAGAAGAAAGTGAGGAAAGAGGAAAATGATATATATGTACAAAAATATTTATAGCTGCATTTTTCATGGTAACCAAAAATTTAAAACAAAGGGGGTGGGGTAGAACTATTGAGAAATGGCTAAACAAATTGTGTAAATGAATACAATGGAATGTTATTACACCATAAGAAATGTTGAAATGGAGTTTTAGAAGGAACTGGCATGAACCTTATGAACTGACTTGAGAGTAAATAGACATTACTAGAACAATTTATGTGATGATTATATTGTAGAGAAAAAAGATTTTGAAAGACCTTAGGGCAGGTGGAGTCAAGATGGCAGAATGGAACCAGCACTTTACAGAGGATCTCCTAAAACAATCTAGAAAGCATACCAAACCAAATTTTGGTCAGGAAAGCCAATCAAAACTCACAATGAGGCATTTTTCCAGTGTGAGGCAGTTTAGGAACATATAAAGAAAGGTTTTAGGGTGGGAGCTTACAAAGAGCATGGAAGTAGCACTAGCAGTGGTGACAACACTGGATTGTGATGGCAGCAGCAGCAGAAGGCTACAACACAAAGTTCCAGAGATGGTATGGGACCTGAAAACTTAGTCATAAAGAAATCCCAGAGCCCCCTATATTAGCCCTGGGAGCAGGATCAGGTGCCATCTGGAAGCTCCATCACCCACCACCCATTTCCAAATCATAGGTCCAGGGCAGAGATGGTGAGAGAGCAGGGGTCCTACCTGGGTAAGGACCAGAGCAAAGATCAAGAGAGCTGTGAAAAGACCTATTCCTGGATTACAGCACACTGGAAGCTCGAAAACTAGCCCCCCAAACCCTCTCCCCAAGCTGTGTGACCAGCAGGAAAACATTGAAAAGTAGAAAATTAGACCAGACATCTCCCCTAGAAGTGAGCAGAGCCCACTCATATAGAGTTCAAAATCCAGAAAGAGGCTGAGAAAATGAGCAAACCACAAATAAAGAGCCTGATTTTTCAAAAAAAATTACTATGGTGAAAGGAGAGCTTGAAGACACGAACTCAGAAGACATTGACTTCAAAATAAAAAAAAGCAAAATCATCTCAAAAATGAAGATAGGACAAAAGTCTGATAATTCCTAAAAGAGTTAGAGATTTTTTTTAAAAAATTTAAATGCTTTATTAATGTTTCTTTTTATTATTTTAATTCATTTATTTTTAGTTTTCATCATCCACTTTTATGAGTTTATTTAAAGAACCAAAAAGATGACTTTAAAAATCAAATAAGAATGTAGAGGAAAAATTAGGAAAAGAAATTATAACTATACAAGAAAATTGTGAAAAGAGAACAGTTTTGGTACAGGAGGAACAAAAAATACTGAAAAAGATAACTTTAAAATTCAGAATTGTGTAAGTGGTAAAAGAGCTATAAAACCTCACTAAATAAAATAACTGCTTAAAAGTAAGGACTGGACAAGTGGAACCTAATGACTAAATGAGATGATAATATTAATTACTAATCACTATTAATAAATAAGTAACAAAACAAAAGAACTTAGACATATTTCAATAAATTATAAACGAAAATTGCCCAGACATCTTAGAAGTAGAGGACAAAGCAGAAATTAAAGAATCCACTGGTCACGTTCCGAAAGAAATCTCAAAATGAAAACTCCCAGAAAATATTAGTGCCAAAATTCAGAGCTCTCAGGTCAAGGAGAAAATATTTCAAATAGCCAGAAATAATCCAAATTTAGGGGAGCCACAGTCAGATCACATAAGATTTAGTAGCTACTTTCATAAAGCAGAGAACTTGATATTCCATAAGGCAAAGGAGCTAGGAAATATAATAAAATTCATCTGGAGGAACAAAATGTAAATAATATCAAGGGAATCAATTAAAAAAAAAAACCGCAAAGGAAGAAGGCCTAACAGTACCAAGTCTCAAACTATATTGCAAAGTTGTAATCATCAAAACAGTTTGATACTGAATACGAAATAGAGTTCATGATAGATGGAACAGTAAGATTCTGACAAAGGTCAGATTTTGTTGTTGTCCAGTCATTTAGTTATGTTTGACTCTTCCTGACCCCATGGACCATAGCATGCTAGGCCCTTCTGTCTTCCACTATTTCTTGAAGACTGTCCAAGTTCAAGTTCATTATTTCATACCTGAGATATGTAAGAATCTGATACAAATGTGTAAGAACAGCAAGTATTTTCAAACAGATAAATAGTAAAAAGATACGAAGAGACAGTTTTCAAAAGAAGAAATGCAAGCTATGAACAGCCATGGGCCTGGGAGGAGGAATGGTTGAAATTACTTAATAAGTAGACAAATGAAAATTAAAACAGCTGTGAAATTCATCCTCACATCAACCAGACTGATGAAAATGACCAAAAAAGGAAAAGACCATTGAATTTAGTGATTAAGAAGTAAAAAAGTACCCTCTTACATCCTGAAAATGTGTCACCACACCAAAGAGATCGCTGATACCTTGATAAAGCCACATCCATGGAGTATTGAGGTCAGAAGCTAGATCACAAGGGACAGAAAAGTGAGAAGGAAGAAAGTGGAGCAACTAGTGTGACATGGTAGAATTTTCTATTAGTTTGGCAATGAAAAGAAGGGAATAGTAATGCGTAGAAACAGTGGGGTTGGTCAACTGAAAGTTTTTTAAGGATTTCGGAGACCTCGTTTGTAAATAGTCACTGCATAAAGCCTTCACCTTTCAACAATATGCAAGTTCTTGGTAGAGGGGAAGAATCTTTTTAATGCCTAACCTTATCTATTAGCCTGAAACCTGGAGAATCATTGCGTAAACCTATGAGAATTCAAAGGTCATGCTAAGATTTGGAGTTAGGAAGATAGTTCATTGGATAGATTGGTAGGTCTGGAGTCAGGAAGACCCAAGTTCAATTCTAGCCTCAGACATTTACTAGTTATGTGACCCTGGAAAAGTCCCTTAACTTGTTTGCCTTAATCCACTGGAGAAGGAAATGGCTAACCTTGCCAGTATCCTTGCCAAGTATCCTTGCCAGTATCCTTGCCAAGAAAACCCATTGGATGGTATGGTCCACTGGGTTACAAAGAGTTGGACAGAACTGAATAAAAACATAAGTTATCATATCTAATCAATATTAGATTGGCCAAACTAAAAACAACCTGAGGAATTTTTTAAGTTCTTTCAAAGAATAATTGTTTTACTAGCTAAACTTTTAATAAAGAAATAGAATTTTCAATTTTTTTTTAAAGGATGGAAACTAATGTATAATTCTGATGAACCTGAACACAAAACAATATTCTGCTTGACCTTAAGGTCAGTGAAAGACAACTAAAGCTTTACCTTAGTGATCTAGCCAAATGTTAGTAGTATATCTAATCTGAAGGTTCAGGTTTTTTTAAAAAGTGAACAAATCAAATGAAAACACTAAAAGACATCAGAATCCAGACTATATGCACTCATGGGAGTTGGTTGGAGGCAGGGTTTGAGGGAAATGCTGAAACCAATTCAAATTGATTATTAAATTTTCAGTTTGAGCATTTATAGTTTCCAAATTGGCAAACACTATATCAGGGCTTGGTAATTTTTTTATCATCTAGACTTTTTATTAAGGGGATTTTATCTATGAAGGCTGGATTCAGTCAAAAGACTGCACTAGAGGACATAGATGGCCACATATGGCCTCATGGCCACAGGGCCACTAGGTCATTAACCCAGAAGCTAATATTCTAAGGTATCCATTTTCCATGGGGCCATACACCCTGAAAGCCAAGATCCTTCCTCCTTCTCTCAACCAAAGTATTCCACATCTGTGACCAGCTGCTAAACTTGTCTTAGAATGTTGAATACATTCTTTGCCCTAAGGCAGATTCTACAATGCTAGTTATAATTCTTCATATATTTTTTTTCTTTGTTTCTCAGTTTCTAGCTCAGGTCTTGGCCCAAAGAAATCTGGTGCAGTGTTTATAGTATTTCATTTTAGATATTGTATTATTTATTATAAAATATTTGATAATTTATAGAGCCCAACTGAAATCAATAAAACATATGAAGAAAACCTGGGATATTTATCCAAGAAAAGAGAAAGTAGAGAAGTTACAACCATATTTAGGTCTGTAAATTTAAGAGCTGCAGGGTGGCATAGAAGAAAGAAACCTGACCTTGAAGTCAAGAGAATTAAAAACTTAGAACTCCCTTGCTCTCACACTTAACAAGCGACCTGAACCTCTCTGAGAAAGTTCTCTTGTCTATAAAATACGTATAATGATACTCATGTCATTATTTTATGTTTTTATTTATAATGGTTCATTCTTCCATCATGACTGAGTTCATAATCAAAGGCTCTAAATTAACAGATTGGAACCTTGAGGGATATTGATACGTTTGGGAAACCAAAAAGAAAATTGAGCTTGAGGCATCTCTGAGCTCTTCTTCCTACAATATACTATCTTCCCCACCCCATCCCACCCTGGCCATGTATGGTGCCACCTCCTCTCTGCCTTATGGGTTTGAACTTGCCACTTCAAAGTTCTCCATGGATGATGATACTATTGTTAGTAGCTCTAGAATGTGCCAAACTGGTTTGCAGGAGAGCATGTCCCTTAAGCTTTTTTTTCTTCTCCTCCATTATTGGGTGACCTAGATATGAAGGTATGAAGGCAGGTACGGGCCAGAAAGTCAGCTGGGAAATGGAGGGGTTGAGTGGCACAACAAGAGACTTATTCAGACCCTGGAGAACCCCCCTGAATATGGTATTATCACTAACTGAGATGTGATGGAGAAGATCTGACACCATACTTTCAATTAGTTCCATGTGGCCCCCGAAGAGCACTTTGTGCAGCTCATAACAATCACCCTAAATGCCAGTCAGAGAAACAGCAGATTATACTTAAGATCTTCAAGACCCCAGCCCTGTAGATTGCCTTCCAAGTTTTGCTATTCCTTTCTGCCCCTGGTCATATCACTGGTATTGTGATGGATTCTGATGATAGGGTAACCCACACTATACCCATCTGTGAAGGTACACCCTTCCCAATACCGAGCCATCTTCCTTCTGGATCTGACTGATTGTGACCTAACAGATTATCTCATCCCAGAGAGACTATGACTTCAAAACCACAGTGACAGGAAAAATGTGCAAAACATGATAGAAAAGCTGTGTTGCACTGCCCTAGATTTCAAGCAGGAACTGGCCACTGCTCCTCCAGTTTATGTAGTGACAAGGAGAGATTCAAATTCCCAGAAGCTCTCTTCCAACTGTCTTTCTTAGGTATGGAATCAACTCAAACATGAAATGTGATGTTGATAATCATGTGTATACCAATACTACTTCATATTAGAGGCTATCCAAGGTTCTATAGTTTTTTGGTGGTTTTCTTTTTCTTATTGATGGTACCACCATGTTTCCAGGCATTGCTAACAGGATGCAGAAAGAGATTATAATCCTAGCCCCTTACACAATGAAAATCAAGATCATTTTCCCAGTTTAATGGCAAGTACTCTGCTCTGGAGTCTCCGTCTTGGCCTCCCTGTCCACTTTCCAGCAGATTATATATCAGCAGGCAGGAATTATAATGAATCTGGACTCTCCACTGTATGCTACTGTTCATCCTACATTTTCTAAGTGGATCAGTGATGACACAGGGTGATGTCTTGACTTCCCAACGAATAGGATTTAAGGAAGGCAGAGTTAGTGGATAACTTTCGATGGCTAACCAAGCTCAAGGCACTCCACAGCCACTACTTCAGCCACCTGCATGGACTATTGGAACAAACTGTTCTCCTCCATCCATTCTGCTGGGGGAAGTCTTCCCAAACTTGCAGTAGTCATTCCCCTAAGTCACTGATGGGTTTCAAGCCTGTTGGCTACTCTCAACCTGGTTTAACCCTTCTGCTGAGAAAGTTTTACTGGGGGTATAGAGGATACTCATGATATAGTTTCTTGGAGTCAAGTGCTTCTCTAAATGATTTGTTGTTTTTTGTTGGGGTTTTGTGTGTGCAGGGAGCATGTTTTTCTTGTTAAAGAGTATGATATGATATTTACCTCTGAAAGAGAGGAGATTGGCATGTCTTTCTACATTCCTCCCTTCCTGTTATTCCTTTTTTCCCTTTCTTCCTTTTTCTTTTCTCCTTTATTCTTTTCTTTCTTTCTTAGGGAGAAGGAGGACTTGAATTTATGCTTAAAAACTAGAATAGTGAAGGTGATGAGCAGCAGTTTAAGTATGTTGGAGACAAACATCCCCAAAATTCTACATTGCATTGTCAAGATTCTTATTGTAAAAAAACCCAACATAACAAGCATATGCATTATTATAAGAAATTACTTTCCTCTAGGAAGACTGCTCTGCTTTATAAAAAGGAGCTAATTACATAAATCCAGGCAAGGGAGGAGAAGAGGGGTAGGGGAGATGGGAGTACTGCTTACATGAAAATTATGTAATCCTTTAAAAAACAAACTTTTTGTATCTTCTGCCTTAATACCTGTTCTTTTTTCAGTTGTAAGAGTCATAGTGGTTACCTCTTCCCTTATAATTCTCCAACATAGATATTTGATGAAGACTTTTTATAATTTCCTGGAGAGTTCAATGAGATTAGTGACAATACTTAGGGGAAGAGAGGAACTTTACCTGTACATTCACTTAAAACCAGTTCATATAAAAGTATTCCTGTTAAAGAAAAAAAAAGGAATATTGAGATTGCTGGAAAAAAAACCTATGGGACCTCTGACCTCATCCTTGTGAAAAGTTTGTTGGAAGGGCAGCCTCTAAGACAAAGCTGAATGGGTACAGTTTATTGAACAGACGGTATATGGAAGCTGCAAAACTTTCTAACCATAGCAGCTAGAGACAGAGACAAAACCCTTGGTGTGCAGGAAATTAAGGTTAAAAAATAAATTTAAAGCCTTTAGGGAGCTACTTAAATATCTGACTGTTTAGTGTTCTTTGAAGTTGCCTCCTGAGGCAAGGAATCTCCTTTTTTGAGAGAAATGCCCATTATAGCTAAGCTCTGACAACTGAGACACTCCCCTTACAGAGAAGAAAAAAGTTTTATGGGATTTTTTTTTTTTTTACTGCTTCGATCCCTGCCTGTGTGAGGACCTTCTCTTACTAATATAGTCTTCTGAGAAAGAGGATGCTGAAGATTTCAGCTGAAGTCAGAGACCTGACATCAGGAGAAACTCCTCAGCCTCATGTCCTATGGAGCCATGGCTGCAACCAATCAGCAGTGCTCCTGAGATGGATGAAACACCATCAAGCAACAGCCACATGAGATGGAAAGGAAGCAGTGTACAGCAAAGACTCCCTGCCATTTTCCTGTGCTGGTGGAGTTAGCAGGGTCAGTGAAGGCATACTGATGTTACTGCAGTGAAATCAACAGAAGACATGGGAGGCTCTGCTTCATCAGAAATATGAATTGTCCTTTCAAATTCTTGCCCTACATACACGTTCCCTATGTGTGTGATCACTGTTTCCACTAATGGATAGAGTTTTGGACTTAGAAGCAGAAAGACCTGAATTCACACAGCCTTAGACACTTCCTAAATGGATGACCCTAGATCAATCTCTTCACAGTTATTTGCCTCATTTTGTCTGTAAAATGGGAATGGTAATAGCACCCACCTCCCAGAGTCATTGTGAGGATCCAATGAGACGTTTATAAAATGTTTAGCACAGTGCTTGGTGCACAATAAGGTCTTAGTAACTCTTGTCTTCTTCCCCTGTTGTGTCTATTTGTGGAAGAGGGTTCTCTGGATATATGAGGAGCACACTTTATTGTTACTCTTCCTATTTCCTTGATTTGAAGTTCCTCTACCGCATGCCTGATGATGTGCTCCTTCCTCACTTACACTCTAGAGTCTCTAGTTCCTTCAAAATTCATCTCAGGTCCCACCTTCTATAGGAAACCATTTCTAATCCCTCTCCCTTAGTTCCAAGTGCTTTCCCAAATACTTTATATCTATTTTGTGTCTATCAAACCAAATGTAGCACCCCGAGGACTGGGATTGTTTTCCTTTTGTCTTTATCCCGTAGTAGACATAAAATGTTTGTTGATATATTAAATATTTTTGCTTGAATTAATTTTGTTATTTGTCTGAGTTGTACAAATAAGCCTATTGGAGGCTCATGAGTTTTGTTTTTTTTCTGTCTTCAGATCTACAAAGTACCTTGAATGTGGGGTAGTTTGCCATACGGGGCTCCTCTTTATTAGACACAGGAGACCTCACATTCTACACTAGCATTATGGAAACTAACAATATGTTAGTTGAGTTGAATTCAAGCCATAGGTCTAGTTCTTAGTTCTAGAAGATAAGGAGTTGGCCAGTAGTCTGTTTTAAGAAATCTCTGAACGTCAGCTTTCTTTTCTGTAACTTGCATGGTTTGAGCTAATTGATCTCTAAGATCCCACCCAACTCTAAAATTCCATTAGTATCTTCCTGTATACTCCTTCTCTTGACTTTTTTTTACCTTGTTATCAAAACTCACAACTGGAGGTCTTCATGAGCTTCTTTCTTCCATCCTTAGAGCAATATATTACTTTGGATCAAATCTTCCATGAGCTTAAAAATGCTTAAAACCCTCTATAATCCTGATTAGCATCTTTCTGCAGAGGATTTACCATCTTTAGAATCAAATACATTATTATACTCTAAGATAGTTCCTTTAAACTACCTTTCTACTCATTTCCATACCCACCTCAACAGCCACCTTAAATGACCTCTTCTAGATAACATTCCCTAAAAGAACTTACATAGAACATAGATAGGAAATAACTGGGTCAGGATTCCAACCCAAGATCTCTATCTCTAAATTAATTCTTTCTTCTATAATTTCATATATTTATTCAACTATAGGAGTCACTGTTACTTTGGTTCAAAGTTGGGACACATGTTCAGCTTGTGACCCTGTCTCTACCAAGACATCAGAGGAACAAAGTATTTAATTGGGCTAGAATATCAAGTAAATAATAGTGAAATAAAGTAATGTAATCATCATGTTGCTCTCCTCCAATACACAAATGGGCACAAACTCTTGCAGACTCCTAAACTAGTGGGAAAGGGAACAAATCCCTGGAAAATTCATAATCTCTGGAGGAAAGGTTTTAAGAATCCATCTTCTTTCTATCATGAAAATAACCTTGAAACTTCAAGAAGAATCTATTGCTTGAACACCCTGCAGAAAGGTTCTTAACCTTTTCTGGGTCATAGAACCCTTTGGGCAGTTTGATGAAGCCTCTGAATCCTTTCTCAGAATGATTTCTAAAAAATAATAATTGAAGAAAATGCTAAATTTCAGGTGGAAGTTAGGGAAAATAAAGATGTAATTTTTTTCCAATCCAAGTTCATGGATTTCCCCCAGTATCTATCCATGAACCCTAGGTTCTATAGAGTACCTTTTTTATAGTTCAATACAAACTTAACTCTTCTGAAGAAAAACATAATTTTAGGTAGACTTCCTTGTTAGTCATTCTACTATAGACTGGCTGAGCTATAAACTTCTAAAAAGGATAGTTTTTTTCTGTGTTACCTAGGTTATAAACTCCAAACAAGAATGATGGTCAAATGGAGGCACCTGTACCCACTTATGTAGGAAAATAAATCCCTTTTTTGTTCACATATCATAGTGGTTATATGGTGCTTTGTTTCCTCTTAGTAGGAAAGGAAGCTTAATTGTTCCATTAACCTTTCAAGATCAGATGTTTCAACCAGACAGATCCCCTCTGAGACTAAGTTGTGGGCTAATTTCTGATGATCTATAGATTCATCAGATAGGATCAGATATTTCCAGATGTCTGGTTCTAGATGCATTATTGCTTTGTGGCATTTATAAAATGGTAGGTTTCTTGAGGGGCTGGTGAAATGATGAAAAATTTTCTCTCCTAAAAATGTCTCAAATTAGCTATACTTCTCTGTTTCCTATCAGTCTAAGGTATCCAACTGATAACCTGACACATTTAGAATAAATAGTTCATAGGCCACTCTTGTCAGCCCACCTCAGCCTTGTGAATGTAATTAACTTTTAACCAACATACAAGTCTCACATGTCCTCTGATGAGGAAAAAAAAACAATATGGAAAAATTTAAGACCTTAGAAAAGTAAATATTTACTGGAAGTCACAGTGGAAGCACATAAAACAATAGACCTTATTTTTTTAGAGAATAACTTAGATGTCTTCAAACTCTTTTTCTGTGTAAAGAAGAGAATGTTGTGATTGATTAGACAAAGCTAAATGAATCTATGGTCATTCAAATCAGCAAAATTCATGTTCTATAATTTAGTAAAATATTTCCAAGAATTTATCTCGGAAGTGTCAAATTTATGAGATGACAATGCCAATAAAAACAAATTAGTAGTAGGCAAAGTGGTTTAACATCTGTCTTTCAGTTTCATGTAAATCTTGCGTATACTTCTTAGGGTGATTTTTTTTTTAGGTACATAATAATTACTCTAAATTTAAGAACTCAAGCTGTTATTTTCTGGCCTTTTGCTTATATTTCTTACCATGACCATTCATATAGAAATATTCATTGAGGATTTATTACATCAAAGTACAGTGCTGAGCTCTGAGGCAGAATACAAAAGAAATACAAGGTACAACCCTACGCTCCAAGTACTTACAGATCTATTAGAGAAGAAAAGACAACATTCAGATAAAACAATTGAGTGACAATACAAAACAGAAGATAGAAAATGACATTGGGAGTGACGGCAAATCTTTTTTTTTTAATACTATATTTTTATCACTCTAAATTTTCAAGTGAGAGAATAACACCATGAAATCAGTGCTTTGGGGGAGACTAATATGATGCCATGGGAAATGAGAGAGAATTAACATGGAGGCAGGGGAGGATGCACCTAAGCTGAACACTGGAGAAGATGATGTATCCAAAGGATAGGGAGGGAATGGAGAGAGTTCCAAGTATGGCGGGCGGGGGTGCTTTGAGCTGCGATTAGAAACAAAAGACTGAGAAAAATCATCATTTTATTAATAAACAATTTTATATATGGGATTCTAGGATCCTCTTTTTGATGATTAATAACCAGTTATTGGTATTATTTGTATTTGTGTTTTTAATTATTAGTAGTAATATTTTTTTTTCTCTTTTTACTTCCTCATTCCAAACTCGGCTGATGACACATTCTCCGCAATCTTGGACAGGACCTCGCACAACTGGGAGATTTTGTTTCTGATTAAAGAGTAAAGAGAATCTAATCTAGGTGAATTTCAGCCCATTGTTCAACTCAGGTAAGTCTGGGAAGAGAATAGTTTCTTTTGTATAGATTGCTAGAGGCTAACTGATCTAGCATGATGCTGACATGATCAAAGTCATTTTCCCCCAAACTCTTCATTAGAAAAAACCCTCCTCTCATTATAATATTCATTCTCTCATTAACTGTAAACCAGAGTTAATTTTCACACCCAGGACACCCCCTTTTCCAAGGGTATTTAAAGATTTAGCCACTTGTTACCGACTCCAATTTGTTGATTATTTGCTAGCCTAATTAATCAATTGATGATTAATTACCAGAAACAATGTCTCTCAGGACTTTCATTTGTCATAAGACAGAGATAGAACAACATATATGGAGAAAAGTAAATAATACATTTTACCCAGAACATAGAGTATGTAATAGTATGTAATGGGGAGTAATAAGAAATTAGTCTGCAAAGAAAAATTGGAGCCTAGAGAAGTTTATGTTTTATTCTAGAGGCAAGATGTAGCCTCTAAAGCTTCTTGAGCAAAGGAGTAACATGGTCATACCTGCACATTAGGAGCATGTTTGGTAGCTCTTCAGAGGATGGATTGACCTATTAGGAGGACCACATACTGAAGCTGTTGCTCTCTTTCTAGTTCTCTCACATCTGTCCCCTTCTCTCTCTTCACATAGGCATCAGCCCAGTTTAGGCCCTTGTCATGTTTCTTCTGGGTTGTTTCAATGTCTTCCTAATTGAGTCTTCCTGACTCAAAACCCCTCAAATCTAATCCATCCTTCCTTCAGTTGCCAAAATTGTTTTCCTCAAATGTAAATTGGACCATATCACCCCACAGCTTAATAAACTCCAGTGGTTCTCTATTTACTTTAGGATCAAATATAAACTCCTCTGTTAGGCATTTAAACTACTTGACAACCTAACCACAATCTACCTTTCCAACTTTATTCTCAACTATCACACCTTTTTATTGTTCCTCATACTCATAAAAAAAAAACCCTCTAAAATATACAAAACTATATACTATCCTGTTAAAATTTTACCTTGCCAACCTTAGGGGCTGCTAAAGCGCCTAATTAATGGCCACTAAGATCCAAGTGGTTTCCTCTTCTGAGACCTTAAGAATTTTATTTTGAACCAAATGTTATGAGTTCAAAAACAATCATTCACAACACCTAGTTAGGAAAAGTCCTATGTTTAGGCGGAAATTAGGCTCTCTAATTAAATGTACATTGATATCTTTTTTTAGTTAACCCCTTGTATCCTTATGATTGAGGCAAAGCTTCAAATTACTGAAAAGTTGGATAATGAAACAACATATTATATTATCATGTTCACGAATAAATTGTCACCAGGCAGGATAGATAGACAGGACTTTTCCCTAGTCCTTGAATAAATGAATGGATATAGTCACAACCAGGTCTTCTGCTTCAAAATGCCAATAGGATGGTCCTCCTCTGTATGTCCTTTCTCGCCATAGTTCAGTTCTACTTGTTCTCCTTTCATTAGTTGTCCCAGGGATGCTGATTCTTGGTTCAGTTCTGTATCACCCATAGGCTTCTTCTCTACTTCCAGATCCTCAGACTTCCTGTATGTCTGAGACAGTTTCTCTCTTTTAGACAGATTCCTTAAGGCATGACCAAGTCTTTGATGAAATGGCCTGGACTGATTAAAGGAGATGTAAAGGTTCTATAGATACTTAATTCTGATTGATTGACTCAGTGAAGAAGGTCTCAGTACCTAACAAAGGTAAAAATTAGTGCTTATGAATTTCAAATTTAATACAGTCACAAAATTTGAAATAGATACTACCTAAGTTATAGACACTAATGACTTTTATGGGGGAATGATGGCTCAAAAAAATTTTATTCTTAACACTAGAGGGGTAAACAGAAAAATTAAGGACTCTCTTCTGTGTTCATCTACTCACCAGCTAACATTTGGTGTCTGGTCATGCCATATTAATTTATACATTTATATAGACAGCAACAGTCAACTAAAATGATTAGCCTTCTATAATATTTTCTTACTCATTTTCTGACTCTGCTGCTCACATTTGGATTATTGGGTTATCACATATTATTCCTAAAGCTAAATTTATGTAAATTTAGCTGAGATGCATAGACTTCCATATCTCATTAAACTTTGGACTCCTTTATCCAGGAAGAGTAGGAGAGGAAGGAGACTTTATACTCTTCCTGGTATCAAGTACATTTCCTGAAAATATGAAAACCATTACTAAATGCATTGCATTTTTCCAAAGTCAATTTTCATTCCATACTTGCTAGCTGAGATATTTTTTCTCCTAAATAGTTGGCATTGTTATCACTAAACTAAATACTTATTACCAGAGTGCAACCAAATTTCATCAGCTTTTTCTTCTAACTTTAACTCTTCAATACATCTATTCTTGTTAAAATGTTTCTGGGAGTCTATTTTTCTTTGTATTAAGGTAATGCTAGGAGGCTTACTTCTCCAGAGCTTATGATCCAATATCAGGCTGGTAATTTAAATTCAGCAAGCAATTTAGCCCAACCCCCTCCCTCCTTGTTAATCTTATTTTCCTTTCCCATCTGATGAAAATCATTGTTTGAGTTTACCTTCCTAACGAGTAGTGATTTTCAGAGCATCATTAGTACCTTTGCATGCTACATTTAGAATATGCATTTGCTCTTAGCTCACATTGTACTGTCATCAGCAGATATAGCATAGCAACTTTCAGCCATCCAATCTGCAGGCTCATTAATCATTTCATGTTAAGTGGCATTAGGTTTGATTTTCTTTATTCTCCCCTGTGGGCATCCCATGGACAGTTTTACTGTTTCCATAGACTCTAGCATCTTACTCTTTATTGAGACTATTTTATTTATTTTAAGCAATTTGTAATATTATTTTCATTTGAGAATATCCCTCCCCCCATAATGAGCTAAGTTTAATTTCTAAGAAGGAAAAACATGCCTTTTCCAAAGGTCTTTTTATGAATATATGATTTAAACTAAGTGCTTTTTATAACTCATGCAGCTGTTAAGCACCACCTAGTTTTAGCTCCCACTCACAGCACTTCTTAATATAAAAAGTATGTGGGTTTCTTTTTTTTCTAAATGAGGTGGTAGTTCACTTGTCTATTTTTTAGCACAGTTAATATATATCTACTAGGTCCTTACTTGGATGACATACAGAAGGCAGATGTGGAGGAGTTTCAAAAGAAGATTCCTAAGTCCACATCTGTGCTCCCAGATGAGGGGGATTTATCCTTGCATTGGAAAGGAAAAGGGAATTCTTCTATTTTGAGCAACAAAAGTGAAGAGTCACTTCACATTTAAAAATCTACAATCCTTAAAGTTGTCTATATTTTCTGATAGATCTCCCATTTCCTGGATGATCTCAGTCTGTAAATAACTCTGAACCTGAAATCAGAAAAATGTAAGTCTAATTGCCACCTCAGACACAGTCAGATATAGAGAGCCACTGCCCCAAACTCAGACCATGATGACTCAGTAGAACCCAAGGAAATTTGGTTTGCTTTCCAGACCTCTTGGCAACCCTCGAGTAAACTTTTGCAATAGCTTCCTGCCTCAGGCATCTCCCTGTTCTTATCCATTCACTACATAGTTGTCAAATTGACAGTCGGAAAGCAAAAATCTGACCTCGGTTTAGGTTTAAAATCTGCCTCTTTTCAAGATCTATCTCCAATTTACCTTTCCAGACTTAGTAAGCATCATTTGCCTTCATATACTCCTTGTTCTAGCCCAGGGCTTCTTAACCTTTGTTGTGTCATGGACAGATCCCTTCTCAGAATTATGTATCTGATATGAATAAAATAAAATATGAGATTACTAAAGACACCAATTATACTGAAACGTTGTTGCTGTTCAGTAGTTTTTCATTCATGGCTGACTTTGTGATTTCATTTGAGGTTTTCTTAGCAAAGATATTGGAGTGGTTTACCATTTCCTTCTGCTCATTTTATAGATGAAGAAACTGAGCAAATTGGGTGTTTCACAGATAACACACAGGAGGCACTAGAGGTTTTGGACTCCAGGCTCCAACAGGTTCACTCAAGATCTGGTCAGACAGGCAAGACAGGAAGACAGATTCAGAAGGGTTAATAATCTTACTTTGTGCTGTCTAGTCTTCTCAAGAGGGAGTTGCTAATAATGGGAGTACCAGCTCCTATAACATTCCCTAATCAACCTCCTGAGAGGGGCCTCGATGGGATCAATCGAGACAAGCATAGTTTGTGCACCATTCCTTCAAACCTTGATGGGGGCTGGTCAAGGCACACACAGATTCCCCTATGGGTTCCCCATGGTTTCCCCCATTCACTGACCAGTGCCTACTTGCTTTCTAGGGCAACAGACAAAGAAGATATCTTGCCAACATTAAGCTTCCAGATTAACTTCTAACAATGTTGTCATTCTGTGAAAGCATAATAACTATTATTTATGTCATCTCTATATCTCACTGTGCAGTCTCAGTAGGACTATCACTATGATTCTAGGAATTACTTAGTTATCTAGAATCCTTGGGGCTATCCTGGGAGTTATTATCTAATACCTGGAAACTAGACATTGCCATGACCATGGATCCTGAGAAACTGACTCTAAAAAGGATAACAAAATCCTCCTTACTTACATAGGGTTGAATGACTTGCCCAGGGTCATACAGCTAATAGGTGTTTGAGGCAAGATTTGAACTCAGGAAAATGAGTCTCCTTGGCTCCAGGCTCAGGACTCTATCTATTATGCCACTTAGCTGTTCTTATATTGAAATAGTTAATAATTTTTTAAAAAAAGAAGTCTCAAGATCCCAGATTAAGAACTACTCCTCTAGCCAAACTCCATTACTTGCTATTTAACTTACACTATATTCCACCTCCCCTCTCATGTCCAGGCTGCAATGTAACACCCTACTTCATCTCCCCTATTCTTACTGTCCTTCAAAGCTCAGTTTAAGTACCATATAATTCTATTATTCTAATTCTATGCCCCTAAAAAATTACCTTATATTGACTTTGCATTGCATTTTGTATTTCCTTGTATGTGCGCATGTTGCTTCTGAAAGGAAATTTCATTTCTCTCATTGTATGTCCAGTGCCTATAGTTGACTCATAAGAATGAAAAAACAATAAAAACTAGTATTCATATAGTACTTTTTAAGATTTGCAAAACTATATGCATATACATGTCGTGTATGCTCAGATATATACATATATATATATATATATAAATATATATAAAATCCCTTTGCTCCTTAAACTACCCAGAGAAGTAGGAGCTATTAGTATCTCAATTTTATACAGGACAAACCTAAGGCTGAGGGTGGTTACGTGAATTTCCCAGAGTCGCACAACGAGTAAATATCTGAGATAGGATTCAAACTCAATCTTCTTGACTCCTAATCCAGCTCTCTATCCATTGTGTAGTTCAATAATTACTTGTTGATTGACTACTTAGTGGTTTTTTAAGAAATTCTAAATCTCTATGAAAATAAATTTTATAAAGAACAAGTTCTTTAGTTCATTTAACAAAGGCTGATTAGCTACCTACTAGTTATACTAGGCTATCAGAACACAGAATTGGGAGAAAAATAAAAAATATAAGGGCCAGAGGAGTCTTGACAGGTAATGCATGGCCTTACGAGGGACATGGTTACAACAGAAAATTATTCCATAGTACCACAAGTTGAAGTAGGAAGACAGGATACGGAGTCTGAGAAAGGAGAACCAGAACCAAGAGAAAGGAGTGCTTATAAAAGCAAAATGCCAGGCTGGCAAAGTCACAAAGCCTCTCTAAGATATGGTATAGTAGTCTGGGGCAGACCTAGAGTCTAATTCAAATATTGCAACCATTTAGTTTAGTAATCTTCAAATTCAATATGTCAACAATGGAATGTATTAGCCAAAAAAAAAATTAGCTTAGATTATAGTAATAGAAACTCCCAGATTGTCCCAGAAGTGACAATCCCACTGTGCTCTGCCTTATATTCAATAAGGATAAACTAGAATATGAACATGGAGATCTACCAAGGTAGTGGCAAGACAATAAACTCATATTATAGGAGAAATTGAAGGAATTAAGGATGTTTAGTCTTGAAATGAGAAGGTTAGAGGCACATGATTGAAGTAATTCAGTCATTCAAGTTCACTGGAGCCTAACTCTTCATGACTCCATGGACCATAGTCCATGGGGTTTTCTTGACACAGATACCAGAGTGGCTTGTCATTTCCTTTTCCAGTGGATTAAGGCAAACAGGGTTAAGTGACTTGCCTAGGATCACATAGCTAGTAAGTATCTGAGATCACAATTGAACCCAGGTCTTCCTGACCCCAGGTCCAGCATTCTCTCCACTGAGGTATCTAGCTGCCTGAGAGAGATCAACAGTCTTTAAGTATTTGAAAGGCTGTCATGTGGCAGACAGATTAGACTCTTTTCTTTTGCTTTCTCTTAGAGGACAGTTATGAGTAAATGCTAAAAATTTCCAAGGCACATTTAGGATCAGATATAAGGAAAAACCACATGATGGCCGAAACTATGTTCAGAAAACAGTGATTTCCTTGTCTCTATGGGTCTTTAAGAAGAAGCTTATTGCTGCTTGTTTAAGATATTATGGAGAGGATTCTTGTGCAGTGTCCAGAGAATTTCAGTTCAGTTCTCAGTTCTTTCATCAACTTGTCATTTAAGTGAACTTTGGGCAAGTTATTTAACTTCCCTGGATGTTAGCTTCTTCATCTATTACATGAGGGGATTGGTCTAGATAATCTCTTAGGTCTCTTCCAACTGTCCAGTCTGTGAACTCAAAGGTCTCTTCCCACTGAGATTCTGTGATTTTTATATGTAACTGTAATGGCAAGAAAAGTAGGAATTTTTGCTGTTTTTCTGGCTTGCGTTTTAGCCAATCAAGTGCCTTTGACTAAGTCTTGCCTTTGAATCAAGAGCCTTTGATTGAATGGAGTCTTGGATTGAATCAAGGGTATTGTGTTGAAATCAAGAATCTTTGATGGGAAATAACATATATGTACATAGACATATAGAAATATAGACATATACAAATGTGTGTATATATATATATATATATATATATATATATATATATATACATTTATGTATGCATGTATATGTGTGTATATGTGTTTGTAGGGGAACTTGCTTGAGTAGAGATCTAACAGGAAGAATGTTTGTGATGTCAGTGCTCCCTCTGTTGATCTGTGTTGATTTCTCAGATAGAAGCCCTGTCTATTGGTCTTCATGAGGGAATTGAGCTGAAGAGAGGAGCTTCACCCATTGGAAGGAGGCTTAGTTTATGCCCTTTTTAAGAGCTGTTCAAGTGAATTGAGATGATGGTGCTGGTGATGTGTATAAATATTGTTATAGCCCTGTTAAGCTTTGTTTTCCTAGAAACAGAGGCTCCAGCAGGAGCCCTTGGAGCCTGCTGTCAGGCAGAAGCAGGAAGAGTTTGGAGTGGAACAGGCCCCTTGAGGTGAGACAAGGAGGAGGAGCAGAGAGCTGCCTGTGTATGAACCCAGACAAGAGCTGGGAGCAATTGCCTATCTGGAAGCCTGTGGTATTGTTAAAGCCAGATTGTGTGGTTGAATCAGGATATGCCTACTGTTCAGTGGGGTCCATAAGGAAATTACAGTATTGGGGCTGGGAACAGCTTTACTAAGATTCTATCAATAATGTACAGTCTTAAGGACTGGACCCTCCTTGTTAAATACCCCCAATAAATACCAGTAGTAGGAAAAATCAAGAAAGATATATTTGGGTAAATGATACTATCTACCAACAATCTTGGGAATTGGGTTATAGAAATGAGTCTTATTATCTCCTCTATTGGGGGCAGTAGATAAAATGCCTGACCTGGAATCAAAAAGACATTGAATAGTATTTTCTGGGATTCTTCTTTTCCTTTATTAAAACGTATGTTACTTGAGAACAGATTTTTGCATTTACTCCAATACTTAGCACAATGCCTGGCAAACACCGAACTTTAAACACATGCTATTTTCATTGATGGGGCAGTTATATGGTATAGTGAATAGATGCCAGGTTTAAAGTCATGAAGACTCATCTACCCAAGTTCAAATCTAGCCTCAGACACTTATGAGTTGTGTGACCCTGGGCAAGTCATTTAATCTTATTTGCCTCAGTTTCCTCATCTGTAAAATGAGCTGGAGAAGGAGATGGCCAACCACTCCAGTCCCTTTACCAAGAAAATCTTCCAATGGGGTCATGAAAAGTTGAACATAACTGAACAACATCTCATTTATCAAGATGAAAAACTGAAGCTTAGTGAAGTTAAGTAGCAGAATTAGAGAATGGAAGACTTTCAGATGCACATGGTAGAAAAGTAGATGGGAAAAACATGAGACTATTTTCTTTACTAGTGAAAACTAGCTTTTTTGGGTAAGGATTCCAAACATGTCACACACCAATGAAGAGAATTTAAACTAAGTTTCAGCCAAGCAGAAATTCCAAGTAACAAAGACATTTGACAGGAAGCTATGCAGTGGGGCTGAAAAACCAAAACCTCTTGTGATTCTCTTCCATTTTAAAGGCTTGTCAGCTCAGTTTTGTGGAAATTGTAACAAACAGGGATGGGACTGGTGGTGCTATAAGTATATCCACTTTAGGAGTCACTACTTCCATGAATGAGTGAGGCCCAAGGAAACAACCTTTCAAAATAGAGAAGGGGGAAATGGAAATAATCAAACTGTTCTTAAATGTATCTGCCCTGACTTGTATATTGATTAACACAAAGTTTTCCATTTTGCTGTATATTGAGTGAATAACAAAATTTATCTTCTGTGTAAGGATCATGTGTGATTTAACTGCATATTGTTAGTCTGAAAAAACTATGAAGTGAGGCTTATATTTTTACTACCTTTGGACTAAAACAAGTATAAGCAATTTCAGTTCCAAAAACCATATTACAAATCCCTTATAATATTATAAATATGGTAATCACTCCGCACTTCCCTATGTTAGTCTAGGGCATCACTCTCCTGCCAATCACTCAAGTTCACAACCATAGCACATAAACTTCCATTTCTCATTCTCACTGACTCCCTACATCCAGTGAGTTACCAAATCTTGGCTTTTTGAAAAGACATTTCTGGCAGACATCTTTACTTCACTCTAGTTCTGGCCCCCACCACCTTTTGCCTAGGCTAATGTAATATAGTCCTAGTTGGTTTCTTTGTCTCACTGTTTTTCCCCCACTCTCATCCATCCTCCACATAAGAAGTGATTTTCATAAAGCATAGTTCTGACCATGTCACTCAACTCCAGTGGCTCCCTATTGTCTCTAAGAAAGATCAAACAGAAATTCTTTAGTTTAAAACTTTTCATGATCTCACTACTTTCTATCTTTCCAACCTTTTGACATGTCATATCCCTTTCTGCAGTCTTTGACACATAGCTTACTTGCTAGTATTCATATGCAATAGTCTACCTTCTATTTCTTTTCTTTTGCATTGGCTATTTCCCATGTTTAGAATGCTCTCCCTTCTTCTTCCAGCATCTTGGAATCTTTGGTTCCTTTAAAACTCAAGTCCTTCTACTTGAAGCCTTTCCTGCTGCCTTGGATATTAGAAATTTCCTTCTCCAAATTATCTTATATTCATTTGCCATACACTATGTTTATACTTACACATGTACACATACACACGCATATGTTATCTCCTGTAGAAAGATTCCCTGAGAAAAGAAGCTGTTTCATTTTTGTCATTTTATCCCATCTTTACATTGTATATAGCATATAGTTGGTGATTACTAAATGCTTGCTGATTGATTGAATCCGTGTAACTTGGAGATTATGAGTTTCTTATAGATATGGCAACATCTGTTTTAGAAAAAATCGATCTTACATTTTTATGAATCAATGCTATATCTGGACAATTGTGAGCAATAGTTGTATCTATGATGAAGCCCCAATTCTAGTACAATCTATTTGTTGAATTCACAAGAATATTTTGGGATCTGTATTTGTAATACAAGATTTGTTATTCATTAGTTAATGGAGGATAGTAAACCTAGCTACCTGATCATATCTCTCTTGGTGTTTGGAAAGTCCTAAATGTTCACAATTTGAAATGAAATGTTGTAGTTTCTATTGTTTCCTTGGAAGATCTGTACCAAGTCAAGGCTCCTTAAAGATAATATTTATTAGTGATAATGGTGGTTTGGTAGTAGTGATGTAGTCCTGGATATTTATTATAAATTCTTCTGTTTTTTTTCTTTTTTTTGTAAATAAACCCATTTTTTTCTTTGCATCCTTGGTTGCATATTATTGGCTGGGTTAAAGTGGATGACACCCATGGAGGGACATTTGATTCTGATTTTGGATCTTAGTTGTTTCATAGGCTCCACTTTTGGTTATGTTTACCACCTCCAGTAGTAGTAGTAGTAGTAGCCTTTGTTACTCTTGATCAGTGAAGTCATTTATGTATGTTTGTTCCAAAACATATTTATATAAGTTTTTAACCAGTTTATATGCTCTGAGAATATCCATCTTTCTCATTCTTTTTGATGAGGAAATCGTTAACCTTTCAATAGCTACTTTGGGGTACTTGACCCTATGTTTTGTTAATGTTATATAATTTTTCATTACAATTCTTTTAAAATCTGTTGTCATCCTTTTTATCTTAAAAATGCATGTCAAAACTGGTATTAAGTAAGAATTAGTTGCTTTAAATGTGCCCTTCTGATTAAGCTTTAATTTTAATACATCAGTAAGCCTCTTGATATACAGACCACAACTTTCTGTGAGCTGTGTATGTCAGAGAGAGACAAATTCTTTCTTCAAAGTGTTTACATTCTAATGGCGGGGAAAGGGGAGGGAAAAGACAATATATGAGAAGTAGTAGCTGGTGAAGGATATGTTGGTCTGGAAAACCACAGGGATGATGAATGGAACCACAGGGAGATTGATTGACATACTCCTTCCAGAAGCAATTGTAGTTGACTTGATTTCATTACTGTCCAAAATCAAGAAGTGGTAAATATGACAGGAATGTGGGGACACATTCAGGGACATGGAAAAAATACTATGATGCTGGCTTGATATCATGAATCAGGATAGCATGGGCTGAGGCAGAAGCTCCAAAGCTAGATGGATGAGGTTCTCTAGGGCATGGTCTCTGGAAGTCTGGTTCAAAGTATGACAGTAGAAGCATTCACAGAGTGATGTGTCAGAAAGATTACCTAGGTGAAGCAAGATTAGTGATAGATACAGTGGATTCTTACCAACCAGAAGAGCATATCCCTAGGATAAGAGTTGCAGAGCTGAGAGGCTTAGCTTTTCCTCAAGTACTTTTCAATGGCAATATACATGTTTCCTCCATCTTGTGCTTGTATAACTAATTTAATTTAAAAAATTATGATATTTAACATTTATGCTTACAGAATTTTGTCTTTTTAGCTTCTGTGTGTCAAGAACTTTTTAGATTCAGGTGGTATACTCATGTATTAGCTATCTATGACATCTTTATGTCATTTGCTGATTTGATAAACATGCTAAGCCATTGTAGGGTGGGATTGGAGGGAACAGTGGACAAAATAATATCAAGGACAAATCCTTGTGATAATTCTCTAGAACCTCCATAATCTGAAACTGGCATCCTTTGATCTAATGACTAAACCAGTTCTGAACTTGTTTTTGGTAGGGACCTGTGATGTCAGAAGTGTGTATCTCTTCTGGTATGGAAAATTTTCCCACAGGATACTGATCAACAATTCATCTGTCACGTCTTGTCTTAGAAAATTTCCTGGACCATGGAGGTTAAGTCAATTGTCCATGATCCCACTGCCAGTACTTCACAAAATCAAGATTAGAAGTAGGTCTTCCTAACTTGAAAGCTAGCTCTCCGTCTACCCCTGTGCACTGCTAGCACTTTCTTACAGTTGGATTAAAATTCAGTCTAAATAATTTGCCCATAGTCACAAAGCTAAATAGGTAGGAGAGCTAGAACTCAAGCACAGGTCTTCTGACTCCAAGGACAATGTTCTTTTCATTTCAAATTAAAAGGTTCCTATAGACTTACAGGAGAATTCCACTTTAAAATGAAATAGTCTATTGTCCTCATTTTACAGATTAGGAAGTTAAGTAGCTATATTAACTTAAAATCTCCCTTAGTGAAAGAAGGGTGTTTTCTTGTCTTCTCCCATATCTAATCAAACTATTCTTGTAATGAACTATTAGAATCAGAGATGGAGAGACAGAGAGAAAATAGCCTGACTTCATGGTTAAGGAGAGCATTACCTCTGGGTAGAAGATTAAGAACATTAGGTCCTGCTTTTAGATAGATAAGTTATGAAAATCTATAGAGAAAGTCAGTACAAAGATGGCACTGTAGAAAGAACATAGAACTTGAGGTCACAGAACTTGAGTTCCAATCCTTTCTTGTGTGAATTTGGGCAAGTCACTTCATTTTTCTGGGTCTTAGTTTCTTCATCTGTAAAATGAGGATTTTGGATGAGATGACCTCTAAGGTCCCTTCCAGTTCTTAATCTGTGATCCAACAATATAAAAAAAAATTCTTCTTCAAGAGAGTAAGAGAGCTATTGTAGCTTGAAGAGGAAATATTAAGGAGATGGAGAAAAATGACAAGGTCAGGTAAAAGGCATAGAAACAGAATACCTAGCAAAAAAGCACAGTGGAAATGGGTCAGGAGATTGGAAGTCATGTCTGAGGGTGGATAGAGGTGGGAATCCTGAGGTGAGAACTGAAAAGAGACCAACACTGGTATTCGAAAAAGAGCTGAAGTTTCAAAGAGAAAGATGGGCAGCAAAATCTTTAACATATTAGGAAGAATGGTTAGAAGGCAGGTCATTAGAAAGCTAAGACTCGTGGGGGAGGGAACTTAGAGATGGGGTGGGACTAGATCTTTGGAAGTGTTTGAAAAGTTGAAAGGCAGTCAGTAGGTGTAAGATAGCCTTTTGTGATCTTTGTGGGACACTAAACACCCAGATCAGAAGTACCAGCTGGAATTCACAACCGATTCTGCTAAATCCAGTGCAAGCCAGCTCTGTGCATGGCATCTGTAGTTCCAGAAGACATCTCCCCTGTTAAAATTAATGAGATTTTCAATGCTCCACTGCAATTTGGTGCCTATTAAAAATTCTTCAAAAAATGCCTTTTATCTTTTACATTTTCCTCTGGTTTTTATTTTTCTCCTCTCAGGTTTCCTTCCCTCCAACTGCAAATTACTGAGTCGCTCATCTTTTTGGCTAGCTTTGATGTCACAGTGCCATCTACTTGATCAACAGAGGCATGGTATTTCCCTAGAGAAAGCCAGCTGTTGCCCTAACCCCTTAACAAAGAAAATACAGATCATCTCCATTTAATGAAATGACTTTTCCTTCTTATTAGCTGAAACAAATAATTAGAAATGCATGCAAACCAACCTACCAACACGACTGATTTTGTGCAAGCAATGGTAACCTTAGAGGCTCTGTTTTTAAAAACATAAATTGCCTTAAATTGCCACCAATATTAAAATAATAGGAGAACACTGAAAATGAATAAAACAGGCAACGTTGCCCTCAAGACAAGGAAAAGAGAAGAGATTGAGCTAATGCATTACTATCATATCTTTTGAAAATTTGTACAGTTTGGAAATGGAAGAAAACTTGAGGTCATCTAATCCAACACCCTCATCTTACAGTTGAGGAAATGGAAACTGAAGGTCTGAAATGACTTGCTCAATGACTCACACAGATTAACCAGATCAGAGGTAAAATTTGAAACCAGGTCCCTTAATTCCAAATCCAGGACTCTTTCTATCCTGTCATTCATTCTAAAGATCATTAAGATGTTAGGAAGAATTGGCTGAGGAGGAAGGTCTTAGTTCTCTGTTGGCCTTTCTTCATCACTGTTGTCAAAGATATAATACAAAGATATAATAACCCATCGACTCCAGGGTGTAAGCTTCTTGCAGGAAAGGAAACGTTTTATTTTTTATTTTGTTTCACTAGCAACCAGTATGATACCTGGAACATAGTAGGTGCTTAATAAAAATCCTGAATAAAGAACCTGCTCATTTACTTCAACACTGGATTTTCCTTCTTTTAACAAATGTGCTAGGATAGAAATAAATAACTGTGTGTCTGTGTGTGTGTGTGTGTGTGTGTGTGTGTGTGTGTGTGTGTGTAAATGTTATTCCATTCAAAGTCGTAGTTTTGGGAGATTATATACTTATTCCAATGATTCTTGTAATTTTTCAAAATATGTTTATGTCCCTCCTTTGAAAATTATCTTGATAGTGATAATGACAAAAATTAAAAACAAATAGCATTTATTCGGGGGTTACTATGTGCCAAGCACTGTGCTAAACACCTTGCAATTATTATTTCATTTGGTCCCCACAGCAACCTTGGGAGGTAGGTGCTATCATCACCATCTACAGATGAGGAAACTGAGATAGAGGTTAAGAGAATAATCCATTTAAAAGACATGCAGAAAGAGGGACATCGTTATTATAGTCAAGCCTCATGAAATTTGTTGAGGAGAGTCGTCGTTTTATTAAAAATAATATTGTTGAAATTATCACTAACTTTCTTCACACATGTGACTTGAAATAACTTTTGACTATTTCTAAAAATCAAATCTGCCCACAAAAAAATGGTTTTGCTACTATTGGTGAGATCATGATACATGACTATCACTGCTGCGCTCCCCCTTGCCTCCCCCCAAAATATTGAATCTAGGGAAAGATATTCTCTAGTTTTTGAGAGACAGAAGGAATTTGATATCAAGTTCAAAGACCTTATTTTATGGGCAGGGAAACTGAGGCCCTCCAAAGTAAAATGGCTTTCCCAGTAACCATGGCTAGTAAAAGGCAGACCAGTACTAGACCAATAGCCTCATAGATCTTGATCCAGAAAGGACCTTAGAGACTCCATAGACTAACCAATTATCTCTCCACTATATCATTCTGCCTACTTCAAGAAGTGTTGTTCTTTGAAAGCAATTCCCAAAATGTTTGGATCAATGACAATTATATTGGACTACTAAGTCTCTGAGGATAACTACTGACTATGGAGAATGCAGCATATTATCTCTCACCTCCATGCCTTTGCTTTGGCTGTCCAGCATGCCTGGAATACACACTCCCCTCCTCACTTCTTTCTATCAGAATTCCTCTCTGCTTCTCTTCCCAGTTCGGATCAAGGGCTATCTTCTACATGAAGTTTTCTTGGTCACTTCCCACTCCTAGATGCTAGTGCTATTCCTATTCCATCATTATGACCTAATAACATCTATTTTGGCTATACCTATGTAAAGGATGTATATAATCAAGGGACTCCAGCCTTACCTTGACTTCTTCAGCTCTGGCTAAAGCACACCTCCTAAGTATAATTGAGGCTGAGTCACTTTCAGAGCCACATATTTACTATGGTCCTCTCCAATGGACGTCTGGTTGGATTCCATGTGCCTCTTTCCTTCTTTTCCCCAGATGGGATAGCACGGTGGCAAAGCTCTGTATGGCATTACCCTATTAGGTAATGAGTTTGGTAGAGCAGTCTACTCATTACACCTGAAAATAAGTGATTCTGACCTCTGGTACTCTCTAACTAACTCTTTGGTACTTCCTGTGAATTATGAAGATGTCAAACATATGAGCACAGTGAGTCTTACGCCTCTAGCTTCTTCCTCTGCTTTTGGTTTCTTTCTCTGAGTATAGGTGTCCACACAATGATTCTGAGAGATGGATTTCTGGGGAGTAGCTATTGAGCTCCTGGGTCCCTAACTCAGCACCCTGTGTAGTTTCTACATCACTTCTCAGAGAGGATGAGTATTGACAAGAAATGAGCTCAACCTTTACCAATCTTGCCAGTAGACACAGACATACTTGAGGGTACAAGTCAAGTCAGTGACTGTATCAGGGTCACAACTTGCATAGGTAGTGAGGAGAAACAAACTCCCCTCACCAGCCCCACATAGCACTGAACCATGTCTCGAGCTATGTAGTTAGTGGAAAGATTTAGAGTCAAAGGAAATAATAGTAAAAATAAATGTTGATATTTATATATATTTCCTGTGTGCGAGGAGCTGTGCTGAATGTTTTACAATGATCTCATCTGATCCTTGTGATAGCCCTGTGAGGTAGGTGCTGTTAGGTATTATTCCCATTTTACAGATGAGATAACTGAGTCAAACAGAGGTAAAATGACTTGCCTAGGGTCACAGAGCTAGTAAGTGTTTGAGGTCTGACTTGAACTCAGGTCTTCCTGACTCCAGGCCGGGCATTCTAACCACTTTGCCACCTAGCTTCCTGTAGTGATGTGGGCTTATACCTTCCTTATGATATTTACTACCTGAGTGACCTTGGCCAAGTCATGACCTCTCTGGATATCATCTTTCTCATCTATGAAATGAAGGCATTGGACTAGATGATCAGCTCTAGATCAATAATATAGACACATCTCTCCCAGGTAGAATTTAAGCTCCTCGAAGGTAGGGATTGTTTCACTTTGGCCTCTGTATCCCCAAAGCAAAGTTCCTGGCATATACTAAGTGCATAATAAATACTTATCTATTGTTTGGGTATTTACATTCTGATATATTTGTTAAAAACCCCTCTCATTAATTCATTAGTGTCATTAACTTTATTCTCTCTGGTCCTAGTTCTTCTTGGACATTCTCACCTTCTTCTTTCAATATCCCGAGGAGCCATGAATTCTCTGGTGTGGCCCTCACTACCACTCCTCTGCTCCTAGCAGTCAGTCTTTGTGAACTGCCGTGATGGCTGTGGAGAGCCTGGCAAGGAACCGTTGAGATCCTCAGATGATGGCCTGCACACAGTCCATCAGGAGCCCATACTTGGAGCTCCCTGGCATAGGATTTTGGGAAGTCAGTATGACCTCCCCACCGTGATAAGGAACTAGAAGGGAACTCACTTTCTTAGCCTATTCAAGACTCAACAGTTGGGGTCCTTCTAGTGCCTTCAATGTTCTCTAGCTATCCATCAGTTAATTCATATCAGAAATTTTCAAGGTACTAGCATACCCTGTCTTCAGATCCCATCCCCCAACCACTCCCTCATCCCCATGAGCTTCAGGGCTCTTTCTGGCCTTGATGAATTCTAACACTTCCCTGGAACCTCACATTTCTTTTATCTCTTGTATTCTGAAAACTCAACCCAAGGGGTAGAGTTGGAACCAGGATTTCTGCTGTCCAGGACTACTTAGTTGAGTAGGAAAAAGAGAAGGAGGTTGGGGAACAAACTGAAGATAATCTTCCCTGGATGGTTTTAGGCATTCTGGGAGAAGGGACATTCCATTGCCTACAGGTACAAGTCCCAGAGCCATACACATCTCTGGATTCCTCATACTTCAGAAGAAGACAAAGGACTAGGTGAGAACAAACGTTGGTACATGAGGGGATGAGAGTGTGGGAAGAAAGTGCTCTTGAAGGGGAGGGATCTTTAGGAGTGGTATCACATGGCACAGGGCTCATGGGTCGCAGTGAGGAAGTGTGCCCCCCAGATGCCAACTCTGCAAGGCAAAGTTTAGGCTGCCCTGCCCTAATTATGACACTGCTAAGGCATCCTTCAATCTAAATTTTGTTGGCTTCAATATGATTTTACTTTTCCTTATTTCATTAGTAGAGATTCCTCATAGAATTCCAGAATGTCTGAGATGGAAGGGATCTTAGAATTCATTATTTCAACTCCTTTATTTTTCTGATGAGAAAACCAAGATTCTGACAAATTAAGTGATTCTTGTATGGCCAAACAATGGGAAAGCTAGAATTTAGAGCCAGGTCTTTTCATTCTCCATCTAGTGGCTTTACCATTATGTGGATCATAGAATTTCAGATTTAGAAGTGACCTCAGTGACCACATAGCACCACCTTTGCAAACCTGCATTTCTAGCTTTCACCTTTTGACCCACATCTGAAATGACCTCCTGGCAGTTAATACTGTAAGTATTTCTAGTCAGATATTTTATCATTGCCTCAAACAGAAAATGTATAAAACTGAAATTATCATCTTTTTCCTGAAGCCAGCTACCACTTTGGACTTCTCCATACACAAAACAACAATATTATTTAATGGAAATAACAGTGAGTCACAAAATTTGTATCAGATTTAACAAGTCACTTCAGCAGTCAACAACCATTTACTAAGTATTTTCATATACGAAAACTATTTCTTCTATCTCAAAAGAAATGACTACAACACAAAAGATTCATCATTGTGTATTAACAAGTCATCTGGGTAACTCATGGGTCTGGAACTCCTAGTAAGTCAGGACATGGGCTATTTCATACCCTGCATTTGCAACATTTTCCTGTAAGTTTCTCTGGGTAGTGTGTGATCTTCCCCAGATCAGCAGTATAGTTGTAGGAAGTCTTTCATTTGAGTAGCCAGTCCCAACTCAGGACCGCCCAATCTCTCAGACTCCCAAAGTTACCAATGGGGCCAAAACCATCCATTACTCAGGGTCACTCTTCTTGACCTGGGGAAGCAACCCAAATAAAAGAGGAAGCCAATGACTCAATGTCTGGTCTCAGATTCTCATGGGTAAGCACATATTCTCACTGCCATATGCCTGTATCGGCCATTGCCACTGGTGAGGAAAGGGGAAAATGTCCTTTCATCTACTCCATTTTCTGGAAGTCCAAGGGGGAGCTGGCAAAGTTCAAAGAGACAAGCTTGATAAGAGAGAAAGGTTGAGCTTTTCATGTCAGTTCCTTTTTAACCTATCAAGTGGACAGCTTCTCCCGACTCAGTAGCCAATTCCCTTTGCTGCAATACCAGTCAAGGGAACCAAGAAACCAATCCAAACTGATATGTTATGTTTGTCCTTTACCAGGAGGTTCACCCCCAGGCTCCAAGGAACCAGGACTCCTGCTCCGTAAGATTGCCTCCTTTCACCCAAGTGTTGTGCTGATATCCTGGTGTTAGAGGAAGGCAGCAAAACTGAATAATAGAAAGTAGAAGGCAACCAATTTATGGTTGAGTACTATATATAATCCATAGAATTAATAATGTATTCATATAAGAGGCAGCATATGTAGTAAATAAAGAATTGGTCTCAAAGCCAGGAGGTCTGAGGCTTAAATTCTACTTCTGAAAGATCCTCACTGTGCAATCCTAAGCAAGTCACTTAACTTCTCAGTCAATTCTATAAGATTAATTTGTGGAGAAGGAATGTACATGCAGAGGGGGTTTACTCACCTGGTAACTCCATAAATTAAGAAAAATCAAAGGTCCAATTCTTTATCCCCCACATTCAGACAATTCATAGTAGAGATGATGATACAAATTAAGGAACAAAAAATTATTTGGTAGGAAGGGGTTAAAAAATAGGAGTTGGGATTTCTAATCCCCAATCCAGGATCTGGGATGTTGAGCATGAATTTCTCCCATCAGCCAAAAAGCCCTTCACCTCTACAAGGATAAATGCTCTAGTGAGAAAGTTAACTAGCTGGCTCTCTTTCATGTAGACCCATAGAATGTGAGCATCTTTGAAATGCAGACTTCTAAGATAATTTCTTATTTCAAAACTCTGGAACAGAAAAATAAATCCCTGAAAATAGTTGAATTTATCTAGGGTAAGAAAAGAGCTTAATCACTCGCCAAACCCCACACAGAGTACATTCAAAGGTGTGCATTTCTCTTTCCTTTTGTACGTTATAGCACCAAGTATTGTCATTTTGCTAGGCATAAAAACAACCGGTGTAATTTAAACTTTCAACAGAAAAATTCCACAAGAATGTATAAGTATCATTAAACTCATACACCAGGAAGAGACACAGTTTTAAGCCTCAGAGAGGATAAGAAACATATGGAGAGGAAACGATGTATTCCAGTATCTTTGCAAAGGAACCATAAAAATAAGGTCTTGGAAAATCTTGTCATGTTATTTTCAAATCTGGAGATTGAATTTAATAGAGACTTGTTTTCAAAGTATTCAGTTTCATGTAGGAGACTCCTTTTCACAAGTTTAGGTCTTCAATGTATTTGTATTAAAACCTCTTGGCAATGAAGTTTGTAAAATTTTTGTGAGTCTTCTTGAACTTGGCCTTTTGTGACCCTGTAGTGTGTTGATGAAAGTGACTTTGGTGACAAACCCCAAGCTAATGGGTGAGCCAAAATTGCCCTGTTGTCTGAAGTTATTTAAGCCAATGGAAAACTTGTAGTCAGGTCATTTTACATGACCCAGAAATTGCTTAACATTACCAAAGCACCTCCAATGAAAATTCTCATTGTCCGTCCTGTTTTTTCACAAGATTCTTCAAATTTATTTACAGAGCATATCTTTTAACTTAATGTTATTTTCAACACATGGTCTGTCAGAGACACTCACCAAGAGAAAAAAAATTAGCAACTTAGATAAATCGTTAATTATTTAGAGAAGGGATTTAGTGAGATTATTAGATATTTTGAACAAAGAGGATAAAAAAGACCATGTGTTCTGCTTAGGGAGGTTGTACAGAATACTATTTAAAAAAGCAAACTACCAAATTACTTTGCTGTAATAGAATTTTTAAATAGATTTAGGGGAAGGAAATATACTACGTGCCCGTGCTAAATGCTTTACAAACATTATCTCACTTGATCCTCACAATAATCTTGTGACATTTCGTTCTTGTTCAGTCATTTTCAGTTGCATCTGACTCTTTGGGACTCCATTTGGAGTTTTCTTGGCAAAGATACTGGAATGGTTTGCCATTTTCTTCTCCAGCTTGTTTTACAGATGAGGAAACTGAGACAAACAGGTAAGTGACTTGCCCAAGGTCATATAGTAAGTATCTGAGGATAGATTTGAATTCAGGAAGGTGAGTCTTTCTGATTCTAGGCCTGGCACTTTATTTGCTGTGCTAGCTAGCTGCCCTAATCCTTTGACATAGGTACTTTCATTATCCACATTTTACAGTTGAGGAAATTCAGGCAAACAGAGGCTGTGCCTTGTCCAGAGTCACACTTCTAGTAAATATCTGAGATTGGACTTGAACTTAGTTCTTCCTGATTCTAGGTCCAGGGCTTTATCTATTTCATCGCCTAGCTGCCTCATGTAGCACATCAAAACTCTGGATTTGTTTTCCCAACACATACTCCCACTGATAGTTGGGTCCTCAGAGCACAGGAGTCACAGGGGAAACTTCAAGGGGTTGTGTAGTTGTTCCATAATACTCTCACACATGAGCTCCTATCCAATGTAATCCCCCCAATATCATTCACCCAGTTAATATCTCCCAATATCAATGGTCAGTTGATACCTCCTCAGTATCATATATAACCAATTCACATCAACCTGCTTTTACAAAAGAATAGTTACTGAGAAGTTATATCAAGACCCAAAGTACTAAAACCCCTCTGAAACCAGGATCCAACTTGGTCCTTGAGTTTAGTGAGTTTACACTTGAAGTGTGAATGGATTCTTCCCCACCAAGTTCACTTTGGATTGTGGTATAACTGGCAGAAAAGTCATTCTCTTGCTTGCTGACCATGATATCTTCACTGCCTAGTCAATCCATAGCTGTCCTGAGTCAGGCAAGTCAATCTTCAGGGCTGTACTGGCTCACTATTCTACTGTGACTAAGGCATTCTCTGTTACAGACTCCTGTTACTGGATCCCTGGTGTCTCTTGTAACCTTCAAAAGCTCATAAAGTTAATCTGTCTTTGACACTCATACACCTAAAATTAAGGAAAGATAAACACTATAGAGACAGAAACATTGGCTATGGCTGTTGTTGAGTCATTCAGTTGTGTCTGATTCTTCGTGGCCCTGTGGGCCATATCACACCAATATTGTCCATGGGTTTTTCTTGGCAAAGATGCTGGAATGATTTGCCATTTCCTTCTCCAGCTCATTTTACAGAGGATGAAAGTGAGGCAAATCAGGACAAGTGACTTACCCAGGGTCACACAGCTAATAAGTGTCTGAGACCAGCTTTGAACTTAGGTTGTTTTGACTCTAGGCTCAGTGCTGTACTATGCTAAGTAGTTGTCTCTAGAAATATTGGTACCATATATTAAGGTGTTCATGACCACATAGCAGTCCAGGCAGCTGACTGTAGCAGGCTACCTACCTTCCTAGGGGCTTATAGTACTTCTTTCTCTTTGATTAAATTCTGTAGGGGTAAGAAAGAGGAGAGAGAGAGAGAGAGAGAGAGAAAGAGAGAGAGAGAGAGCAGAGAAAGTGAAAAAGAGAGAATTTACTTTGCACCTTTTGTATGTACATTCAGTTCTAGCTCAGCAGTTAATTAAAAGATTACTCTTCACCATGTGTAAATCAGCTAATAAAGTCATCGAATGCCTATGCATGCTTTGAACTGGAGGCAGGGCCCTTTGCTTATGTATCCCTAATCAAGAAAAGGTTCACTAAGACTCCATAGGAGCATACACCAGCTGAACTGCCCTGTACATAATCCAAGGACTGAGCTCCCTTCAGTCAGAACTTCTACTCCCTGCACTCTCCATCCCATACAATCCCCTTTACACGGATAAATTGCTAAATTCCACAGTCTCAAGAAGTAGGACCTAGAGATGATGTAGAATTAAGCAAAAAAGAAGAGAAATACTTTGATTACAGTGGGAAGATGAAGGTTCTACCAATCAGCTACCACATTTATTATTGTAACAAACACGCTACCCCAACTTCTTGGCTCCTCTAAGATCCCCTATCTCTTCCATATGAATAAATATTTGGTTTATTTTGTGGTGCTATGCGGCTCTGCTGTGAGATGTAAAGGCCATCAGCTCTCCCAGAACTTCCATATTGTGATGTCATTTCACTTTTGCATCAGCCAGCCCAGGACTCAACTCAATGACAATAACAGTAATACGGAATTCTCACTACTGTTACTCTTTTTCTAAGATTCCCTAAATCTGGGACATCTGTGAGTGAAGACTGAAATATTTCTTGCTCCTCCCATATCTTTTTCTCTAGTTTCTCCAAAGCACCATAAAACTCTCTGTACCATTATAGGTAGATAGATAAATACTTAGATAGCTAGAGGATAGATAGAAGACAGATAGATTAGATAGATAGAAGATAGATTAGATAGATAGAAGATAGATGGATAGAAGATAGATTGATAGTAGATAGATGACAGATGATAGATGAAAAGAAAGAAAGGGAAAGGAGTGAGGGAAGGTAAGAAAGATGGAAAGAACAAAGGAAGGAAGGATGGATGTGTGAATGGAAGGAAAGGAGGAAGAGAGAAAGAAGGAGTGGAAATGAGGGAGATGAGAGGAAGGAAGGAAACAAAGAAAGAAGGAAATAAGAGACTCCTCCTGGTAAGGGAGAAAGAAGCTTCACTGAAGTTGAATACTAACAACTGGCAGTGAAACTGTAAATGAGCGGATCTCAATACCTTTGAAGTGAGCATCACCTGGTTTTATGTCTTCTCTACACGTGACCTTCCATGTGCCTTTGCAGCATTCAGCTCCTGTCCCTGTTGTGGTATGATACCCTGAGGAAGAGTGTACTCTTGGTAATTTTTGAAAATTTTGTAACTTTTCTTTCTATACTATTTAATTAAATATTTTTTGTTTTGAATTAGTGTGTTTTCTGGCTGGCTGGTAGAAAAAATAAATCTGTGAGAGCTTAGACAAACTGAGTAAAACTTAATTCCCAATGAAGGGAAAATGTGATTTTTTTTTCTTTTTAAGGATGAGTGAACTGATCAAAATATGCTGGAATGTTAACTTTTTATACTTATTACAGGATTCTTTAAAAAAAATAATTTAACTCTGGAGATTTTCAAGGAATATTGTGCTCAAGAAAAAACTCTAAGCAAATCTTTTTGAGACTATAGGAACCATGGCAGAAGAATATGCTGGGAAAGCACAAAACCTTTAACTATTATCTTTCAAAAACCATGGTAAAGCCATTTGGGGCCATAAAAAGAATAACCAAATTCAAATGAGAGATGATAGGTCAAATATCTTGCCTCCCTCTGGGCCTTGTTAGACTAACAGGTTATAGAAGCTTCAGTCTTATGACTATAGGCACCAGAGGAGATGGAGTCAGTTGTTTCCAGCAGAAAGGCAGTACCTTTCAACCTTAAATTAGCAGATGAATTGCTATTGTGGCCTTGTTAAATGAGAACAGGAGTAACCTCCCTCAGGAGACTGCAAAGGTAAATGAATTCATGACCCTGAAGTACTACGAAATCCCTAAAGCAGCTGAAGAAGTAGGTACCCAAATATGGATCAGCCTATAAATTTGTTTTAAAGACTATCCCTTTCTACTCTAAGGAATAAAATAAATAAAACTCTTTTTTCACTTAGTTTTCTTTTAGAATAAACTTTAATGCACTCTGGGTTACTGGTTAAGTGATGATTTGAAAGCTTGATAGAAACTTAATATGGGTATTCTCAGGTTTTTACTGGTTGTTATGGGTATATCATTTCACAAGGGTTTTTTTTTTACAAGCAAAAATTTTACTTAAATTGATGAGAACTGAAAAAAAGGCTACCCATCACTTAACACAATGACTAACACAGAGTTGGTGCATAGTAAATGTATAGACTGACTGGTCCTCAACAAGTAAGTGTTAGAAGGCTATGAGTAAATAATTTTCAGATTAAGAGCAAATAATTAGCAACTATATAAAATACTTTAAATCAAAGAAAGCAAGAGAAATACAAATTAAAACAACTCGGAGATTTGAGAGGGGGTAGAGTTTAGGAAAGATGATGAAAGAAATAGATAATGTTCCAGGCTTTAGAGAGAGAGTAGGCACATTAGTACACTGTTGGTAGAGTTATGAATTGGCCCAATCTTTCAGGAAAATTATTTGGAACTAGGATAGAAAAACAGCAAACTATTCATACGCGCAACTGGGCATTTACCCAAAAGGGGTCAAACACAGAGGGAAAGGTCACACAAATACTGAAATATTGAAAACAGTACTTCCTGTGGTAGCAAAAAAACCCCAAAACTGGAAAGTGGGAAATGGTTGAATAAATTGTGGCATATGAATATAATAGATTATTATTTTACCAGAAAAAATAGTAAAATATAGATGATAGGTAAGGGTAATGTTTATTAAACTCTTATGTGGCAGATATTATATGAAGCTGGGAATGAAGATATAAGTAAATAAGGTGGCACTTACCTTCCAGGAATTTATATTTTAATGGGAGAAGACAAGATATGAGGAACCTAGAAAGTGAGGAAAGGAATAAGCATGAGTAGCCTGGGATTTGTGAGCAAGAAGACCACAAGTAGGGAGGGGTGAGAAGGTTATTGATACAGAGATGGAAAAGTCCAGGGAGCCAGGAGTATAGCTGGGACAGTGAAGGATATGGTGAATATGAAGAATTCACAAAGATGTCAATGATTCAGTGTATAGTAATAAAAACAAAGAGCTCAACATATACAACATTGATGAAGGAAATCACCACTAAAATAATAAAATACGTCAGATCACTGCAATGATTGATCTTGATTCCAGAGGGCTGGTAGCAGGTGGTAGACTACAGACAAGATGTGCTATCAGATGCAGTCAATGTGTCAGTTTATTTTGCTAAACTATACTTCTCTGTTCGCACTGGGAGTATAGCATTAGGAAATAACAGTGAGCAAAGAAAACCATTAACAACGTATTTTTAGAAAGAAAAAAGAGACTATTGACTTGACTTGGAGGTCATTAGTGACTTTGAATAGAGCAGTCAAGGCAGCTATGTAGGTCAGTCATTTGATGAATAGGATGGAAAAGGGAAGAAGACATAGATATTGGAGGTGTTTGTTGCTGTTGTTACTGCTTTTTGCTGTCATTGTCATTGTTTTGAAATGTGTTTGTGTGTGTATGTGTGTATAAGATGAAGTCAACCAACCTGTGTATGTTTAAATTGATCATCAGTATGAGGAATTGCCTTTTGTACTTTATGATTATAATAGAGACAGAAGAAATGAAAACAATATTAAATCAAGCCTCTAAATGGATTCTGGAGTGACAAAAAAGGCAGGGTGAAACCATTTTCTAGCTTAAGATATCTTAGAAGGACTTCAGTAAAGATCTGTCTTACTTGGATAAGAGGGGATTACAGCCTTCCACAGACAATGTCTGGGCAAGTCAGAGGGAGACTCTTAGCCACAGCACAGATCAGTAACTGAGGCCACACCACCCTGGCATAGCAGGCCACCTGTAAGGCCTCCAGTCCCAGAGCAAAAAGAAAACTTCAGGCCCTGGAACCTGAACACAGCAGGCACAATTTTAAATCAGGTCATCCCAGCATAGTGGGTAAGCTGCTGGCACCTGATGCCCTGGTATATAAAGCCAGCGACTAAACCCCTGGCCCCCAGTACAAGGAGCTTGGGACAGTGCCCCCTTGTGTCCCAGGAGCAGAACTCAACATTAAAAGTCATGAAATAGACTAAAAATGAGGAACAAACAGAAAAGAGTCCTAACCATAGAAAGCAATTATGGCAACTAGAAAGAACAAAACACAAACTCAGAAGACAACAATAGCAAAATGCCTACATGTGAAGCCTCAAATGGGAATATGAATTGGTCTCAAACTGAAAATGCCTCTTTGAAGAGCTCAAAAAGGACTTTAAAGATCAAATAAGAGAGGTAGAAGAAAAACTGGAAGAAGAAATGAGAGTTATGCAAGAGAGAGTCAACAGCTTGGAAAAGGAAAGACCAAAACTGACTGAAGAAAATAACTCCTTAAAATATACAATTGGCCAAACTGGAAAAAAAATCCAATGAAGAAAACAACTCTTAAAAAGTAGAATTAGACAAATGGAAATGAAGGTACAAAAACTAATTGAAAAAACCAATTCCTAAAAAATTCGAATTAGGAAGAAACTAATGACTCTATGAGATATCAAGAATCAAACAAAATCAAAAGAATGAAAAATATATGGGAAAATGTAAAGTATCTCACTGGAAAAACAACTGACCTGGAAAATAGGACATAAATTAAGAATTATTGCACTACCTGAAAACCATAATCAAAAAAGAAGCTTAGACATCATCTTTCAAGAAACTATCAAGGAAAACTGCCCTGATATTCTGGAACCAGAGGCTAAAATGGTAACTCAAAGAATACACCAATCACCTCCTGAAAGAGATCCTCAAATGAAAACTCCAAGGAATATTGTAGCCAAATTCAGGTCAAGGAGAAAATACTGCAAGCAGCCAGAAATAAACAGTTCAAATATCAAGGAGCCACAGTCAGGATAACACAAAATTTAGTAGCTCCTACATTAAAGAATCAGAGGGCATGGAAAATAATATTCTGAAAGGCAAAGGAACTTGTATTACAACCAAGAACAGGGGAAAAATTGATATCCAATGAAATAGAGGACTTTCAGGCATTCTTGATGAAAAGAATAGAGCTGAACAGAAAATTTGATCCTCACATACAAGATTCAAGAGAAGCATAAAAAGGTGAACAAGAAAGAAAAAGCAAATGTTATTCAATAAGTTTCCTTACACAGGAAGATGATACTTATAACTCTAGAGAATTATATCTCCTTAGTTAGAAGGAATATATAGAGGGTGTGGTTATAAGTTTATTTTGATGTGATGATTAAAAAAACAACTAAAGGGTGAAAAAAAGGAAGAAGCAGAATAGGGTAAACTATGCCACATGAAAAGGTGCAAAAGACCCATTACAATAGAGAAAAAGAAGTGATGGAATAAGCATTGTTTGAACCTAACTCTCATCAGATTTTTCTCAAAGAGGGAATAATTACACACTCAGTTGGATATGGAAATTTATCTTATGAAGGCAGAGCCAAGATACAATATATAGATAATGAAAGTAGGGACTTGCCCGAGCTCTTCCCCAAAGCCCTCAAAATACCTTTAAGCAATGACTCTAAACAAATTCTAGGGTGGCAGAATCCACAAAAAGACAGAGTGAAACAATTTTCCAACTCAAGACAACTTAGAAGTTTAGCTGGAAAGGTCTGTTGCACCAGGATGAGACAGGAGCGCAGTCTAGCACAGGCCATCCCCAGCACAGACCTGACACCCAGTGTAGACCAAGGTGCACCAAACCAGGAGGAGGCCTTGGGAGCCACTGACTCAGCAGCAGCAGCAACTGCTGCTTCCACAGCTCTCAGCCCACAGACAAAAAAGGGGTCAAGCAACTGATCATAAGGAGATTACAGGTGTCTCTTTGCCAGTACCAAGGCAGGACTATGTTGCTCTGTCCATGCTCAAATCTGGGTTGCAGCTCTGGTTGTCAGTCCCAGGGTGAGGAGGAATAATAGTACATCAAAACTGTGGCCATAGTGGGATGGGGACCCCTTCACAGTCCCAGGACAGAAAAGAGTGTTTGTGGTCACTCACAGATCAGAACACAGGCCAGGAGAGCAGTTAAACAGCTCTACTTAGATCATACCACCTTGGAAGAACTGAACACTTACAGGACCCTAGAAGTATTTCTGAAAACAGCTGCCAAGACTTCTGAAGCTTGAGACAATGGGACACTCCACCCTGGAAGAAGAGCCTTACTTTAACAAAGAGTTAAAAATCAAGTGATAGACTGGGAATATGAGCAAGCAATGAATAAAAATTCTGACCATAGAAATTTATTATGCTGACAAGGAAGACCAAAACACACATTCAGAAGATAATAAAATCAAAGCTCCTACATTCAAAGCCTCTAAGAAAAATATATATTGGTCTCAGACCTTGGAGGAGCTCACAAAATATTTTGCAGACCAAGTAAGAAAAGTACAGGAAAAATTGGGAAGAGAAACGAGAGTGACACAAGAAAATCACAAAAAAAGTAAATAGGTTGGTAAAGGAGACACACACACACACACACACACACACACACAATACTGAGGAAAATAACACTTTACAAAGCAGACTAGGCCCAATGGCAAAAGAGGTACAAAAAGCCAATGAGAAAAATATCTTAAAAAGCAGAATTAGTCAATGGAAAAAGTCACAAAAATCACTGAAGAAAAACTTAAAAAGTTGAATTGGTCAAATGGAAAAGAAAGTACAAAACTTACTAAAGAAAATAATTCATTAAAAATTATAATGGATCAAATGGAAGCTAATGACTTTATGGGAAATAAAGAAACAATAAAACAAAACCAAAAGAATGAAAAATAGAAGACAATGTGAAATATGTTACTGGAAAAACAACTGGCCTGGAAAAGCAATCCAGGGGAGATAATTTAAGAATTACTGGACTACCTGAAAGCCATGATCAAAAAAAGAGCCTAGACATCATATCTCAAGAAATTATCAAGGAAAATTGCCCTGATATTCTAGAATCAGAGAGCAAAATATGAATGGAAAGAATCTACTGATCACCTCCTGAAAGAGATCCCAAAATGAAAACTCCCAGGAATTGCATAGCCAAATTCTAGGGCTCACAAGTCAAAGAAAAACTACTGCAAGCAGTCAAAAAGAAACAATTCAAATATCAAAGAGCCACAGTCAGGATAACACAAGATAGAGAAGTTTCTTCACTGAAGGATCAGAGGGCTTGGAATATGATAAACTGAAGGGCAAAGGAACTAGGTCTAAAACCAAGAATCACCTACCCAGCAAAGCTGAGTATAATCCTTCAGATGAAAAATTGATATTCAATGAAATAGGGGACGTTCAAGAATTCTTGAAAAGATCAGAGCTGAATACAAGACTCAAGAGAAACATAAAAAGGTAACCAAGTAAGGAAAATCATAAGGGACTTAATAAATTTGAGCTGTTTACCTTTCTTCATGGAGAAATGATCCTTGTAACTCATAAGAACTTTCTCATTATTAGGGCAATTAGAAGGAGTATATACAGACAGAGGGCACAGATGTGAGTTGAATATGAAGGCATAATATCTAAAAAAATAAAATTAAAGATTGAGAAAGAAGTGTACTAGGAAAAAGGGAAAGCGGGGAGTAGAATGGGGGTAAATTGTCTTATGTAAAAGAGGCAAGAAAAAGCTTACAGTGGAGGGGAGCAGAAGGGATGTAAGGTGGAGTGACTGAACCTTATTCTCATCAGAATTGGCCTAAAAAGGGAATGACATAAACACTCAATTGGCTATAGAAATCTATCTTACCCTGCAGGAAAGCAGGACAGGAAGGGGATAAAAGAAGGGAAGGTAATAGCAGGGAAGAAATATTGGGGGAGGGGGTAATCAGAAGCAAAACATTATGAAGAAGGACAGGGTATAAGGGAAGAGAGAATATAATAAATGGGGGAATAGGATAAAGGGAAATAGAGTTAGTAATAGTAACTATGGAAAAGGTTTTGAAGCAAGTTTCTCTGATAAAGGCCTTACTTCCCCTAACTATAGAGAAGTGAGTCAAATTTATGAAAATAAGAACTATTCCCCAATTGATAAATGATAAAAAATATATGAACAGTTTTCAGATGAAGTAATCAGAGCTATCTATAGTCATAAAAAATGCTCTAACTCACTATTGATTGGATAAATGCAAATTAAAACAATTCTGAGGTATTACCTCATACCTATTAGATTGACTAATAGAACAGAAAATAAAATGAGAAATGTTGGAGGCTATGTGGGAAAAATAGGGCACTAACGTACTCCTGATGGAATGGTGAACTGATCCGATGATTCTGTAGAACAATTGAACAATTTGGAACTATGCCCAAAGGGCTATAAAATCAGGTATACCCTTTGACCTAACAATGCCACTGCTAGGTCTATATCCAAAAGGGAATAAAAAACAAAAATGAAAAGGACCTATAAGCACAAAAATATTTATAGCAGTTTTTTTCTGGTAGCAAAGAATTAGAAATTGAGGGGATGCCCAACAACTGAGGAATGACTGACCAAATTGTGGTGATTATGAAGGAATAGCACTGTGCTATAAGAAATAATAAGCAGAAAAATCTGGGAAGACTTACAGGAGTTGGTGCAAAGTGAAATATACTGTGTACAAAATAAGAGCAATATTGTAAGATGTTCAGCTGTGAATGACTTAGCTGTTCTCAGCAATACAATGATCTAAGACAACTCTGAGGGACTTATGACAAAAAATGCTATCCATTCACAGAGAAAGAACTGATGGTGTCTGAATACCAATTAAAGTATACTTTTTTACCTTCTTTATTTTTCTTGAGGTTTTTTTGTTTTGGTCTATGTTTTCTTTCACAATATGACTATTGTGGAAATGTTTTGCATGACTACACATGTATAACCTATATCAAATTTCTTGCTTTTTCAATAGGGGAGGTTGGGGAGGAGGAAGAGAGAAAATTTAGAACTCAAAGTTTCAAAAACAAATGACAAAAAATTGTTTTTACATATGATTTGGGAAAATAAAATACTAAATGTTTTACAAGTCCAAAAAAGAAGTTATACCATTGGTACTAATATTTAAAATGCTTATAAATTTTTGGTGATTTTGTATTATGAAAAACTTGCCTACTCTGTAAACTATGATGCATTTTATTATTTGTTTCCTAGAAAACTCTAGGACAATTTGATGCTGTTTGGTGGCAAAACATTCAACTTAGAGGTATTGAACCTGAGTTTGAATTGAGTGTCTGCTTATGATACGATATATTACCCACATGATATGAGCTAAATCACATCACTCCTCTAGGCCTCCATTTCCTAATCTATAAAATGAAGAGATTGAACTAGATCATCTTTCTGGTCTCTTTCAGTTCTAAATCTATGATTCTATCAATATAAAATGGATTGTCAGGAATTGATATTATTTTATCAGTGGTAATGAGATTAATGAAGAAGCATGATCTGACTTGGAGCTAAAACCTTCCATTTGGTGTTGTCTTCTCCACTAGAATGTAAGCTCCCTGAAAAAGGAATTTTCTTGCTTTTCTATTTGTATCCCCAGTGTTCAGTACAGTATTTTGCACATGGTAAATACTTAACAAATAAAAAAAAGAAAAAATTATCTTCCCCTGCAAGGAAGTAGGAGGGGAAAAGGGAAAGAAAATGGAGGAGGAGGTGATATGGAAAATGGAGGAGGGAGGACTGAGGCAGACTGAGGGAGGTAGTGATCAGAAGCAAAACACTGGTGAAGAGGGACAGGGAGAAAGGAGAGAGAAAAGTATAAACAAGGGGGAAATAGGATGGAGGGAAATATCCAGTTAGTAATCATAACTGTGAATGTGAATAGAATGGACTCTCCCATAAAATGGAAGCAGATAGCAGAGTGGATTAAAAACCAGAATCCTACAATATGTCATTTATAAGAAATATATCTGAAGCAGGGAGATACACACAGAACAAAGGTAAATGGTTGGAGCAGAATATATTATGCTTCAGCAGAAGTAAAAAAACCAGAAGTACAATCTTATCTCAGACAAAGCAAAAGCAAAAATAAACCTAATTACAAGGGATAAGGAAAGAAACTACATCTTGCTAAAAGGTACCATAGACAAACAAGTAATATCAATACTAAACCTATATGCACCAAGTGGTATAGCATCCAAATTCTTAGTGGAGAAGGTAAGTGAGTTAGAGGAAGAAATAGATTGGAAAACTATATTAGTGGGGGAGCTCAAACCCAACCCCACCCTCAGAACCAGATAAATCTAACCACAAAATAAACAAGAAAGAAGTCAAGGAGGTGAATAGAATTTTAGAAAAGTTAGTTATACTAGACTTCTGGAGAAAATTGCATGGCGAAAGAAAGGAATATACCTTATTCTCAGTGGTACATGGCATTTACACAAAATCCAAGCCTGTATTAGGATATAAAAAACCTAATATAAAATTAGATGATGTAAAAAGTCAAATGTGGGAAGGCAGAAATATTAAATGCATCCTTTTCAGATCATGATGCAATAAAAAGTGATGTGTAATAAAGAACCATGGAAAGCGAGATTAAAAATAAATTGGAAACTAAATCACCTATCCTAAAAAATGAGTGGGTCAAACAAGGAATCATAGAAACAGTCAATAATTGTATCAAAGAGAATGACAGTAAGAAGACAACATACCAAAATTTATGGTATACAGTCAAAGCAGTACTTGGTGAAAATTTTGTATCTTTAAATGTTTACAAAAATAAAATTGAAAAAGAGATCAGTGAATGGACCATGTCATTTTAAAAGCTAGAAAAAGAAGAAATTAAAAATTCCCAATAAAATACCAAATTAGAAGTTCTGAAAAGCAAAGAAAAGATTCAAGAAATCGAAAGTAAGAAAGCTATTGAACTGATAAATAGAAGAGTTGGTTTTATGAGAAAAAGAAAAATAAAATAGATAAATCGCTAGTTAATTTGAGTTTAAAAAGAAGAAAACCAAATTATCAATATCAAAAATGAAAAGGGTAAATCTAACACCAATGAATAGGAAATTAAAATAATAATTTGGAGCTCTTTTGCCCAACTGTATGCCAATAAATCTGACAATCTAAGTGAAACGGGTATATATATATACTTACAAAAATATAAATTGCATAGATTAACAGAAGAGGAAATAGAATACTTAACCCCATTTTAGAAAAAGAAATTGAACAAGCCATCAATGAGCTCCCTAAGAAAAAAATCTCCAGGGCCAGATGGATTTACAAGTGAATTCTACCAAACATTTTCTACCAAACATTTAAAGAACAATTAATTACATTAGTATATAAACTATTTGTAAATTATGACATATATATGGTGCTGATGCCTAAATCAGGAAGAGCCAAAACAGAGAAAGGGAATTATACATCAATTTCTCTAATGAATATTGTTGCAAAAATTTTAAATAAGATTTTAGCGAAGAGATTATAGCAATTTATCACCAGGATAATACACCATGACCAGGAGGGATTTAAACCAGGAATGCAGGCTTGGTTCAATATTAGGAAAACTTCTAGCATAATTGACCATGTCAATAACAAACTCAGCAAAAATCATATGATTTATCTTAATAGATGCAGAAAAAGGGTTTGACAAAATGTAGCATCCATTCCTATGAAAACCACTAGAGAGAATAGGAATAAATGTTTTCCTTAAGATGGTAAGTAGTGTCTATCTAAAACCATCAGCAAGCATTATCTGTAATGAGGATAAGCTAGAAGTCTTCCCAACAAGACCAAGGGTGAAGCAAAGAAGCCCATTATCAGCACTACTCTTCCATGTTGCACTAGAAATGTTAGCTTTAGAAATAAGAAAAGCAAAAGAAATCAAAAGAATTAGAATAGGCAGCAAGGAAACAAAACCATCCCTCTTTGCAGATTATATGATGGTATACTCAGAGAATTATAGAGAATAAACTAAAAAACTACTTGAAATATTTTGGTAAAATCACAGGATATAAAATAAACCCACATAAATCATCAGTATTTCTATATGTTACCAGTAAAACCCAACATCAAGAGATAGAAAGAGAAATTCCATTTAAAATAACTGTAGACATTATAAAATATTTGGGAGACTACCTGCCAAGACAAACCCAGGAACTATATGAATGCAATTATAAAACAAATTTTCACACAATTAAAGTCAGAGCTAAACAATTGGAAAAGTATCAATTGTTTATGAGTAGACTGAGCTAATGTGTATGCAAATTAAGAGAGGAGCCCTACAAGACTTCAGAGTCTCCAACAAGGCATGGAGGTAGATGGCATTTGCGTTTGACTTCAAAGAGTAGACAGGAATTTGATAGGTGAAGAGGAAAAGGGAGGGCATGCCAGGTGTATGGAAGAATGTGAACAAAGGCATGAAGGTAGGACCTAAGGAAATGACTTAATTTGATTTACATTTTACAGTTTCCAAATTTGTAAGACAAAGGAAATTGAGCAAGATGATGTGAAGAACCCTTTCAACTCCAAATTCTCTGTGTATTCATCTTTTGTTGCCAAGGAAGATCATGCCATCAGAAATAATGACATGACTTGCACTTGACTCTGTTTTGAGTGAGGGAGGGCTGTGCAGGTCACCAGCCTCACTTCTCCTCCAGAGCCATCTGAATCCAGTGACCAGGATGACTGGAGGTGACCCAGGATGAGGCAACTGGGGTTAAGCAACTTGCCCAAGGTCACACAGTTAGAGTGTCAAGTGTCTGAGGTGAGATTTGAACTCAGGTCCTCCTAATCCTTTGCACCACCTAGCTGCCCTCCAAATTCTTTAACGATTAGATAAATGATGACTTGTCTGGAATGGAGTGCTGAGGACTCCCAGGGAAAGTAATGCTCTCTGGTGGCTCCTGTGCCATCCAGGGAAGCAACTTTTGTGGAGAAAGAACCTGTCCTCCCCACCAGCTGTACTCAAGAGCACGCAAGTCAGCCTCGTTGAAGTAGCCAGGCACCCTAAAGGAGCCACAGACAGGAGGACAGCACCTATCAGATAAGTTGGACTATCATTACCACCATGACCACCATCTTCCCTCAGACCTTGATGAAGTCAGGCCAGGATTCTGAACTCAAGAGCCTTGGGAACAGCAATGCTTCCAGTCTGCTACCCTCATACATCATCCTGCAAAGAGATCCCTTTGGAAATGCAACCTGACAACAGTTCCTGCAGGTGCGATTGTCACATCTACTGAAGATTCAGAAAGGAGAGTTTTTGCTACCAAAGATCTTGGCCCTGTTAAATGGTTCACCATCAGAAACTATGATTTTATCAACTGAAATGACATTAAAGAAGTGCATTAATATTCCACTTTTATACTTTGCCACTGTACCCTAAAGACCATGGGAATTTTCAATCTGACTTACAACTGAAACCTTCCATTCCTGTTATCTTCTCCTTGAGAACAGAGCCTGTCTGACTTTTCTGTTTGTGTCCCTTGTGAATAGAGAAAAAACTTAATGAATGCTTTTTTTTCTTTCATCATCAATGGTTTTTTCAGAACAGATGCTACTGATCACTGGGGTGTCTAGTGAACTCTCTCCTTCCTGAAACATTCTTTTTCCTTGAGTTCAGTGAAACCACAATTTCCTGAAAACTGTCTCCAAGACTCAGTCCTCAGCAGTTAGTGCTTGATAGTTTCTCAGAGAGCTCCTGCGGTCTCATGATTTGAACTAGGCCAACAACTCCCAAATTTATATATTTTCATAGCACTTGAAACCTACTTTGATATTTTTACCTACCTCCAGAGGATCTCCATTTGAGTGTCTACTATTTTTCACAAGCCAAATTAATCAGTTCTCCAATTTTTATCAGTTGTGCTACCGTTTCCTTTGTCAGTAAGTCATGTAAGTTTAAAATCATTTTAAAATATCTTCTCCACTCGCTAAGTCTCTCCCTCTGTATCGTCAAGGTAACATTCACAGTACTGTCAGTGACTATGAATATGCTGGCCTAGTTCTGAATTGCAATGTATAACAGACTTTCCATATAGAAGGCAGAAGAAAAACATTTATTCAGACACCAGAAAGCCAAATCTGTAATAGTAACCAAGAAGTCAATACACATTAGCATTGCAGGGGACAAAGTCATTCCCAAGCCTATCCCTCCCCAGTTTCCAAAATGAGACCACCTGTCTGCTTGCCTGTATCCTCTCCTCCCTCCACCCCAACTATTCTCCCAACTTCCTCCCAGTTCTGCGTGACCTTAGGCAAATCACTTAACCTCTGTTTGCCTCAGTTTAGCTGGAACTTTTAACATCATCATTTTTCCTCAAATCAGTACAGTCTCAATAGGCAACTGTTTGCTATTTGCCCTATTAAATCTTTCAATTAATTTTTCTTTCATTTGTTTTCCATTATATTGCATTTTAAAGGTGGTTCTATTGGCAGTTATTGTGCAAACATGTTACCCAATCTAAAGAAATTATATAAGAATTATGAAGACTCTTTTCAGTAATCAAATATTATGAAACTTTAAAATATTGACATAAAATGTTATCACTATGTCACCAAATCTAATGATAACATGTCCTCAAACAGACCTATTTTGCCCTCTTAGGTGTACCTTTTAATATCATACTCTGGTTCTATATTTTTTTCTCTCTCCTATCTCTGTCTCCTTATCTCTCAGTCTTTATATCTGTCCCTCTCTCTCTCTCCCATGTCTTCCCTCTTTGTCTCTGTATTCTCTTCTCTCTCCCTCTCCCTCCTTCTCTCTCTCTCTCTCTCCTTCTCTCTCTCTCTCTCTTTCCCACATGTGTATTACTTTCTGTCTGTAGTTCTATCTTTATCTCTCTGTGTCTCTGTCTCTGACTCTCTCATGATGGTTTTTTTTTTACCTTGATGATTTCTTTAAAACCCACCCTTAACATAAATGCAAAATTCACCCACAGTTTCTTGTTCTTCACCTCTGCACAGGACTCTTTTCCTCATCCTTGTACAGTCCTGACAAAGAAGGTAATGAGCATAGTTGGAAAGTACTTCTCTTTGAGACAGTGTTTTTTTTTTTTACAGTGTTTTAATCTTTAAAGTAAAGGTAATAACCTGTCTATTACCTGTCTCACAGGAGAGTTCATGAAGTAGCCATCTCATAAAGAACAACCCACTTTCCTTAAAACTGGGACTTAAAAAGAATCTTTGTTCTCCTTCTTTTGGATTATGGAAAAATCTATAAGGAAACAATTGACTGGGAGCAGGGCAACTTTCTGTATCATATGATAAGCAAATTTTATTTCTGGACTTCGCTTTTCATCTATAAAATGAAAAACTGTTTTGAACATGCTTCGTGCTTTTCTCCCTCCATGACTTTGCTCAAGCCTCTGCTTATGCAAATGCTACAAATCTTTAATTGTAGTGACTGATTCCAGTCATTAACTTGTACTTGAGTGTTTAATATGCTTTTCCCCCAGTGACAGTTACACTTCAGAGCATCCTTCAATGCCTTAACTCAAAGGAATGTGGGGAATTCAGGATGAGACAATTATTTTTCAAGCTTCATTATGTCACAGATTAGGGTCTTCTGCTTGCCTTACCAATCAATTGGTAAACATTTATTAAGTGCTAGATACCTCCTAACCACTAAGGATGCAAAAAAGACAAAAGACAATTCTTGCCCTCAAGCAGATTAAAATCTAATGGGGGAGACACCATGCAAACAAATATACCAGACTATACAATATACAGTCTACAGACATGTGATATTAACCTAACTAAGACTAAACAGGACCACTGTGAACCTTTCTGCCTCTCCTCCTCTCTGTAAATCTGTTTACAATGGCAGGGAGCATTTTTTAAAAGACAGAAACAACCTTTTCCCTTGGATTAGAATCATTGCGTGTTTATTTGTACTATTAAATACTGAACTTGGAAATAGCAAAAGTAATTAAGTTCAAACCCTATCTGTCTTTTGCTAGCTGAGCTTGGGTAAGTCTGTAAAATGGGTATAACAATATTCCTACTTCTATAACTCAGGGTTATTTTGAAGATCAAAAGAGATAATTTATGTAAAGTATTTTGTAACAACAATAAAGTGTGAAAATGTGAGTTCTTGCTAACTCTTTGTCCTGTGTCTTTTTGGACTCGAGTTGGGGGCTTGATCTTTCCTATCTTGGTTGATTTCCCTAACATCAAATGTTACTTTCTTAGACCTTTTGGTTGTTGTTCAGTCATTCAGTTACATTTGACTGTATCTGTTCCCATGGACTCTTCTCCTTCTCCTCCTCCTCCTCCTCCTCCTTCTTCTTCACAAAGATACTGGAGTGATCAACCATCTCCTACTCCAGTGTGTCCCCATTTTTATAGATGAGAAACTGAGGCAAGTAGCAGTTCAATGACTTGCCCAGGGTCACACAGATAGTAAGTGTCTGAGATCTTATTGGAATTCAGATCTTCTGGACTCCAGGCCCAACACTATATGCTGTTCTACCTAGCCACCCCATTAGACCTAGAATACCAGCCTAATCCATTCAGTCCTTCCTTTATTTTACACCTGGCAATGAACTTACTGCTTGATAAACGTCTGGTTCCAGCCAATCTCCTGACCCTGGCCCCATCTGGCTAGCCCTATCTTTCAGTTATATAACAATAATGTTTATTTTTTACATTTTTTATTGATTTCATACTAAACTTCATACATACAGCCACACATATATAACCAAACCTCATATTTGTAATCAAATAAAAAAAGAAAAATTGTACAGGAAACTGCAAATTTCTAATGTGTTCAGCTTGCTTTAACAAACATATACATAATAAATTTAATATGCTACTTTTAAAGCTGTCCTGCTTGTACCATATGGCAGCAATATTTGGAGAGATTTGTGTAAATAAATGTTATGGGTCTTGAATGATTAGAATTAGAGAGATGATAGATACATGGTCTGGAAGTGGCATTAGCCCGTAGTGGTATTTCAGTGGAAGCTGCGGGAAAAAGTTTATAGCCTGGGAACACTGAATTTATATTCAACAGTAGTAAATGGGCCTTCTTGTCTCTGTGATCCCAGTGCAATGGGTAAAGATGGTAGACTGAGGACAAAAGAGTCAGATTAAAATGCTGCCCTACCCTCAGAAAGTAGCCTTTGAAACCTTTCATGAAATTCATCTCTGATTAAGAAAGTTGTCAAAAAAATCTTTTCGTTAGAGCACTATTGGGGATCAATTATCTAAGGTTAGCAATGTTATGTGAAGAAGAAAAGGACCCTAGGAAGGGCCATTATAAAATTATTAGTGGAGAATCATTCACTCTATCATGATTTTACTGTTGGCTGGGAAAGGTATGGAAAAGGTATTACTGAAAACTGCAGATTGTATGCATGAGGAAACAATATTAGTCATTCAAGTGAAAATGATGAAGCAGACTGATAGAATGTGACACAGAGAAACTGTAATGTATGATTTTATATTTTAATCTTCCCCAAATCTCAGGCCTAGAATATTCTCATAACCCAAATTGCTCAGCTTTGGTATTAGGACAAACTGAATTTGTATAATAACAGAGTACTCAATAGGAAATAAGCATCTTTTCACACTCACATTGCTTATTTGCTAAGTGGGTGCGTGCCTGCTCTCTCCCAACCATACAGCTGAAATCACAGCAATAGCACACATTAACAGATCATTTGTTCATTCATCAGGGGTTTTCTGTAAGAAAAGAATCAGACAGCTGTTGATCTCCTGGGTCAAAGATAGTGGGAAAACTTTGGAAACTATCCCACACCCAATCTACCCATCATCAGAAAAAACTGAACACATTAACTCAAAAACCGGTTAGTAGCATTTTTCTCCCAAAATAACCTTGCTTTGCCTTTGAAGGAAGAAAAAACGTCATTATGAAATTCTAATGGACCCATGATTTCACTGAAATCACAATCCAAAATGCTTTCTCATCCTGCATGATTCTTTTCCATGTTTTCCAAAAAATCATCTTTAAGGATAGACCCAATATCTTAGAGGGCCTTTCTCTATAGACTTTTAAAGATACTAGAAGCCCTAGCAAAGCATGTGGGTTAGCATTCTGTTATAGCTTGTTCTTGTTGTATAAACAGCCCATCGACTTTTCCATCACATATTTCCTTTATATGCTCTTTTATGCCCAATAAAAGCTAGCACTTGTATAGTGCCTACTATGTGCCAGATACTGCACTAAGATCTTTAAAATTGATCCTCACAATGACACTATCATGATCCCCATTTTATAAATGATGAGACTGAGACAAATAATAGTTAAGTGACTTGCCTAGGGTCACATAGTGACACATAAGTGTCTGAAACCAGATTTGAACTCACATCTTCCTGACTCCAGACCAGAGCGCTATCCATTGTGCCACCTACCTGCCTTTTTCCTATCTGTACTTCTTTCATGTACATCTCTGCTGTGTGATACCTGCTGAAATTTTGTAGTTTTGATTCATGTTTCAAATTCATACTATTTCAGTTGAAAATAGTGATGCGAAGATGGGTATTTCTGTCAAGAAGTACGTTGGGACCATTGCAATCGCTGTACAATTTTCCAAGCACAATCTAATTCACATTTTTCTTCCTATAAGGGATTAACCTAACAATCCATCTAGGAAAAACTGAATGAAAGAAGGCTATCCATCTTCCAGACCATAACATATAGGTGAGTCAGTCAGCCAACAAGACTGTTGGGCCATCTCCAGTTGTCCTGACCTATATGACTCCAGAAGGGAAAGTGAGGTTGGTGACTTTGCATAGCTCTCTCTCACTCAAATCCAATTCACTTCTATGTCATGGCATCACTTCCCTGATGTCGTGGTCCTTCTTGAGAGCACATAAACAACAATAACAACATGCATTAATTAAGGACTTAAATGTGTTAGGCACTATGCTAAGCACTGGGATCCAAAGAGAGCAAAAGGATTTCCTTACTCTCAAGAAACTCAGAGTCTAATAGAAAAAAGCACATGCAAACAACTGTATACAAATAAGATATAGACAGGATTGTATGCAGGTAATCTCAGAGGGAAACTACTAGAATTAAGAGGGATTGGGAAAGACTTCCTGTAGAAGTTGATGGAGAATCCATTGACTTAGTCCCTATGTAAGTACGTATATTTTGAGCAAGCAGTACAGACACTCATGCTAAGAAGTGAAGGGAATTTTGAAACTATATTAAATAACAACAATAACTTATTAATTTATTTATTGATATTTAAATGAATAAATGTTTAAATAATACTTAAATACATTATATAATAAATATATAACATCAAATAAATAAAAATATTTATTAATTTATCAATGATTAATCATTTAATTTTTTTTGCTAGACCTGTGATTTCAATAATATAGGGAACACCCATTGTGGAAATGCCCTCCACTGTTGCAGATCATAGTCTTAGAGAGTATAGTATCTGGCACAGATTACATATAAAAAAAATTATTAGAAATACATTGGAAAGTTACAAAAGTTACAAAACAAAGTGTCGTGTGAGGTTTGCAAGAAAAAAAAGTTTCCTGAAGGAGCTACCATTTGATTTAGGTGGAAAGGAAAGGCAGAAATTCAGAAAAGAGGAAGAGGGAACTCCAGATAGAGAATAGGGTGAGAAAAGAAAAGATGTGGAGGTCTAAGAGTGTGATGCAAGCTGAAATGCAGCTCTCTACATACCCTAAGTGCTTACTAAAAACTTACTGAGTTTTGTTGCAATTTAGCAAGGAGAAAACAGATACAGAATTAATGAAGTGTCTTGTTCGGTGTCCTACAGGCAGTAAATAGCACGGCCAGGATTTAAACCCAGGTCTTCTGACTTCAAATCTTGCTCTTACTTCTTTCTACTCTAGGAATTCTTAACTTGAGGACCATACTTTTAAAAAAAATGTATATTCTAATAACTATTTCCATATAATTTATTTCCTTCATAATCCTATTAATTTGTTTTTGTGCATTTAAAAACATTTTGAGTGTGGTACCCGGAGGCTATGCCTGACTACAAAAAGATTTCATGATACAAAACAGGCTAGGAACTCCTGTGCCACACCAAACTGTCTCACTGTTCTAAATCTTTACAATGTTAATATGAGGGAGATCTATTTTCATTTTAGTTTATTGCATTACATTACTTAGTTGTTTTCAGTCATGTCTGACTCTTTGTAACCCCATTTGGAGTTTTCTTGGAGTGGTTTGCCATTTCCTTCTCTGGATTTTACTGATGAGGAAACTAAGGCAGAGTTAAGTGCCTTGCCCAGGGTCACACAGATAGTAAATGACTGAAGCTAGATTTGAAGTAAGGAAGATGAGTGTTCCTGGCTCCAAGCCTGGCACTCTATCCATAGTGCCACCTAACTTCCCCCTGCATTATATGAGGCATAATGGAATTATCTAATTCTGTGCATGTCATTGAGAGCTCCTTCAATCAATCAATCAGCATTTATTAAGTATCCACCATGTGCCCATTGTCATTACTATAATGGCACCCACTATATGCCAGGTACTGAGAATAAAGTCCCCTGAATGAAACCATTCCTACCTGCATGAAGTTTTCTTCTATCCTGTATAGTTCTATATATTACCACAAGTGGACAACAATATCATCATTGAATATGGAGCAACATTGAAACCTGAAAAAAGATCACTAGGAAAAAAGTTTTGAGTTTGCTCTTTTTTATTAAAAAAAATAGAGTTAAGAAATCTGTGACTTCAGATTTTTAAAAAAATAAACATGAATTGTTTAGATGGTAGATAAGTGACAACTGAAATGCATGTATTCTTTAAAAACTTTTTTACAGATTTTTTATATCACTTTCATTTCTAAATTATACTTGTCTTTCTTATTTAGCAAGTTATATCTTGTAACAAAGAATTTTTTACAAAGAGAAAAAAAATTTGGCAAAAGCAAAAAATACATAGACTAAGTCTAACAGTACAGAGCACACTTTAAAAAAAAAACCTTATCTGTTATGTTATTGGATTTTCCCTTCTCTTCACCAAGTGTGAATTAGGGGAGGTTGACCAAAAATTTTTTTTTGAAACTGTTCTATTAAATTGGTCTTTGGTTATATCAGTGGAATAATATAGATAAGGAAGAACCAGAAAAATTTAAGGGAAATAGCTCAATGTTTATAAATCCAAGAACACAAATTCCTTGGACAAGAATTCCCTGTTTTTAAAAAATGTCAAGAAAATTTGAAAAGTAGTTTGTTGAAAATTAGGCTTAGACCAACAGCTTATACTACATACCACAATAAGCTCAAAATGAATATATACTTGAATATTAAGGCTCATGTCATAAAAAACCCAAAATTAGAAGAACAGCAGAATTTCACAGCTATGGATAGAGGAATTATTTTATTCAAATAAGGAATAGAAAATTCTGTGCAAATTTTTCAAGACTTTAAATTGTATTAAATTGAAATCCATTTATAGCAACCAAATCAACATAACTAAGATAAGAAAGAGAGTAGCTGACTTAGTACTTTAATACTTAAAGAAATCAATTCAGACTCTTCATTGGAAGGACAAATATCACACTGAAGCTTAAAACACTTTGACCACGTGATGAGAAGAAAGGACTTATTATGAAAGCCCCTGACGGTGGGAAAGAGTGAAGGCAAGAGGAGAAGGGGATTGACAGAGAATGAGATAGACAGATAGTCATAGAAGCAATAAACAGACTTTGGGAGATATAGGAGGATAGAAGACCTTGAATAGTCTATGGAGTCACAAAGAGTTGGACTTGACTAAATAACTAAACACCAACAAAATTGATTGGGGAAAAAGTCTTGCATAAATTATGTTTGATATGGGTCTGATCAATTATGTCTAATATGGGTCTGATATCCAAGAATTAAATGAAACTCACATAAAATATTTAAAACCAGTGGATAAGTAGTCAAAGGATATGAATCAATGTTTTTCAAAAGAAAAAATGAAAACTATAGTTCCTGATAAGAAAAAATAAGAATTAAAAACACTGTGAAGTTTAACCTACTACCCAGAAATTTTGGCAAAAGTGACAAAATATGGGAATAGTCAGTGTTGGTAGAGCTGTAAAAAGATAGGGACCCTGATACACTGTTGGTAGAGTTGGGTTTTGATTCAATCATTCCAGAAGAAAATTGGAATTATGCCAAGACAGTAACTAAAATGCCTATTGCCCTTTAACCCAAAAATCTCACTACTAGGCATAAACTCCAAAGAGATCAAAGATAGAAAGAAAGGTTCCATTCACATCAAACAATTTTAGTAGCACTTTTTTATAGTAGCAAAGAACTGAAGCAAAATAGTTGCCAATTGATTTGGGAATGTTTAAGCAAGTTAGTATATGGACTTAATGAAATATTAGTGTGAAAACAAAACATTAATATGTAGAAGTAAGTGAAACCTTAACTGATGCAAAGTGAGGAAAGTAGAACCAGGAAAACAATGTGCACACCCATTATGACAGTGTAAATGGAAAAACAAACAAAAATTGAATGTCATGTAATTAGCATAACATACTTGTCTAGATGCTACATTACACTTTCCTGCTTTGTGTATGTGTGGAATATTGCATGTACTTGGTTGCTGCACTTATGCACTTTGCTGAACTGATTTCCCTTTTTTTCCCTTTGTTAGAGGGATGGTTCTTCAGCAATGGGAAGTGGGAAGTATTATAGAAACAAAAGATGCCAGGAAAATCATTAAATAATTTCAAAATATTGCCCTCTGGACAAATGTTGGATGTAATTTTAAGGAATAAGGAATTCCTGGAATAATAGATAATAAAATTAGTACTGCATTTGAAGGTATTAAAAATTTTTTTTTTTGCTTAAAGAAAGAGGCAGAGATGTGGGTAGGATATGGTTATTTCTTTCAGTTGCCACTTATCTACCATCTAAACAATTCATGTTTATTTTTAAAAAATCTGAAGCACAGATCTCTTAACCCTCTTTTTAAATGAAAAGATCAAACTAAAAACTTTTTTTCTTAATGAGATTTTCTCAGGTTTCAACGTCGCTCCATATTCAATGATGGCATTGTTATCCACTTGCTTCAAAGGAAGATTTCCCTCTACCATCAAATGACCTTTTATTAAGCAGGGTAATTAGATAACTCTCCATAAGAGACCTTTTATTTGGAGCCTTCATCTTTCAGTGAAAAAGAATGGGTCTGGCTTTTAGGGAATTGTATACTTCCTAGAGGTAAATGACACAGGTAAAAAACCCACGATGTGTCACGCTCACATTTATTTCAACTTAGGAAATTAGAGAGGATGTATTTTCAGGTCTCAGATTTCCTGAGGCATTTTGTTTCAAAATCCTCTAAAAGGATGGCTTATCACACTTTCCTTTTGCTTCATTAAATAGATGAAAATTCCTGATAACTAGTTGTTGTAAAGGTTATTGAATGTCTTCCTCTAGAGATGTTTTTTTTTTAAATAGGGAACATTTATTTAAAAATATTTTTATTTTAAACTTTTTAGATGGAAATCTTCCTTAAAGAGTAAATTGAATTCCACTTTTTTTGGATGGCTCAAGGTAACCATTTTAATAATTGGAATGAGGTGACTTTCACTGTGTAGTAAAAACTAGAATGTCCTAAGAATCAGGAGTCTGGGTTCTGCACTTTGTCCTGTCAGACAATCACAAAATCTCAGAGGCGAGCCAAACCACAGAAGCCATCTAAGGCATGAGTAGAACAAGAGTTCCTTCTATAGTATCACTGACAAACCCCTGACAGCCTCTAATGAGGAGGAATTTCTAGAGGCAGTCCCTTCCATTTTTGGTCAGTTCTAGTTTTCAGGAAGTTTTTCTTTACATCAAATTGAAAGTGATTTCACTGTAACTGACATCCATGTATTCTTATTTTCTGCCTCCTGGAGCCAAGTAGATTAAGTCTAAGTCCACTTCCTTTTGAGAGTCCTTAGAAATCTTAAAGAGAGCTATTATTTTGCCTCTGGCAGGCGTGTGCTCAAACTAGCTCTATAGAGCTGATTGTTAAATTTTCAATGTCATCATTTATATCTCAGAAATCAGCAAGTGTTACAAATCAAGGCTGGATTTATTGCTTTGTTGCTTGCCTAGACTTAAGAAAGTAACAGATAAAATATTAATAAAGCTGATTAAACTTAGAAGTTTGTCACTGGTACATCCCTGTCCCCCAAAAAGCCATTTCTTAAACATTTACCAACACATTACTGCTTGTGTCTCCTTTTCTTCAGTCATTTCTCATAATTCACAGCCTCTAGGAACTTTAGTCTCCTGGCCACATGCTCTGATACTTCAACTTGTCAATGTCTTTCCTTAAATAGGGATATTTAAAACTGAACCCACTGGTCCAAATTTGATCTGACCAGGAGAAATTTAAATATGATTTTCTGGACCTGTTCTTTTTTTTTTAAATAGGAAAGACTTAGATAAAAGTATTTTTATTTTAAACATCCATCACTATAGTCTAGTAGAGCATTACCTTCTTTGATGACTGCATCATACCAGTCAATCACCTTGGTGACCACCATTTAACTTTCTTGTATCTTTTTTGTCACTTTGGGTAAGTCACAACTTCTCTGAGTCTGTGTTTTCTCATCTATAAAATAAGGGTGCTGTTGTCAATGATCTTTATGGTCCCTTCAAGCTCCAGCATTCTATGAGTCATTTGTCTAAAATGACTTACACCAATACACTAGGGTTCAAAGTATCAACTCCACAAACATTCAAGAGAGAAGGCAGTTAGATAACAGTTGCTCTGCAGATCTCATAGTTTTAGAGTCAAAATGAGTCACCTATGAAAAGCGTGGGTCAATAAAGTAAAACAGTCTCAGGCCACACTAAGAGAAGCATGCCTTCTATTCCTCTGTACTCTGTCCTATTCAAGTCACATCTGGATGATCCTGTTCACTCCTGGACATCCCAGCTTAAAAAGAATATTGATGAGTATCTAGAGAAAGAAAACTAAGATGATGTATGATCTCAAGTCTACAAGAATTTGTTCAAGGAATGGGGAGGATGGTTACTTTGGAGAAATGAAGGCCCGTGGGGAACATGATGACTATGTTCGAGTATCTGAAAGGATGTTGTATGAAAGAGAAATTAAATTAGACTTGTTCTTTTTGCCTCCAGAATGCAGACCCAAAGCAAGGAGTACAAGTGGTAAAGATGCCACCATAGACTTGAAGTCAGGAAAGACTTCTCAATGTTTAGAACTGTCTACAAGTCGAATTGGGTTTTAGTAGACCTTAACCCTAACTGCTTCTAACCCTAACCCTAAATTGTTCCTCTTCATTGGAGGTCTTCAAGCAGATGTATACATATTGGGTATGTTATGTTAGAGATTCTTTTCAGCATTGATTGGACTACATGGCTGCTAACATCTCTCCCAGCTCTAAAATTCTGTAATTTAACTCAAAGATGGAAAAGACATGATCTAAAGTAGAAAAAGAAGGGAGAAAAAAAGGTGATAGGATAAATTAAGTAAACTTTCAAAGTTCCTCCAAAGCTAAGAAATCTTACAAATCATATATAATATTTTCCTAGGTCTTCTATGGCATATTATACAGAATATACTGGTGAATTGAAAGTCTGTATGGTTGAAGAGGGTCAATATCAACTTTGAGGGTGGTTTCTAGTATAGTAACTTATGCCGAGCCCTATGAAATTTCACATTTTAAACAATGACGTACAAAGGCATCATCAAATCTGAAGACAGCACCAAGTTGGGAAAGCACAATATGATGGAGTCAGTATTCCAAAAGATCTTGACCGCTAGAATAATGGGCCAAATTTAATAAAATGAAATATAATAGGAATGAATGTAAAGTCTTATACTTGGGCTCAAGAAATGGTAGGGTCATAGTTAGGGAGCAGATTGTCTAAAAATGATTCAGAGGTTTTAGTAACCGAAAGTTCAATGAGTGAAATGTAACATGACAGCTAAGAAAGTGTCCAGAATAGTTAGACCACATAGGTTTACATTTTAGGGAAAGCAATGCTAAGATAAAGAGTGCCTTATGCAGAAAAGGTCTAGGATGATGAGGAGACTAGAAATCATGCCATTAAGGATTAGTTAAAGGAACTGAGGATTTTTTAAAAATCTTATTTTTTAAAAAAATTGATATCCTTAAAGGATATTGCTGCTATTTTCAAATATTTATTGTACTATCATGTACAGCATATTGACAGCCCCTAGAATATAGAAAAATGAGTAATGGGTAGAAATAGCAAAAATCCAGATGTATTAATGCAAGAAAAAAATTCTAAATATTTAAAGCTATCTCGTAATGAAGGTCTTTAAGCCAATGTTGGATTCCACTTCTCGGGTTGTAGATGGGATTCTTGTTCAGGTATTTGCTGATACAGATGCCTTCTGAGGTCCTTTCCAACTTGGAGATTCCATAATTCTGAGCACAATGGCACTTTGTCTCAGGCACATCCCACTAGTTTGACTCTTAAAAATAAATTGCAAAAAAAATGCAAATTCATTATAGGAACAACAACTATAACTTCCCAACCTCATTTCTAAAAGATCTTACTCCACAAGGCAGGGTTAATGGACCCTTTGCTATCATTCAATACAAAAACCATACAATGAGAAGTTTTTCAGTCTTCCAGAAGACCATTTGTTTGAGAGCTTAGCAAATATATTTGGCTAAATATATACAGTCTTACACAACCAGGATATGCCTGTTTTTTGAATCCCTGGGCAAAAACAAAATAAATACTAGCCCAAGACCCAGAAGAAATACATATCCTTTCTGAAGATTGTGCATACTATATCCACCATTTTTATCTTGTTTCATTTTATTTGCTAAAAACACAATTGCTAATTTTTGCTTTTTACATCATTTGCCTTTTCCCATATGTCTCTTTCCTCATAGAATTTCCTTTGTCACCAAAGCAAAACAGTTAACTGCAGGGGTGTGTGCTGATAAATATTTAACAACCAGATCTCCAAAAAAAGGCGCACTGTATTATAAACTTTTACATTTAGTCTTCATTATTAATTTTATCCATCGCTTTCTTAAGTCTAGACAATTAACAAAATAATAAATCAAGTCCTGATTTGTAGTATTTATCAATTTTTTGATGTATAAATGCTCATACTGATAATTTAACAATTGATTCTTGGGGAGTCAGCATGAGCTAGCTCCAGCATGCCTCTGCTTAAGCAAAGTCATCTGATACATCTGACAAGATGTGAAACTTTGGGGCAGCCAAATGGCGCAGTGGATAGTGTCTAACCTGGAGTCAGGCAGATCTGTGTTCAAATCATGCCTCTGACAATTACTAGCTGTGTGATATTTTGAGAAGCATTTAACCTGTTTGCCTCAGTTACCTTATCTGTAAAATGGGGATATGAATAGCCCCTACCTCCCAGGGTTTTTGTGCAAATCAAATGAGGTCATAATTGAAAACACTTAGCACAGTGCTCATGGTAAGTGTTCTATAAATTTTTTTACCTGTAGACCCCTACCTCTATCCCCAAAGGAGAAAGAATGTTTTGACATGATTTGGATGGCTTCCATTAAAATGCTAGTCCTGGAAAGTTTGGGGATTTTGTGTAGGTTTAATTTAGCAATTTGTACCCAAGTTCCCTTAGTATGAAACCTGAGAATGGCAACTGTTTACTTTCATCATTGTGCTTTGAGAACAGCCTCTCCTTTTCTTCAAGAACCATTCAGGAGAGAAAGACCAAGAAGTCCATTCTCCCCACCCTTCTCCACCTCTCTTCTGTACTCGGAACTACCAGGGATCGGAACTATAATCCTACTGGAAGGCTACTATCTAAACAAAGAGAACTTGGCTCCCAATTTCCTTCTCTTTCTGATCTAGACTTCCTTTCCCTCCACCCTCCTTTTCTCTTTTTCCAAACCTTTTCCTTTTGTACCAGAACACAGGTAAATAACAAGAGTTCTAACATACATGGAAAGTTCAAAGTTCTTGGACAGAGAATTTTTAAAATGGCCATGTCACTAGTAGATGGAGAGGCAGATTCATATTTGGTAAAGTTTAGGTTTTCAGAGACATTTATTACATTATCTGAAAGAGAAACCATTCCACATGACACTCTCCCACATCACATAGCTGTCAAACAGAAGCTTAGGGTTCTATAGAGCCATTTTTCTATGGCACTGCATTATTTTTCAAAATCATACAGCTCAAGCTCTTGGATCAGTTTCCTCAACTGTAAATAATAACACTTTTAAGTGCTTTTTAAAACTTTGAGTGCTATGTAAATGTTAGCTCTCATTGTTTTTTATAATTACTAAATACTGTTATTAATAATACATTAATAACTATTTGATAGAATGATATACCCCGTTTTGAATGATCAGAATGGAAGGTACCATATAAGCATAAAATATGGTGTGACTGATGGTTATTTTTTATTACTAATGATAATAAATATATTTCTATTAAGTGATTTTTACAACATTGGCCCCTTGAGAATTGGAGTATGCATGCCTTCATCCGTTTATCCTGACATAAAAAAAAAATCAAAGCTGAAATAAAAATTGATCAAGTAATAAATGAAAGTATTTATTAAGTGTTTACTATGTGTCAGATGCTATATTAGGTGCTGACTGAGTTTACAAAGTTTAAAAAAAAAATCCCAGCCCTCAAGGGGGCTTACAATCTATCAGGGGAAACTCTCTGTATGTATACAAGTATTTATAAAATAAATACAACGTAATTGAAGGAGATAAGACACTAGCATTGATGGATATGAAAAGGTCTCTGTTAGGAGGTAGTATTTCAACTGAGCAATACAAAATATAAAAAAAAATGTTGACTATAGCATAAAAAACACAAAATAAATTCTATAATTCTCTAGTGATAGGTTTCAAATATTAATTAGGTTGCCCACACTTTAGGCAGGAAACAAAAAGGCTTCGTGTCTTCAAGGTCAGTTTCTCCACCTTGATTCCTTGAGAGATAGTTCCCTTGTCTGTAAAATGATTAAAATAATTCCAGAAATTATCCATCTCAAGTGAGGTAGTGTGTGTAAAGTGCTTTGCCTACTTTCAAGAGCATTAGTATTACTACAAGACAACTCTTGTGTTGTCACAGGTCAAGGCAAATCATTGTTTGTTTAAGAGGACTATTGGAGACTGCCTCCTTCCCTCCCACTTTTTTTCAATCACCATAGCCCAGAGTGCAGATAAGGGCTACCACTGGCTATACCACAGCAACCTTTGATAGGCTTCTAAATACTATAGCTTAGTCACAGTGTCTGACATTTACTTTCCTGCCATTAGCAGGAGTCAGAGCTATAACTAGCAATGTCTGTCTTGGGCAACAAGTACAAAAGTCATCCTCAATTAGGAGAGGAGCACAGAGGAGACAGAGACCCGGGGAACACTACTAGCAAAGAGTGGAGTTGGGTGGGAGAGCTTGCTGCTTTGGATCATCTGGTAACTTTTACTCCAATACGATCTAACATTTCTGAAGTGGTTTCTATGTGCAAGGCACACAAAGACAAATTTTGAAAAGGGTTCAGGTTCTTGAAGCATTACATTTTTCTGGGAGGACACAGAATGTGTACAAATAAATATACATGATGATTTAAGGATGGGGAAGATCACTAAACACTAGGGGAATCAGAAAAGGCTTCACTTTGAGGGTGAAACATAAATGGAGCCTTGAAGGAGGCTGAAGCCTGGACTTAAGGAGGGAGAGTATTACAGACCTGGGGATGATCTATGAAAAGACATGGAAGTGGGAGTTTATAGCCTGGTTTCCCTGAGATAGAGTGTATGAGGTGGAGTGATGTGAAATGAGCCTGAAATGTGGCCTGGAGCCAGCCATGTTGTCAAGTGCTTTGAACGCCTGTCTCAGGAATTTGTAATTTATTCTCAAGGTAATAGGGAGCCATTCAGAGTTCTTGGGCAAGACAGTGATATGCCAATGCTTTACAATGATCATTTTGGAGGATTATATTGTGTGTGTATGTATATGTATGTGTGTATATGTGTGTGCATGTATATATGTGTGTATACATATATCATATATTATATATGTATATGATTTTATATTGGATAGGATGACTCAGAAAGGAAAGAGACTGGAAGCTAAGAATCTAATTAGGATGCCATTGAAATATTCCAGGCAACAGGACTTGAGGGTGCCCACCTCTTCTGGGTCAAGGTATCTTTTGGCCAGCAGTGGGGTTCCCTATTGGGAGCCAGTCATTATTTCCATTGTCATCCTTGTACCACAGATTCTTTAGTTTCTTTCTTAGAGGAGTATAAGCCCTGTTATGGCTCTTTAAATATCCAGTCATGGGGCAAATTCTCATCCTTGGCTAGAAGAAAGTTCTAGCCACACTGCCCAAGGGATGACTCTAGCTATGATCACTCCTTTCAGTCGAATGATAGATGGCCAGGGATTCTGATAACACGGGAGTTCTCTGATCCTGGGCTCTGTCTGGTCAAGACCTCCTTTCCTTGAAAGGTCAGTCCCAGGCAAGAAGTCTGGAGCTTAGAGACAGGACCACCTTACACTTGCCCACCCCATTCCTTCATAGCTCCTCCTCAGTCCTGTACTCAAGTCATTCCTTCCTCAAAGAATTAAAGATTGGGGGCTGCCCACCAATGTTATCCTCCTGCCCCACTCCCAGCCTTATCACACAGCAAGATGGTCCAAGGGACAAAGAACATTCTGGTTTTGACTTCCCTGGAACCTAGAGGAAGGGTTGGGGCTATCACTTGCAGAGCTCATCAGTCAACAATGAAAGCATTCAAAGCCAGAACTCTAATATTTCTGCTATATTCACAGTCTTGGAGGATAGCAGTAGTATGTGTTGAGTGCTGGTGGTGGAATTTAGCAGCTTCCAAAATCTTTTGTTCTTGGAGCAAAGTGCAGAGAACCACTTTCCCCTCCAGCTGATTATGACTCTAGAAAGAATCCTAAAATTTTAGAACAGGCAGAGACTGACTGGGACCTTTAGGGGGAATCTGGGAATGTCCTTCTACTTCAGTTAGCTTCAGTTTCCTCATCTATAAAATGAGGATATTAACGTTAATAATTATTCCACCACTTACTTGTTTCTCAGGGTCATGAAAATCAAATGAGATAAAAAATGGCAAAACATACAGTCACTGCACAACATCGTGTGATACAGAATCTAGTCCAACTTCCACATTTTACTGATGAGGAAACTGGAGTCTCCTTCACAGTCATAAAGTTGTTTTTTCCTATTAATTAGCACCTGGCACTGTGCCCTGTGTGTAGCAGGTGCTCAACAAATGTTAGGGCTTGATGATGAAACTTGGAGATCAATGAATTTCTAATGTTTAGAGAAGAATTGGATTAATGATAAAAAACGGAGGGTAAGGGGGGAAAATATGGAGGGGGAGTGAGAGGAGGGGGAATGGAGAGGAAGGAGAAGGGGAGAGAGAAGAGAGGAGAGTGGAGGGAGAAGAGGAGAGAAAAGGGGAAAGGGAGAGTGAAAAGAGGGAGGAGCAGGTAAAAGGGGAGAGAGAGAGAGAGAGAGAGAGAGAGAGAGAGAGAGAGAGGATAGTGGAGGGGGAGGGGAAGGAGAGAGGGAGGCAGAAGTGAAACTATTAGAGAGAAAAGGAAGCAAGAAGGGAGGGGAGGGAGAGGGGAAAAGGAGAGGGGAGGCAGATGGAAGAGGGAAAGGGAGAAAGGAGAGAGGGAGGGGGAAAGGAGAGAGGGAGGGGGAAAGTAGAACGGGATAGGAGGAAGGAGGAAGGGGAGGGAAGAAAGAGGACAGAGATGTAGGAGGAGGGGAGAATGGGGGAGGAGGGGAGAATGGGGGAGGAGGGGGAGAAGGGAAAGGAGGGGGCGAGGCAGAGGAGAGAGTTCAACTGAACTTGACATCACCAAATTCAGGTTCAAATCACAGCTCTGCCATTTACCATCTGTATAACCTTGAGGAAATCACAACCTCTCTGAGCCTGAGTTTTTGCACTTTTAAAGGGAGGGCAATGGACTTTTAATTCCTTCCAGCTGTAGTTCCATAATTCAATGGGAATTATATAGGATATCCCAAAACTCTCAGTGAACTTTTAAGCTTTAATAGCTTTAGTAGCTTAAAACTCCATTAAGACTTTTGAGACACCTGTACTAAAAAGGAAGGGGAGATGGGGGAGAATGAATGGAGAAAGGCAGCCTGATTTCTAACATAAACTGATGAAACCAAGGAAACTTACAGTGAGATTTGCCACCTTCAAAAAGTAAACAAATTAAAAAACCTACCCCTTTCCTAAACCCACAGCTAGGTGGGCCTGGAGTCAGGAAAACCTGAGTTCAAATCCAGCCTCATACTTACTACAGGCAAAATCCCGGGCAAGTCACTTAATGTCTCTCAGACTCAGTTTCCCCATCTGTAAAGTGGAAATAATAGCACCTACCTTTCAGGATTGTTGTGAAGATAAAATGAGATAGTATTTGTAAAGTGCTTTACAAACTTCTAAGTGTTATATAAATGCTATCTATGCTATCTATGACCACAGTGCAGTAAGTCTTCTATAATTGACTCATTATTTATGTGTTTACATTAGAGAGTGGCATCCATCTTTGGGTCTTTTTGATATAATTCATGTTTAAAAACTACAATCTCTCCTCAATCAAAATAAAGGCAGTGAGAGAGGAAGAAAGGACACTAACTTGTGTTGGCCAATAAATAAAAACATTCCCCTCTGGGATTTCCTGCTTTGTGCAAACCTGGGACCCTGGTTTTCTTAGGAATCTTGCTTCCAAGAAGCTGAACTGGCTTCCTTTCTCTCAGCAGTGGAGTCTCCCAAAGAGAAGAATTTTGGAATGAACGCTTTCCTGATGAAAGTTTTTTTTTTTTAATCTCCTACCACATCTATGAAATGGGAATCCTGAGCTGTGTGTAGATTTAAAAAATGCCTTTGGATTCCTTATTCCTCAGCCTTTCATAATTATCCCAACAGCTTTCTTTGCTTTTGCTTTTAGATTATAGTTTCATTTTGCTTTCTGCAGGTCTGTTATGTTGTTCGTCCTTTTGCTGGGCATAGGGTGAAGAGCATGGAAAGTATTCTTTCAAGGTGAGGGAAGGTAGTTAGCTGGAAGGGAATAAGTTGGCTTTATATTTACCAAGAACACATTGCTTTTCTCTCCATCATTAATGGGAGACATGAGCCCTTGGTGAGTTCACTCTCTAATGAATAAACGCATCCCAGAGGTCCCTTTGTTTGGAAAGAAGTTTCTAAAATTAGAAGCTATGCTTGAATATGAAGTGAGATTTCAGAGTGGCTTTTAAATCTCTCAGAGTCAGCACATCGTTGGAGAGAAAGCTGATTCAGCGCCAGTAAGGCTTGGGTTCCAATCTTCTTACATAGCCTGGCTATCAGATGCTGAGCAAGTCTGTCCTCTCACTGTTCTTGGCAGCTAAGAATATAAATTGCAAAGAACTTGCTGGCCTGAGTTTCCTCATCTAGGAATTCTCTCTGTCAGTGAAACCATTGGTCCAGTTTTTATCCCTCTTTTGTATGATAAAAATACATCCTGGGTCAGCTCCCAAGCAGAAAGTTTCCCTCATGGCTTTGTGATTATATTTGCACCACCTTTGAGGGGATCAGAATTTCAGAGGTCCTAACCTTTCTCCTTCCCCTTATTTATGGCTTGTTCTCCATTGGGTCTTCTCTAGTGAAGTTCAGTTAGGCATTTAAAAATCAATTTTTATTCCAATATAAAGAAATTTTTCGGTACGGACCACCTGGAAATTGACGTTAAAGTTATATGGTTACAGATAATGCATTTCTTGTGACATAGGTTCATGCACAACTAGCCTAGCAGTTAGGTAGTGCAGTGGAGAGCTCCCTGGACCTAGAATCAGGAAGATAAGTTCAAATCCTGTCATGCACTTACTAGATATGTGACCCAGAACAAGTAATTTAATCTCATTCAGCCTAAATTTCATTGTCTGTAAAATGAGGTTTATAATAGTACCTATCTCCCAGGGTTTTCTGAGAATCAAATGGGAAAATGAGATCATAATTTTAAAGTATTCTGCATAGGGCCTGGCTCAGAGTGAGAGCTATTCTAATGTTACCTTTTATCCTTCTTCTTCCTCCTTCTCCTTTTTCCTCTTTCTTCTTCTCTTTTCTAGATTGAACTCTCACCTCATCGTTTTAAGGAACTTCCAGTGAAGTAACTCCTCTTACTAAGGTGAACTGATACCTTCTCTACAATTGAAGATGTGCAGTTTCCTGACAGACCAGACTAAATGTTACCTCTTCTAGCCCTTCAAAGCCACCTACATCTAGAAAGAAGGTAGTCAGCACACCTGCTGAGGAAGTCAAATCAAGTCAACTAATATTTATAAATCCTTTACAACGTGCCAGGCACTGTGCTAAGAGAAGGAGACCGAAAGAAAGATGAAAAGACAAGGCCTGTTCTCAAGGGGCTTACAATCTAAATATAAACAACCATGTACAAACTATAGGTGGATAAAATATACATACGTCTCCGTGTGTGTGTGTGTGTGTGTGTGTGTGTGTGTGTGTGTGTGGAGAGAGAGAGAAAGTGAGAAAGAGAGAGAAGGATAAAAAGAGAGAAGGAGAGAGAGAGAGAGAAAGGGGGTGGGGGAGAGGGAGAGAGGGAGAAAGGGAGGGAGAGCAGTCTCAGAGGGAGGGCACAAAGATTAAGGAGGACCAGGAAAGGCTTCAGCTGACACTTGAAGGAAGCTTTCTCTCTCTTTAATAGCTCTATCCCAGTTTCACAGGCTTGGGCTTAACACACTATCACCCTGAATCCCTCTCTCCTCTTCCTCCTCCTCTATGGCATTATCTGTTCAGAACACATAGTCTTAAATGTCTCAAGTTTCTTCCATATCTTGAGGCCCCAGCTCCATGAGAATTCCAGAGGTTATAATTACCAGGTCCACACTTAGCATGAACATAGGCATAACTGGAACCCAATTACACTCCACCTGTTATTTTTCCTACTCCAGGGTTCTTTTCAATGGCAATACAAGAGGAAGGGTGATTTTGTCATAGTAGATTACCGCATTTTTAGATAAATTATTCTGTCAATTTCAATGCTCAAGAAAAATTCTGAATAATATTGATGGCTAGGGTGGGAAAAGACACTGTAAACCAGATAGATGGTAAAAAACCATTGAGGAAAATGAAAGAGTGTCTTGGAGGCTGGTAGGTAGTGGCAATGGGGATGGAGAGAAGATACTATAATTGAGCAGGATAGATAAATAGATAGATAGATAGATAGATAGATAGATAGATAGATAGATAGATGATAGACACAAATAGGCTTAATATTAGATATAGGTATAGATAAGCTTAATGACAGATAGATGTAGATAAGCTTGATGATAGATAAATAGATACTGATAGGCTTAATGACAGCTAGATGTATAGATAAGCTTAATGACAGATATAGATAGGTTTAATGATAGAGAGATAGATGGCTAGATAGATAAACATTTATTAAGCTCTTACTATGGGGCTGGCACTGTGCCAAAATATACATACAAACAAAAAGATAGTCCTTGCCCTCAAAAGGTTTACAATTTAGTGGGAGAACATGACTCATCAAAAGGAGTTGAAAAGTGGCACGAGGGTGCCAGTAAGGGGGCAGGAGAGGTTATCTTGGGCACTCTGAGCTGCTGGAGATTTAAAGATGTCATGATGGTAGGAAGAGTTGTATTCTCCAATGGAAATTCAAGAAGACATAGTAAGCACAGAGGTTGGGTCCAAAAGGACACAGAGGAAAGTAATTGAATTAATTATTCAGTTGACATGCATTTCTTAAGCACCAAGATATGCCAGGCTCTGTGATAGACTTTGGGGATACAAAGACAGAAAAGACCCAACTTCTGCCCTCACGTAGCTTCCATTCCTTTAGAGAATATCATATGGACAAATATAAATATATAGGAAAAATGTACAAAATTAACAGATAGCAATTTGGAGGGCAGGTCAGGGGGAAGGTCTAGGGAATAGCTTGGGGAATCAGAAAGGACCTCTAGCTCACTGTAGAGGGCAACACAATCCTCCCAGTTCCTCAGGCTCACAACCTGGGAGTCATCCTGGACTCCTCACTGTTTCTCACACCCCATTTCCCATCTCTTGTCAAGGCCTGTTGATTTTGCCTTTGCAGCATCTCTCTAATATCCCTAGCACTTAGTACAGAATCTGGCACATAGTAGACCCTTAGTAAATGTTTATTGACTGATTATTGATGTAGGAGGTGATATTTGAGCTGAGATTTGAAGGAAACTACAGATTCTAAGAGTTTGAAGCAAGGAGGGAATGCATTCTAGCTATGGAAAATAGTACAAGGCATGGGAAAAAAAGTTGGAATATTGTGTGAGAGGAAAAAATAAGGTCAGGTTGGCTGGACTCGAGAGTACAAAGAGGGAAAAACAGAAGACTGATCCTAACTCGGAAAAAGAGCTGAGCTAAATACAGACAGGGCAGTACCCCAATGGGATTAATGGATAGTATAGTCATATTAAGTGTTTATTATTGTTCAGTGATACCTGACCCTTCATGACCCCATTTGGGGTTTGCCATTTCTTTCTCCAGCTTATTTTACAGATGAGGAAACCAGGGTCAAGTGACTTGCCCAGGGTCATACATCTAGTAAGTATCTGAGGCTGCATTTGAACTCAGGTCTATTCTGACAGCAGACCTGGCTCTCTATCCTCTGCACCACCTAGTTGCTAGTGATAGAGATTAGGAAACCAGAAAGTGTAGAAGGGGGAAGCTAATCATATTGAGGGAAATAAGGAGTGCTAAGGAAGGAGGAAAAAAGTAACAGAATTAATTAGACCGGAGTTCTGATTCATATGTCAGTGAGAAGGAACGTTGATATGGCAGTGTACAGCAAAAAGAGCCCTGGCTCTGAAACCAAAGACCTGGTTTCAGATCCTATCACTTCCTATCTGTGACCTTTGCAAGTCACTTCATTTCCTCAGTCCTCAGTTTCCCTTTTTGTAAAAAGGAAGAGCTTGGACTAGACGACCTCTTTCAAGAGCTCCTGTCTAGCTCTAGACCTAAAATTCACATGAAGATACCTCCAGCTTCCATCAGGAAAGAATTGACCAGCTCCCACATGACTTAATGGACATCAAATCTTATTAAAGTGTGAATGTTGAAATGAATGAGTATGTGGCTCTTCTCAAGATACTTATAGGTACCTCTCTCACAAAGTTTCTGCTCAGTAGTTACCTAACGAGCATTCACCTGTAACCCAGCCAGTTGTAATGGGATGAATGCTCATCGCAGTTATATGTTCAATCTGTGTCTTCCTCTGAGTGCAACCTGGCCTAGTTATGGTTGCCATGGAAACTGTAATTTTGAATTTAATAAAACTCACCTAGAGGTGTAGGAGCTCTTCTTCTCAAAATGTTTTCTAATCACTGAGATGATTTATCTATTCCCCTGAGAAATGAAGAAACTGAGGCAGATTTTGCTTGACAATGCATATTTGTTACAAGTTTTGTTTTTCTTTATTTTTTTTCATTTGGGGATGATGTGAGGGAGAAAAAATAAATGCTTGTTAATTAAAAAAGTAGATTTGCATAAAATTTAAACAAAAAAAAGAAATAGGCAGAGGTTTAAGTTGTTTGCTCCATGTTGCATAGAGTCAGAGAGGAAAGGCTGCTATAAGACCATGTTTTTGACATGGTGAATAATTTTTGAAAAATCATTCAGTTCATAAAAATGCTATTTGGCCTCAGGAATTAAAAATGGGCTCTCCATAATTACCTACAATATTTCCTTTCCTTCCTCATCCCCATCTAATTTCCTTGCTTGCCATGACCAAGGTCAGGATGGCACAAGAATCTATCTATAGTTGTATACTGAGTTTGAAAACAGACTGAGTTCCCTCACAGAAGAGAGTGTGAGAGAGAGAGAAAGAGAGAGAGAGAGAGAGAGAGAGAGAGAGAGAGAGAGAGAGAGAGAGAGAAAGAGAGAGAGAAGGAAGAAGGAATGAAAGAAAGGCAGATTTAAAGAAAAAACACTTGATTGGGGAAAAATAGAAGAGAAAAAGGGACCAAGGTAAATGTTTAACAACTGGCTCTTTGAAAAATAATATGGATGACACATTTTTAAATTTTCTATGTATTATTAGCATTTCCCCCCAACATTTTGCCTAGTCTGTATGATCAAATACAACAGTTAATTCAGTCTGATTGTAGTGTTTGCCAATTTCTGAGGAGCCTATTGTATACGCTGAAAATTTAACAATCAGTTCTCAAAATTCCATACAAACTAGCTCCAGCACACCCTTGGCTGAAATCTTTTAAATTATGAACTTTATGCACAAAGAAACTATCATTTTGTCCAAATAGAAAACTCTTCTCTCATACAGGAATTCTGTCCACCAACATACATGATGGCTTATCTATACTTCAATAGCTAAGTCCTAGTTAGTTATCTGAGACTCAGAGAGATGGTATGACGTCTCAGGGTCTCACAGCTGGTAATCAGAAAGCACAAAACTTGAACTCTTGTCTTCCTTAAACAACATTACTCTCTATTCTACAATGCTTAATAACACTTAATACTGATCACCAAGAAATGAATACTTAAATAAGCATACTAAATAAAGAATAAAATCGTACAGAAACCATTTTTGTTTCATCCAAACTCAACTGATATCCAATTTAGAGTCTCCCTTGGGACCTGGGCTTGAATGGCAAGGACCCCAGCTTCTCTGGGCAGAATCTGTGCTCACTGTCCTACAGTCTTGGCTTCAAGGTTATCATGGCTTGAACTCCCAGGTCCTGTGAGGATCCTCTTAGGCAGCTGAAACTGAGAATGACAAAGAACACAGAGCATAAACAAACCCTCAGAGGCCCATTACCCTGAGCCAGGGTAAAGAGCCCAGTCAGGGGAAGGATAGTCCTTCACCTCTCACCAGTTCTGTTCATGGTATCTTTACTGTAGGCTCACTGGGATCTTCATTCTCTGCATGAAGCAGATAAGAGAGCAGTAGAAATAGTGAAAACAATTCAGTCTCCAATTTAAAAGACACAGGCAGCCAATCAAAGGAGATTTATCCCCAGCACCCAAATCACCCAATTGGAAGGGGATAAGGGCTTCATGTAAGGCAAACTGGGCATGCTTAAGAGGCCCCGCCAGGGCATCTCCGTGTTAGAATGTGGTAGGCCCAGAAAAATCCAGGGTTAATATTTTATATGTATGTATATGTATGTGTGCATACTGATATACATAGATACATATATTTATGTGTATAATCAAATACATGCTTCAATTCTGAGGAGCCTTCAACTCCTTCTGTCCTCAATTTTGGATGAGTGACAAGAAGCTATAAAAATAATTTGAGTTTATTCTCTTAGATTAATTGTTGAGGATGGTATGAGTACCTCCCCCCATTTTACTGGATTATTTAAATTTATTAGTTAGGTTTATATTTTCCTCCATCTAATTCTTTTTTTATTTAATTAATTTTTCAATTTTCAACAATCACTTCCATAAGTCTTAAATTTTCTCCCACTCCCTCTCCTCTCTCTCTTTGAGATAGCTTACAATCTTATGTGGGTCTATCTAGTTCTAATTATGTATATGTGCATATATATATATGTAGTATATATATATATATATATATATATATATATGTGCATATATGTATGATACACAATGCAAATGTATATAAATATATGGATATATAGTGCATATATACACACATTATCCATTATATACACATGCGTATATAGACATATATACGCATGTGTATTTGTATATGAAATTCAGATACTGGGTTTTGTATTCAAAATTATCTTCCCTGACTCTTGTTGAAAAATGAGAATGGTGGCACTAAAGTGTAGTCCCTACTACTTAGATACCTGAGGCTGGTGGATCTTAAAGTCTGGACTTCCGTGGCTTAAGAGAATCAGGTTGCCTGCACCAAATCTGACACCAATATAATGAGCCCTTCAGAGGAAGTCAAAGCTTCTACATTGCTCAGGGATGGAATTAGGTCAATGAATGGTGGCCACTTTGTAACCACTTTCAGGTGAGTTAGGGAGACCCAGTACACCCTTCCTCCCTCAAATGAAAATAGTTTTTCCCTGGCCCCATCCTACCCTCCATAATAATGGTTTGGAATCAAGTTACAACTATTCTATGGATAGCATGGTTTTTCAGTTGTCTCATTCCTTGTGACCCCATTTGGGGTTTTCTTGTCAAAGATACTGGAGTGGTTTTCCATTTCCTTCTCCAGCTCATTTTACAGGTGAGAAACTAAGACAAGTAAGGTTAGGTAATTTACTCAGTGTCCCACAGCTATAAGTATCTGAGGTCAATTTTGAACTCAGGTATTCCTGACTCTAGGTCTGGCACTCTAACCACTGCACCACCCAGCTGCCTTGTTTTTTCTCTAGATAAATCCAGTCATTCCCTTTAGTAAGCACACTAAAGTAAAGGGCTCCCTTCTTTCTCAAGTTCCCATAATTTTAATGTTAGTAGCCGGTTTCTCTGTTAAGAGTCAGAATAGTAATCTTCATCATTTCCTCTACTTTTTTGAAGGATAAAATGTTGATGAAGGCAACTCATTCAATGTTTTTGCTTTGGGCAGACAGTAAGCTCCAGCAGATATCAGGATAACTATTGCCCCTCATCAACACCTTGCCACCTCTGTGATATTTCTCAAGATCTTCATTTTGTGTCTTGCTTCTAGCTATGTGGTAACTATGCCAGTGGTCTCCAAACTATTTTTAAATAATGCATACCTATTAATAAAATAAAATTAGCATAGATCCCTCATACCACCAATAAAGGAATAGAGATCTGGGAATATAAGATTCCAGAAGGCAAAGGACATAGGCTGACAGTCAAGAATATGTTACCTGATAAAAACAAGTTTAGTGATATGGGTGGGGTGGGGGATGTGGAATGGATTTTTAATAGAACAGAGAACTTCCCAACATTCTTGATGAAGAGACTAGAACTGTGGAGAAACTTGGAAGTTCAGACACAAAAATTAAGAGAAACATAAAAAGGCAAATATAAATGAATAATCATAAGGGACTAAGCACTGTTAAACAATTGATGTTCAAATATGAGATGTGACATGTGTCCCCTCTGAACCCTAACATATTAGGAAGTTCAATTAGATAGAAGGGCAAGGAATGAATCCATTATGTCTTGATGATCTTAAAAGCAAATTGGAAAAGAAAAGGGCAGAGTAACAGATTAAGGGGAAAAGGAGAAGCAGATTAAAGGAAATGATCTCATATAATTAGAATATGCAAGAAGTCTATACAAGAAATGAAGGAGGTAGCAACTGATACTTGAACCTTACTTTTCATTGAACTGGTCAAAGGAGGGAAGAAGACACATATATACCCAGAATCAGAGACACTAATACATTTCACTCATCAAGGGAATGGTTATTGTCCATCGTCTTCAAAGAAGACCAAAATGACATCACCGTTGTAAAGCGAAATTTCAGTATGTCTGACCATGGCTGATCAGACCAATATGAGCTCGGAATGCTCTACCACAGGTTGGGCACAGATAGTTGATATGAATATTTGGGGTGGATATCTCAAATTTGTGCATCCTGCATTTACTTTGTGCTGTCTCAATTCTGCTTTGTTCAAAAAACACAGCACCTTTTCTTATGTGGGCACACCATGCTGAGCTTCCCTGTGCCAGCATCTCCCATGTTGCATAGTCAAATCAAGAGTTCTTGAGAGAGACCTTGAAAGTGTCCTTGTATTGTTTCTTCTGGCCACCATGATCGACTGGCCCATGCGAGTTCTCCATAAAACAATCTTTTTGGCAAGCATATATTTTGCATTCAAACAATGTGCCAAGCCCATCGGAGTTGGGCTCTCTGAAGCATAGTTTGAATACTTGGCAGTTCAGCTCGAGCAAGGACTTCAGTGTCTGGTACCTTATCCTGCCAGGTGATCCTCAGAATCTTCCTAAGACAGTTCAAGTGGAAGCGATTCAGTTTCCTGGCATGGTGCTGGTAGACTGTCCATGTTTCACAAGTATGTAACAATGAGGTCAGTACAACAGCACTGTAGACCTTCTATTTGGTAGTCAGTCTAATACCTCTTCTCTCCCAAACCTTTTTTTCGGAGCCTTCCAAATACTGAGCTAGCTCTGGCAATGTGTGCATCAACCTCATTGTTAATGTGTACATCCCTGGAAAGTACACTACCAAGGTAAGTGAACTTATCCACAGCATTCAAAACTTCTCCAGTGTTGTAACTGATGGTTGCACATATGGATGGTGTGGTAGTGACTGATGGAGCCCCTGTGTTTTCTTGGTGTTAATTATTAGGGCAAACTTAGCACAGGCAGCATAGAATTGATCCATACTTTGTTGCATCTCGGCTTCAGAGGCTACAGTGAGTGCACAATCATCTGCAGACAGAAAATCATGCACCAATATTCCCTCCACTTTGGTTTTGGCTTGTAACCTTTTCCAGTTGAAGAATTTATCATCAGTACGGTAGTTGACCTTGATGCCGTGTTCATCATCATAGAAAGCATTTGTCAACATGGCTGAAAACATCATCCTAAAAAGCATGGGAGCAGGCACACAGCCCTGTTTCACTCCATTGGTGGCTGGGAAGGCACTAAAGCATTGTCCATTATTCAGAACCCAGGCAAACATGCCTTCGTGAAATTGACACACAATGCTGCTGAACTTCTCTGGGCAACCAAATTTTGACATAATTTTCCATAAGCCCTCATGACTAAAAGTGTCAAAGGTCTTGGTCAGATCTACAAACATTGTGTACAGATATCTGTTCTGCTCCTGGAATTTCTCCTGGAGTTGTCAGGCAGCAAACACCATATCGACTGTTTCTCAGCCCTTTCTGAAGCCACACTGGTTCTCAGGTATATGCCCATCTTCCAAGTGAAGGATCAGACTATTAAGGAGTACTTTAGCAAGAATTTTGCCAGCAATGACTAAGAGAGAGATCCCTTTGTGATTGCCACAGGACAATCTATTTCCTTTACCTTTATAGAGGGAAATAGAATGGAAAGGGAAGAAGAGTGAAGAGGGAATTAGTCCTAAGAAAACTCTAAGCACACATAAAAATATCAACACTTCATTTGAGATGGCAAAAACATGGCATTCGGAAGCGATGCCTATTAGTTGGGGGAAAGTCTGAGCAAGTTATAGCATATATATGCTGAAGGAATCCTATTGTACTGTAAGAAATTATGAACTGGATAGTTTCAGAGAAACCTAGGAACTCTTGCATGAACTGATGCAGAGTAAAGTGAGCTGAATTTTTCAACGACAACATCATAAAGACAAACAACACTATGAGATTTAGAAATTGTGATCAATCCATTGTGACCAACTATGATTCCAGAAACATGCTATCCAGACACAAGTATGTGTATGTGTATGAGTGTGTGTGGGGCTGGGGTGGGGGTTGTGGTTGACTAGATAGTGCTGGTACATAGCAGGCACATAATAAATGTTTGTTTACTTGCTGTTCTAGAGCTAATTTATGTTTTGCCTTTTTTCATGGACTGCCTTGACCAAAGAATTCATGATCCATCAGCCGTCACCCCTTCCTTGAGCTCTAAAGTTATCAATTATAGCTCATTTTTTAAACAAAAAAGTTTATACCTAAGCAAATCTACAAAGGTGAGAAACCAAGATTGGTTTTGCTACAGGAGGCACAGGTCTCAGAAAGTCTTTGGGTCTCAGTCTTGCCACACAAACGCCCAGACTATTATTCCCAGAGCTTAGATGAATTCCCCCAGAGATCTCAGCACACACTATTGAGAAAAACAACTTTGAATTAGGAAGGATGAAAGTTATTCAAATGAAAGATCCACTGTCTCTGACATACACATGCCTTCCCTGTCTCCCTTCCTCTTGAGCATTCTAGTTTATTTAAACCAGGGGAATCTGTGGATGTGGTCCTACTCCAAATTCCCACTACCCTGGCTTTGACTTTCTCCAGGTAAGCTTAGTAACTCATGTTCAGTGCTGCCTGTTTCTGCTTCTCAGTTTTTATATAAAAACCTCCATGAAATCAAAGCTCTTCTGCACAGTTCTTGAGCTTATTTTGTTAAGGACTTGGACCCGGAAGGGTAAGAATTAGAATTGTGAAAGGATTAACCGCAAACACGGCATGCAGTCTTGAATGGAAGACTAACTTCTGAAGCCTGAAGAGACTCCCCGTCTCTCTACCTTCCCCTCCCTCCACTAGCAGTGCACATGTTGTGCCAGGGGTCACTCTGCCCCAGAGCAGAGCAGTTCTCAAATGCCAGTCTCTCCTCCCAATGGGACCAGTCAACCTGATCTTTAATCTATAGAGCCAGGGGACAAAGAGGGAGCTTCCCCCCTATAATAATCCAGGTTAGAATTTGTAAATTAGTTGTTTTCTGCAAATGGTCAGCTTTTGTAAAAAAAAGGATTTTAAAAAATATCTTTTGTTTTTATTTTGACTTCATCTCTTACTGTGTTTTCCCTCCTCTTCAAATCTCCCCTCCCCCTTTTTTGAATAAGGAATTTAAAAAAAAGAAAAATATATAGTTCAGGAAAACTAAGAATACATCGACAATCCAACAGCATGCCCCCATTCCTCATCACTTTAAGAAAGGGAGTGAAACGCCTTCTCCTTTCTATTCTTCAGGAAAAGTTTGGTCACTATAATTACACATCAATCACTTTCAATTTGTGGTTGTAATGACACAAATTTCTATTTGTGTTGTGACCATGTCTGTAGTTTTCCTGTTTGTTTTGCTTTGTTTTCGTTTCTGAAAAGCGTTGTGCATGCCCAAGTGACTCCTTCACAACAGATGGTTCAGGTGTGAGTTTCTGCCCAATTCTCCACCAAAACCATCACTAGAGGCATTGAATTCCAGCTGAAAGTTACACACATATCCAAGTTTGCCTCCCATGCAATATGCCCCTGTACAGTAAAAGCATGCACACCTTAAGCTGTAATATATTGCAAGTTTAAACTTTAATTATGGAGCAATGCAGACATGACACAGGTCCCCCAGCTCCCATGCCCCACCTTCATGTCCCCCACCCCCACCCCCACACACACAATAGGATTCTTGTTTGCTTCTGGAGCATGTGACAGGGCAGCCCCTGCTTTGCCTAGCTCTGGGCTGCAGGTCTCTCAGGTAACAGGTGGCAGGATCCCCAGTCGGGCTCTAGGTACAAAAAGGAATGACTTCATAGGGGTGGAGCTCCGGGATCCTGGAGAGGTGGCGGTCACAGCCAGGTAACCCAGAAGCAAAGTTGTCTCATTAAAAGGGGCAGGTAAACTGGGAGCTTTAACCTTCGCCCTGTGGTGATTTGTCAAGCTGTCTACTTCCATGAGTTCCTGAGGTTTCCCTATGTCTGGAGCAGATGGAAACCAAGGAAGCATTTGGAAAAGAGAACATGGGAACCAAGAAAAAGAATCTGACCTTTCTGAGACAGAGATTCTACATGTTAGAGAGGAGGAAGACAGACACTGTGGTGGAGAGTAGTGTGGCTGTGGACCACAGTAACTGTGGCCCTTTGAGACGGAGCCAGTCTGACAGAACTGAGTACAACCAGAAACTGCAAGGTAAGTGCCTGGGAAAGGAGTGGACGCCTCCGAACCAGCCTGTTTCATTTCCAAGTCTGTCTGTGCTAGTTTTCTGTTTGCAAGTAAATCAATGACTTGTCATTAGTAGGGTTTGAACGGGAGACACAGCACTGGAGTCAGAGGAGCTGGGTTCAGATCCTGCTCTGTCTTCTACCCCTGTGACCTTAGGAAAGTCATTTCGACCTTTCTGAGGATCAGCTTCCTCCTAATCCGTAAAGGTGTCTCTGTGGCCAAATCAGTTTGTTTGGTTTCCAAGTTTGTCTCTTCTTTGCTTCTGTTTTCAAATAAGGCAACAACTTATAAGTAGTAAGGACTGACTCAAAAGAAGCAGCTATAGCACAGTTTGAAGGTGCTCTACTCTTGGAGGCAGAGGACCTGAGTTCAAATCTTGCTGTCATCTACCTTAGATAAGGCATTTAACCTCTCTAGGGCTCAGTTTTCTAATCTGTAAAATGACAGGTTGGAAGAGATAGTCTTTAAGGTCCCTTCCAGTCCCAAATCTATGATCCTATAAATTAAATTAGAGGCACTGAGGATTGCTCAGAATTCTGAGATCTACCTTTTATAGCTATTTAATGTCTACCTTCAAAAAAAATGTGGCTTGTAAATGGTAAGTGAAGTCACAATCTCACTCTTATTTGGTAATTAATAAATCAATTTGGCATCTTTTATTATTACCGATGTGACAATTCTCTGTTCTCCTCTTTATGAAATGAGCAGTACATTTCATTTTTTAAATGAAAAATCTTACCCCCCCCAAACCCCACAACCATAGTAGAGTGACTAGAATGCTAGATTTAAAATTAAAAAAAAACTGTTTGAATTCTGACTGAAACTTACTAGCTATTGAAGCAAAACAAATCACTTTCCCCTCATCTTTCTTAAGCTTTGCCTTCTTCATCTGCAAAATGGAACTAATATTCAGTATTTATAGCACAGGATTTTGTATGCATCAATTAAGAAACATTTATTAAGTGCCCACTATTTTCTAGGCACCGTATGAGGAGGAGGGATAAAAAGATAAAAGAAAACAGTATCTTCCCTCAAGGAGTTGAGGATCAAGTGTGGTAATGATGTTAATGATGATGAAAGTTGTTATATAGAGCTTTAAGGTTTGCAAAGTGCTTTATAACATTATTTCATTTTATCCTCACAAAAATCCTGGGAAGGTTGGCAGGTGTTCTCGTTATCCTCTTTTTACAGATGAGGAGACTGAGGCATAGAAAGGTTAAGTGACTTACTTAGGGTCACATAGCCAGTGAGTGTCTGATAAGATCTGCACTCATTCTAAAGTGCTTTATAAATGTCAGTTTCCTTTTCTTTATCATTATCTAAATAGGTAAGTATGAGACAATTCATTGTGACATCCATTTAGGCAACTGTACAAAAAAGGATTGCTCTTATTATACCACATAGGAAGGTAGCACCAATCTTGTGGACATGTAGGATGTTGTAACTAGCAGGTCAGCAAAATCCAACTAGAATGTCATTCATTTACAGTGACCGAGAATGGCCAAACGCGGCATGCGTCTTTAGCAGTCAAGATGTTATTTCTCTCTCCCCTGCCTCCATCTCCTTTTTTTCTCCCCAAGCCTGAAGGTCCGATGACTTCACTCCATATTAACATCTCACTTTCTAGTCATGCTTTACTAATTACAAGACACTTGCCTGGAGAGGTGGGTACTATAAATATCATTATCACCCTTATACAGTTGAGAAGCATCATGAAATAGTGGATAAAGAGTTGGCCTTGGAGTTAGGAAGATCTGGGTTCAGATGTTACCTCCGATATACTGACCATATGACTTTGGGTAGGTTGGTGCCCGACCCTCAGTGGTCAGGCAGCTTTCTAAGACTAGAAAGTAGAAGAACTAAGAGAAGGTAGAGGAACTAAGGAGGTAAATTGAGCTTCCTCCTCTGGGAGCTACCTCTACCAATGAAATTGCAGTTACAATCATTTTCCTACAGAAGAAATAGTCTTAGCCTTGCTTGGATTGTTCAGTTGTATCCAACTCTTTGTGATCCCATTTAGAATTTTCTTCAAAGATTTTGGAGGGGTTTGTCACTTCTTTCTCCCAATCATTTTGACAGAAAAGGAAACTGAGGGAAACAAGTGATGTGACTTGCCTAGTCATACAGCTAGTAAGGGTCTGAGGCCAAAATTGAACTCAGGAAAATGAGTTTTCCTGATTTTAGACATGGCACTTTATCCACCCAGCTGTGCCACTTGATTATTCATTGGGTAAATTTCTGAGTTAGGAGTCAAGCTTGGGCCTTCTGACATGATCTCTATGCCACATCTCTTTATCTGGTACCTACTTGGCAGAATTTTAAGTGTTTTCTAGAATGTTAAATGATGTCGCCTCTCCTGTCTTTCACACAAGGTATGTTTGAGCATCTCTAAAACCAAAGTGAGTTGTCTGTCCTTCTGCACTGAACTCAGCCTCCGATTTAGAAAGACCCCTGGTGAATATTTACATTTGCCATGTCTCTTTTTATGGTGACCTTTCTGGGAGTTGCTGTGCTGTTGAAGTATTATGTCTTTAAAAGCAATTAAGTAACTGGGGAAATACAAAGGAAACAGATCTACTGAGTGTATTCTTGGTTTCTCAGAAAGAAAAGTCAAGTTTTATCCCTAAGGAAAAGATGCAAACTGAGACAGTTTATGACTGCTATTATGTTCGTGATTACTGACTTTTGAGCTTTCATAGGCAGGTTACCTTCTATTCTTCTCCTTGTGATATTAATAAAAAAATTAATTTGAAATTTACAAAAAAAATGAGCAAAGTGTTTGTGTGTTTCTGTTTTCAGAAATGTTTTTTAATAGCATAAGAATGGTGGTAACCCGACTGAGTTGTTAATCTAGAAGTCTGAACCTCTATCTATTATTGATACAAATATGTCCCCTTGAAGAGCATTCAACTCCCACTGTCCTTTTGATAAATGGTCATTGATTGACATTCATAGATATTGTATTTTAATGAAAACTGTTCTTGATTTGGGATCAGATGACCCTATATCATTTCTGGTTCTTCTGGCTTTATGGTTAGTTTCCTTACCTCAAATCTCTCCCCATTGCAGTTCATCTTTCACTCAGTCAAATTGACCTTTCTAAAGTACAGGTCTGATTATGTCCTCCCCTTTAGTCAATAAATAACAGTGGCTCCCTGATATTTCCAGAATCAAATATAAAATCTCCTGGTTGGCTTTTAAATTATTCATAAACTGGCTTCTGCCTCCCTTTCCAATCTTTACCTTATTCCCATCGTAGGGGCACCAGCTTCCTTGATGTTCCTCACACCAGACAATCCATCTCCCATCTCTGTGCATTGTTCCTGGCTGTCCCCCATGTCTGGAATGCTCATCCTCCTCATCCTATTGCCTAGATTCCTGGACTTCTTTCAAATCCCTGCTAAAATCCCACCATCTATAAGGAGTCTTTCCTACTTCCCCTCAATTCTAGTGACTTCTTTCTGTGATTATCTCCAATTTATCCTGGATGCATCATGTTTGTGTTTATTGTTTGCCTATTGTCTCCCTCACTGCACTGTTTTTTCCTTACTTTGTATCCCCAGTTCTTAGCATACTGCCTGACACATTGCATTGGCTTAATAAATACTTCCTGATTTGACTTATTACTTGTGTTGACACTGGGCAAGACACTAGAACTGAAAGTATCTCATGGGTTCCTTAATCCAATCCCCTCATTCTATATATGCGAAGCTGAGACCTAGGAAGACTCACTGACTTGTTCCAAATCACACAGTCAGAATCAGCAGGATCCGGATCCAGTTCTCCTGGCTCATCCATGCTCTTTTTACTGTGGCATCTGTCTCTCAGACTTCTTCTCTAGTGGAATCCTTTCTATTGGATTAGTCAACCTTCCAAGTAAATCTCTATTTCTAGGAAGCCACCCCATGCCCCCAAGTGTCCACCTTTCTTCCTTCTGTGTTTGAATTGTGAATCAGTTTCTTGTTTGTTAAATCAAGTACCTCTCTCCAGATTGTCCACCAGCAAATAGAAGCTGAACATTTTATTTGCTACCCATCACTAATGTGGTTCTTGTATTGCAACAGAGGTCTTAAACAAAAAGATTTTGGATATGTTTTCTACTTTGACCTTGAGGAGCTTTGATCTATGAGGCCCTTCCCCATCTCTACAAGATTCTGCTTTCAGTGCAGAATGCAACAGCTGGGGAGGGGGTGATCTTTGCCGGGATCCTCATTTGCTCTTAGAAGGACTCATTTGGGATTTTAAGGTAAAGAGCAGAGTGCAATAAAATATTTCATAATTAAATTGGCTTCTTACAATCATAGCATGTTAAAGCAAAAAGGAACCTTAGAGATAAAATAGGCCAACTCTTCCACTTTACAAATGAGGAAATCAGAGTCCAATGAGGAGATGGGATTGGTCTAGGATTACATAGCGAGGTGGTGGCAAAACCAGGACCAAAAATAGGTTTCATGGAAGGTCAGTTAATAAATAAATAGTACAGTATCTAGCACTGTACTAAGTACTGACAGTTCCTTTCCTTAAGTGGCTTAAAATCCAGTGGGAGAAGATACACAAAAGAAAACTGAAAAGGTGGAAGGCACCCTGCGCAGGGACAGCTAGAGTCCATTTGGTAGGAAATAAAGAGATAGTTGAGCTGGAATTCTCTTTAAATGGAGGCTTTGGAGGGAGATAGATGTTTGATTCTCAGATGCCCTCAAGAAGTTTATGATCTAATGGGGGGGGACAGATGAGATATGTGCAATAATAAGTATGATCTGTTAGAAAATGATTAACCATGTCAAAGAGACATATAGACATGTAGAGTTTCAAGGATCTAGCCGTGGAGGAGGTGACCTGTAAGCCAAGCCTGAAGAGAGAGATTTGAGCAACAGTACCGATCCAGCTTTCTTTAAATATAAAGTGGAATAATGTTTCCCACAGGGGTTGGATTAGATGACTTCTGAGGTCCTCCTAGCACTGATAGTCTATGATTCTGTGATACACATCTCTATCCCTATGGTTCAAACCTTTTCTCCCATAGAATGTCCTTGGAGTGTCCTCTGGCTGCTCCCCCTCCAGCACTAACTCTTGGTTCTCTGAGGGAAAGGGCTAGATTCAGATCAGTAAGATCTGATCAGAAATCAAAGTTTTGTGCTTGAAGAAATGACAATCAAGAGGGTTAATTCAAATCCCTTCTTTCTTTTCTTCATGGCTACTTATTAATCCCAGAAAAGAATCAAACCCAAAGCCTGAACTTCCCTTCTCTGCCTCTAAGGATTCTTTTTCAGAAGTGAGCCAACTCAAAAGGCAAGGAGCTCTATTCTGAGCCAATTCGAGTCAAAAGGCCAGTTAGAATTGAGCTGTTCCTCCATCACAAAATTATGGCAGGGGAATTTCTTATCCTCTGTTGATTTCCCCCCGCTGATTTAAGCTGTAATTGAATTCTAGTTGCTTCTAGTTAAACAGGATGGCTTCTCAAAGGTTATGAAGATATCAAGGCCAGTACCTAGAATGACCCTGGAGACAAGGTGAAGAGACAAGAGATGGTAAGGGAGAGTACTCCTGTCAACCCAAAATCAACATAACCTTGGAAATCCTTGACTTGAAAGAAGTCAGTAGAGAAACAGAGGCTGGAAGTCTTCTGTCAAATACAGAACAGTTGTCTGATTCTTTGCTTTCCCAGAAATTTCATTACTCATAAAGGAGAGCATCAGTGAGAGGAACTATTGTTTTGGACTTTGTTTTGACTAACCAACAGATTATAGGGACAGTGAAAATGAAAGGAACCTGAAGACAAAGTGATTATGTCATATTTGAATGTCTAAGAACCAAGAAAAAGAGTACTGGACAATCAGATCCATAGGTAAGCTGTAGCATGTTTGGTAGACATACCACAGTATTTATAGTCAAAGGACATGGGTTCAAATTGTATCTGTGACGTCAGGCAAATCTAATCCTTAGGCTAATCATCTGCCAATTAATGAGATTGTATAAAGTAAGTTACTGTCTCTTTAAATTACTGTCCTTTCCTATAGAATAATTTGGTGATTAAAGTTACAGAAAATTTACTTTTGCATAAAGAAAAATGAATTTAACTGGTAAAAAAAATTGATATTGCTATTTTAGGTGAACAGTTGGATGCTGAAAGGAGTAGAAAAAGAATTTTGTTTTAATAAAAACTAAAACTAAAATAATAGTAAAAAACTAAAAACTAGAATAAAAAAATAAAACTATATATCTATATGTCTCTTTGACATAGTTTATCATTTTCTAACATATCATACTTATTTTTGCATGTCTCATTTTCCTTCCCCTTTAGATCATAAGCTCCTTGAGGGTAGGAACGATGCTGATTTTTGTCTTTGCATGAATAGCATGGTGCCTATCACATAATAAAATTTCTATCACAGAGAACAGAAAAAAAATCTTTGTTTTAATAAAAAAAATTTAAAAAATAAAAAACACTTATGAAGAAATACTTTTTTTCAGATGGCATGTGGCAATTTTGGGTAGGAAATAACCTGTGGAATAAATATAGAGGTTTAAATCACCTTATTAGGGAAGTAGGATGATGCCTCCTTCATATATGAACAGGATGATGATTTAAACGGAGCAGAGAAAGAAGTTTATTAGAATGTTTTAAATGTAAGTGTGACAAAAAACAAAATGTCTTGAAGTGAATGAGCTTTCTTAGAGACCCATGTGAGATATGAAAGGCACATGGTGCCCCCTCCTTCTCTCCCTGCCCCCACCCCCCACATTATCTAGCAGAATGGAAAGAGCAACAGTTCTTTAATCAGAGGACCAGACTTCAAATTCCACCTATGACATTATCCAAAGAACCATGGTAAATCCTATAATCTCTCCAGGCCTCAGTTTGCTCATCTGTAAAATGTTTTTCCCTACTTCTTTCAGGTATCATCCTGTTCACTTATGAAAGAGAAAATTCCTTCACCTTTTACCAGTTGATTTAATTATTTTTAATGCGAAAGTAAATTTTCCCATTTTAGGACCAAAATGCACCATAGGAAAGGGCAGTACCTTAAACTGACCATATCGTATATCATACAATGCTCTCATTTGAACCAGATGCTCTGGGAAGTCTAATTCTTGCTCAGAATTTATGATGCTATCGCAAGATGATGCCTAAAATCTCTTCCAACTCAAAATGTATAAACTTGTGACCCTTTGTATTTTGCAGTGGACTTATGAGTCAGAATATAGTGGTCAGAGACTTTCCTCCGAGATCTATTCATGTCAATCAATAACTATTTATTAAATGCCTTCTATAGGCCAGGCACTATATTAACTCTTTTAAAGGGAGCAGAGAAAGAATTTTCGTTTATTAAACATGTATAAAATATATATAGGATGGATTGAAATGAGCAAGTCATATGACAATAGGTGATTCAACCTCTCTGGTCCTCAGTTTCCTCATCTGTAAAATGGAAAAATAATGCATGTGGGACATAATAATAAGCAGATGGCTTATAAACATGATAGTTAACCTTAAGAAGCCCAAGGGGAAAAAAAGGTTGGATTTAGAATCAACCACCTTAGCTCTGAAATTCACTACCTTTTTGATTTTTGACATTGCACTCTTCTTGGGGCCTCAGTTTCCTTACCTATGAAGTGAAAGACTGAAGTGCTTTCCAACCTCAAATATACAATTCTATGGTCTTTGATTTCATTTGTTGTACAAACGTTTATTTATCACCTATTTTGCCCTGGGCACTGGGGAAACAAAAGCAAGAGATGAAAACTCTCCCAGCTTGGATCACCTGACTTTTGCAGTAATCCTACATTTGTAATGTGATAACACTTCTCAACTGTTTGCCTTTCTAAGGCTTTTTGCCTTGGACTTCATCTTCTCCGGATCATAGATTTAGACCTGGAAAAGTCCACCCTCCCACACCCCATTTTATGGAAAGGGAAACAAAGACTCAGATTAAATGACTTGCCCAAGGTCATGAAGTTATTAAGTAGCAGAAATGAATTACAAACCCAAGTTCCCAGAGTCCAGCCCTCTTTTCATAGATAACACCTAGTAGCCAACATTCTGGGTTTTCCTGTCAGCTGGGTGATTATTTACAATACTCTCCTATCTGAGAACTGCATCAGCGTACTGTATTTTAAAGTAAACATTGCCCTCCCCCCACCTCGCCCCACCCCCCATTCTTGTGAAATAAAAGGATAAGTCAACTTTAGTTTAAGATTATGGACTCAGCAATCTTACCATAGTGACTTTTCCCTTTGCTCCCTATTTGTTTGACTTCCTGGAAACTGGTCTTCTCATATTTTATCGTCAGCCATTTTGATCTGAATGAAGTCTAATGTAAATTGACAAACACCTGAAATCCCCATTCGCTGCAATGACCACAATTTATTTGCAGAAGAAAAGAATGGTGAGTAGAAAGGAAACAGAAGTTCGTTGTTTAGAAGCTGCAGTAATTAGAATCCAGAGAAATCCTAAGCAGTTGCTAGTCACAAATGAAGCCTAAGAATAAAATGTTACAAGTGAAAGATTTCATCACAGATGTTTTGGAACAATTTAACTTTTTTTTTTCCACCAAGAAATAAGAAAATAAGGAAGCTATGGGAGTGAATAGAACAGCAGTGTTTCAACTTGGCTGCAGGCATTTGGCAAGTGTGTCTGTTTCAGGATACTTTGAAGGAATTAACTGATGGTGACAATGAATGAATGAATGAATGAATGAATGAATGAAGTGAAAATGTATTAAGCGTCTACCATGTGCTAAGCTGCTGGAGATACAAATAGAAAAGTAAGATAAACCTTGTCCTTAAGGAGTTTCGCTGTTGTTCAGTTGTGTCTGACTGTTTGTGACCCCATTAAGTGTTTGAAGTCAGATGAATTCAGGAAGATGGGTCTTCCTAACTCCAGGTCTGGGGCTCTATTTGCTTCACCCCTGGGAGGAGATCATCTGTAGTGCATATGAAAAGGACTCTTGGTCCTGAGGGTGGAGCCACAAAGCCGACAGAGATGTATCTATGTTAGGGTCAATTCCATTGATTCATCCATTTTCATTTCTGATGTTGAGCCATGTGAAAGTCTCAAGAACTTTGGTAGTGAGAATTTTTTTTTTTTCTGTATCTTTAGCTACTGAGGGGAGGAAGGGATAGGGGTCTATAATACCTGGCAGAGAAAGTTGCCAAGATGTGACTTATCACTTCAAGGGTCACTGCCCTTCCTGACTGATGTAGAGGCTTGGCTGGAGGACAGGTCAGTGGTCTTGAGCAGTCGAGGTATTTTCTTCATAGTTATAATCACCTTTTATAATTGCAGCTAGTCCCAATGTTTTTGGACTCAGTGTCCTGTGCTGTCCTCACCAGGGTCTGAGGGGAGGAGGTGATCTAACTCAGAAGTGTCAAGCACAAAGTCACAATACTCTTCAGGGCTACCCAAATCAAATTAAAATGCAATTGGATATCAGTTTAGCAAAATAAATAAAAAATACAGTGAAACATAGATAATGTTACTATGTGGTTTTCTAAGTCAGTATGGGATCTTTATGTACAATTTAGTGGTCCCTATTTCTATTTGAGTTTGACACCACTAGTGTCACTGATGGCAGTGGTTTGTCTCACCTGATGCATAGCACCCCCTTTCTGTCCCTTGGGATGCCTTCCTGCTTCCCCTAGTTTGATCTGAATGACCAGAGGCTAACAACTGGTTAGTGGTTAGTGGGGATAACCAGCCCTTTCTTCATAGTGGTTGTGCCCTTGGCCAATGGCTTCAGGGACAAGGATGGAAGCCGAGGGGAGAGGGGCTGTTATTTCCTGGACTTTAGGAGCTTGAAGGGATCCACTATTGGGTAGAACCTGTTTTTCTGCTTCTTATTTCGAGGACATTTAGTCTTGGCAGTGAGACCTGACTCCAGCAAAGTAAGGTAACAACACAAGGTAGCTGTTCCTTATGGCAGGATTTTCATCTCAAGGGAGCACTGTTTATGCCAGCAACTGGGTCATTGCTTCTGAAAACTGGGGAGATCCTCCAGGACTTTATCCTGCCCTTTGTCAATGCTCCTCACCAAAATCTTGCCTTTATCTCACTTTTATCCTTATCTAAAAGTCTTGCAATCAAGGTGGGGGCTGGTGGCAGAGAGATGCACAGAGACAGAGGCAGAGACAGAGGCACAGAGAGAGATAGAGACACACAGAGAAAGACACAGAGACAGAGAAGAGAGAAGAGGGAGAAAAGAAGAGAGAAAAAAATACCAGTGATTTGTTTTTATGAAAAAAATTATCTTATTTTTATTGATAGCCTTTGTTTTTATATCATATTCATTTTTAATATATCCTACTTCCTCCCCTACCTAGCAAACTATCCTTTATAACAAATATTTAAAAAAAAAAACTAAAAGAATGGGTGGAGGAGGCAGTATGCTAACCAACCCTCATCAAACATTAATTTTTTTCTCTTCTTCCCTTCTCCCATTCATTGAAACAAAAAATAGAATAATACAACTCTTGTATCATATAAGTAGAGTCAAGCAAACAAAATGCCGATTGGTCATGTTTTAAAATGTTGTCATCAGGTGGGCAACATCTTTCTTTATCAGTTCTTTGATTAGAGACATAACTTTCTGCTTCAAGAGGCATCTAATTCTTCGGATTAAGCAATTCAGTACATTTCATTTGTCATTTACATAAGTCCCTATCTACACCTGTATGTACCATGCAAGAATATGCATTTTGTGTGTGAAGCTCTTCTCTAATGAGCTCACTCAATTATAAGACATGACCTGGCAAAGACAAATCTGCTATGATCACCCTCCACTGAGCAACCATTCCAGGAAAGAACCAGTTTTCTCCTCTACCCAATTAAAAACCAAAACCCAAAAGTAAAACCAGATTCACGTACTCTGGAATAGAAATAGCAGCTTGTGAAATATGCATTTAAAATTCTGTTACATCAATCAGCATCCAGGCTTTGCATACTGCTATAACAATATTGTTACTATTTTTTAAATATTCAAACATACACTGAATATTTTAAAAATCCAGTGATGATCATTTTTCTACCATACTTTTTTTTTTTGCCTCCTACGCTTTGAGTATTCTTTTCCCTGGAAAAGTAAAAATATTAAATTAAGATACAAAACGAGATTATTTTAAATGAAGGATTCCTTTGAACATAGTAGCAGTGCTCCTTGGGAAAGTAAAAGTCAGCATTGGTTGATTGTGTTATTCTTATAGTGTTGTCAGTTTCTCTCCCTCCCCCCATGAATGCATGTGTGATCTAAACAAAAAAACTGGATGTGTTTCAGTAGGAAATTTTCTTTTAAATGAGCCATTAAATCAAGCAAGGGCTTTGGTTAAGACAAACCTGTCATAAAAGCTGGAACTGTAAATTTGCTTTATTCAGTTGTAGGGTGCTATTAAAATGGAAAAAAAGATCTATGCTACAACCACAGTTTTTTCCTGGGGAGTCCATTTTATTTAAAAAATACCATTTGTGAACATATCTCCCTTACATTATATCTGTGTTTCTGCCCTTCTGGTAACCTTGCCTATCCTCATCTTGCCAATGTTCTATTGTACTGTACATATATATATATATGTATTATGTAGTTCAGTTGTTTTCAGTCATGTCTGACTCGTTACTCCATTTGTGGTTTTCTTGGCAAAGATACTGGAGCAGTTTGCTATTTCCTTCTCCAGGTCATTTTATAGATGAGGAAACTGAGGAGATTAATTGACTTTCCCAGTGTCACACAGCTGGGAAGTGTCTGAGGCACATTTGAACTCAGGAACCTGAGTCTTACTGACTGCAGTCCCAGAACTCTTATCTACTGTGCCACTTAACAGCCAATATATATATATGATAGTACATCACCTATGTAGGTATATATAAAGGCAACACAGTGTAGTGGATGTAATGCCAGACAGAAAGACCTGGGTACAAAACAAATCTGGACTCTTAACCCTACTGACTATGGGACTCTGGGCAAGTAACTCAGCTTCTCTCTATGCCTCAAGAAACTCCCTAGGACTTAACGACTAAGTCATAGACCAGTGTTCATTGCCCAGTCTGGTGAAGGAACTTTCCATACTGAGAGTGCAAAATGATGACAAAATCACAGAGCTTGTATTTTTTTTTTTTTGCATATACTAAGGTAGACCAAACTAATTGATTAGTGTCAAATTAGGTACATCAAGAAAACCAAACTTACTCTTCTTTTTTTTGTCCTGGATCTAAAGAGAGAAAATATTCCCTAGTTTCCTTTAAAACTTGGCTCAAAGGCCTTTTTCTACATGAGGCATTTCTTGATCACCCAAGTTTTTAATACCGCCTCATTCCCAAATACCTTGTTTTATATTTATGTTTGTCAAATATACATAACATGATATCTTATATTATATCTATATGTCTAATTATATGATATATAATATCATATATTTTGTCATATACACATACGTATATATTCTATATGCATACACACACAAATATACATACGCACACACACACATATATATATATATATATATATATGCTTCTAATACTTACATCATCTCCCCTTGAGACCAGAAACTGTTCTATTTTTGTCTTCATGTGTCTGACACACAGTAGGTACTCCATACCTGCTTGCTAACTGGACTCAGAAGAGATTGCCCAGATTATTTATTAAGCACCTACAATATACCAGGCACTATGCTAAGCACAGAGATACAAAAAAGGTAAATTACAATCTCTGCCCTCAAGGAACTTACAATTTAGAAGGGAAAAACAACACCCCAAAGGGAGCTGAGAGGGGGCTTGATGGGCTGGGTGGTGAGGAAATAATGGAAAAGTCCAGAGGAGTTGGGTCTCCTTCCTCCCAAACGTGCTCTTCATCTTCCCTTTAGGCATTCCTCAGGAATGTCCCAGGCCTTCATCCTTCCTTGGGCCTGCTTCACCCTGGATTATCTAGTTCAACTCTACACAGTCTCTACTGTGGAAACCCCTCGTCGCCTCAGTATCAGTAGTCATTCCCGGCCAAATTCGAACCCCAGATTCATCCCACCATCTACCTTCCTCGCTCCTATTCACACACTACTGAACAGAACTGGAGAAATCACAAGGTCACGCTGGTGGGTTTACTCCACATCTACTCTCACTGGCTCCACCACAGCAAGACTAATCCTTGGGCCCTCATTCTCTATCCCATTCACCTTCTCGTCTCTCCTCAAGCCACCAGGCCAGCACCTCCCCCTATCCTGTCAGCTGGGTCCCTTAACCATATACTTTGAGGGACCATTTACCAAGAGTTCCATTTTCTCCTATTCTGTCATCCTCACATCCCTCTGACACCATTCTCAACCATCTTCTCTTCCACTCCCGTCTCTAATGAAGTGTACTACTGATCTTTAGAATGTGGGACCTGGAGTCCGAAAGACTGAAATTCAAATCTGACCTCAGGCACTTCCTAGCTGTGTGACCCTGGGTTAGTGTGACCCTGGGTTAGTCACTTAACCTTGTTTGCCTCAGTTTCCTTATCTGTAAAAAGAACTGGAGAAGGAAATGGCAAACCACTTCTGTGTCTTTGCCAAAAAAACCTTTAATGGGGCCACAAAGACTCAGACTTGACTGAACAGTGCTTAGCAATGCCAGGCACCTCGCCTAAAAAATGCTTGTTATCTGGTTGCATTTCCTTCTGAAGCAGGAAAGCACTAGTTACTTAATGTTACTGGGATGAGAGTCTTCTTGTCAAGAGTATTTCCTCTTTCCTTAGCAATCTATTTGCTGGTTTTTTTGCAATTTCCTCTAAGAACGACTTCCCTCCTTATATTTCACAAGACCCTAAAAGGTATTCATGGCTCCCCTTATTCCCAGGGACATATCCCTATTTAAGTTGTCAGGTGAACATTAATCAGTGTAGATATCGTTCTGTTAATACTATGGGAGGAGAAATAATATTGTTGTGACACTGAAGAGAACATTTTTATTATACGCATTACCTTGAAATAACATTTTTGTCAGAAGATGTGATGCGGAGTATATATGGTGGGGATGTGATAGAAAGAAACAGAGCCAGAATGTATTAGTCATGTGGGCTGTACATGATATATTGTCAAATATCCTGTGAGGGAGATACAAGGATATAATTAAATAGGAAGGTCATTCCATTGCAAGCATAAAAATTCAACACAAAGATGTATTCCATTCTTTTGTATACTGTAGTCAAGTCTTCTCCTATTTTTCTAAATTTTTTTTAGCCTTTCTTACCAAATGATTTTTCAAAGTGCCATAAAAACATTTTTTCTATTGAAAATATACATTCTGCTTACAATGCTTGCTTTTTGTTGTTCAGTTGTGTTGGCTTCTACGTGACTTCTTGGACATAAGTCAATGGCATTTTCTTGGTAAAGATGCTGGAGTGGTTTGCCATTTCCTTTTCCAGTATGACCCCCATTTTTACAGAGCAGGAACTAAGGCAAATAGGGATTAAGTGACTTACCCGGGGTCACACAGCTAGTAAGTGTCTGAAGTTGGATTTGAACTCAGAGCTTCCTGATTCCAGACCCAGCCCTCTATCCACTGTACTGCTTAGCTTCTCCACCATGCCTGTTAATCTTCACCAAAACTGAAATATTTTTGTTTTTAAAATTTTTAATTTTACTAGAACTGAAATTTGTTTGGTGGGAGGAAACTCCCTGTCCCACTGTTCTATAACTTAAGTATTTGAGAATTAATTGTCTGGGAGCACTGAATGGTTGGGACTTATCCAGGGGCTTGTGTCAGACATGACAGACAACCTGTGACCCAATATGGCTAGTTTTTGGACGTAATGCCTCTAGTAGAAACAAGGATCCATACAGGTCCATGGAAACTCTGTCACAGGTCTGTCATTACATTCTCTAGAGTCTAGAGAACTCATGGCCCATGTTGTAAAGGGTATGACTTTCTTAAGAATGTACTGTCATGAATGGAGATGGCTGAAATGCTCCTTTTCTGAATCTCCCATGATACCTAGAATAATGTAGGAATTCCTGCCTAGACCATTGTGACTTTACCCGGATTCTTACTTTGTTTCCAGTGTCCTGTTCACCATAGATTGAGATTCTAGATCCCAAGTCCAGGGGAGCAAGGGTTCAATCCCTCCCCATCTTCCCTAGAGGTAGCTGGTTCGCAGTGGCTCCAATGCTGGGCTTTGAGCCAAGAAGGTCAAAATTCCAATCTGGCCTCAGACACTTAATAGGGTGTGTGAGCCAAGGCAAGTCAACCTCTCTCAGCTCCATTTCCTCATCCATAAAGTGCGGGTAGTAGTAACACCTACTTCCCAGAATTGCTGTATGGATAAAAGGAGTTAATATTTTAAAGTGCTGTGAAAAGGCTCTTATTAGTATTAATTATGACAATTACAGGTCATCACCATAATTTCTACAATAATGAAGATTATTTTCCTGGTCTTCAAGCACAAACTCTCAAACTGGGGAGAATTACAGATTTCTGCACTAATAAACTCAACTTGGCAGGAAGTCTCTGGTAGCATTCTCCAGGGGTTTGTGTTTGACTGTGTGTTAATTAGCATTTGTATTAATGATATAAGAGGCAGCCTTAGCACAAGAAATAGAGAGCAGACCTCAAAGCTGGGGAATCTGGATTCAAGTCCCACTTCTGACATTTAGTGGCTTTATGACCCTGGGTAAGTCACTTTACCTCTTCTTTCTCTAGGGAACTCTCTCCTCTTGAAGTTTATAAATCGCTGATCATGTGCCACCCTGCATTGACAGAAGGAGCTTCCTCACCTGGGAGGCCCCTAGACTAATGAAGTCACAAATCAGCCACTATCTCTGTCCCTCTCTCTGTCAATTATGTGAATAAAGGCATCCATGGCGTGCTTGTAACATTTGCAGATGACACAACGTGAGTAGTGATGCCTAATTCGCTAAACAACAGAGGACAGAATACAAAAAAACCTTGACAGTTTAGATATAGGGATGGGGATCTTGAGGCCTTGAGGCTACATGTGGCCTTCTAGGTCCTCAAGTGCAGCCCTTTAACTGAATCCAAACTTCACAGATCAAATCCCCTTAATAAAAGGATTTGTTCTGTAAAATTTGGACTCTGTCAAAAGGCCTGCACCTGAGGACCTAGAAGGCTATATATGGCTTTGAGGTTGCATGTTCTCTACCCCTGATCACAATACTGGGTTAAATCTAATAAAATGAAATTCAATGAAAACTTAAGAACTGTCTGATCAACAAAATGACCAACTGTGATATCAGAGGACCAGTGATGAAACAGGCTACCCATCCCATGATGGTCCCAGGGCTCCGATACAGATACACATGGCCAACAGGGGATTTGTTTTGCTTGATTTTGAGTATTTGTTACAAGGGTTTTATTTTTTTCTTTTTTTTTCCAAATGGGTGGGGGAATGGAAGGGAGAGAAAAATGATTTTTAAATAAAAAATTAAACTTTGAAAATAAAAGATAAAATTTAATAGGTATAAAATAAAGCCTTTTGTATGGGTTACAAAAAATCAGCTTCATATATGGACAAGATAAGGAGGAATGACTAAAAAGCAGCTTGTTCTACAAAACTTAGACTCTAAGTGTAATATGAGTCGTCACAGCAATATGGGGCCCAAAAAGGCTAATGTCACCTTTGGCTGCCTTAGGAGAGGCAAAGCTTAGAGGAGTAAGGAGGTAATAGACCCCATGTACTTTACCTTAGTAAGACCACAGCTGGAGTATTGAGAAACACATTTTTGGATGTGCCTAATCTGAAAATTTGTTTGACTTGAATACACTTATTTTTTATAAGGATCTTCATTTGTTTTCTTCCTTCTTTCCTTCCCTTCCTCCTTCCCTCCTTCATTTCTTCCTTCCTTCCTTCTTTCCTTCTTTCCTTCCTTTTTTCCTTCCTTCCTTCCTTGCTTTCCTTTTTTTATGAGAGTGTTGTGCTTTGTATTTCAAGGACTGTCATTTGGAGGAGGGACTAGGAGACCTAGGAGAGTAGAACTGGGAACAATGAATGAAAGTCTCATAGAGGAAGATTGATGCCTGATGTCAAGAAAAGCTCACTGGCCATTACAGCTGCCCCAAAGTGAAGGGGCTCTTCAGGATGTAGGGCACTTCCCCTTCCCCACTGGGAATTTGCAAGTGAAAGCTGAATGACCTCTTGTTGGTAAGGTTACAACTGGGGTTCTTTCATGTATGAATGGACCAGATTGCAGCTGAGATCCCTTCTAGCTCTGAAAAACCCTAAGTCTGAGGCCTCAGTTTCCTCTTCTGTAAAATGAAGGTGCTGAAATAGATAATTTTAAAGGCCTTTTAATCAATTCTTTAAATTATCATTTATAAGGAGCAAAATATATCAATGAAAATTAAAAAGAAGAAAGTAGCACCCATAGAAGAAAAAGAAATCAAACCCAAACAGGAAGGCTAGGCCTCTAGTCTGGGCTCAACAACAGAAAGGCTATTTGGTATTGTGCATAGAATGCTGGCCCCCAAATCAGGAAGACCTGAATTCAGATCATACCAGTGTGTGACACCAACTGTGTGACCATCAAGATGTCCCTTCCTCAGATCAGTTTCTTTTTTCTCATTTATAAAATGAATGTGCTGAACTCATTGGATTCTAAGACTTCTTCCAGTTACATAATCTTATGTATTATCATGTTCTATGATGTAGGGAAAGTAATTTCACTTCCACAAACTCTCCTTTCTTCACTTTTAGAATGAATGAATTGGGTCAGATGGTCTTTAAGGCTCTTTACAATTATAATAGTAAAGAGAGAGGCATCAAACATATATACCAAAACATTCCAACAGGACTGACCAAACTGGATTAAAATGTAATTGGAAAATACTTAACAAAGTAAATAAATATACAATAGGATATAAATAATATTAATATGTAGTTTTCTAAGTCAATACAGTCATTATGTGGTTGGTTGTTTTGTTAAGTTTGAGTCGGAAGGGTCCAACTCTTCATGACCCTATTTGGGATTTTCTTGGAAAAAATAGTGGAGGGGGTTGCCATTTCCTTCTCTAACCTATTTTATAGATGAGGAAACTGAGGCAAACAGGGTTAAGTGACTTGCCCAGGGTCACACAGCTAGTAAGTATATGAGGTTGGATTTGAACTCAGGAAGAAATTGTCGTGACTCCATAGCATAACATAACATGAGAAGATAATATATTGTAACATAACATATTATATTTATAGATAATACAGTATTTTATAATATATTAATAATATAACATAATTGATGTAATATATTATAACATTACAGTCTTGAAAGATAGATGCTATACTTATTCTCATTTTACAATTGAGGAAACTTGAAGCAGACAGAATATAAGTGACTTGCCAAGGGTCTGAGGCCAGACACACTAAGGGTCTAGTTTCTGTACTAGGAAATGGATGTAATTCACCCCAGGCCAGTGCCTAGCAACCTATGGGGTCTCAATAAGTGTAAATTAAGTTAAAGAAGACTTAGCAATATAATCTAGTTTTTCATCCTATCAATGGAGTATTTCCTAGCAAAGTTAGGGAATAATTTACTTTAATACCATCGACAAACATGATTTGGAATTTTTTAGTTTTACTAAAGCAAACTGCCCTTAACTTAAAGATAACCAAGGCCAACAAATCAGCGAGGGGTTCTAGAACATAGTTTTCACCTATTGTGGACCCAGCTAGGCAATGGGTGGGGTGTTCAGAAAGAGAGAACTAGCCAGGGACTATTTTTAACCCAGGCAGGTATCAATGCCTTCACTCTCTGCATCTTTGTGAAACTCCCCATTGTCACTAGCAGCCTCCCCTGCCCCCATCCTCCTTCATAGCTGCTCAGTGTCAGGCCCTGGCAAGAATGACAGAAAATCAGTGCCTGGGAACACATCTGTGAGGTGCCCCAAACTTGTTTCATTGCAATGAATAATCCAGGAGATGCATTGTTAGCAATGAATGGGAAAGATAAAAGGCTTGGAGCCCTCCACAGAAGGTCTTATTGCTACATTTTTTAATTTAACAGAAAAGATGACACCACAAGCTGAGGCCTCCGCACCTGGGCCCACAGCCCAGGTTGAACAGCAACAGATAAGGAAAATGATGGCCAAGAGGTCGAACATCATCAAGGAACTGATACAGACGGAGAAGGACTACCTCAATGACCTGGAGCTATGCATTAGGGAGGTAGTTCAGCCCCTGAAAAACAAGCAGGTAAAGGTCTCTTCTTTTGTGGTCAGTGTTTTCTCCCTCCTTATCCTCCATAGGATCACTGCCAGAGTGGAAAGAAAGAGTCCAAATGCATCAGCCCCTGCATCTGGGGAGGAGGGGGTAGGGATGCTGGTCCCTGGCTCTCTGCGTGACTTTCCCTAGAGTGTTTCTTTGCACAGGGCTTTGTCCCGAAGGCTAATGCTAACTGTGGAAACCTCAAGTTTCCTTTGTTTCAAAGAGCCTTTATTTGGACAATTGGAACTGAAAAGGAAATTTTATTTCATCCTCAACCCCCCAGGTCTTTTCTAACATTTCCCTCCTGGGATTCTGATGTAACTTGGTAAAATCAGACAGTCAGATTGTCTGCAGCATGAGGTCCTGTGGGCATGTGGTACAATTTGATGCTCATCTGTGGAGAGGGCTCTAAGTTTGGGGCAGAAGACTCATTTACACAATAACAAAAACGGTAATTAATTATAGCATTTACATAGCATTCTCAGACTTGCCAAGCATTTGCAAAATATTATCTCACTTTATTCTCACAATAAACCTACAAGTTGGGCACTGTTCCTATCACCCCCATATTATGGATGAGGAAATTCAGATTAAGTGACTCTCCCAGAGTGGCACAACTAGCAGTGTCTGGGGCTGGATCTGAACTCAGATCTTCCAGATTCCCAGTCCAGTACTTTATTCACATACCACCTAATTGCTAAGTAATTTTTTGTTTTCAGTCATTTTTCAGTTGTGTCTAACTTTCCATGACCCCATTTGGGATTTTCTTGGCAAAGATACTGGAGTGGTTTGCCATTTCCTTCTCCAACCTGATTTTTATATAGTGCTTTAAGGTTTGAAAATTGCTCTGACAGCTACATGGCACAATACATAGAACACCAGGCTTGGGGGCATGACGATTCATCTTCCTGAGTTCAAATCCAGCCTCAGACATGTATTAGCTGTGTGACCCTGATCAAGTCACTTCATCCTGTTTGCTTTGATTTCCTCATCTGTAAAATGAACTGGAGAATAAAATGGCAAACCACTCCAGTATCTTTGCCAAGAAAACCCCAAATGGGGTCACAGAGTCAGACATAACTGAACAACTACATATGTTATCTCATTGGATTTTCACAATTTAACTGTGGGTAATATTATCTCCATTTCACAAATGAAGAAGTTAGTTGACTTACCCTGGGTCACACAACCAGTAAGTATCTGAAAAGGGATTCCTGAAGACTTAGGTCTTTCTGACTTGAAGTTTGATACTTCATCCACTGTACCACCTAACTGTATGAACTCTATTTCCACCAGTCACTTGCTCTACGACTGAGAAAGTTGCTATTTTTTTCTCAGCTTCATTGTCTTCATTTTGCAATATAAGAGGTTCACACAATATAAAGGATTGTTCAAGGTTTTTGTGTTCAAACACTCTTTTGAAATAGTGGTGAAGCATATGGACCCCTTCTCAGAATAATATTTTTAAAGCATAAAATTAAGTCAAAATAGCTATCAAAATTTAAAAAATGAACCTTAGCTTAAGAATCTCTGGAATAGATGATCTCAGCAGCAATGGTCCAGAATTGAGAAGAAAAATAATACTCTAAGTTAATTTTTATTTCAGTAAGAGTTGAAAATAATTAAATTCTAAACACCAATCTGAGGATGATTCAGCCCAAACAAAGACTATTTTAGACTGAATATAGTCTAAGGATTTTCCCTCTGGTAAAGCTGCCCCTAAGCTAATTTGACTTACAGGCAAATCTATCACTATCCCACTATCACTTGCCCATGTTTTATTTTCATTCTTAGATATTTTTCAACAAATCTCTGCTTAAAGTAGAGTGCAAGAGGGGGAAGTCATAAAAGGTCCCTGAAACCTGGACGTGACAGAAAAGTAGTAGGATCCCAAGTCACAACCATAATGAAAAACTGTCTTCTGGCTTGATTGCCAATTACCTAAAAATTTCCTTTTAAGCTTTTATTTTGCCAATAAAATTAGGGAACCAATGAGGTTTTAAAGTTCAAGGCATGTACAGAAGTATTAAGTACACAGAATTCCCCTCCCCCCAAGTGTGGTCCAAGTCAGATTAAAATGTAATTGGGAAATATTTAACAAAGTAAATTAAAAAATGATAAAATATAGATGATATTACATCATAAGATCACGTCAATATGCAGATAGGGATTCCTATGTATGACTGAATAACCTCCTTTTCTATTTGAGTTGGACACACTGCTCTAGACCACATACCTAATTTTTCAAATTGCACGAAACTAGGACAGATATATTGGATTTAAGATTTAAGGTGCCAAAAGATCTCAGAAGACTGAAGCTCATAACCTAAAGTTTAATTAGCAAGGAGTGTCAAATCTGGGATGGGGGTTCAAAAAAATCACCTGCCCATATACAAGATGAGAGACATATGGCTAGAAAGCTGTTCATTTGAAAAAGACCCTACAGATTGTAGTGGGTTATGAACTGAATACAAATGCGTTGTGTAAGGCACACAAAAGAAAGATGATTTTAGAGGAAGAGGTAGCAGGTTATAGTGGAAAAGAGCAATGGCTCGAGTCAGAAGAGATAGGGGCTCAATCCTACCTCTGAACTGTCCAATATGGGAGCCATTTGGCAAGACACATAAAAGGATTGGACTAGCTAGAATCCTGCTAACTCTAGATCTAAGATCCTCTGCTTTATTAATAGAAATGAGATGAAAGTCTTACTTTCTAGCACTCTAGACTGAATTTGGTATATTTTGCTCTGGGAAGGATATTTTAGAAGAACATTGAAATGCCTCCAGAGGAGAGTGATGAGGATGATGAGGGCATTTGGAATTCAGTTCAGGTCAACAAACATCTATGTCCAAGTGCCTACCTGTGTATTAGGTGTAAGAGACAAAAAAAGGTTGCTTCCCTCAAGCAACTTCCATTCTAGTGGAGAGATACAACAGATACCCAGATGAGTAAATTTAGGAGTATATAAAGTGATTTCCAGAGAAACAAGGGACTAATAACTAGGGGAAAAGTGTAGTAATGGATACCCAAGCTGTGGTTAGAGAGACACAGGAATTCTTTGATTCAGAGGTGAAGACAGAGTGCATTCCAAATATGGTAGACCGTTTGTGTAAAGTCTTGGAGATAGATTGGAAGGCCATGTTCAGGGAATAGCCAATAGACCAGTTCAATGGGAATGGAGAGGGTAGTAAGAAGAATAAGATAGAATTAGATTGTAGAGGTGAGCGCCAGATTTTGGACAGTTTTATATACAGAGTGAGAAATTTGTATTTTATCCTAAAAGCAAAAGTAAAACACTGAAAATTATTGAATATAGGGCAACATGGTAATGTCTTTTTGGGGGGCAGAATAACAGTTTGAGAGCTGTATAATGGATGGTTTGGGGAGGGAAAAACACTAGAGATCATATGGAGACTATTGTCATAGTCCAGCATAAGGCAGTGAAACTCTTATGGTAGAGACTGCATGAGGGAAGAGAAAGGGATGCAGAAGATGTATGCAATAGACTTAGATTAACGAGATTTAGCAACTAACTGGATACGGAAGGGTGAGGAAGAAGGAGGAGTTAAGGATGATTCTAAGACATATGAAGATTATCACAAGGAAGTATAAATAGGGAAAAGAGCACTGGCCTCAGAGACAGGGGAACTTGGTTCAAATCCCACCTCTGAAGCTTAGCACTTGTATGGTTTTGGGCAAAGAACTTAAGCTCTCTGTCCTCCAGCTACCTCATGTGCAAAACGAAGGGATTATACTAGATGGGCTTTGAGATTCCTTGTAGTACTAGACTTACGAGGCTATGAGGGTTAGTTGAAAAATGTGGTGATATTTAGCCTAGAGAGAAGAGGATTTAGTGAGGACATGATAGGTGTCTAAAAATACTTGACAGACTTTTTTTTTCCTTTTCTTTTTTCCTAATAATTTTTTTATTTCATTAAATATTTCCCAGTTGTACATATATTTTTTAGCATTCATTTAAAAAATGTTTTGAGTTCCAAATTCTCTCCCTCCCTCCTCACACCCCCCCATACCATGAGAAGACAAACACTGTGATATCGATCATACATGTGACATCATGCAACACCTATTTCCATATTAGCCATGTTGAGAAAGAAAACATAAAAAACCCATGAAAAATAAAGAAATTTTTTAAAAAGTATGCTTCAATCTGCACTCAGAATTCATGAGTTTTCTCTCTGGAAGTGGATAACATTCCTCATCACAGATCCTTTGGAATTATCTGGTGCCATTGTCTTGATCGGAGTAGCTGTCTTTCACTGTTGACTATTCTTACAATTGTACCATGTACAATGTTCTCCTGCTTCTGCTCACTTCACTATAGTTCATATAAGTTTTTTAAACCATTCTGATTGTCATTTCTTATACCACAATAGTATTCCAACACAATCATATACCATAACTTGTTTAACCATTCCTCAATTGACAGGCATTCCCTTGATTTCCAATTCTTTGTCACCACAAAAAGATGTGTGTGTGTGTGTGTGTGTGTGTGTGTGTGTGTGTGTGTGTGTATGTAGAGCTCTCTTTCTCTATATAAATGTATATATATATATATATATATATATATATATATATATATATATTTGTACAAATCCTTTATTCTTTTCTTTGATCTCTTTAGCCCTTTGGTTCTAGTTCCAAATTGTTTTCCAGAATGATTGGATTAGTTCACAATAGTGTCCTGTTTTTTCCGCACCTCCTCCAGCATTTGTCACCTTCCTTCTGCATCATGTTAACCAATCTGGAGTATGAGGTGGTGTCTCAGAGTTGTTTTAATGTGCATTTCTCAAATCAGCAGTGATTTAGAGCATTTTTACATGACTGTTGATAGTTTTCACTTTTTCCCTGAAAACTATCTGTCCATATCCTTTGACCATTTATCAAATGGGAAATGGTTTTTATTTTTATGTTTGGCTTGGGTCCATATATATTTGAGAAATGAAACCTTTACCAGGGAAAACATTCTATAAAAATGATTTCCTAGTTTTCTACTTTTCTTCTAATTATGGCTATATTAGTTTTGTTTATGCAAAATATTTTAAATTTGATATAATCAGAATTATTTATTCTGTAATTATACCATCATGTCATCTGCAAATAGTGGATAGTTTTGTTTCCTCATTACCAATTCTAATTCCTTCAATTTATTTTTGTTCTCTTATTTCTATAGCTAGCATTTCCAATGCAATATTGAATAATAGTAGTAGATGATCCCAATGTTAAGAAGGCTTTGAGTGTATCCCTTTAGAGACAATGTTTACTTTTTGGTTTAAGATAGACATTAATTATCTCTTTAAGGAAAATTTTATTTTATTACTATGCTTTCTAGTGTGTTTTTGTTTTTGGCAAGGCAGTTGAGGTTAAGTGACTTGCCCAGGGTCACATAATAAGTGTCAAGTGTCTGAGATCAGATTTACACTCAGGTCCTCTGGTCTCCAGAATGGTGCTCTATCCACTATGCCACCTAGCTGCCCCACTTTCTAGTGTTTTTAAAAGGAATAGGTGCCATATTTAGTCAAAGGCTTTTTCTCTATTGAGATAATCAACCTTGCTAATATTTTATTTTCACTTTCACAATTTTCATTAGGGAAATTGATCTACAGCTTTCTTTCTCTGTTTTTGCTCTCCCCTTTTAGTTTTTTAAAACTATTTAAGTTTCAAAACTATATTGGTGTCATAAAAAGAATTGGGCAGGACTTCTTTAGCTATTTTTAAGATATAGTTTATATATTGTTGGGATTAATTGTTCCTTAAATATTTGGTAGAATTCAATTGTAAGGCTTTGTGGTCCTGGCTTGTTTGTTTTTTCCTGAGGGACTTCATCGATGGTTTGTTTAATTTCTTTTTCTAAGATATTATTATTTAAGTATTCTATTTCCTCCTCTGTTAATATGGGTAGTTTATTTTTTTGCAAATATTCATCTATTTCACTTTCAAGTTTACTGGTATGATTGGACAAAATAACAGTATAATTTTTTTAATTCCATCTTCATTGGTGGTGCATTCACCCTTTTCATTTTGAATACTGGTAATTTGATTTTCTTTCTTTTTAAAATAAAATTGACCAATGGTTTATGCATTTTATTGTGCTTTCCCCCCATAAAACTAGTTCCTACTTTTATTTAATAGTTCTTTTTTCCTTACTTTTAATTTTGTTAATCTTTTCTTTGATTTTCAGGATTTCAATTTTGGTGTTTAGTTGAAGGTTTTTTAACTTGTTCATCTTTTTTTTTTTCTTTTTTTAGTTGTGTGCCTAATTCATTGATCTGCTCTTTCTCTATTTTATTGATTTAAGTGTTTAGAGAAATAAAATTTCCCCTAAGTACTGCTTTGGTTACATCCCACAAATTTTGGTATGTTGTCTCATTGTTGTCATTCTCTTTAATGAGTTTTCCTTTTTATGTGTTCTTTGACCCACTCATTCATTAGTGTTAGGTTATTTAGTTTCTTATTAATTTTTAATCTATACTTTTGCAGTCCTTTTATGGATGCATTTTATATTCCTTTATGATCTGAAAGGGGTATATTTAATATTTCTACTTTTCTGCATTTGGTTATTAGATTTTGTGCCCCAATACACAGTCAATCTTTGTGAAGATTCCATGTACAACTGAGAAAAAAGATATATTCCTCTCAGTTTCTATTTTTTCCAGAGATCTATCATATCCAACTTTTCTGATCTAATCATCTCCTTATCTTTTTTCCCCTTATTTGTTTTATGACTTAGATTCATCGACTTCTGAGAGGCTGAAGTTGAGGTCCTTCACTGGTGTAGTTGTACTGTTCCCTCCTATAATTCCTTTAAGAATTTGGATTCTAGGTGATTTGATGGATGCTTGTTTAATATGCGTATTTAATACTGATATTACTTCATTTTATATGATGTTGTTTAGCAAGATGTAGTTTCCATGCTTACCTCTTTTAATTAGGTCTATTTTTTATTTAACTTTGTCAGAGATCATGATTGTTTTCCTTGCCTTTTTTATTTTCGCTGAAGCACAGTAAATTCTATTCCAGCCCCATATTTCAACTCTGTGTGTCTTTCTGTTCCAATATATTGTTGGATTCTGGTTTTTAATGCATTCTGTTATCCACTGTTACCCACTCCTATTTTATGGATGAATCCATTCCATTTTCATTCATAATTGTGATAATTTTGCATTTCTCTCCATCTTATCTTTTTATATTTCATCCTTCTCTCTCTCTTTTTATCTTTTCCCTCCTTTAAAGTCTTTTTGCTTCTGACCATTACTTGTTTTTTAATCTATCCTCTCTTTTATCATCTTTACCTCTTTCTCTTATCCCTTCCTCCCTGCTTCCTTGTTGGGTAAGACAGATTTCTATACTCAAATAAGTGCATATATGCATTTCTCCCTCTTTGGACCAACTTAGATGAGAGTGAGGGTCAGTGTTGCCTCTTGCCACATTTTCCTGTCCACCATAAACACCTCTTGTGAGATGATTTTCCCCATTCTTCTTTTCCCTTCCCTCTTTTCCCATTTCATTTTTCTTCCTCACAAATCCATTTTTTACATCATCCCAACATAATCAACTCACTCCCATGCCTTCTGTCTATGTGGAATCCTTCTAACTACCCTAATAATAACAAAATTCTTAGAAGTTGCATGTATCATCTTCCCACATAGAAACTATAAAAGTTTAACCTTATAAATCCCTTATGATTTCTCTTTCCTGTTTACCTTTTTATACTTCTCTTGAGTCCTGTATTTGAAAGTCAAAATTTCTATTCAGCTCTGGTCTTTTCATCAGGAATGATTGAAAGTTCTCTATTTAATTAAATACCCATTTTCCTCTTGAAGGATTGTACTCAGTTTTGCGCTTGTCACTGTAGGTCTTTAAACAGAGGTTTAACCTTTTGGAGGTATTGTAGAGGAGATGTGTGCCTTGAATAAGGGTTGTACTAAGTGAGCTCCTGGATTATTCCCAAATTTGGATCCTTTATGAAACCATCCCAGAAAGTATGAATACTCATGTATATGTGTGTGAGCAGAGCCTGAGTGGAGGAGGAAGAAGGTGGAATTTGAATGAGCAAATGGATGAATGACAAATGATTGAACCACTATGATGTGCTACATATTTGCTTTCAGAAAGACCTTAATTTCCTGTCCCTTCCACAATTACCTTGTCAATACTGCAAAAAGTAGCACTTATATTTCACCAATAGGGCATTTATGCTTCAAGGCTAATATTGAAAGAGATGATACTGTAAGAAAACAAAAGCTATTCACAACTTTCAATGTTAAGCTCTTCTTGGAGACATGTGAGATATATTCCCATCTATGGAGGGTAGATGTTGAATAGTCCTATGTGCCATTCAAATTTTCTTTCCTTTCCCTTTGAAATTTTTCCTCCTGGTCTCTTGCAGGTTTATTGTTTATTACTGAAATTGCTCAATTTAACCACTATGTGTCTTGGAGTTTGCAGCATGAGGTTTTGTTTAGTTTTGCTTTTTTCTTGACAAATTATCTGAATTGTATTTGAAAGTGATTACACATGCAAGGGCAAAAACAACAAAAGAGATGGATGGAATCTCAGTCAGGCTATGATCTTGTCCCTGACCCTGACCATAAACTTTTTTTTAGTAATGAGAAAATGAGGCTCCTTCCATTTCTGACACTCAGTGATTCTGTGACTTTACCTGAAACGTCTTCACCTTTAACTCACCAATTTCATGTGCATTATTAACCTGCTCCTGAAATCCTGCTTCCCCTATTCCTATTTTCTAACCTGAGACAGTAAACTATAGGAACTATAGGAACTTTTCATGAATTGTAGCTCAAATTAATTTATCCATCTCACCACCTTAAAAAAAATGCTTTTCAGGCTGCGTATATTCATGGATGACTATAATCTCAGTTATCAAGAAGATGGAGGCTGACAGATTGCTTGAGTTTGGAAGTACTGAACTGCAGTGAGTGAAGCTATATCTCATTAATATGGTGGGGAGTGAATGGCACTCATGGAAGGAGGTCTTTAATGAGCAATGAATTCACCCAGGCTAGAAACAGAGAATGTCAAAACACTAATGCTTATTGGAGTGAAGGCCAATAAGTAGCCCCTGTGCATCAACTTTGAGCAAGATAGAGATACAGTCTTTAATAAACCAACAAGAAAACCTCAAACTTGTCATTTTCATAAAGTTTTCTTAGTTAAAGGAATCTATACAAGTTGGAGAAGAATTCCATTGGGAAATGTTAAATATTAAAATTAAATCATTGTTACTGTGAACTGATCCAACCATTCTGGAGAGAAGTTGGAGCTATGCCAAAAGGGCTATAAAAATGGGCATACTTTTTGACCCAGCAATACCACTTTTAGGGCTGTATCCCAAAGAGATCATAAAAATGGGAAAAGGACCCACATGTACAAAATATTTATAGCAGCTTTCTTTGTGGTGACCAACACCTAGAAATCAAGTGGATGTCCATCAATTGGGGAATGGCCGAACAAGTTTTGGTATATGAATGTAATGGAATACTATTGTACTATAAGAAATAATGAGCAGATGGACATCAAAAAACCTAGAAAGACTTGTATGAACTGATGCTGAGTGAAGCAAACAGAACCAGGAGATCACTGTATACAGTAACAGCCACAATGTGCGAAGACTGATTTTGGTGGACCTAGTCCTTCTCAGCCATGCAAGGACCTAAAACATTTCCAAAGGACTCATAATGCAAAATGCCATCCACATTCAGAGAATGAACTATGGAGCTGGAACACAGAATGAAACAGACTACTTTCTCTTTTTATTATGTTTTGTTTTTCTCATGGTTTCTCCCATTCACTATAATTCTTCTGTGCAATATGACTAATGTGAAAATGTGTTTAATGTGAATGTATATGTAGAGCCCATATAAAATTGTATGCCATCTTGGGAAGGGAGTGTGGAGGGAGAGAAAACTTAAAACTTATGGAAGTGAATGTTGAAAACTGAAAACAAATAAATAAATTTGGAAAAAATAGAACTAAACCTTTGTTGTTGTTCAGTAGTATCTTTCTCTTCGTGATCCCATTTCAGGTTTTCTTGGCAAAGATACTAGAGTGGTTTCCCATTTTCTTCTCCAGCTCATTTTACAGATGAGGAAACTGACACAAGGATTCAGTGACTTGCCCAGCGTCACACAGCTAGTGATCATCTGAATTTGAATTCAGAAAGAAGAGTCTTCCTGACTTAAGGTCTGGTACTCCATCCTCTGTAGCACCTAGCCGCCTAAAAAGCAAACTATACAGGAGTAAATTGTATTATCAACTAGAAAGTTTTAATGGCATCTAGGTGGCAGAGTGGTTAGAGCACCGGACCTGGAGTCAGGAAGATCTGAGTTCATTTTCACTCTGAGATACTTATTAGCTATGTGACCCCTGACAAGTCACTTAACCCCTATTTGTATTCGTTTCTTCTCTGTAAAATTAGGACAATTATAGCACCTATTTCCCAGGATTGTTCCAATGATCAAATGAGGAGCTAGGCACATTGTTGTTCAGTCACATCCAACTTTTCATGACTCAATGGACTATATTGTCCATGTAGTTTTCTTGATGAAGATACTAGAGTGCTTTGGCATTTCCTTCTCCAGTGGATTAAGGCATATAGAAGTTAAATCATTTCCACAGGGTCATACAGCTAGTAAGTGTCTGAGGCTAGAGTTGAACTCAGGTCTTCCTGACTCCATGCCTAGCTCTCTAGCCACCTAGATGCCTCCTAGTTTGGTATATAGTAGATGCTTTATAAATTTTAGTTATTATTACATACATATTTGATGTTTAATATTGTAAATTCTTAATTATAAGTTGTGAATTCTTAACAAACACCAGTTAATGGACATTTCCAACACAATTTCACAGAAGATGAGACTGTATATAATGTGTATATATGAGTGTTAGTAGACTTCCCTCTCGTGTACTTACAGAGTCGTTGGTCTGAGCTGGTTCTTCCCATATTATTTAGGAGAGACTCTGATATTGTGTATGGCTCTCTGGAAAGAAATGGTTTGCTGTTGTATTGGATTAAATTGAATTGAGCATAGAAGCTATGATATATTAGTATTCTGGTATGTGAAACCCCCTTTTATGGGATTGAAATCTCTTCTCCTAGCTTGCTCAGTAAACCCAGGACCAAGAAAGATGGTTTTTTTTTTTTAATCCTTATATTATGGTTTTGTGATTGAAATTTCTCCCCTTGTTGATACATTTACAAGCACATTATAGGTTTCCTTCAGTGAGAAAACTCCTGCTTCCTTTAATTCTGATAATCTATAGTCCAGATCAAAACCTACTGTGTCTAGTGAGGAGGAAAATGAAAACATTTCCCAGCTCAGTGCAGGGGCAGGCTGCACTGCCTGGAATTTAAAGAAAATAAGATGCCATTCAGATCCGTCTTAGTATCTAAGACAATGTATTCATTCCATCTCTGGAAGGGGATATCATGCTCATCACCTCTTTTCTCAGGACTCATTGGTTTAAATGAGAGATAATTGGTTATTTTTCCTTGTGGAGGTTCCATGTCTCAGTGTGAATACCTGTAACAATTATGGAAGGGCTATAAACACATTTAATATCCTACCCCTGACACGGGCCATGCTAGGTCTAACATCAACTGTCAGTGACACAGATTTGCTTAAGCATGCAAACTTTAGGCCCAGGGAAAATGATTCCAATCCAGAAAGAAGTCATAGACTGGGGCCATCAGAGGTAAACTAATTAATTAATCTGTCAGATAACTAGGTGGCATAGTGGCTCAAGCACCGAACTTAAGAGTTAGGATGATCTGAGTTCAAAACCCACCTCTGACACTTAATAGCTGCTTCTCAGGACTATGGTGACGATCAGATGAGATGTTCTATATAAAGTGCTTAGCACAGTGCCTAGCACATAGTAATTGCTACACAAATATTAGATATATTCATTATCATTACCCATTATTAAATACAGGGAGTCCCAAAAGTTTAGTGCAGTTAACTTTAAGTTGTCATAGCTTAAAATTGCTCTAAGATTATTAGAATATCATGTAAAATAATAATAGCAATTTAGCTTTATAGTTTGCATTGTAATTTCTTCACAGGTACCCTGTGAGGTCGGTAGTAGGATCGTTGAAACAGCCTCACTCAGACTGAGTAACTTGTCCAAGGTCACATGGACAATATGGGAAGGACTTTCTTTGCCTTCAAAAGAGAAATTCAGTTTCCTCACTTTCATCCCCCAGGATGGCAGATGGCTAGAGGGCCTGACTTGTAGACAGGAAGACCTGCGTTTGAATCTCCCTCACACATTTCTATGCTATATGAGCAGATGTGAAAGGTTCTGTTCCATGTTGTTGTTTTAATCTGCCAAATAGGGTAATAGTATCTCACACAATTGTGATAGTCAAGTGAGAATCTACATATGTGTGTGTATGTATAGTGTTTTGCAAGCTTTAAAATCCTATTAGTTATTTATTATATTATTACTAGTGCAGTGATGGGGCTGGGTTGTACTGGATGAACTAGAAGGTCTTGTCCAGCTCTATTTAGGGATTTTTTTGTTCTTTATAAAAAGCCAAATAACAATCAAAGATTTAAACAGAAGTTCAAGATCACAGAAAAAGAGGTGATAAAATACACACCATTATTGTTATACAAATTGGACCAAAATTCAAGAGGGTAGGGCTTACTGTAAGATGAGAAGCTAAAGAGATTGGATGGAAGAAGATTTGAGATAGGACTAGAAAGAAAGGGAGGACTTGAAAAAAGAAAAATCTGGTGGGTAGGAAAATGGTAGGAGGGTGCCATGGGTGATGAGTCTCAAGTTATAACACATAGTATAGATACAACATGTTTCTCTGGCATAGGGTGTACATGTACACTCACACATACCCATGCGCACTGGAAACAGAGTCCTACCTTGACAAAGAGTTAAAAAGTCAAATATTTGCCTGGGAAGATGAGCAAACAGTGGAGGAGGGGGGCATCAGATTATAAAATCTTATTTTGGTGACAAAAAAGTTCATGGAAGAGCTCAAAAATAATTTTGAAAATCAAGTAAGAGAAGTAGAGGAAAAATTGGGAAGAGAAATGAGAGTGATGCAAGAAAAATCATGAAAAACGAGTCAACAGCTTGCTAAAGGAGTCTTCTACCCAAAAAATATTGAGGAAAATAATACCTTAAAAAATAGACAAATCCAAATGGCAAAAGAGATCCAAAAAGCCAATGAGAAAAATGCCTTAAAAAGCAGAATTGGCCAAATGGAAGAGGAGGTCCAAAAGCTCACTAAAGAAAGCAATTCATTAAAAACTAGAATGGAGCAAATGGAAGCTAATGACTATGAGAAAATAAGAAATTTTAAAACAGAACCAAAAGAATGAAAAAATAGAAGACAATGTGAAAAATCTCATTAGAAAAAATGACTGACCTGGAAAATAGATCCGGGGAGAGAGAATTTAAAAATTACTGGACTACCTGAAAGTCATTATCAAAAAAAAAATAAAAATAAAAAAAGAGCTTAGACATCATCTTTCAAGAAATTATCAAGAAAAACTGCCCTGATATTCTAGAACCAGAGGGGAAAATGGAAATGGAAAAAAAATCCACCAATCACTTCTTAAAAGAAATCCTAAAAGGAAACCTCCTAGGAATATTTTAGCCAAATTCCAGAGTTCCCAGGTCAAGGAGAAAATATTTCAAGCAGCCAGAAAGGAACCATTTCAGTACTGTGAGTAATTGTGGAAATACAATCAGAATAGCACAAGATCTTGCAGCTTCTACATTAAGGGATCAAAGGGCTTGGAATATGATGTTCTGCAGGTCAGAGAAACTAGGATCAAAACCAAAAATCACCTACCCAGCAAAACTGAGTATAATACTTGAAGGAAAAAATGGAATTTTAATGAAATAGAGCATTTCCAAGCATTCTTGTTGAAAAGGTCAGAACTGACTGGTTTTGATAGACTTAGTTATTCATAGCAATGCAAGGACCTAAATATTTCCCAAAGGACTCATGATGCAAAATGCCCACTACATCCAGAGAAAGGACCATGCAGTCAGAACACAGAATGAAACAGATTGTTTTCTCTTTTACATTTTGTTTTTCTCAGGATTTCTCCCATGCGTTTTAATTCTTCTATTGCAACATGAATAATGTGAAAACATGTTTCATAAGAATGAGTATGTAAAACCCATAAAAGATTGCATGCAGTCTCAGGGAGAGAAGGAGAGAAAATTTGAAACTTAGAGAAATGATTGTTGAAAACTGAAAATAGATTAATTAATAAATTGGGGTGGGGGTGGGGGAGGAAAAGACCACAACTAAATAGTAAATTTTATTTCTAAATACAAGAATCAAGAGAAGCATGAAAAGATAAACAGGAAAGAGAAATCATGAGGGACTAATTAAAGTTGAACTGTTTACATTCCTGCATAGAAAGATGATACTTGTAACTCATGAAACCTTTCTCTGAATTATGGTAGTTGGAGGAAATATAGATAGAAAATAGATAGATAGATAGAGGGCACAGGGTGAGTTGAACATGAAGGAATGACATCTAAAAATAAAATTAAGGGGTGAAAGAGTAATATATAGGGAGGAGAAAGGGAGAGATAGATGGAGTAAGTTATGTCATATAAAAGAGGCAAGAAAAAGTTTTCAGAGGGGACAAAGGAGGAAGTGAGAGGGAATGAGTGAACTTTAGTCTCATTGTATATGGCATAAGGAGGGAATAACATCCACACTCAATTGGGTATTTTACCCTATAGGAAAATAAGGGAGAAGGTACTAAAGGATAGAAGGCATTGGAGGAGGGGGTAGGCAGAAGTAAAAACTTATGAAAAGGGACAGGGTCAAAGGAGAAAATAAAATAAATGGGGAGTAGGATAGGATGGAGGGAAATATAGTTAGTCTTTCACAACATGACACTATGGAAGTATTTTACGTAACTACACATGTATAACCTATATTGAATGGCTTGCCTTTTTAATGAGGGTGGGTGTGGAGGGAAAAAGGGAGACAATTTAGAACTCAAAGTTTTAAAAACAAATGTTAAAAATTGTTTTTACATGCAACTGGGAAATGACACACAGATAATTAGGTATAGAAATTTATCTTGCCCTACAAGAAAGTAAGGGGGAAGGAAATAAGAGTGTGGGGGGAGGTAATAGAAGGGAGGGCAGACTGAGGGAAAGGGTAATCTTGGAGTGGGAGGAGAGGAGAGATAAGGAGAAAATTTGGAATTCAAAATTTTGTGGAAATGAGGGTTGAAAATTAAAAATAAATATCTTTTTTTAAAACAAGATGGCATTGAAACCTAGTGGGTTCACCCTACTGCAATCTCCAAGCAAAAGACAGATGAACATAGATGAACATTGTAGTAGAAATTCTTAGTTGAGTAGGAAATGGGAGAAATGAACACCAATGTCTTTTTTATTACCAGAATTCTATGAGAGTTCTACTGCTCTGTTCCTTGACCAGGTCGTATTTTGAGTATTTTTGGATGCCGGATTTAGGGAAAGACACAGACAAGCAGAACTGAGTCTAGAAGAAGGTAAACCTAATGTCTCAAGATTTTAAGGACTATCATGGGAGAAAGGGAATAGAGGCATTCCAAGTGGTCTATTGGACAAAGCACTTACCCTGGAATGAGGAAGACCTGAATTCCAATCCTGCCTCAAACACTTACCAGCTGTGTGACTCTGGGCCAGTCACTTAATCTCTCCCTCTGTTTCCTTATCTGTAAAATGGAGATAGTAATAGAACCAATAGGGTTGCTGTGAGGATAAAATGAAATAATGTTTGTAAAGCACTTCCTAAACCATAAAGCATTGTATAAATGATAGCTATTATTATGATTTGTTCTCCTTGGCCCTATAGGAAAGATCTAGAAGCAATAGGCAGAAGTTGTAAAGACTCAGATTTAGGTTTCCTAATAATTAAAGTGATTTAAAGTAGAAGGAGCTACCTCAAGAGTCGCCCCAACCCCATTGGTCCCTCACGGGTGGAAATTGGGAGGGCTGCCTGTCCAGTTCTAGGTGAGATTAAATAGATGGCCTCTAACGTTCCACACCTAGGCACACCACTACAGACTTATCTCCTGATACTTCCCTTCATGATACCTAAAGCATCCATGATTTCATTGGAATGGATACTTTCTCTGATTATGAAGGCTGCAAGACCCGTTGGTAGGTGGTCTTCTTGTATTGATCTAACATCAATAAAACTATTGGCTGATGACCCATGTTGTAGTAATGAGCTTTTTAAAATGTAGCTAGGCTGGTCCTCACATGATTATAGTCTGTCATTGATCCCTCACAAAGCTCCCATACTTGCAAAGCACTTGACAAATTACTCGTGCTAGCTTTGTGGAAAGACTAAGATATGGGAGAGATGAGAGCACAACTAGGTGGAATGGAGTAAATGTTTAGATTCAAAGAATGAACATGAATGAGTGAGTCATTACCAAATTGGAGAGTTATCTCTATTGAGTTGGCCCAAGGGTCTGTCCTAGGCCCTCTCTTTTTTCAACATTTTAATAAATACTTGGCTAAAGGCATAGAGTGGACATTTGATTGATCAAACTGGCAAAAAATACAAAAGCAGGAAGTGATAATGAAGCAGCATTAGTATTTAAAAAGACCTTGGCAGACAAGAACAGTAGACTAAGTCTATTTAAAATGAAATTTAATAAGAATAAATAACAAATTTGGTACTTGGGTCCAAAAATCAAAATCACAAATTCAGAATGGGGGTGGAATGGGGCACGGACAGACAAAAAATTTAGGTGAAAAATTGTCAAAGAAGTTTTGGAGGGGTTAGTAAACTTCAAACTCAAAATGAATCAACCATGCTACCTGAGAGCTCCCCTGCCACCTGTTCCCACAAAAAAAAAAATTTATACTTCATTAAGAGATGATAGTGTCCAAATAGATAAAGGTGATAAACCCTGCTATGCTCTGTTCTGGTCAGATCACATCTAGACAAATGTGTTTGGTTCTGGGCAATACATTTAGGAAGTGCCTTGACAAGCTGGTGGGGCAAGAAGGATGGGGAAGGAACTGTGGAATGTGACATATGAAGATTGGCTTAAAAAACCAGGCAAGGTTAGTCTAAAAAAAGTAAAGTCTTGTGGGAAACATGATATTTGCTTTTTTCTGGCTTCAACACAAGGAACATGGTGTAGATTAGAAGGTGCAGGGATTTAGATTTAAGATTGTTATAAAAAAAAATTCCTATCAGTTAGAGCTATCTAGAACTTTTCAAGCAATAGCTAGAATCATTGACTGTGTTGTGGAAGGAATTCTTGGTCAGGATGGGTTGGATGGCCTTGGAGATCCCTTGTAACTGAGATTCTGCAATTCAATGACCTGTCAAAACTTGAACTCTATTACTACAATCTTCAAGAATTATGGGTGACCTCTATCATACAGTGAGGTTTCAGGGTAATTCTGTAGTGAATATTTCCAATATTAGGCACAAATGAAATTTTTTGATGATTTTCACCATGATATCCTATCACCATGAACTCAAGATCAATGAATTTATAACAAGAGCTGACTCAGTCTGGATCCCAATTCAGCTCCATTGGGCTGCTTCAATCTTGTGGACCTCTATGTGGAGTCTATACATCCCAGAAGTCAAATGGTTCAGCTCTTTGGTCCAGTTGAATTAAAATCTTCACTAATTTTGGTCTATCCACATTAATGACTTCTGACCTAGAATATATCAGGGCAATTAGCTGGTAATTTGTGCATTTATCCAGAAGATTAATTTACAGGAACTGTTGTCTAGCAGGGACCCCAATTCAACTTACAGTCTGACTCAATTAGCTAATGTGGATTCCAACTTCACTGCAGGAATTTCACACATACAAATGAGCACTTGTAAGAAACCTGTTGGAATAAACACTAGTTCAGTCTGCACAGCTTTGTAATCTGTAAGCCAACTGTCTAAGTAAATGCCATATTAATTGGATAATTATCCTAGCCCATAGGTTGCCAAATGTTTCTTGTCAACCTCCCCTGCTGCCATTAAATGTTCTTTATGTTCAATAGGCAGTTTTTATTTCCTTAACCTTTCTTTCTCCTTTCTTTTCTTCCATTTTAATTTTAAAAACCTCAAAAAACAAAGCAAAACAAAATCAATCTCTGGCCCTTCTTCTCAACACATTCTAGTCTGTCTCTCTCCTTCATTGTCCCACATTAAGGGTATGCTGCAATGCATACAAAAGGTTCCCAAGATCCAGTGTGAAACCCTGAGATATAGGTGTTAACTATCATCCTTGTTTTTCAGCTAAGGAAACTAAGGCTTAGAGCTTGTGATTTGTCGGTAGTCACACCTCTAGTAAGTGTGAGAGGTGAGATTTGAACTAAGGTCTTCCTGATTCTAATTTTATTGCACCATTTAACTACCTTATAAAATAAAGTGGTTGGATCTTGCATCTCTTTCAACTCTATGTCTATGATTATATCCCTTCCACATGATGGCCTAATTAGTTGATCATTGCTAGCGTGTCCCCCTTGAATCCTCTCTTCTCTAGGCTAAACACCCCCATTTCTTTAAATCAAGCATGGAGTCAAGAGCCTTCTCCATCTTCCTTATCTCCCTTTGGATTCTCTCCAGTTTATCAGTGTTGTTATTAAGCTATGGTGCCCAGACCTATACACAGTACTCTAGATGAAGTAGAAGTAGAAGTCACAGTAGAAGATAAAGAGATTATATTACCTTATTCTTGGGAAATTATGCCTTCCTCTGGAAAAGAGTCAACTTTTCATTTAGGTTTTCCATTTGTATAGTGTCTCCAAGGGGATTTGGTTTATAGTCAGGACATTAAATCTGCATGAAGTCTACCAAACTGAACTCTTCAAAACATGGTACATCTTTGTAGATCAACTTGAGTAGATACTTAACTAGTTCTCACTTAATCTGACAAAGCAAGAAACTGAAGAGTTTTGGTCCCTAGTTCAGGACCTTATACCTAGTCATAGGATACGCAGTTTAGAGCTGAAAAGACCTCAAAGAGCATCTAGTGCAATACCCCCTTTTTTAACAGAAGAGGAACCTGAGGTGCAAGGGAGTTCAATACCTTGCCCAGGATCATACGGATAATCTAACAAACGCTCATAAATATATTGATTGATGTATGGTCAACTTTTTTCAGTGACTTTTTTTTAAAAAGTGATTTTAAAATCTGTTTTAAAAATCTATTTGGGATCATGTCTCTTTCTAGAACTCAGGAAGCTATCCTCCTGCACCTAGATGGTCCTTCCTCTTGGGGTCTTATGCATTTCCTAAGATTTTGTTACCTGGGAAACTGAAGTGTCATTTGAATTTTCCTTTTCAAGAATTGTCCCAGGCTACATTAAATATTTGGAAAGAAATGATCAGTTTCATGATTTATAGAATGTACACATCTGGGATGATAGTAAGGAATATCAAAATCTTTAAATAATTGAAATCTTTAAAATCTTTCTGTTCTTGGAAATTGAATTAAAGCTTTATATTATTACTATTTAGTATTTTTAAGCACCTGCAATGAGGCAAGATTATAGACAGAATGCAGAATGAGATAGCCTCCTTGTTAAATTGATTTGGATTTTAAATTGGGTAGGCAGATAACCTAACCTAAGAAATAGAATTGGAAAAATAAATATTTGATGTAAAACTTAAGGCCATCCAAAGAAGAACCTAAAATTTTAGGTAAGAACATTTCTCCCAGTGGTCAAGGAGTTTTGCTTCTTTATTTTTGTCCTCAGTTTCTAGAACACAGTGGGTTCTTGAGAAACGTTTATTGAAATGAATGAGCTAAACCACTGAGCACTGTATTCGGTATTCTGTTGAGCAATAATGTATGTACTGAACCTATCCTTCTCCTCCTACTCCGCTGTCCTACCCCACTACCATAATCAGATAAAAACTAGCATTCCTGGAGTAGCTAGATGGCATGGTGGATAAAGCACCAGCCCTGAAGTCAGGAGAGCTTGAGTTCATAATCCAACCTTAGACAATAGCTGTGAGATCTTGGGCAAGTCACTTAATCCCAATTACAAAAAACAACAACAAAGAAGGAAAAACTACAACTAACATTTCCTATGGAAAGAGCAAGTCAACGTACTGTCCAATTTTTCCACTAGTCCTATATGACTTTCCAGACCAAAACACTATTCCTTGACTATGCCTTCCTTCTGTTCATCTCCCAATCATTGGAATGTGAGGTACTTGAAGGCAGAGGCTGTGTTGCGTCCTTGGCTTTAGTTTGCTACCTAGCACATAGTAAGTTCTTTATAAAACTAACCTACTTACTTATTCATTCATTTATTCAGCATAAGGCAATAAGGAGCAGGACCAAGATATAGGATTTTTGTCTCTCTCTGCTTTATCATTAACTTATTGTGTGATCTTGAATAATCAGATATTATCTCGCTTTACTGCCTACAGCATGGTAAATACAGCTGACCCATTAACAAGAACATTGTTATGATAAATGCAATAGTACATCTAAACCACTCCAAGCTTTTTAGAGTAAAGTCACTGGATAAATACTTCCCATTAATAATAGTGACATCTTATATTTATGAAAGTCTGAATTTAAAAAACAGAAACATTAAAAAATTGCTTCTCTTCCACACATGCCACACATTTTGAAAGAATCTTTTTGCTTGACAAAACAGAAGATTGCCCCTACTATATCTAAAATAAATTCAAATAACAAAATGTTGATTCATAGGCATCTTTTCAGAATGTGCCCATTATACAAAACAAATGATATCGCAATATATACTCCTATTGTGGACAACCCATTTCTCTTTTAGGGTAGTCACAGTTATGTAACTCTGGACTTCTGTTTGCAATTAGCATTAATAAAAAAGGGCCACATCACTTCTTTATGAACTGTGTAGAGCTGGAAAACAAATAGTTTAATCAGAGCTGTAACTAGGGTAGGGTGAGTAGTATCTTGTCCATAGATGCTAACATCTTAGTGGAGTGTTTGTTTCCTTCCTGCTTTTGGTTCTACACATAGGAGATGAAAGGGTAATACTCCACAACTCTAATGAGTTGATCCTAGGATAGAGCCGGTGGGATAGGGTCTTTTGGAAAGATGCTTCCCCTTTAAGTAATCTAGTATAATCACTAGTTTGGGCCATATTTTACCTAGGAAGAGAGGTCTTTTTATTGGCTTGTCAGTGTTTTCTGCCTGGGAGTGGGGGCTATGTTGGGGCATCAAGGGGTAATGCTGATCTCAAACACATTTAGCCTTAAAGTGGGACAATAGAGCTCTTGGGAAATCCGGGAATGAGGAGGGAACTTTGGACAGGGTCCATGGATTGTGTTCCATGCCAGTTTTCATCTCCACCAGACAAGGTTGCTCCAAGGGTCAGAATTCCTCATTATTAACTTCTACTACAGAAATTAAAAGTATTGAAGAGACCCACAACCACCCTAGGCAACCAGTCTGAACATTATTAAGTTGGTACTTAAAGGAGTCACATTTCCTCTTCAGGTCATTAGGAGAGCCTTGGTACACTGCCTGTCCCATGTGGGGAAAGTCCAAAGGCATTTGTTAAATAGTACTGCAACTATAGCAATGCTTCATGGGCCTCATCACCACAAGGGGATTCCATGTTACATACAATGAATTTTCCTGATAAATGAAGCTTAATTCTTCAAGGGTAAAAGCCTTTGAAAAATTTAACCTTTTTAATGGAAATCTTACTTAAGAACCAGTATGGTATAACACACCTGTGGGGAACCTGTGGCCTCAGGGTCACATATGGCCTTCCATGTCTTCAAGTGCGGCCCTTTGATTGAATCCAAACTTCATAGAACAAATCCCCTTAATAAAAGGATTTGTTCTGTAAAACTTGGACTCAATTAAAAGGCCACACCCAAGGACCTAGAAGGCCACATGTGACCTCAAGGCCTCTAGTTCCCCACTCCCAGTATAACAGAAAGACAGGAATCAATTGGAGAGTCAGAAGGCCTGGCCAGCTAGGTCCCTGGGTCACCTAGAGGAAGCCAACTCATTTCACAAAGGATGACTTTTCTGAAATTTTTTAAACTTTATTTTAGACTTATTTTTAAAAAAATTCGATGAGACACAGTCATCTTTCAATTTACGAGTAAAAACAATGCTTGATTCTTCATCCTTTTCTTCACTAGAGACTTCAGAGAGGAACAATAGGGTTTCATTTTTTTTTTAAACTGTGACAACCCTTGAACATAGACTTGTCAGCACTTCCAGGATGTTTGCTTTTGGAGTGGCTTTGTAAAAAGGCATTTATCCAGGACAAGTTGCATTTTATGCTGACTGAGCAGTAAAGACTTCTGAATTCATTTGTTATGGTATCTATCTATTTCCCCTGAGAAGGGCAGATGGGTAAAAATAAACATTATGTGTTCTTCAGACATTTTACTTTTATGCTCAAGATGACTCTGGTAGGGATTATGGGATGGGAGGTTTGACTTATCCAATCTAAACTCCTCCAAAATAAAGGCAGGTAACTAGGACATCAAACCAGTTTTGTTTTGGGAATGGGGGGAAAATGTGCCTGTGCTCTGGAAATCACAAACAGTTGCTAAAGTGTCGTGGGCTGGTGTGTAAGCCACTTACAGTTTAGCAAGAAAAAGTGAACAACATACATTGCTCCTTCTGTCAGTCCAAACTCAGTGTTTGTGTTTTGTCAGATTGATAGGTTTGATGCGGATGGCTTGTTCAGCAACATCCAATCGGTGCATCAGATATCAGCCAAGCTTCTATCATTGCTGGAAGAAGCTACAACAGATGTGGAACCAGCCATGCAAGTGATTGGTATGTTCATTCTTTTCTTGAGTTCTCCAGAATAGGAGGAAATAATATTTTAATACCTGCACACACACACCGTGACCTTGATTTTACATTCCATCCATACTCCACAAGTTTCCCAGGAGACCTAGAATTGTAAAGTCCATCTCCAGCCTCACTGTAATTACATAAAATTTATGTTTTCAAATGAGTTGGTATCCATTTGCCAAAGTCTCTCAATAGCACTAAACATTCCATCATCTAATTTGCTATTTCTTAGACTCTTTCCCTTCTAGTTTCTCTCTCTCTCTGTCTCTCTCTGTCTCTCTCTGTCTCTCTCTCTCTCTCTCTCTCTCTCTCTCTCTCTCTCTTCCCCCATCTCTATCTTTTGTCTTTCTCTGTCTCTCTTTCTTCCCCCTCTTTCTTCCCCTCCTGCCTCTCTGTGTTTCTCTGTCTTTGTCTCTTTCTCTTTCTTTCCCCCCTTCTCCCCTCTTTTTAATGGCCAAGAATTAAACATTTAAATCAGCAAATGCTTTACTTATTTTAGTAACTCTTTTTAGATCTAGTAATATCTATAACTTTGCAGCCCACAGATTTTTTTAATTTTACACTTAAACTTTTTGTTAACACTCTATAGTTTTTTGACCACTAGAATTTTTTACACTTTCTTTTAGGTTATTTCCTGGTTTCCCTTTTTCTGTCTGTGATTCAACGTTCACAGACAGTCTCAGGTTTTTTTCTCTGCTCCAGTGTTACAAATAACTAGAGTTAAACTAAACTAAAACTATATCTAAAAATAACAGAGTTAAAAATAGCTCTAAGGATTGCTGTGTGAGAAACACTAAAACCAAGTCTTATTTTCTGTATTCCTTGCAAGTCCTGTCCATCAATGTTGCTACAAAGACGCTCAGTGCCATAAAACCCTTGAAGGTAGTAACCTCTATTTTCTATTCAGTACAATGCCAAAAAGGCTATGAGCTTTGATTATTGATAGCACCAGGAGACAGAGAGCACAGCTTGCTTGCTTTTTCAGGCCCTCCCAGATTGGCAGTAGGAGCTCTTCCCATCTGGGTCCAGTCTGCCTTTCCTGACATTTTAGATTACTCTATGATTCAGTTCAGTTGACTCACTTGCTATTTCCTGAAACCATCCTTCAGTCTACCATCTCTTTATCTTTGCATAGGCTGCCCTGGGTGTCCAGTCTGGAATGCCCATCCTCTTCATCTCCAACTCTTAAAACCCTTAACTTTCAAAGAATTATTAAATAATTTTCCAATAATCCAAAGAGTTATTTAGCTATTTCTGCCCTTTACCCCAGGGACACCACTACTTTGTCTATTTCCATAGATGATTAAGGAAAACAGAAAAGAACCTATATGTTCTAAAAGGTTTATAGTAGCTCTTTGTGATGTCAAAGATTGGAAGCTGCAGGGATGCCCATCAACTGAGGAACGGCTAAATGTTGCATATGGTTATGATGGAATACTACTATGCTATAAGAAATGATGAGTTCAGTGATTTTAGAAAAACATGGACTTACATGAAATAATGAAGCAGAACCAAGAGAACATCATATATAGTAACAGCAATATTATTTTAAGAAAGACTTTGAGCAAATAAGCTATTTAGCTTATTATAAATACCCAAATGAACTATAAAGGACATAGGAAGAAAGACATTCTGCATCCAGAGAAAGAACTGATAAGTAGAAGGTATGTTTAGGATAATTTAAAATATATATGTACCTATTTGTGTCCATCTCTAAGATGTAGAGGGAAGAGAGAAGGAAAAAAAAGAAATTTACTTGATAATTTTGTTGTATATTTGAAAGGAATAGCAAGTTATGCATAGCAGATTTGCAGTTTTATGTAAAATCAGGACTTTTAAAAAATTGTGCCATGTTGTGAAAATGCTTGTTTTGTTCCATAAATTAAAAATAAAATTCTTAGTTTCCTTGAAAGCTCATCTTGGGTCTCACTTTCTATGGAAAACTTCCTGACCCCTCTACTTGTTTGTACTTACTTCTGCCTTAAACTATATTGCACTTACTCCTTAAGATAAGTTTATATCCCCACCCCTAGATAAGCACCTGGAGGAGTGAGGGCTCATTTTTGTTTTGTCTTTCTGTCCTCAGTCCTGAGTGCAGTTCCTTGAATGCAGTAGATGCTTAATAAATGCTTGTTGAACTGATTGAAATGACATAATACTTTACTTAGTATTTATTGAGTTCTCATTATAGGTGTTATAGGCCTGGCCTTGCAGATGGAGCAGATGGCTGCCTAATTTGTAGTGTGCCCTAAATGATGCTAAAAGGAGTAAGAAAACCTATTTACTCCCAACATATTTCTTGAGCAGATCACCTGAAATTCCTAATTGTTGTTCAGTTGTTTCAATTATGTCCAATTCTTCATGATCCCATTTAGGGTTTCATTGGCAAAGATACTGGAGTAGACTGCCATTAACTTCTCCAGCTCATTTTACAGATAAGGAAACTGAGGCAAATAGAGTTAAGTGACTTGCGCAAGGTCACAGAGTCAGTAAGTGTTTGAAACCAGACCAGAAGAGTCTTCCCCACTCCAGGCCTGACACTCTATCCACTGTGCCTCCTGGGTGCCCCTGAAGTTCCTAATACTTGAGGCATTCATGGAATCATATATTCTTCAACTTAGAATTTTCTGGGCTTTTGAGGAGTTGTGGATGGTCTTTTTTTACTTTTGGTGGAAACTATTTATCCTCCAGAATGGACATTCTTGACAAATGATCCCCTAATCTTCACCCAAAATTCACTAGAGAGAAGGAATTCACTCTCTGTCAGGGGAGTTCATGAAATTTTTGAGTTCTATTTGCTAGAAAGAAGCTGAAAGAGAGAAAGGAGGTGAGCAATGGAAGAAGATCATAGAGGGATGGGAAAAGATGGGATCGAGCATGGGTGGATTAGCTTCAGCAAGGAAGAAGGCCACCACCTCCTTCAAAACTTGAGGAAAAGAGGATAGGTTGGAAAAGAACACAGAGAGATGCAAGACCAAAGCAACCCAGGTAGTATGGTTGACTTTGTAAACTTTAAAGTGCTATATAAATGGCAGCCACTATGGAGGAGGGCTGTTAAGCACTCAAAGCAATCAGCCACATGAGGATTCTTGGGAAGGCTTGCATTTGGTCAAAGGTTTCTAAGGTCCCTTCCAACTCTGAGTTCTATAGTTCTACCATGTATTAGCCAAAGAAGGCAGAGTTAACAAGACATTTTTTTGTCCTCATTTTATTGGTAGGAGGAAATTCCTTTGTGGAAACTCCTTCTCCCAGTGCACCTTAGAACTTACTCTGAAGTCTGCAGTCTTAGATAGTTGCCTGGCACACTGAGAATTTGAGTGACTTGCCCAAAGTCATGTTGCCAAAATGTGATTTCAGTCTTCCTGACTGTGAAGCTACTTCTCTACCCCCTGCACCATGGTGACTTTTGTCTCTCTTGACAGAATAAAAGCTGTTGCTTTGTATGATGGTCTTAGTTGCCCAGGGCATTGAGACATTTAGAATTTATAATCAGAATAATAAATACCATGTATATAGTTCTTTAATATTTGCAATATACTTTACACATGCTATCATCGCATTTAACTCTCACAACAGCCTGATGAGGTAGGTGCTATCACTATCATCTCCATTTTACAGAATAGGAAATTGAGATTGAGAGACGTTTAAGTGACGTCTAGGATCATACAGCTCTAGTAAGCAACTAAGGCAGGATTTAAACCAACTCTTCATGGGCTCTATCCAGCGTACCACCAAGCTCCCTCTGATTTGCTCAGGGTCACGTAGCTTGTTTGTATCAGGAGTGGGAGGTGAACCCAGGTATTCTTGTCTCCTTGGCTGTTTCTCTATTTATTATGCACTTGTCATCTCAGAGAGACAGTGTGCCAATGAAACATTCATGTTAGGAGCAAACTTGAGAAAGGAAAGGTTAGTACAACTACCCCACCCACCACCAGTCATATGTGGCCAAACACCAGCTAGTTCCTGTTGTCAACCATTTTGTTGGTTATAAAAATTCCCACCCAGAACAAAGGTATCCAGGATGCCAAGTAAGTATCACCAGGGAGACCACCAATATATTGGTAGAAAGACAGGGCTTGGGTCTTTGCCAGAATAGGACAGCAGCTGTCAACCCCATCAAATGTAATCATCCAGAGTTTGTATTAGTGGAGGAAAAGTCGATTTCTTTATCTACAATGTGGTGGATAAAACTTGGAGTCCTTAAAGCATGCTAAAAGAGCAATAACCAATCACTGTCAAGCTTTCCTTGGAGACGTGTGGCCAGGGGTACAGCTAGAGCAATGAAGATTCACTCCAGATGTTTTTTTGTTTCCCATCCATGATCCCTTTGAGGAGTTTCTAGATAGTCAGTGAAATCAGGTTTAAAATACTTGTTAAGTTTCCAGTTTCTATCCAAACTTTTCATTCACAATTTTTTACATGCTAATATTTTAATTCCCTTTCTCTCTAATTAGCCATGAATACCGAGATCCAAATTAAGTTTGCTTCTCCCTGTTCTCTTTTGTTTGGGGGGTTCAGGCAGAGGTTCACAAACTTATTTGAGTTGCAGTCCCTTTTTAAAAAATTATTCAGCACTCTCTCCCCCAGAAATCTACTTTATTTAACTCTTTAATGGTTCTTTTGAAATGTATGTCATTTCAAACTACTACTATCCTCCCTCTCATCATTCCAGCACCCCCAGGGAGCATATCATCCACCTTGGGAAACTTTGAGGGTGTCTAATATTTTTTTCTGTTTTGATATTGAAATATAAGAATGAAATATTAATGCATTTCAGTGTCGGTCTGTATTGTCAAAAAAATTAATTTTAAGGTAGAACTACAGTTTTTTATTTGTAAATGGGGAAAAAAAGCATGATATATTTTTTCTTGCTATAAGTCTTTATATATATATAAATATATGCACACACCTATACATAAACATATATCCATTTTAGTTCAGAAGATAAAGAGAAGAACTCTTCTAGTTTCTTGCTTTGATCGATAATATTTAGGGGCTGGGATGAGTACTGCTGGTGGTGAAATTAGTGTCCTACAATGATATTTATATGCAGGCAGCCCCAAGTGAAATTAACCTGATTGGTCTTGGATTTATTCATGTATCTCCCTCTAATCCTGCCTTCAAACCAACATGCATCAGACAGAGCAGTCATCCTTCACCACTAAAGAAAAGAGGCCCAGAGTTATGTTACCATGGAAACGGAATCTTTTTTTTTTTTTTTATTGCAAGATGCTGCGGTTCACCTGTGATGTTCTGAAGCCAAATACATGGGTAAAGCTTGCAGAGGAGTCAAATATCCTCCTTGACAATGTCATGTATGACCACCAGGCAAATAAATGACCAATTTTAGCTCTTTGAGCTTTACGAAGCTCTCTACAAATATCTCATTTTATCCTCACAACAACACTGGGAGGTTTAGGCTGTTATTGTCTCCATTTTACAGTTGAGGAAACTGAGGCAGACAACTGTTAAGTGATTTGTCTAGGGTCACACAGCTAGTAAGTGTCTGAGGTTAGAGTTGATCTCAAGTTTTCCTGACTTAAAGTCCAGCACTCTTCACTCTCTGTGTCACTTATACGAGAAGTCCCAGGTTTAAGTCTTCCCTCTGATATTTACTTGCTCTGAGACCTTAGGCAAGTCACATCTTCTTAGTTCCCCCAGGCATCTACTTAAAACTACAAATTGGAGAAAAGGTGCCAACTTGCCTTTATAAAGAGTTTTAGGAGTTTCCTACACCAGTGAAATACCAAATCTAGTCCCCATCCCTAATACGTAATTTATAAGTTTATACAAGACAGCTAGGGTGGCTAGATGACACCATAGTGCACAGAGTGCTGGGTCTGGAGTCAAGAAAACTCATCTTCCTGAGTTCAAATGTGGCCTCAATTACTAGCAGTATGACCCTGGGCAAGTCGCTTAACCCCATTTGCCTCAGTTTCCTCATCTGTAAAATGAGCTAGAGAAGGAAATGGCAAACCACTCCAGTATCTTTGCCAAGAAAACCTCAAATGGGACCACAAAGCGTCACACCCCACTGGAAAAAGACTGAACAGCAAGATGATACATACAAAGAGCTGTAATATACCTTGGGTGGAAAGATAGTAGAAGCATTCAAATGAACCAGGATAGGTCTCCTATAGAAATTAGAACTTGAGTTGAATTCGTTTCTGTTCTTATCTGCAGCTTCATGTCCCTTCATACCCTTTATATATCTAGGTTGCCTAGAACATGTGTCCATTTGTCTCTTCTCTATCTAGCCCTGCCCCTACTTAAGGCTCTAGGCAGGGCATGTGACCAAATCCTTCTCCTCCATCTCTCCTAACCCTCTCTTCTGCTCCACGATATCTAGCTCTTACTCTATCTTTACTTCTCTATCTATCCCATGAAATCTCAAGTACTCAAATGTCATTAATTTTATTTAAATCCATAGGTTTAAATTTAAAAGGCTCCCCAAATTTAATAGATTCCCAAAGTGGGCAATACCACTCCCTGGGGGGAATGGAAATGTTGTGGGGGGTGGCAGTAACCTCTGGTGCAACTGAGAAAATAAGGAAAGAAGAAAAATTTGAAAAGCTGTTTGCACTGCTTCATCTATTTCGTAAAAGAGTTAAAATCATAAGGATAACATTATTTTTCAAATAAACATGCAACAAGGAAATTATAACTGATCAGTGGTCAAGTCTGCTGACAGGTCTTAACAAGCAAATGCTGTAAGGCAAGTGTAGCATACATTGTCAAGAAGTCCAGCATGCAACGGCAGGAATATACATAACTTATTTACAATGATACTATATGGTTACGATGCAGTATCACATCATCAAAATTTCAACACAGGAAAAGTCCCACAAATTTACAATAAATTATTAAATTTAAGATGTGTCATTTTTTAAAAAATCATATTTTTTTAAATGATGCAGATTTCAAAAAAGAAAACACTAAAGGGTTAAAGAAAGTAAATTTTTAGAGAGGGGCTGAGTAATTTTTTTTAAAAGGGGACAGTAGGCCAAATAAGCTTTGAGAACCTCTGATTTAAATGCTCCCTCCAATATTGTGTATTGCTGTCTGTCTGCCCCCTGCGTCCAGGTTCTCACATAGGTTTGCCATAGGACATCTCAATGTTAAATGTGCTGGAGATCTTCCTCTCTGCTGATGTTGGAGCCCCAAGACTGTCTACTTGTCATCATGCACCCTCCTTCACCCACCTTTGTTTTCTATCATGCATTTCTGTGCTAGCACCTTTTACTTGCGTTTTTTTAGCGTTTCTCATTCATTATACATTGCAGCCTGTTCCCCTCACCATGCATCTCTTTACTGACCGCTATGTGATTCTCATTGTTTATTCTCCCTCACTTGTCTTCCTCCTTTTGTTTCTGGCTCTATGGCTGCCTAAATGAGTGGCAAAGATAATATACTAGTACATTGTACTCAGAGACACAGCTCAGGGCCAAGGAAGACAAACCTCTCACACCCAAAGGGGCTCACAAACATTGATCCCTCTCATGGGTCCTTGGAAAATTTTGTGAGTTCTTTAATCTTTCAGGACAATAAACAACCATAACCACAGAGATGGGGTGGAAGTGAAATAGCTATCTATTTGAGAAGAAAGGAAAATCTGTCTTAGGCTAGATAGCAGAAAAGACCTAGAAACTTTTTAAAATGTTAAGTGTTGGAATTCTGATGACATTAACATAGTGTTTTGAGTGTTAAATGAGGTGAATGATGCACTCATAGTAAAAGCCTAAGTTTTAATAGGCTCAGAAGAAAATGGGGATGCTATTCTGAGCTGTATCCCTTTGGGACATGAATTTGAGTAATAGGATCATAGATATTTGAGTTAGATAGGACTTTGGACATCCAACTCTCCTCCTTTTACAAGGGAGATAATTGAGGACCAGAAAGTTTAAGGAATTTGCCCAGGGTCACACAGTGAAGTGTTTGAGAGAGGATGTGAACTCAGCTAGATAGCTTAGTACATAGAGAGTTGGGCCTCAAGTCAGGAATTTCAGAGTTCAAATCCAACCTAAGATACTTATTAGTTGCATGACCTTAGGCAAGTCAGTAAACTCTGTTTTCCTTAACAAAATATAGAAATAAATGGCAAACCACTTCAGTATCTAACCCCATGGACAGCATTGGTGTGTTATAGTCCACAGGTTTATGAAGAATCAGATATGACTGACAACAACCACTTTTTGACTTTGTGACCAGCACTCCACCACCCACCTGTCAAACTGCTATATAAATGCTGGCCAGGATAATAGTTATTCTTACTATTTGCCTCAACATTCCATTGTTGGAAAGATGATAATGTCTTATCTCAAAAGAATATTACACATGTTAATTATTCAATGTGAATAAAGCAGTCTGATGATACTGAGATCATATCTACTTGCGTGGAATAGTTTTCACTTCAGACATCTTAATCTATTCAGATCGATATGCAGTCTGTAGCCACAGAATTTGTAGAAGACTTTAAAAAAATAACTATTAGGGTATTTTAAATGGTTTTATTTTTTTCCTTTTAAAAAGTTTTTACCTTTTGTTTTTATACCATATCCCCTAAAGCCCACCCCACCTCCCACCCTGATTAAATCTTTCCCCATAACACAGTAGATTTGAGCAAAGCTAACCAACCAACCATACATATAGTCCTCATCTCATTAATAAGGCAGAAAATATTCTTCCTCATCATTTCTACAAAACTAATATCAGCTAGATTACTTTTAAAAAAATATTGTAGTCATTATATATATTTTCTTTTGACTGTTTCATTCTGAATCATTTTATAATTCTTCCCATGTTTCTTCAGATTTCTCATAACTATAATTTCTTATAGTGCAAAATATATTTTATTTGGACATTCCCCAATTGAAGGACATCCATTTGGTTTCCACTTCTTTGTTGCAAAGTGTAACATTGTTGATACTTCGGTATACATGGGAATTTTTTGTCATTTACCTCCATGGAATAAATATTCAGTCGTGGGATTTCTGGGCCAAATACACTTGTTTTCTAGGATGGTTGGAACTCAGAGATTCATCAATAGCAATTATTATGACTCCCGTAAAGTCTTCCAATATTGACTGCTTTATGGGTTTTTTTAAAAATTTTTTTTGCCATTTTAAATGTTTCTCATCATATGTGTAGGTGTAAAAAGATCATACCACACTAACCTTATACCCCCCTTTTTTTTGACACAGCTAGTAAAGTGATGGGTCAGGGGTCAGTGGCATCATGGGTAGATGACTAGAGAGCTGGCTGTTGAGTCAGCCAGGGCTATTGTATGACTCTCAGCCAGTCATTTAACTTCACAGTGGCCCGAGCTATTTTCTAAGACTACAAGTCCTAAAATAGTTGGAAATCTTGTTCGGTAGGTGTTCCTCACCAATGAAATCACAGGTTCTGATCAGTATGAAATTGAGTTAGAATACATGTATCATGGCTTTGGCTTTTGGTGGGGGGAGGAGGCATGGAAATGCAAGACATTATGGATTTTTCTTCCTCTTATGCTCTTCCCTTCATCTCTGAGTTCCCTTGATCTCTGAGTCTCTTTCACCTTGAGAATGTTTCCAGTTTCCTTGGGAATGTTTCCTTAAACAAGATTTAATTGGATTCATGATCTCATTGATATGGGTATTTTACATTGCAGATTGAAACCCTCATCTTTGCCACTTTAATGAGAATGAAGTAAAATCTTTAAATAGTTTTAATTTGCATCGGTCAGTTGGATTGCAAGTATTCTAAAGGCACAAATAATCTCATATACTTTCCTTGCTGTCCCCTTAGCTCCTAGCTGGGCACATTAGCGCTCTTTGATTGTTTGATTGACCAACTATTTCAATGAATGGTTGATGGAATCACAAATAATTTTTGAAAGATGAGTTTGCACTCTACCTATGGGCACAGTCACATGATGAAGTGGAAAAAGTATAGATATTAAAGAAGAGGGAAGGTTTCTACATGTACAAAAATAGCAACTTTTTTGTATGTGTGTATGGCAAAGACCCAGAAAGTAAGAGGGTGCCTCTCAACAAGGCGATGGATGAAGAAATTGTGTATATGAATCTGATGGAATTCTATTGTGCCTTAAGATATGAGGAAAGAGATGTTTTCAGAGTCGTGGAAAGACTTGAATGAATTGATGCAGAGTGAAGTGAACAGAACCAGAGTCATTTTAACATCAATACTGTAAAAATGAATAATTCTTTAAAACTTATGAAAACTGATCAACTCCATAATCAACGATAATTCCAGAGGACTGCTGAAGAAAATACTCTGCCCTCATGAAAAAGAGACAATGGGTTAATATGCAGAATGAGAAAAGCCTTTTTAAACATGACCAGTGTGGGACTTATTTTGTTTAACTGTGCTTGTGTGATTAAGAAGTTCTAGAATTCTATTTTTTTTTTCCTCGGGTGAATGGTGTGGGGGGAGGAAGGGAAAAGTGAATGTTTGATAATTTTCCATTCATTTCCCTGTACTGCTTTTTTTTCCTCTTTCTTTCAAGATATTTGTTACAAATGATGGCTTGCTCAGTAAGGGAGGGAGGAATGATCATTTGTTTTTTAAAATATGATGTAAAAACCAAAAGGTATTAATAAAAATGAGATTTTTAAAAAGAGTACAGAAATCATAAGATTATTGAATGAGATTGAGAAGTGACCTCAGAATTCATCTATTCCAACACTCTTGTCATACAGGTGAGGAACCTTAGGCCCACACAGATGAAGTGATTTGCCCTCCATCACACAGGTAGTGGAAGACATGCAGCTAAAGCTGTAGCATGCACAGTGCAGTGGCCATACCCCAGTAAGGTCATCTTAGCAGACAGGGTTAAACCAGGTGAGTAACCAGTGGGCTACAACCTATTGGTAAGTTAAGGAGATGCTTACCCCAAGCATATGAAGACTTCCATGGGCAGATGAGAACAGTTTATTCCAATGACCGTGAAGGCAGCTTGAAGAGCCCCTAGAACTTGGTCACACATCAAAGACATCAAGGCCACCCAATGCATCCACCAAAATTGACTTTTGTCTTACTATTGGACTTTTGACTGGAAGAGCGAGTAAGGATGGCGACTTTGTGCAACTCTGCCTCATTTAAATCCAAATCACTGAATTCTAACTCTGCTGCTTTCTAGCTACTTCCTTTGTAACTGGGCAAGTCACTTTTTTAAAGGACCTCAGTTTCCTCCCTTGTGAAATGAGAGGATTGAATTAGATGGTCTCTAAAGTTCCTTTCCTATTTTAAATCCAATGATCACATCATTGCAAAATAGGATTGAGTAGGTGCTCAGGTGTCTACAGAGAGAGCTATATGAAGCCAATACGCTCAATCAAATTTGTTTTCACAGGTTTAACCCTGCTGTCACTTCTGTATGGAAACATTTTCTAAATCCATTTTAAAAATCTTTAGCATTCATAGACTTTCCTACCTCCAAATAGAATTAGAGATGGCCTGGAGTTTTATTGATATTACACGATCATCTTCCAAAGCACTTAAGGAAACATGGTGAGGAGCATGAACCCTGAAGTGATCAATCACATGCCCACCAAGCCCCCAGTTTTCGCTCTCATGTTTCTCTTTTATCCCTTATAGAATGGATTCAAGCACAGCTAAGAAACAAAACTCCATTAACCAATTGTTATTAATCCAAACATATTCCTTTCTCTCTCTTCCTCTTCTTTTTTCTTCCCTTTCTCCTTTCTTTCTTTTTCTCTTTTTTACTTCTTTTCTTACCTTCTCTTCCCTTTCTTTTCCTTCTTTCTCCTCTTTTCTGCTCCCTTCTGTCTCTTCTCTTTCACTTTTTTCCTCCCTTTCCTTCTCCTCTTCTCAAAGTACTTTTTTCTTACTTACTGGAAGTGAGGTGGGAACCAACCAATCTTTTCATAGTTTTCTAATACTGTGAAATAATGATGAAACTGTTACATGGTACTTGGGTTTAGCCTAATACCTTTTTGGTTTGGTCTTGCCTTAAATAGGGGGAGTCTTCTTGCAGATTAAAAATCCACTCGAAGACATCTATAAAATCTACTGCTATCACCATGATGAGGCACACACTATGCTCGAGTCCTATGAAAAGGACGAAGAACTGAAACAGCACATGACACACTGTATCCAGTCCTTAAAGTAAGTCCTTTTCAAATGATGATTTCCATCCACCGTCAGTTGCCTGGCAGGGAACATTTTAAATGGATGTAGATGAAAGGTTTCCTATAAATCCTGTGTTTTATGAGGCTTGCTGGGAGCTCTGCTTTGCGTTCCTTTTATGAAAAGCTGACAAGCCAGGGGCCGTGATTACTTTTTTTCTTTTTTGGTTCAAGAGGAGCTAAAAATAACACACAAAGAAGATCCTCTCTTGTTTTCAGGGCCCTGTGGAGATGGAAAAAATGCAGTATCAAAAAACAAAATGTAGTGACTCCCTTCCTTAGAGCCTTTGCTACTTACCTGTTCTTTCTTTTTTTGAGAGGAAAGCACATCATTTCTGTGTGATAACTCTTAGATGCCAGGATACTTCCCTTATTTCGAAAGGCTTATTACACTTTACTATCCCAGCACATGGCTGGTATGGGAAATACTACCCAGACACCAGACAGAATTTATCCCTAGTGTTGTTGTTCAGTCATTTTCATCATATCTGACCCTTTGTGACCCCATTTACGGTTTTCTTGGCAAAGATACTGGAGTGGTTTGCTATTTCCTTCTTCAGATCATTTTACAGGTGAGTTAACTGGAGCAAACAGGGTTAAGTGACTTGCCCAAGGTCACAGACCTAGTAAGGTTTCTGACGGCAAATTTGAACTCAAGTCTTCTTGACTCTAAGTCTGTTGCTCTACCCACTACCCCACCTACCTTCCTCCTACACTAGTGATGAACTACTTTAAAAGGTCTCTTCTAGACCCAGGCTGATCCTCTTGCTTAAGAAATAGCAGACATCATGAGCTCCTCCTGTTGATCATAAAGTGCTTGCATTTCTCTCTATTTATTGCCCAAACAATGAGCGTCTTTTTTAACATTAAGTTATTTTGCATTATTTATTCCATCAAACAACATTGCAATCTATTTATCTCATCTGTTCCCTATCAGAATGGATTAAAACACACACACACACACACACACACACACACACACACACACACACACACACACACACACACACACGAAACCCAGAATTCCCCTTGACCCACAGAACTAATTTGTTACTTCAGTTTTATCTGTCTCTCCCTACTCTGACCCTTCCTGTGCTTAGCTATCAAATTGATCATCCTTAGGCAAAGAGACCTGCCCATTTCATGCCCCTTTTCAATACCTTTCAATGGTTCCCTATCACCTCCAGGTCATGTTACCTATTTTCTTCTCGAATGCCCTTGGGGTAGACAATTCAGCGGACTAGTGAATCAGATTAACTCTCCAGAGCTGGAAAAGGCTAATTCACTAACTTCACAAGGCAGCTGCACCTCTTAAGCAGTTCTAAGACAAGGCTTTTATGGTCAAAAGATCCTGCTAGGTTCAAGTCCTGCCTTTGACGTATAAGTTTGTGACCATGAGCAAGGATTTCCATCTGCAAAATGGGGACAATTCTGATACTACCCATCTCATAGAGTTCTGAGGGAAGAACTCGGTAACCATTAAAGCATTACATAAATATGGCTGTTGTTTATTGTTACTAATATTATATCTGCCTCCTTGTAATTTTCACCCATTGATCTTAGCTCTCATAGAGTAATTCAGAGAATTTGTAGTCTAACCCATACTTAAAGAATTCTTCCATAATATCTTAAGTCTTCTCCAAGTTAAGAATTCCCAGCTCCTTCAACTGATCCTTAGATAACATGGTTTTTCTAGATATGCTTCTCCTTTATCAATATCTTTCCTAAAATGGAGCACTTCAGTAGAGGTTCTAATCAGGGAATAATACAGCAGGATGATCACCTCCCAGATTCTAGAGCAGCCCTTCCATTCAAATACATCAAGAGGGTTATTATGCCTTCTCTCCCTCCTCCTTCCTTCTTGAGTGTTGTCTTCTTTGGATTAAAGTAACCCTGGTACTTTCAACTCATTCTCATGAGGCATGGTTTTGTATCCTGTCACTACTTTTTTTTTGTATTTTTTGTATTTTAAACGTAAATACAAAATAAGAAAAGAAATAAAAACATTGCCATGTGCACAACACAACATGAGAGGATTTGAAACACACAGCAATAAATTTCCATTTCAATAAAGCCTGTATAATAAATAGCACACATTGTGTTCTGAGTTGTCCATTTTTTCTTTACTTCCTTTTAGGTTTTATTTTCTTCTTTACTGTGTACTTCTTGCTTTGTTCTTTTTCCCCTTTCCTCCCCTCCTCCCCCAAGAAGGCTACAATTAAGCATATATATATACATACATATATATATGTATGTATATATATATACATGTACATACGCACATATGTGTGTATACCTAGAGAGAGATATATAGATATACATATATACATGTGTGTGTAAATATACACATTCATATATATATATATATACACATAAAGATATAGACATACATTTGCATGCACAAACTTATACATAGATGTCTATAATTACAAACACACATATTCACATGCATCTGTGTAAGACAGTATTATACCTGTTTGTATTTTTGTGTTTTTTTTTTAAAGTCAAAGAAAACAAAGTTTATTAAAGATTCACCATCTTGAGTTGGCTCTTAAGGAGCCTAAGCATTTGTGATGCTTGTATTCACAAGTGGGCCAGATAGAATCCCAGCTAGACAGAGTCCGAGCTGGATTGAATCTGAGTGCCTTCATAGAGGCGAGATGGGCCTAAATACAGAAAAGACTACAGGAGGGATATGGTGGGGGGGCAGTAGTCCAAGATTCTGGAAGGAGGGGTTTAGGGAGGGTCTTGAGAAGTCCAAGGCAGGAATCCAAGGAGGGTCAAAGGCTGACAACTATCAGACAATGGAGGGTTTGGGTGGGAAGTAAGTGGGGCAATCTAGAGATCTTGATTGGGGCCGCGTGGGAATGAATACAGATCTTGATGGGAGTGGTCAGAAGCCTGGAGAAATAGGGTTTTGATGGGATCAAGGGTGGGGGGATGCAACGGAGACCTGAGGAGAATGTTAATGAAAAGCCCTTGGGCTTCCAGAGACTGCCAGAACAAACGAGAAGATTATATTTGAGTAAGCAAGGCCAGATTAAGTTGGAAAATTCAAGGGGAGCTCAAGGAGGCCCCCAGAGTCTGAACTTCATCATTCCCCCCAAACAGACTGAATCCAAATTCTTTTGGGGTAAAGGGCGGAGGTCCCAGCTTCTGAAACTGCTTCCTGCTGGCAGGGGGCGTAGAGCTGTGCCCACTTTGATGGGTCCTGTTCAAGGGTTCAGAACCTGGGTGGTGCCAGGTCCAGTGGGCTAGAGACCTTGGATTCAGACGGAGGTTGGTATATATAGCCTAGGCTGTCATCTGGAAGTTGATGGCTTGCACTCTGGAAAAGACAAACCTGGCAAGGAGGTTAGGCAAACACACACCAAATAGGTACAAAAGGAGTATGAAGAAAAGAAAATTTCCCTGGCATAAAAGATAATTTCTCTGGAGAGAATTAAAGATGACTATGGCAAGGTCAAAACATAGAAGGGCATGTTTGATAGGGGAGTTTTTTGCTATCAGATATCACCTTTCTTTCCAGATTCATCCATGGGCAAGTAGAACAAGGAAAGTATATTTTGAATAAATAAAAACATCAACTAGCCTGGGATCAGGTCCTAAGGAATGGGATAAGACTCCCAAAGCCTGTCCTCTCCTTTCATCAACATACAGAGTGAAAAGTTTTCCCAGATTGGGTAGGTCTAGTGATGGGGTGGTAGTCAAATTAGTTTTCAGAGTCTCAAAAGCTTTAGCCTGGTCTGAGTCAATGCCCTGAGTCATAAAGGGGTTTAGCAATAAAACCAAAATTAGGGATCCAGAGTCTACAAAATCCAGTCATGTCTAAAAGCACTTGAACTTGTTTCTTAGTGGCTGCAACAGGGATAGACAGGATCATCCTTTTTCTCTCTGAGGTTAAGGAGAGAGAGGTGGGCATGACTTTATGGCCCAGAGACTTTATGGACTGGTATGCTACCTGGACTTTGTTCAAAAAGACCATATAGCCTTGAGTACCCCAAAAATTAAGGGTTTCTGTGGCAGCAGCCAAAGAAGCCTCCTGGGTGGGGCTGCAAATAAGAATATTATGCACATACAGGATTAAGCCACTGCCTGCTAGTTTCAGGTGCTTTAATTCCTTCCCAAAGCCTGGGCAAATAAATGAGGGTTATCTCGAAAAGTTTGGGGCAAGACTGTCCTTGTTAGCTGATATGGACTTGATTCCCAAGAAAAGTACATTTAAAAGCAAAAATAATTGTGAGCATTCTCCATTAGGCTTTTTTGGAGGAAAAGATTGCAGTGTTACATGGAGATGAACAAGGGATAAGGATTCTATTCTTAAGGAATTTTTCAATTAAAGGTTGTCATCCTTCCCAGGTGTCAGGCTTAATCAGATACTGGCTGAGATGGGAGAGCACTGGGAGGCTAACAATGGGTGGAATGGCAGAAGTAGCTCACCCTGGAATTCCCAGATCCGAAACAATTGGCTCAACTGTCTCCCACACTCTCAAGTGAACATGGGGAGATTTAGTGAACAGAGGGAAGAAGGAGATGGGAGGTTTAAATAGAGAAAATTGGCTCCCCAATTTCTCCATCAGGTCCCTTCCCAACAAGGGGCAGGATCAGAGGAGGGCATGAGGAAGGAGTGTTTAAACAACAAATCCTCAAGTAGGCTGGGAAGGGGGTATGTCTGGAGATATTCCTTAGTTTCCCCTTCAATGCCTATGACCCAAGGGGTCAAGGGATGGGTAGGGCCAGAGTAACTGGTTAAAGCAGAGAACTTAGCCATGTTAAAGTGGGTAACTTTACCTTCAGCCTTCATTTTTGCCCAGGGCTTGGTGAGAGAGGTGGAGAAAGTGGGAGTACTGCCAGCACCCAGGCTTTCCCCTTGTTCCAAGTCCTGAGAAGACTGGAGGACAGGGTACTGGGGGGGTGACTCCACCACTTTTCCAACCTGACAATCTTTCCTCCAGTGTCCCTCTTTGTCACATGGGCACGATTCTACAGGTATTGATTCCTGGGGCTCCCTCTGAGGGGGGGGAAGCCCTGGAGGGGCACTCCTCGGACCAATGACCCTCCTTGTGGCAATGAAAGGTGGTTTTCCCACTGCCCAAGTAGCTGTGCTTCCTCCAAGGGGGCGCTCTGGAGGGGTGCTCCCTGCATCTTTTCCTGGCCAAGGCAGTAGCCAAGAATTGAGCATGCTCTCTGGCCCTGGCCCCTCTCCTTTGTTCTCTTTCCTCTGCTGCAAGGAGGTCTCTGTTGTTAAAGACTCCGAAGGCCATCTCCAGTAGTTGGGCCTGAGGTGTTTGGGGTCCCATTGCCAATTTCTGCAGTTTCCTCCTAATATCTGGGGCAGACTGATTAATAAAATACATGCGAAGGACTGCTGCCCCTTCTGTGGCATCAGGATCCAAATTTGTATGCTTTTTAATAGTTTCTATTAGCTGATTCTCCCTAAGTAATTTCCCAAATTTTTTGAAAATTTACTTGTTTTTGAAATGCAGGTTTTAGGCCTTCTAACAGGCAAATTGCCATTTGGTCTCTCTTTCCCCTGTCCTCACTCTTTTGATAATCTCATCCTGGGTCACTAGTGGGAACAGCAGCTACTCCTGGGTGGTATTTTGTAGGATAATTGCTAGCCATACGATCCCCAAACTTTTGGTCTTGCTCCCAGATTCTCCTCTTCTCTTCAACTGTAAAACAGGTAGAAAAAGAATATGTAGATCATTCCAAGAAATTGTAGGGATATGTCCCTAAAACCCTCAGTAAACCTAGTGGGGTCTTCTGAGTATCTCCCAAGTTTCTCTTTAATCTGGGTGAGATCCGAAAAAGAGAACAGAATATGCACCCTGGTTGTCCCACTGGGTGGGGTAGGCATTTCTCTCAAGGGAGAGCCCTGATGGCCCAGTGGAGACAGGGGTTTGTGGAGGAAGATAGGAAGTCCTACTTCTTGTGAGGGAGGGACTGGGGAATACCTACTGAACTGGATTAGGATGCAGGGCCAGGGGATCTGACTGGCAAGGGGAAACATCTGCTGGTACCTGAGGAAGAGTAGGGGTAGAAGGGGGACATGCTCCAGAGAGTGCCATGGAGGCCTGAGTGAGTATTGCCATAGCGAGAGGGGCTGCAGAGGGAGGCACCTCAGTAAGGCCCGTAGTTGGGGCCTGAAGTAGTCCCCAAGGAGGGGTGGGTTGTGGGCAGTGATACTGTAGAAACTGCAGTGGAAGTGAGACCTGAGACCTGAGTGAATGTTGCCTCAGTAAGGAGACCTGCAGAGGGAGGCACCTCAGCAAACCCCATGGCTGGGAACTGAGTGGGGGTTGGGAATGGAGATAGGAGAGGAGGTGAGGCCAAGACCCTATCCTCCAATTCACCCCTATTGTCCTTTGGTGGGGTGGCTCTGGCTATAAGCATCTTACAATCTTTTCTGAGAATGGGGTCCTGAGAGAGTTTGACGAAGGCCCTTATGTAAGGTATTTCCATCCATTTTTCCTTTTGGAGACAATATAACTCTAACTGTAAAAGAGTATTACATTGTAAGGTCCCAAACATGGGCCACACTTTGTTGTCCTTCAGGTGATACTGAGGCCAAAGTGTGTTGCAAAAGAACAATAACTTTTTCTTTTTTAAGTGCTTTATAGAAGCTAAATTTTTTCCAATTTTGTAAGACACAACCCAAAGGTGAATTCTTTGCAATTGACCCATTACTTGATGTGGGGGCTGGAAGTTCCTTCCTCCTTAAAGGAGGACATGGGAGTAAGCCTTGAGATAAAAAACAAGAGGACAAAAATAACTGAGTTTTCCCTATTTTCCTTGCACCCAGGAAATCCAGAGAATTGGGCACCCACTTAGCTGACGTTTCTCTAACTTCCTAGCACCCAGGAAGTTCGTAGGATTGGGCTTTGGAGGGGTATGCCCAGGTCCACTGCCTCAAACACAATCACTGGACCAACAATCTGAGTCTCTAACTCCCTAGCCCAGAAAGTTCAGAGACTTAGGCACACACTAAAAAAGTAAGTGAGTTGTCCCTGATTTCCTTGCACTCAGGAAATCCAGAGAATTGGGCACCCACTTTTGGAGACTGACAACCTGAGTCTCTAATTCCCTAGCACCCAGAAAGTTCAGAGACTTTGCCTGATACTGGAACCTGAAGTCAGGTCCAAAAATCTGCTTCCAAGGTGCTTGGAGAGCAAGAAGGAGATAGGGAGAGAGGGAGGTTTACTTACATTCCAGTTTTAACAGAAGAACTTGAGATTAGCAGCTTTTCCTGATCAGGGAACCATAAATAATGAGATTTTGAGGTGATGGGACCCCAAAATACCGACAGTCCAGGTTGTGCTAGAATGAATTCGACTCAAGCCCAAGCCAAAGAAAACAAAGATTATTAAAAATTCACCATCTTGGGATGGCTCTTAAGGAGCCTAAGCATTTGTAACGCTTGTATTCACAAGCAGGCCAGATAGAATCCCAGCTAAACAGAGTCTGAGCTGGATTGAATCGGAGCCTTGTATTTTGTTTCTATGAAGATATATTTTTCTAAGTCCACCAACTCATCATTTCCCATAGCATAGCAATATTTCCACCTTATACTTTCATTTTAAATAGTCTAAAACAATATTGATTAATACTGCTGACATATAGCATAGTTTCCCTATTTTTTTCTTTTGATTAAATCTATTTCAGCTTTAACTTTGTCTGAGACCATGATTACTACCCCTTATTTTTTTTTACTAATAAATATTACTCCTGATCTTTATTTTATGTTTGTGTGTATCTCTTATTTCTTACCCCTCCTGACTCCTCAACTTCACCCCTTCCCATTACCTTACTCTCCTATTACTTAACCTACCCCGCTTCAAGGACTCCTCTTTTATCCTCTCCCTCCCACCCTTTCCCCTTGCCCTCTTGTTTCTATCTGAATTTGGGGCAGCTAAATGGTACAATGGATAGAGCACCAGTGCAGGAGTCAGGAGGACCTGAGTTCAAATCTCATCTCAGACACTTGACACTCACTAGCTGTGTGACCTTGGGCAAGTCACTTAACCCAAATTGCCTCATCTTGGGTTATCTCCAGCAATCCTGATGAATATCTGGTCATTGGATTCAGATGGCTCTGGGGGAGAAGAGAGGCTGGTGGCTGCACAGCCCTCCCTCACTCAAAACAAAGTCAAATGTAAGCCATGTCATTATTTCTCTGATGGCCTGGTCCTCTTCAGTAATGAAGGATGAACACACACCCCATCAGAATTTAGAAGACTTTTATAGCCTTCCAAATATATATGTTGTTCCCTCTTTATCCCATTCCCATTAATCAACACCCTTCTATACTATTCCCCTTATCCTATTCCCTCACTCTCTTATTTCCTTACAAATTTAGAAGATTTCCCTTCTAAATGTACATATTGTTCTCTCTTTAACCCAGATCTGATGTGAGTAGGGTTCCCTCTAACAATCCCTCCCCTCCCTATCCCCTTAGCTTTTTATTTCTTTCTGAATTTAGAAGACCTTTATACCCTCATATATATATATATAAGTATTGTTCCCTTTTTCACCTATTCCCAATGAGAGTAGGGTTCCAGAACTACCAGCCCTCCTCCCTCATCTAATTCCTCTGTGTTAGTTCTTCTGATTGCACATCATTTGTATAAGATAATTACTCCTTTTCACCACCCTTTCATTAATCACTTGCTCTAAGAGAGGAAATTCTCAAAGTCAATAGAATGACCGGCACCCTGCAACTTGCTGGTTATTATAGCTGCAGGCCAATTAAGAGAGTAGACTGCCTACTCTGTGTTTGGACTAGACATGGGATAGCTAGTCTACCATCTATTTGTATTTCTAGGGTAGACCTAGAAATGGGGGAAGAGATCAAACATTTATTAAACTCCTGCTGTATGCCAGAAATTGCTAAATAGTTTTAAAATATTCTTTCATTTTATCCTTATAACTACCCTGGGAGGTAGACATCATTATGACCTTCTTTTTACAGATGAGGAAACTGAGACAGATGTGACATGAGTTGTCCAGGCTAATACACCTAGCTGCCTACATGGACTTTTATTTTTGGGGGGCGGAGAGGGCAGATAAAAAAAGAGAATAGCTCAGCTGGGTATATAAACCAGCACATTTGACTCTTAAGAGAAAACTATCCTGCCAGAATGGAACAACAACAGCACAGTCCAGTATCTTGACCGCAGTGGCAGTTAAAACTTTTGTTGACCCTAAGACTTCCTTGAGTCTGGGTGAGTCACTGGAGATTACATTTCAGACCTAATTACTTTTCAGGTAATTTTCAGAGGGCATGAAATAATTACTCTAAAGATTGCCAAGAATCTCAGATGTCTAGCTAGCATCATTTCTGATTGGAAGGAATGATTTCTAATTGAGGGAAGTGGACATTCTACATCTGCAAGATTAGGGGAAAAAGTTTATTGGGAAGGAAAATGTTCTCAAAACAAAGCAACTTGCATGAAAGATATTTCCCCAAAGCATTCTTTTCATGAAAATAGAGCTCTTGATGAATGATACTGGTCTGTCCAAACGCTGAGTGCAGGGTCCCTTTTGTCATTACAAACACTGACCTTGATTAAGCTGAACTCTTGAGTTCTGAGAAACTGGTTTTACAAACAGGTTTATGGGAAGCAACAAGCCTGGTGTGGCCCAAGGGGATGGTTTCTCTTGCCAGCTAATCAGCCACAGCCATTACATCCTTCTGGCTTTTCCTAATAGCTAAATAAAGGAGGTCACTATTGCCAATTTCTAATCAGTGCTAGGTCCAGCCTTAGTTTTTCAGCACTGCACCAAGATTGGTAAAACAACATGAATTAAAATGATATGCATGAAGGAGTTGAGTGCTGGATTTTCAAGAAATCTAGGCTCCATTCCAATCAATCAAATATTTTTTAAGCATATCCTATCTGTAAAGCATAGTAATGACAGGAATTTAAAGATATATAAGACATGACCTCCGCTTTTAAGGAGCTGATAATCTCCTTGAGAAAACCAACACAAATAGATGAAAAGTTCAAAAACACTAAGGAAGCATATGTTAACTTAATAAATGGGTAACATTTTTTCTTGTTCAGTCATTTTCAGTCACGTCTGACTTTTTGTGACCCCATCTGCGGTTTTCTTGACAAAGATACTGGAGTAGTTTGCCATTTTCTTCTCCAACTGAGGCCATAGGGTTAAGAGACTTGCCCACAGCCACACAGCTAGCAAGTGTCTGAGGTCATATTTGAACTCAGGAAGATGTGTCTTCCTGTCTCTAGGTCCTGCGCACTACCCACTGCACCACCTACAGACATTCCTTTGACTTTCAAGCTGACTCATAATGTAGCCCTTACTCAGTTTATGAACTCTTAGGAGACTTTCTGTTTTTTAAGAATTATAACATTTACTGGGACAGTAGAAAGCATATTTATTTGGAGTTAGAGGGGCTGGGTTCGAATCCATGTTCTGTCACTTAATATCTTTAGGCAAATCACTCCCTGGGTTGTCGTTTCCTCATCTGTAAAATAATAAGGTTGGACTCAATAACGTCTAAGTATCCATCCAGTTCTCGGTGCATGAGCCTGTAATTATACCCTAAAATGTAGACAGCTGGGACTTTTTGTGCTTGGCCTTTTCCTATTCATCTTGGGAATTTCTTATTGTCCTCTGTGTTGTAAGAGTAGGTAGGAAGAAAATACACCACCTTAAGAGTCACTCCCTCCTGTGCCTGGGGGGAGCAGAGGGGGTACACCATTGAGTTCAGGAGCTCTGACCTGCAGCAGATATCTGTTTTAAGTGGACAGCTAGGGGAAACCAGGTGGCGTAGTTGATGACTTGAGTCTGGAAGGACTGAGTTCAAATCTGGCCTCGGATACTAACCCTTCATCCCTTGGCAAGTCAGGCTCTATTTGCCTTGGTTTCCTTGTCTGCAAAATAGGGATAATACTCAGACATACTTCCTAGGGTTGTTGTGAGGATTAAATGAGTAAAATGTGTAAAACATTTAGCCCAATAATTGGTATATAGCAAGCACTATATAAATGTTGGTTATTACTAAGTCTGCTACCAGTGTGCAGAATTCAGGGGATCGAAGGACCACCAGGCTAAATCAGAAAGGCTAAATTGCCCAAGGTCAGTTAAAACTTTCATACTGATCAACATGGAGATGAGATTCTGAGTGGCCACTGGACTTACAGGCCAAGTAAGATAGGAGATTCAGTCTCAAAAAATAAAATATAGAAGTCACTATGTCTATCTCCTACCTAAACATTAAATTTGGAATCAAGAAGTTAGGGTTGCATTCTACCTCAAATACTTACTGTGTGTCCTTGGGCAAGTCATTTGATTTCCTTAGGCCACAGTTCCCTCATCTATAAAATGAAGGGGGTTGGACTTGACCTGAAAGGTCCCTTCTAATTATAAATAAATTCAAAATCTAGACAGATCAGCACAACCTGGGGAGAACATTACAGCTGACTAGCCTCCTTCAGAGAAACTTACAAGATTTTCTATTTTCTTGAAGGAAGGTGAAAGACTAATGATAATGTCTACACTAGAGTATACCCACATACCCAATCACACCTAGCCCATAATCTATGCACACCTATGCATCCGTCTCCAAATCGATGCTCCTATAAAAATGATTTCAAAGTACCCGGAAACTTTAGGGAAGAATTTAAACTTGCAATTCTCAGTGACTCCTTTTCCAGAACATTTGAGTCCCAGTACTGGGCAAAATAAATTCTTTTACTGAATTTAGGTATTTCCCAAGCTGCCAACCTTTTACGGCATGGGAAGAAGAAGAAATTCTCAAGAAAACAACCCAGCAGCCACTGTACTGAATGCAGATATAAGGAAGGGGAAGGAACAAACCTTTCTTAAGAATGTGTGAAGCACTCTGCTAAGTTCTTTACAAATATTTTCTCATTTGATATTCACAGCAACCCTCTGTTTTGTTCAGTCATTTTGTAGTCATGTCTTACTCTTAATGACCTCTTTTGAGGGGTTTTCTTGTCAGGGATATAGGAATGCTTTGCCATTTTCTTCTCCAGCCCAGTTTATGGATGACAAAAATGAGGCAGACAGATGTTAAGTAACTTCTCCAAGGTCACATAGGAAATAAGTGTCTGAGGCCAGATGTGAACTAACTAGAAGCTTCAACTAATTCAACAATGCTTATTTAAAGGATATCTCTATAGAACACAGCATTTTCACAGAAGTTACTTTACCTGCTGAAGATCAAGTTAGTCAGCTTTTTAAGGATTAATTGCCTACGTGCTTCTGGTCTCAATGGGCAAAATAGAAAGGGTATAGGAAGTTAAGTCACTATCAGAATCTCTATCAGCTATCTCCTTTTATTTTGCTAAAGCTCTCTGCTGTCATATGCAGCCTAAGTATACCTTGAGGGAATTTCTCTGTTCTCTGCCTTCCTAACCATACAGATAATATTAGAATTTTAGTACCCAATAGCCTTGGGAATAGGAGACTACTGTATTTACCTGTTCCCCTTACAAGCACAATGATTCACCAGGCTTAAAACACGAACATGTTTATTTAAAAGTTACAGGAAAGAAATAGGAATCATACTGGAAACTCGGTAAAATAACAGTACCTACCAGTTCATATCCCCTTTCTTCACTCAGTCCTTCATTTACAGTATGAATTTGAATAGGATTCTAGTAGCAGGAACATTGATGGTGCTTCTCCACATCACTGTTTGCTCTGGTTTTCTAAGTGGGCTACTTTTCCTGCTATTTAGTTATTACATTTTTTGGTTGTTTCTCTTTGACCCAGGAACCCTGAGGGTCTTCCCCTCCCAGTTTGATTTTTTTTTAATTAAGGGGGCATCCTTAGAGTAACTTAAAGAAACCTATTCATTGAATGGGTGTGTCTCACTCAAAGTGAGAATGTGATAAGACCTTAGCCTGAAAGGGCCAGGGTCTCCCATTGCATCCTGGGCCATCTCCAGTCATCCTGATCAATATCAGGCTACAGATTCCAGATGGTTCAGGAGAAAAAAGTGAGGTTGATGACCTCACACAGCCCTCCCTTACTCAAATCAAAATCCACTGCAAGTCATGTCATCATCTTGATGTCATGGTCCTCTTCGAGAACCAAGGACAAACACAACAACTTTTCCTGCAATGCTTAGCTCAATTTGTTTTCAGCAGATATGCCCGTAACAAATCTCTTTTGCCATCTTGTTCTGATGCTCATGCTTCTGGCAGCTTTTCTGAATGCCATGCAGTTGGTGAAGTCTCTGTTAACACCTTGCCTGTGCCTTTTCATTGTCCCTTCTCTACTCGTGATTCCTGTAGCTACAGTCTCTACAATCTCCTGTAGCTTCCAGAAACTGGCCATTATTACCCAAGAACCAGCTCTCTTCCAAAAACTCAACTCTATTCTTTGTCTTTTTTTACACTGTGACTCCCTTAGTCTCTTGTCTAACACAAATGTGGTTTCCCAGATAACAATGGGAACAGGCATAGGAATGCTTAGTCTATCAGATAAGTCTACCTTTCACTTTGTTCAGGGTCTCTCTTGTCATATTAGGCTTAAGGATACTGTGGAAAATTTCTTGAGAGAGGAGATTCTTAACCTTTTTTTGTGTCATGAATCCCTTTGGCAATCTGAGGAAGCCTTATGGACCCCTTTTCAGAATATTTTACATAAAACAAAATGCATAGACTTAAAAAGGGAACCAATTGTGTGTGTGTGTGTGTGTGTGTGTGTGTGTGTATGTAGTTCATGGATGCTAAGCCAAGAAGTCATTCAATACACTTGAGCATATAAAGGTGAATAGTCTCATTTTTTTCAGTGAAATACAAAGCAAGGCTCTTAGTTGAAAGTGTAGAGGGAAAGGAAGCCATGAGATGTTTGTTAATAAAGGATTAGAAAAACCACTGAGGTGAGTGGGATAGGAAATTAATTTGTTGTTTTTGTTCTGTAGTTATTAGTCATATCTGACTCTTTATGACCCTATTTGGGGTTTTCTTGCAAAGATGCTAGAGTAGTTTGCCATTTCCCTCTCCAGCTCATTTTACAGATGAGGAAACTGTGACTTGCCCAGGGTCACACCGCTAGTAAGTGTCTGAGGCCAGTTTTGAAGGAATTAACTAGGGAAATCTGAAAGAATTAACTTGCCACAGGAGGGGCCCAGTTGAGATAATTAAGTATAATTTTTTTTCTGGACCCAGGCAGCATGATTTTAAGATTTTCTCCAGTTTCATTTAGCAGTATTTGAGTAGTAGTGAAGACAGGAGAAGGTGAGATTCATCCAAGTTTGAAGCTTGGCAGGACAAAATTTGGGGAGAAATGGAGAAAAAGACTGCTCAGTTATGGGAGGAAAGAGAGGGTGCCTAGAATTTGATGTAATGGGGCTCAATCCCCATTACTTAGAGTTGAGGGTTTTTTTTTAAACCATTGAGGCTGTTTCTGCACTCAAGATGTTTTTAAAAATTAGAGATTCTTTTGAAAATTGTGAGGTAAACTCCTCGCTATCTTTTTTTTTTTTTAGTTACACTACTTACTGCCCATGCACTCTTCATCATCAGTTTTTCTGAGGAAATGCTTTTCCTCTCTCCATCTTCCAGGCACTTTTGCTACAGTCATATTTTTACTGCATCTTTTCCCTCACAGTAAGAAGGTAGTTTATAATAAGGAACTGGGAACTAAGTACATTTCACTGTGCCTCTCCCACGTTGTATTCATTAAGGCAGCTGACAATCTAGAGAAGTTTTTACTGCACCAGCCAATATTTAAAGTCCTTGTTCGTATTGTTTTCATTCCCCTTTTCATATTCTCAAATAAGAGCAAATAATTACCCTCAAGAAAGTATTGCTCATAAAACATTGGTCAGCTATGAGACATGCTGAAGATTTTTTAAATGCTTATGGTGATAAAAGTTTTATTTAATTCCCTTAATGCAAAAAAAAAAAAAAACAACTTTGTTCAAATTCCATACTCCATCTCCCTCCAATATTTTCCCCTGGCTCTGGCTGTTAGGATAAGTTTTAGCTGTAACTGTAACTTTTTCTAAAATATAAGATCAGGGGGAAAAAATAAAGGCATTACTGTGCCGATGCTTCTATTTCATTCACTATGCCTTCTGCTTCAGACAAATCTTCTGGTACCCCGTGTAAGAAATTTTTTCATATTTTATTGATAATAAAGTTTCATTTTTACATCAATACCTCTCTAAAATGCCTGAAGTACAAATAGGAAGATACTTTTCTTTCTTTCTGGAGAGTAAAAGGAACTGCATTTTCATTCACACTCTGACATGGGTTTAGTTCTTTATTTCTCTGTGAATACCTCATACACCCCCTTGTTCTATATGCAATCCAGGAAGAGTCTTTAGCAAATGGAAAGAAAGAGTGGGAAAACTGGGGGTGAGAGAGAGGGACTAACAAGGAAATTCTTATTTCTATAGGGAGGAAAGGAAATGGAAGGAAAGAAAAAGAAGGGATGAAAAGGGAAGAAAGAAGGAGAAAGGAAAGAAGGAAAGGGAAGGAGGAAGGAAAAGGAAAGAAGGAAAGGGAAGGAAAGAAAAGGAAAGAGAAGGAAGGAAGGAAGGAAGGAAGGGAGGGAGGGAGGGAGGAAGGGAGGGAGGAATGACAGAAGGGAGGAGAAAGAAAAACAAAAGAAAAAAGACAAGAAAGAAACAAGGAAATGAAACAGAATGAAACAGAAACAAATCCAATCTACTATTACTGTTTCTTTCCTTCCTTGAAAAAAAAGTATCATCTCAACAGAAGCCAAATTGGGCAATTGTTAATGACAGAATTTGTTTCAAGTAGGTGTTGCAATTCTGTAGACTGGACTAGATATATCAGGTATGTGAAAACTAGATTGTCTCATGATGGTTATTGATAAAATCATAAGAGGGTAGCTCCTTGATGCTTAGATAGGCCTGGGGACATAGCCTAGACTAGCGCCTTTGAATCCTTCTATCTAGTCCCAATGAATGCTGTGTGATACTATTAAGGACCTTGTATAATAAAATAAATGAAAGTAGAACTGCATCAGTAGCCCAAACTGGAAAGTAGACATGTTAGATTAATTAGTGAAAAGTTTAAGATAAAGCGCATTTTAAAAGAAATGCTGTTTTATTCATTTAAAGTAAAAAAAAAAAATCATATTAAGCTAAGTAAGCATTACCAAATAAAAGGTTTGGGGAAAGTATTCTGATGAGCTTAAAACATTGATTTAAAAAACATTTAAAAAGCATATAAGTTGTGTGTGTGTATATATGCATATATATGTATATAAATTTGTTAAAAAGTTGCATATAAATGTAAATACAAAGTTGCTAAAGCATTTCAAGTTCCAACCCTGCAGAAAATTAAATATTGTCTTTACAATTTTTATGCCACAATTTTGGGGTTTTTTTGGGGGGAAATCCTCTGTGTTCATAGTATTGATGAAGACTTTAATCTGTCTCCAATTTATTTTTAAAAAATTAATTTATTAAAGTGTGAATTAATGAGGTTTTATTTTATATTTATTTCAAACCTGAAGTGTTGAGACAGATAACAGGTTACCCAGTAAATCAGGGTTATTAATTATCTTGCTTCATTTTATATGCCATTATACCATATGCCTTTGAAAATGAGTATTATCCGAATTATTTATGTGACTTCCCTTTTCTTTAATTTTTGTGAACTAATGTTTCTTTTATTTTCTTTTATTTTCTAGGAAAATATACTTGGAAGAGTAAGTACTTTTGATTTTTTTTAATTTACAAATGATCCATTCTTATAAGAAAATATATTAATAAATTTTCTCAAGTTATTTTCATTTTCTGAATTTACATGTATTAGAAGGCACAGCATTGTTTTCATAAATGAGTATGAGATTTCCATTTCTCTGGATGTTATTCATAAATGATCTCCATTGTCATTTAGTTTCTAATTGTGCCTGAAACGCTCTACCTTAACATTTAAAAATTATTAATTATTTCAAAATTAATATAGCCAATTTATATTAATTTTTATATTTGTAATATTTAAAATGCAAATTTGTGACACTTTGTTATAAATATAATAAAGGCAGTTGATAAGAGTGCTGAACTTAGAGCCAGGAAAATGTGGGTTCAAATCCTGTGTCAGCCACTTAACTAGTTGCATGACCCTGAACCAGTCACTTAACCTCCCCTTGCCTCAGTTTCTTCAGTTATAAAATGGGGATATAATAATAGCACTTATGTCCCAAAGTTGTCATGAGGATCAGATGAGGTAACATCTGGAAAGTGCTTTGTAAACCTTAAAGAGAAAAATTTAAAGTGAGCTATTATTTTTAAACTATCCTATTCTATGAAGAACTTAAGCACAAATTTATAGTTCCTGAGAAGCTTATCTTTTGCTCACTTTATAAATATTTAGGGAGCAAGTTCAAAAATATACTTTCCAAAAAATAATATTGGTCTTAGAAATTTCCAGGCAACGGTTCATTGTTCTAGAAGACTTTATAGTGCCAGAAATGGGAGAAACAATTCCCTACGGGCCACCTTAAACCTCTGCTTTTCTATGTTTTTAGTTGATATGGCTCATGGCAATGACAAAATTAGGGCTAACATTGGAACAGGATGTCAAGGTGAAAAAGACAGCCCTGGCATCTTACACAAAGCATGCACTTAGCTATCTTTACAGAAAAAGACATTGAAAAGATGAATATGATAAAATTTGTCTTAAACATTATTTGAATGATCATTTTCAGACCTTTAATAACTGGGCTGAGTCATTGACATTTAAAGTGGAAATTCTAGGCCCTGGGTCACATTTTTGTTGTTAGTATTATTTTTTAATACCTGAAGTTTTCTTCATTTTCTTCAGGGGACATGATATTTTAAAATTGGCAGGTATGTGGTTGAGTTTGGAATCAGGAAGATCTGAGTTCAAATTCTGACTTGGATACTTTATAGCTATGTGATTGTGGGCAAGTTACAAAGTAGACATTTAATAAATGTCTGTTGAGTAAGTGACCCTGTGAAGTCCTAAATCTGTGCTCTTACGTGACGTGTCCACAGCTAACCTTAACAGAGCCTCGATTCGAATCAAAGTCTTCTGATATCAACCAGCAGCTGGGTGGCACAGTGGAGTGCCAGGTCTGCAGTCAGGAAGACCTGTCTGTGAGGTCAGGTGGCACAGTAGATAGAGAACTGGATCTGGAGTCAATGGGAAATCTGAAATGAAATCCAGCCTCAGACACTTCCTACTTATGTTCCTGGGCAAGCAATTTAACTTCTGTCTGCCTTGGCTTCATTATCTTTCAAATGGAAATAAAAATAGCACCGTTTTGTTTTTTTTTTTGTTGTATCAAGTGAGATAGTTGTGTAGTGCTCTATAAATTTTAAAGTATAAATACTTGTTTTAAAGTATAAATGCTGTTTTACAGTGTAAGAAGTACTACAAGTTCATGACTTGAAACTTGAGGAGACCTACGTTCAAATTCCATCTCAGATTCTTAAGGGCAGGATAATAGGACAATATTAAAAAAAACAAACCAAGGTGTCAGCATGGGTTGGAAATTAAACATTGGGAGGATAGAACTCTCCTTCAACTAAATGATGATGTCTTTCTTTGGCATCTCTGACTGCTCTTCTTAATAGCCTGCCCTCACCCTTCTCTCCACCTTCATAAAGATAACATGACTCTAGGCTGTTCATCTCAGGAGCAAAGCAGATCTAAATAAGTACAAGTTTTGTAAAATAATCAATGAGTGGAATTTCAGGCATTGTAATTGACTTCAAGGTCTAAAGAGAACCATAGAATTCAGAATTGGAAAATACTTTAGTGCCCATCTACTAACTCATGCCCCACAAAGAGTTCTCTATATAATATACCCAACAAGTGGCCATCCAATTTCTGCTTGAAGACCTGCAGGGAAGGGGGACCCACTAACCTCTGAGGCAGGAAGTTCTGCTTTAGGATATTTCTAACCCTTAGCAGATTAACACCCTCACCCCATCAAAGTTCAATTAGCCTCTTTCCAATTTCCACTGGTGGCTCTGAGTTCTGCCCTCTGGCACCAAATAGAAAAAGTCCAGATCTTCTTCCATGTGACAACCCTTCAAACACTTTTCTCTCCCCACTAACTCTCTCCTTCTCAGCTAAACATCCGTACTGCCTTCAATAGATCTTCATATGTTATGGATTCAAAGTCCTACACCATCCTGATTCAAGTCCATTTCCCTGGACACCTTCCAAAAATGAACACAATACTCCTGATATGTTCTGACCAGGGCAGAGTGCATTGAGACTATCAACTCTTTGCTGCTGGGAATTAAACCTCTCAATGAAGCATGAAATAGCACCACTTTTTTGACTGTTGAGCATAGAAGATCACTAGAACACCAAGTCTTTTGAAGAAAAATTCATCTTTAACCATACCTCTTCCATTTTGAGTTTGTGAAGTTAATTTTTTGAACCAAAGTATAAGGCTCCTTTTACATTTAATCTTATTAGATTCACCCCAATCAGTGGTGCCCTATAGTCAGCTCATGTTGACTTTCAAGAGCTAATTGTTAAATTGTCAGGAATTTTGCAAGCCAGTTATTAAAAATAGCCAGGACACAGTTCAATCATTTCCATCACTGGTAATAAAACTTGTTGCTTTAAAAGAATTTTTTTTCAACCACAGCAATGCATTTTCAATATATTCTCTACCTTAAAGAATCATGGCTTTAGTAAAGAGTATTAAAAGCAAATAATTGCATTTGTTCTGATGTTGCTAACGCAATGCTGGGAAGAAAGTCTGGAGTAGCTATGAAGATGTCAAAAAATTTTGTTAGAAAAATCTCCCAGAATCACAGTTGGCACTATTTAAATCACTTACTGTGATTGTCATTTGAGGGTTCAGTATAGGAAATAAAACAAATTAATTATTTAAAAGTATTTCTAGATGAAATTTATTTTCTTTAACATGAATCTAATAAAAATCAAACCAAGATATTGTAGCTAAAGAACTTGAAGATGAAATGACTAAAATTGGTCGATTACTGGAACTGAGAGGGGAAGCATGTAGTTTACGAGCTGCTCCAGCTATGTGACACATACATCCTGTATTATGTATGCATTTTTCTCATTCTTCCTATTCTAGTCTTACAAAGAGATTAGCCAACACTAATTTCTTGCAAGACCTTACTTTAAGGATTGACATTTTTGAAGAATTTTCATTACTTTCAACTGCATTGCAGTCAAGATCAACTAACATTCAGAAAGAGCAAAAATTAATCAAACTCACCATAAGAGCTTTGGAAAATTTAAAGATTAGTACTGGAAAGCATGAATCTCAAGTTGAAGATTTGATTAAGTCAGATAATTTTAAACATATTGCATTTATTGAAAAAATAAATATAATGCTCTGCCTAGGAATATGTTGCTAGAAAATTTAATTCAACACATGAACTTATATCTTTTATTGTATGGAAACAAGGATGAGAACATTTTTTAATAATCTTGAGTTATTAGAACCATCTACTTGGTCTTATAAAGAACTAACTTTACCATGGGTAGCTGGTGAAAAATGTATTTATTTAAGTGAGATTTTAAAACAAGGAATTGATTTGAGCAATTTCCAGGATTTTGTAGATAACAACATACAGTTAAACAATACTCCAAACCCCTACAACTATTCAGAAAGCTAAAAAAGATAGTACCATTGCTAAAAGAGTTTTCAGGTTGATGAATATAATTTTCATGAGGCTAAGAAATAATTTGACACTAGATCACATATCAGATTTAATGATTATAGATTTATTGGGAAAAGATTTGATGGATTGAGCTGTAACTCCAACGTCAAATCATGGTTTATTTACAATCATAGATTAGCTACTGGATACAAAAGTAGCAAAAATCAACAAAAATATATGGAATTTACAATAAAGAATATTGCATATTGTACTGTTATTTGTAAGCTGTGTTCAACATCCTTTGTCAGTAATTTAAATAAACTTATGTACAAATATGCATCTTTATGTATAGATGCATACTTTTGGGGAGGGGCAGAGAGCTGACTGTTAAACACCATCACTGGGTCTAGTGCACTATTTTCAGAGATTCTTACCATTATTTGTGCCATGGATCCTTCTGGCAATCTGGTAAAGCCTATAAAGGTGGGGTGGGGGGGAGGGGAGGGGAGACGGTGTAGAAAGCCAATAAGGTTGTATGTCCTTCCCCTGTTCTCTAAGAATTGAAAGAGGATTGAAGACCTTTAAGCATGTAGCTAGATGAGAAATCCTGGCTTCATTTTCTAGGCATTATTTTTCTCTTTCACTCTTCTTCTTTGTCAGGAGGCACACATGCTGCTATATTGCCTCTTGCTTGACTATGAAAAGGGTGAGTGAAAAATGCCAGGCACCGTGTGTAATCACGAGGCTCTTCAGCAACTGAGGCTTTTAAATGCAGCCATCAGAAATACATTTGACAAACCTAGAAGCAAAAAAAAAAGGCTTTCCTAAAGTCCCTTACTGATGGTACTGGAAAATTTTCTCAGTGATTTTTTTTAAAATTGTTTTTAAAACAGATGAAGAAAGAGTTCTTGAAATTTTCCCAACTCCAAAAATGTCTACTAAGTATTTTAGTACTATGCAAATATGCCAAGCCCGCTCTTGCATGACAGGGATTGCAGTTACCTTTATCTCAGGATGTTACAGAGTAGGCGAGCCAGCTTAGCTGAAACAATTGGACTCCCCAAGGGAGAGATGGGAGGAAGCAAGTGCCAGACAAGTCAAACCAGCACCACCAGCACCTTGACCACTATCTCCACTCTGACCTTGAGGGAGGCAATCCAGGCCTCTGAACTCAAAAGCCATGAGAATATAGAAGCATCCCCCAAACCATAAGACCTCCTTCCAGCTAACATTGAGAGGAATAAATTTTGTGGAGAAGGGGCCCCATCACCATCATCAAATGCTGACTAGCTGCCTCCACAGGTAGATTGGCACAGGAGTCTTGGCAGTGGTATCATTCCCCAGACCAGCAGCCCTGCCCTCATACCCTTTATCCAGAGAGTCAAGTAGCTTCTATGGAGGAGAGATCAGCCTCAACTACCAAACAGCTCCCACACTCAGGGTTGCCTGAGGGAGAGATAGGAGGTAGCATGTGCCAGGTGAAACAAACCACCATGACCACTTTGACCTCCATCTTCCCAAAGACTATGAACACAAGAGTCTTGGGAATAGCAAAGCTTCCATCCCAGTAGTTACAGCCATCCTCCTGGGAAGCAGTCTGGCAACTGGCATACAGCTATCACAGCCACATCTGCTGAAGACCCAGAAAAGAAAGTTCTTATTGCCAAAGTCCTTGGCACTGTCAAATGGTCCAATATCAGAAACAAATACTATTTTTTCACTAGAAATGATAATAAAGAAGACGCATTACTGTCTGCTTATCTGATGCATCCTAAAGATCCTGGACCCTTTGCATATGATTTATAGTTGACAACATGCATAATATCCCATTAGAATGTGAGCTCCTTGAGAATAGGAATTGTCTTACTTTTCTACTTGCATCCATAGCACTTAGCATTTTGTACATTGTATAAGCACTTAATAAAATGCTTCATTCATTCACTTAGAAGTTCTTATTTTCTTCAAAACTCAGCAGAAACTTCTCTTTTTATCTAGCCTGTCCCAATCATCCTACTTGCTAATACCTTTCTCCCTCCACCAGTTATCTTGTCCTTTTTGGTGTGTGTGTACATATATATACATGCATGTACACATGTATGCATGCACACACATGTATGTGTATATATACACAACATATTATATATACAACTAAATATGCATACATATGTACATACATATAATTTTGCCTAATAGATTTTAAGCTCCTTGAGGGCTTAATTTAGGGTATCATTTTGTCTTTGTATCCCTAGAACCTAATACAGCTCCTGGAGAAATATAGATGCTTAATAATTATCTGTTGATTGATTGGTAGACCCGGCAAGGGTACCTAGTACAGTAACTTTCCTTTAAGTCACTCAAACTGTCTACTCTATTGCTAAACATTTCCATTAATGAAAATTATAAACTTCTTTGGTCACATATTTCAATTTCAGTCATCCTGAAAGGAGAGGAGACAGAAAGAAATTGTTGTCTAAATCTAGTTCCCTGTAATTTTAGCCAATTACCTCCTACTTAGAGGAAAATAGCTGGTTTTGAGAAAAAAAGACATCATTCTCATAATGATGGTTTATTAGTTTATTCCACAGTGATTCAACAAACATTTACCACATGCAGAGCATTGTGCTAGGTGCTAGGAGCAAGGGAAAATATAGCTAAAATACATAATCATGGAACTTACAGGTAACTAGATGTAATTAGAGCTTCAAGTAAGGCAGGATGACCAGAGCTTTGTTGAAATTTGAGGGCCCTAATAGCAAAGTACTTGGGCACACTTCCTCTTTCCTATTCTATCACAGTTACATCCCAAATGAGCTCCTTCCAGCCTAATCTTCCCTTTTTCCCCGACACAAACACTCATAATCGAGGCTGTTTTTACAATGCTTATTATTTTTTGACAGATATATTAGGAAATTCATGAAACAAACCTAGGTGAGGTAATGAGCTAAATGGTCCTTAAGAACTTTTCTAATACCTACTTCTTATGACTCCATAATAATAAAAAAGCATAAATTCATTACATATTATAAACAGTTGAAGTAAGGAGGTAAGACTTCACTGGTCCACTCTTCAATGCTTCAAGGTTCAGCAGTCTTGTCTCTGTGGTATTCCCACCACACTTCTACAACCTAATAGATGAGCTTTTGGAGATGCTGTGGCTTTAATAAAAACAGGCTATTGCTCTGTTGCTAAGCTGGCGTTGAGCCTCTCCAACTTAATCAACCTCATCAGTGAGGAAAATACTTGGTTGTTTCTTATTCACCTAACTTTGTGTGGCTAGAAAATTATCTAACCTGAAACCGTAAATCATGCTGACCTCAGAAACCTTGCAAGTAAGTTGGAGACCTATGTAAGGACTACTTAGCTTCCACTCAGGTCTTGTCCTAGGTCTTGTATTTTGACTTTGCACAAGTTTTATTAAATGTTTGTACTTACCTACTGACATACATTTCAAGCAACCTTAAATGGAAATTGTCCTTTGGTGGAAACTGCCTAACCTTTGGCCACCTAGCTGCTTGTCCTTATGGCCTTCTTTGTACTCTATGTATTGTGATTTTTTTCCCTATTAAAGGAGCCATTCATTGACTCACTTCTTAAAGAAACCTATTCACTGAATGGGTGTTTCCTCGCTCAAAGTGAGAACCTGGAAAGACCTTAGCCTAAAATGGTCAAGGTCTCCCACTGAATCCTGGGCCATCTCCAGTCATCCTTATAAATCTGGCCACTGGACCCAGATGGCTCAGGAGGAGAAAGTGAGGTTGATGACCTTGCACCTCACTCAAATCAAAGTCAACTACAAATGATGTCATCACTTCCCTAATCTCATGGTCCTCTCTGAAAATAAGGGACAAACAAAGCACAATCATATAATGTGAGACATAGCAGAGATTTGAGAGGGGAGTTATGCCTCTTTCTGGATTTCTCTCCTTTGCTAGATGACTTAAAATTCTTTCTAAAACCTTTTCAGGTTTCAAGTTAGTTCTTGGCGCATCCTCAAACAACACACATAAGAACCCATCACCAGTTCTATATTCAAGGCTCTTCACATCAGGAGGATTTACCAGATCTCACACTTGTTTGGGGCAGCCTCCAAGAATCCAAGCTACTTTCACTAGAAGATAAGGCATTTGGAAAGAATCATAGTGGAGCCATAAGCCATGAGGACTCTTTAACTATACCTTTGACTAACCTAAACATACTTACAGGCAAGGCTAGTTGGAAATGAAAGTTTATTGTTGGTTATAAAGAGTTTCATCATGCTCACTTGTGGCATCTAAAAGTCCAACAAAAAGGGCAAGACTGTAATAAATTAAACCAAGACTAGTCTGATTGGTCTCTGTCACCATGTTGATTGAATTCAATTCAATTCAAAAAATATTTATTAAGCACCTACTATGTGTCAGGCAATGTGCTAAATGCTAGGGATACAAATAAGAAAAAGAAAGATACTGTATTTTACTGTAGAATCATCTCACTTTGTGTTTTTTTAGTTCAAAAATTGGTTTATAACCTTTCATCACGTAATTGTCACATGGTATAAATCTGTTTGTCTTGTCATTTAAAAGGTAAAAAGAGCAGCAATCTGCTCACCAGTGCCATCTGGTATACATTTATCTCTTGTGCCTTGCAAGCCTAGAATTCTGAGAGCATCCACATTGTCGGAATTCAATTTTAATGTATATTCACCAATATTCTGTGCATACTAATCTTGTACCAGACAGTTTGGTAAAAATGATTTTTAAGTAAAACTGGCAAAAAGTTTTGTTTAAAAGCTTCAAATAATGGTCACACCCCACTTTTTTGCCACAAAAAAATTTGACATAAAATCTGTATGATTATGTGGTGAAACATAATCCTTGTCCAAGCAGAGATGCTGATGAAAAATAGATAGTTGACCCAGCAATACCACTACCGGGTCAATCTCCAAAGATGATTAGGGGAAAAGGAAAATAACCTATATCTTCTAAAGTATTTATAGCAGCTCCCTTTGTGGTGCAAAGAACTGGAAATCGAGGGAATGCCCATCAATTGGGGAATGGCTGAACAAGTTGTGGTGTATGATTGTCATGGAGTATGTGCTATAAGACATGATGGTCTTAGAAAAACATGAATAAAATGAGGAGCAAAATGAGCAGAACCTAGAGAACACTGTATACAGTAATAGCAACATTGTTTCAAGAATGTCTGAGCAAAATAAGTCATTTTGACTATTGTAAATACCCAAATTAATTACAAAGGACATATGATGGAAGATGCTATCTGTACTCAGAGAAAAAACTGATAGAAGTATGTACAGAATAATTACATATGTGTTGTGTATATTTATACATACACACATGTACACACACATGTATGTACATATGTATTATGTATGTATTTGTGTCTGTGGTAGCCATCTCTAGGGCAAGAGGGGAAAGAAAAAAAGGACAAAATTTACATGATAGGTTTATTAAGTATTTAAAAAGAATAGCAAGTTACACATAATAGATTTGCAGTTTCATGTACAAGCATCTCTTTTTTAAAAAAAATTATACTATGCTATGGAAATGTTTGTTTTATTCTATAAATTAAAAAAGTAAATTTAAAAAGTAGTTAACTGAGAAGTTCTGAAAGTTCAAAGCCCTCTATAAAGGAAGACTTTGGGAAAAGTTTATTACATTACCCTACAGCACTGGGATTACTAGGCATCCGGAACAGTTCTAAAAGCCATATGGTTATTTGAGTGTGTCCTACCTCCAAGGATGTGAGCAGTGAGTTTAAAATAGTCATCTGAAACAATTTTCCAACTCAAACTAAAACTAAGAGCAGTAGAACATCTAGATTATTCGCCTTGGAAGATTATTATATTACATATTTATGTTATAATATGTGATTACATAGATTATATCATATAAATTATTCATTTATTCAACCTTCTAAAACCTCAGTGAGGCAGTTCTTGCCTCATCAGTGAAAGGGACAAGATAAGGGACATTGGGTGAAAAAGACAGGAGGAAGAGGAGTCTTTTTTTTTTTAAGTTCATAGGATTTAATTCTGATGTCACAAACTCTAGTTTCTGGGAAGGCATTTGCGGGGGAAGGGATTTTTATGAATGGCAAGGGATTTGGTTAAATGTGTGTTGTACTTGTGCCTCCTAATGTGCCAGGTCCTGTGCTGGGCACCGAGGACACCCAGAAAGAAAAATGAAATGGCTCCTTCCTTAATGTGGTTGTATCCTATAGAAGGAGATAACTTCTACTCTGAAGTGTTTCTCTAGAATACATGCAAAATGGATGCAAGATATTTAAAGGAAAGTAGGCACTAGGAGCTGATGAGATAAGGAAAAGTTTCAAGTAGAAGATGAAACTTAATGAAAACTTGAAAAATTCTAGGAAGTGCAGGTGAGAAGAGTCCATCCCAAGCATGGGGAACAACCAAGAGGTACCTTGCTTCCAAACAGAATCCTTTTTTACCAGAAAAACTTTAAAATCCTACATTCAAATACCTCTGTTGTACCTCCATTTCTGAACCTATAGAACCTAAGGTTCTATAATCATACTTTTCATTGTTCATTAGGATAAAAAAGTCAAAGCATAATATAGTAGTAGCAAATTGGAATAAAACATGTTGTTTCTATTGTGTGGCAGCTGCTGTCAATGCTTTCTTTAGTTTATGGGACAAACAGCTTGGTGGTAACAGGTAATGGATAGAGAGCTAACCTTGGAGCTAGGAATCCCACCTCAGATACATACAGGTTGTGTGACTAGGGAGATTGCTTAACCTCTCAATGTCCCAAGGAATTTTCTAAAACTGTAAGGAGTAGTTAATAGAGTAGTTTTTCTTACTAGGAGATCTAAAAAACATAATAGAATAGTTCACATTTAGGGGCAGCTGAGTGGAGCAGTGGATGAAGTGCTGCACCTAGAGTTAGAAAGACTTCTTCCTGAATTCAAATCTAGGCTCAGATAATATCTGTGTGACCCTGGACCTTAACCCTATTTGCCTCAGTTTCCTCATCAGTAAAATGAGCTGGAAAAGGAAACGGCAAATCATTCCAGGATCTTTGTCAAGAAAATCCCAAATGGGATCACAAAGAGTTGGTCGTGACTAAAACAACTGAACAACAACAAAAAATAGGTCACATTTAGATAATACTTTAAAATTTAGAAAATCCTTTCTTCTCAACAGCTTTGTGAAGTAGTTATCCAACCATTCTTTACTTTTTCACTGTGCCCTCTGGAATCCCTGTTCTATTATTTAAAAAATTGCCTTTCATATTAGACTTCTGTCCTCCCCACTGCCCCCTCCAGCTCAATGAAATTCTCTTCTATTATTTACATATTGTTTTCCCCCAAAAGGAATATAAATTCTTCCAAGACATGGATTGCTTAAGTTTTTCTTTGCAACTCCATTACTTAGCACAATGCCTAGTATAGCATTTAACACACGACAGGCACTTATTTAATGCTTATTGACTTGAATTAGCTCATTTTGTAGATGGAAAGACTGAAGCTCAGAGGGATAAACTGACTTGCCACAATCACATAGCTAATAAAGTACTAGAGGCAAGCCTTGCACCCAGATCTGATACCAAGTCCAAGGGCTTATTCCTTGATATTATACAGTTCATTCATTTCAAATATCTTTCAGGAAAGATTCTCACATTAAAAAATTATTTTGGTAACATTAAAATTATGATACATGTGGGAATAAAGTTCAGGAAAATCAGTCAACATAATCCAGACTTGTTTCTTTTTCTCCTGGAGTTATGCACTATAAAAAGAAAAGCAGCGTGAAAATTTCTTCCTTCCCTCCTTCCTTTTTTCCTCCTTCTCTTCCATCCTCCCTCCCACCCTTCCTTCTTTCCTTCCTTCCTTCTTTCCCCTTCTCTCTTCTCCTCCTCCTTCTTCCTTTCTTTTTCTTCCTCCTCTTCCTCCTTTCATTATTTTTCTTTTTCTCCTTCCTCTCCTCCTCCTCTGCTTTCCATCCTAATTTTCACATTGTTTAAATGCTATGTTTTCAGCACATATTTATTTTATTGTATTTGTTGTGAAGTTCTTTCCCAGTAAACTGGAAAGGATGGGGGGCGGAGGAAGAAAGCTAAAATGGATTCAGCGGTGTTTACTTGACTTGGCAGTGTCAATAATGAGTTGTATGTAATAAGATTATTGTAGCTACTTGGGGCTATGAAATGCTTGCTAAATTCTCAGGAAGATGTGGGTAAGGGGGGAGAGAATGCTAGGTTAATTACCAGCCTCAATATGCAGCCCAACCTTGGGGACTCTTCCCCATCCTTTTGTGTTACATGGCCCCGACATTTGCCAATTGGCCACTAGCTCCCTCTGAAGAGGGCTATCTGAAAAACAGGACTTATATGGGAGGCATGGTTATCAGGAGTTAATCTTAGGGAGTGGAATTAGATGAGTTGAACTTTGTGGCATAGAGTGCCCTAGGGTGTCATTATCTTATAACAAATCCTCTATCTTTCTTGACAGATTGCTCTACTGCATCAGGCAGATACTAGGAGAGAGTGGCTGCTTATCACTTTCACTGCTGGCCAAAGTGCAAATCAAGGGAGAAAAGTCACTCAGGCAGTTTGGGGTACCGAGAGTGGACACAGCCGAAAGGGGAGCAGAGCTCGGGAAGGCGGCAGCCTGGGAACACATCCGAAGGGGGAGCAGAGCTCGGGAAGGCGGCAGCCTGGGAAGACGCAGTGGTCTGGGAACGGGGTCAGAGAGAC
>CM053774.1:92084120-92119159 GCA_028658325.1 Potorous gilbertii | reverse complement strand
CTTACAGGTGCCTTCTCTTTTCGCGGGTCCACAAAACGGACGGGGGTCCTGGAGAAAGGACGTCAACGGGGTCTGTCGGGCTAGAGTCCGACCCTCTCGGCCCCACGTTGGGGCGCCAATTGACCCCGCCCAGCAGGGTCTCAACGGGGTACCGAGAGTGGACACAGCCGAAAGGGGAGCAGAGCTCGGGAAGGCGGCAGCCTGGGAACACATCCGAAGGGGGAGCAGAGCTCGGGAAGGCGGCAGCCTGGGAAGACGCAGTGGTCTGGGAACGGGGTCAGAGAGACTACCGAGGCATGGGTGTTGAGCAAGTCTCTTTCTATATCATTATTTCCCTTTACAAATGTTGAGGAGAGATTTTGAACATATTTGCATTTGTGAAGCTTTTAAGGGAAACAGTAATAATTTAGAATTGTCCTTTCTACTTTGAGAAGCACAAAAAAGAGAAAATATGTCTTTGACTCGGAGGGGTAAGAAAGGAAGGAATACTAAGGTCCAGGAGTATTGAGAGGTTATAAATTTATTTTCAGTCTTGACAGATAGGACTTTGGGGTGTAGACCTCCAAAAAAGATCTGAAAGAATTCTTCAACATGCTTATCTTTGTTTTATGTATGTAGAAAATACTAATCTTATATTACCAAGATGGAAACAAAACTATTTTCCTTGGTTATATTTTCAGAGACATTCTCCAAGGCTAAGTAAACTAACATTCAGTGGTGGTTAAAAGCAGAGTTTAGAAGGAATTCTAATTATTTTCATTCTGTTAATCAGGTTTTTCTGATTTAAGTCAATGATCCTGATTTGTCTCCTATTAAAAGGAATCCCTCCTGATTGAAGTCAAACTGGCCCACTCACTGTTTCCTAAACTTTAGGATTTCAGGATACTACATTTAGACCTGGAAAGAGCCTTGGTGGGTCATCTAATCCAAACTACATCATTTTTTTAAAGATGAGGAAGCCAGTGTTGTGAAAGATTAAGATTTTAAGGTACCATAGGTATTAGGTATAGGACTGCAGGCACATGGGTTGAGGGATGGCTGTGACCTCAAAAGACATCTATTCAAAATCCTTCATTTGATGGATGAGGAAACAAAGACCCAAGGAAGTTAAGTGACTTGTCCAAGGTCATATAAGTAGTGTCAGAATTTGAAATCTGGTCCTCTTATGTCAGCGTTCAAAACCCAGGCCATCTGACTCCACCTTCTGGACCCCAAATGCCTCTAACCTATGTACTTATTTACATCTACCTCTTACGGTCATTAGATATGCTCAAAGCTTCTCTTCTATGACACATTCTTGGAATTCTTTTTTCATCCCTCTTCTGGACATCCCCAGAGAACCCTTAGTGCTCTCTGCCTCCCTAATTTATATATGTGTACTTATTTGTGGGCATTTGTATTTCCACCATGAGGTCAGAGACAATTTATCCTTTTCTTTTTAGCATGGTATCTTCCACATAATATACCATCCATACATTTCACAATCATTGAAAGTGATCCAAATCTTCTGGATACTTAAAGCATCTGTTTATTTAGTTGATGTACAAAATTCAGTTCTGATGTACTTTATACATCAGATTCATTTTTTTCTAGAGTTTACCTCACCGGCAACATTTTGGAAACTTCCCAATTCCCTTTGATTGGGCAATTTCCATTTTTAAGAGCTGTTAAAAATATTTATTGTTTATTAATTTATTTAGTCAACAAACCTTCTTGGAACTGTCCTAGGTGCTAGTAATAAAAGAATAAAATAAAACAGTCCCTGACCTCAAGGAACTCAGTCTTGTAAGAGATACACATAAATGTATGCACACACATGTACATGTATGGCACATGCAAATAACTATCAATGTTGGATCTGTAGTCAGGAAGACCTGAGTTCAAATCTTGCTCAGATACTTGCTAGCTGTGTGACTGGGAAATTCATAGCCTCCACCTGCTTCAATTTTCTCAACTGTATAATGGGGATAATAGGAGCGCCTACCTCCCAGGGATGGCAGAATCAAGTGAGATAATGTTTGCACAGTACTTTGTGAACCTTAAAACATTATATAAGTGCTAGCTATGGTTTTCATTTTTATTAATAGCAATGGTATTATTAATCATAATACATCAGAATGTGTTGTGCAAAAAAATTCTAAACACAGTGTTATGAGACTATAAATTTCTTAGAAAGGATTTTAATGGTTTCCCCTACCTCATATACACATACATTTCCCAAGTACTTGTTTTATTTGTGAATCTGTGGCTGACATTTTTCCTGGCCTTCCAAGAAGCACTTTGAAAACAATTTCCAAGTTTCCTTAGGGCAACATATTTATTATGACTTCTTACCACTTTTTAAAAAATGACTACATTCTTTATATTTTAATTTGTTAAAATCAAGGAACTTTATGATGACCTGTTCTCTTTCTGAATTGTCATGATGGTCTGGCATGGTGAAAGGTTGTGCTGAATGTAAAGTCAGAGTATCAGGGTTCAAATCCCCACTCTGTCACTAATTACCTGTGACCTTCAAGTTGCCAAACCTCTTGGGGTTTCCCTTTTCTCACTCATAAAAAGAAAGAATTGGAATTGATGCCCTCTGATTTCCCATACTGTGCCTCTGTTATTGTAGCTTGTTCTGAGACATATTCGAGTTCTCCATTAATTACTATATAAGCAAACCCAAGAAAAATACAATTCTTGCCTTTGAGAAGTTTACATTCTATTACATATTAGTGTACATGTCACATCACTTCTATAGGATTACCTACTCCAAAAGAGCAGGAATTATCTTTCTCAGTGCTTCGATTACAGCTTCAGACATTGTGGTATTTAATAAGTAATTGTTGAATGAATGAATGATGTCTCTTGGTTTGAATCTCACTTTCTAAAACAATGAATTTAGTTGTATTGTGATCATTAATATAAAATGATTCTCTCCTTATTATATCACCATGCTCACTCCTCAGATCCACAGATATTTTGTTAAGTTCTAGAGACTATGATAAGTGCTAAACTCAGGCATAAGTTCAGAATATTTCTTTTTTAGAATTTCTCAATTCTAAAGCTACCAAGAAGTAGGCTAAGAAATCCTAGTTAGTAATAATTTGTCTTGTTCAAAATTATACTTCATTCCAATATACTGTACCAGGCTTAAGACTTTTTATAAATTGATCTCAACCTACAATTTTAAATTTATGTCTGACTGTTCTTTTACATGCGCTATCTGGTTTATTAAGATAATTGTCTTAACAGTTTGCAGTTTCATACACACACACACACACACACACACACACACACACACACACACATACATACACATACCCCTTGATTCTTAGAATTTTACAGCTTGTAAGGACCTGATCAACTCAATTTCAATTCAACAATTTAAAAACACTTACTATGTTTCAGGCACTGTATGAGATGCTTGGGATACAAAGACAATTTTTTTTTTTCAAAAGCCCTATCCTCAAAAGATTGCATTCTAATTGGAGACTGAGGGGGATCAGAGTATTTCCAAATACATATAATGCAAGGTGAGTAATGAATGAGGACAATGGAAAGATCAGACACAGGGCTCAAGTAATATTTAAGAGGGAAGAGGCCAATATGGAGTTATTAGGGACACGAAAAATGACATTCTTTCTTATTTTACAGATCACGGTCTATAAGTCCAGGGAGATTAGACCACACAAATAGTATCAGAGTTGGCCTTCCTGTAGAGATTGTATTTTGATGCTCTAGAGAAAGTGAGGCTGGTGACATTGCACAATCCTCCCTCACTTAAATCCAATTCACTTGTATGCCATGGCATCACCTCCCTGATGTCATGGTGCTCTTTGAGAGTGAAGGACAAGCAACAAAATTTTGGACTGCACTGTGTGAGGTCCTTCATTCCTGATTGGCTTGGATTCCCCTTTGGAAGAAGCCTTTGTTGAGGCTTCTGATAGAAGAGTCTAGAATTTATGTCAGCTTAAACTTACGTCTTTGCTTTATTTTGTAGTCATGTGGAGGCTATCAATGGGAGCTGGATGACCCTCCAAGACAGGAGGGCATTGAATAGCTGTCAGGATAGCAAAGCTTAGTGAAAATGGTGATACTAATTATCTTAACTCAAGAACTGGGTCACTTTCATTGTAAAGCTCCATGGGGCCTCTAGTTAAACCTCTTAAACATTACGTCCCCTGCTTTGGGGACCTGTTCTCCCTCTCAGAAGTGTTGCCAATTTGCCTAATCACAAAAGCACCTTTGTGAAATGTGATTATTTTCTTAGTTATTAAGGAAAATCACTTTGTGACATGGCTATACTCAGCTGTTAGAAAACTTACTAGTTTTGGAGCCATGGTTAACCAATGAACCAAATTTGGATGAAAATTTTGAAACTTGCCAATTATAATGAGTAACTAGCATTTCTATGCTGGTCAAAGGTTAACAAAATGATTTTCTCATTGCAACCTTGGATAAATAGTGTGGATATTACCATCTCCACTTAGTCATTAGGAAAGAGTCTTGGAGTGATTGATTAGAGCCTAGGTCTTCTGAGTAGTGTAGAGGAAAGCTGTGGAGTGAAAGGAGTTTAAATGTCTGACCTCCTTTTACTAGGACAGGTTAGCATCTTTTTTCCCAACTTAGTCTTAAGAGAGTTATCTGGGGTGACTTGCTTAGGGTCACACACATAATCCACATATGTCAGAAGTAAGATTTAGGCTACATCTTCTTGACTCAGACCAGCTCTTTTCGGTGATGACCAGGTTCCACTGTGTAGCTGAAAGAGCTTGGCAAGGTTGGGGGATGAGAAGAGGGGGTCAGACCTAATGCTGGCTCTTCTGCTTACTAGCAGTGTATAGGTGGCTGGGGGACAGTTAGTTCAGTGGATAGAGCACTGGACCTGGAATCAGGAAGATCTCAGTTCAAGTCTGGCCTCAGATATGTGACCTTGGGCAAAAATGTCTATCTGCCTCAGTTTCCTCAATTGTAAAAGAGCATCCATATTCCAGAGCTGTAAGGATCAAATGAGATAATCTTTGTAAAGAGTTTAACACGTGGGTGTTCAATAATTTCAGTCATGTCAGACTCTTCATGACCCCATTTGAAGTTTTCTTGGCAGAGATACTGGAGTAGTTTGCTATTTTATTCTCCAGCTCATTTTACAGATGAGGAGACAGAATCAAACAAGGTTAAGTGACTTGCCCAGGGTCACACAATTGGGCAAGATTTGAACTCAGGGAGATGAGTCTTCTTGTCTCCAGACCTGGCACTCTATCCAATTCATCACCTAGTTGCCCTCCAGAAAGGGTAGCAATAGCACCTGTATCCCAGGGTTGTAAGGATCAAGTGAGATGGTATTTGTAAAGGGCCTAGCACATAGTAGGTGTTTACTAAATATTTCTTTCCTATCCTTGTGACTTTAGGCAAGTCCCTTTACCCCTCTAGACCTCAGTTTCCTAACAGGAATATGAACACTAGGTGTGTGAAGAACAAATGGCAAAGTGGATTGGAAGTTATTATTCAAGTTTGCCATCAATCGTGTGGGACTTAACAGTGGCAGCTTTCTCTCGGTGTCTTTACTTCTCCTTGTTCTTATTCTGGTTTTAACTTTTCTGCAGTCAAGAATAAGAAAAGCAGGATGAGGAAGCGAAATCACCCCTTCTTGAGACTGCTTTCTCATGCAGCTGTTTGTATTTCAGAGGCAAACCCAACCTGCTGGATATGGGATCTCTGCTCATCAAGCCAGTGCAGCGGGTGATGAAGTATCCTTTACTGCTCTGCGAGCTGCGGAACTCCACTCCTCCTTCTCACCCAGATTACCGAGAACTGGAGGATGCCTTAGCCGCGGTGAAAGACATTAATGTGAACATCAATGAACTGAAAAGGAGGAAAGATTTGGGTAGGAAAGAGAGGGAATATTTGAGCTGTTTTCTCTTGATTGTATTATGTTAGGCTACCATGGTCTGTGGCTCAAGTCCTATGAGCACCATCACTGAGAGCCAGTTTAAGTCATGGGACCAGGATGAAGGGATGACATTTGTCATGACCACCAATGGACAGAAAGGGCAGGAGGGATTCAGGTGAATGGTGCTATGAGGACCTCTCTCTGGGCAGTACTGTCACACTGTGAAATAGTTTCCCCTTGGTGTCATGGAGCCTGTAAACTCATGGTCATCATGTCACTGAAAACCTGTAGAAGGTGTGTGTGTGTGTGTGTGTGTGTGTGTGTGTGTGTGTGTGTGTGTGTGAGAGAGAGACAGACAGAGACAGAGACAGAGTCAGAGATAGAAACACATAGAGATACAGAGAGACAGAAACAGAGAAGTAGAGAGAGAAAAAAAGGGAGGGAAAAAAGGAGTAAAAAAAAGGGAAAAGGGGAAAAGATGGGAGAAGGATGGAAGAAGCTTAGAGGGTAGAGAAATGGGAGGAAGGGAAGTAAACAAATGGTTGTGGCCAGATCATTTGCAGCAGTGGGAGCCCAGTATGGTCAGGAGAACAGAGAAAGATGTGTTATGGTTGAAGGGGAGTCCTCGAGTACAGCTGATTGAATTTTTTTTAAACAAGAAATACTACATTGAAAGGACCAAGTAAAACAGACTGCAAAGCAAGAGAAACAGTCAGAGAGTTCCATAGGAGTTGTATAGATTACAGCATCTAATAATCATATCTAACCATAAGCTTAGGCAGAATGTGGAAGCACCGCCTGGTGTGATCTGAGAGGTGCCAAAGCTCTACATTGGCACCAATTAATTGATCAGAATTGCTAGCTGATCTTCAGCACTGAAGAAACAGGTTTTAACATTTAAAGGAAAGGCACAAGAGAAAGGAAAGTAAGGGTTGGATTGGGGGCCAGTATAAAGGCACATGGAAGGATGGGTGGGTTAGGCTCTAGGACGGGTTCCAAGGAACAAGGCTGGGAAGAGAAGACACTAAAAAGAGAAATGTTTCTCATGTTACCACTCATTCACTGATCCAACAAACATTCACATTGTTGCCAGGCACTGGGCTTGGTGATAGGAAATACAAAGCAGAATAAAATAGTCCTGTCCTCAAGAAGTTTGTATTTTATTAGGAAAAACAACATGTACATGATAAGTAAATGAGAAATACACACACAATAAATATAAAGTGGTTTCAATGGGAAGATGAGAGTGCCAACAACTTGGGGAATCAGGAAAGGCCCCTGGAGGACACAGTACTTGAGTCTCAAAGTAAGCTAGGGATTTTGAGAGGCACAGTAGAGGAGGTAGTGAGGGGAAATGTCTCATGCGGCAACAGTAAGTAGCTCAGTCTACCATCTTTCTTAGGTCTGGCCCTTCTTCAAACCACATGACTATATATATATATATATATATAGCCTAGACTAGAGGGCCTGTGAAATTCTGAGAGACTGTGATTCCTTTATTTTCACATTATTTTGCCTGATTTTTCTTTTGAAACCTAAATGAGGAGTGGGCACACATACCCCTTATGTGCATCTGAATGTATAAGTGGGATTTTCTCTTGCAGTTCTGAAATACAAGAAGAATGATGAAGACGAATCCCTCAAAGACAAGTTTTCCAAACTGAATATCCATTCAATCAGTAAGAAATCCAAAAGGGTGACTAATCATCTAAAGATTTTGACCAGAGGAGATTCTCAGGTAGTCATTTTTCTTCTTTTAGAGAATGTTTTTCCTTTCCCATGTTTCTTATTAATCAGATCTGCTCCTAGTGTACTAGGAATGAATGTGATACATTGCCCAGGTGGCCTCATATTTTCAGAGACCCTACAGGGTTGGCATTGCACTGATAAACATACACACACACACACACACACACACACACACACACACACATCCCATTTGACAATAACTTCCCTTTTAAACCTCATTTAGTATTTCATTTGGTAACCTTTTAAGGCAGAGTGTCCAACAAGCCCAGCTAGCCCCCAACATTCCTGAGTGATGGCTAAAATGTTTAACAAAATAAATAAAAATAGAAAAAACATAGACAGTGCTAATATATGTTACTCTAAGTCCATATGTGGTCCAATGGTGACCTTTACATATGGTTTAATGGCCCCCATTTCTATCGGAGTTAAACATTGCTGCTTTCAATATTGTTGTAAGCAAAGTGTTTCTAAAGAAATATAATAATTAATAGTTATAATTGGCATGGAGACAGAGATTGGACCTCTTTGGTAAAGGGAGCTAAATGATGAGTAGACTTTTTGTACCAGGGCAGTCATCACTTTTGTAACATCTTAGAGTCTTAGAAAGTTGCCTAGACCAAGAGGTTAATTGACTGGCCCAAGGTTGCATAGCCAGCGTATGTCAGAGACAGGACTTTAACCCATGTCTTCCTTCAAGAAGGCCTCCAAGGAACTGCTCTCTATCCACTAGTCTAGAAAGGAGAAGGGTTGGCATCAGATCATGATGGTAGTTTTCAGTTATGTTGAAAGGTTGTCTCATTCAGGAGAAATTCAATTTGTTCTACATGGCCAATAAGGTAGAAGAAATTAGACATAGTAAGTTGCAAAGTGGAAAATTTAGGTTTGAAGTAAGTCAAATCAAGTCAAGAGGTAGATAAGCAGTTATTTGTTCTAGTTATGTGCCAGGCACTTTACTCAACACTGGCAATAGATGGAAAGAAAAGTAAGGCAAAAACTGTCCCTATGCTAGAGCAGCTCATATTCTAATGGAGAGAGGCAATATGCAAACAACTTTATAAATCCAAGATAGATACAAGATAAATTGGAGCATTCAGGGAATCAAGATTTTGCCTCTTATAGGAAATAAAGAAAAATTTCCTATTAGAGATCTCCCAATGGGTTTCCATGGAATGGGTTTCTCTGAGAAGGAAGGGATTCACCTGCATTAGAGGTCTCCAAGCCAAGTCTAGATGACCACTTACTTGTTGGGGATATTTTAAAGAGATTATTGTTAGCTATAGGCTGGACTCTTGGTTTCCTTCCAACACTGAGTCTGTGAAGCCATGATTTTAGTGCACCTTCATCAGTATAAAAAGGTTTAGGGAGAAGGGGGTAGCTCTTGGTGTGGTTTCTCCTGGGAGTGACTTTGTTGATTCAATTAATTAATGATCAAGGAGATAATTTAATTTCATTTGTTTTCCTTCAGTATGAATCACCAACCTTTCAGCACTGGAATGGTAGGCAGTCCTTTCAGTTGTGTCTGACTCTTTGTGATCCTATTTGGGGTTTGCCTGGCAAAGATACTGGAGTGGTTTGCCATTTCCTTCTCCAACTCATTTTACAAATGAGGAAACTGAGGCAAACAGTGTGACTTGCCCAGGGTTACACAGCTAGTAAGTTTCTGAAGCCAGATTTGAACTCAGGTCTTCCTGACTCCAGGCCCTGTGCTCTATCCACTGTATCATCTAATTATTGGTACATGAGGTCATGACCATAGGTCCCCAATTTTTCAGAAATAATGAGAAACTTGAGGAAGGAAAGCACCTGGTTAAATAGATTTTCCAAAAGAAACATCCTTTGTCATAATTTTTCTAATTTAGAAAATATGGTTATCAAAGGTTTCTGTTAACTAACAAAGTACAGAGAAAACATGATTTCTTTCTTGTAGAAGAATGACCTTTTTTTTTACATTTCATTTAACTACTTCTCAGGATCATAAGGTCAAAACTTCATAGCAAGAAAGGACCTCAGAGGCCATCTAGACTAATTTTACAGATGAGTAAACTGAAGCCCAGGGAAATTAAATGATTTGCCCAGGGTCCCATAGGCCATGAGCATGACAAGCAGTGTTTGGATCCAGCCCTTCTGATTGCAGAGCCAGATGATACCTTCAACAAAGATATTCTTAATCTAAGCCCTGTTTTTACTATTCCCTTATGCATCTCAAAGAATATCAATAATGGAATACTACGATTGTTCATCCATTCCAAAAGCATGTTTTAAGTGCCTACTCTGTGCTGACTATCCTAGGTGTTAGAGATACAAAGTTCCTCAAGGAACTATGTGTTTTAAGTACATGTGTTTTAAACATATGCTATGTGTTTTAAGTATATATATGTGTTTTAAGTATATGTAAATCACCTGTGTTTTACATTCTTTTGGCCTTTAGGGAAACTGAGGCAGCATGGCAAACAGGGCATTTGATTTGGAGTTAGAACAAGATTTAAATCTGGTCTGCCACATAGGTAGTAGACCTTCTAGACCTCAGTTTCCTCATCTGTAAAAGTAATGAATTCAACTGAATGACCTCTATGGTCCTTTTTAGTTCTAAAATTCTAAACCTATGACTTTTCCCTCCTCATATCAAACTAATATTTTAAAACAGCCTTCTGCAGTCAAAAAGAATTTTGGTGCTCATCAGATTGTGTTACTTCCACATAAATGGGCAAGACAGTAGGAGAGAGGATGAGACTCGCATCAGAAGCTCTCACAAAAAGGGCTGTTGGTAGAAACTATCACCTACAATGAAAACATGGGTTATACTTCACTTGTCCTCAGCAAGAAGCAGGATTAGAATTTAGTACTTCCTGCCTCTTTGGCCAGCCCTTTGTCTATGCAGTCACACTGTGAGAAGGATCAGCCTTAGAGCCAAAGAGCCCCCTCCTCTAACATGGACTGGATGTACAACCCGGAACAAGTTACATAACCTGGGCTACTCTTCTTAAAATTCTAGATTACAGACAAATTGTTTCTCTATATTAATTTAGGAAGTTTTCACACTGGGAGATCCCCCACATCACCGAAAATACAAATTTAACTCCTAATTTTTACTTCCTCTCACACTTCCTCACCCCAAAAAACCCTTAGAATTTTCTAGATACCTAAGATATATTTCTCTTTATTCATAATAACAATAGATGATTGGTAATAAAAATGACTACATTAGACTAGATAACTCTAAGTCTCTTCTAGTTCTAAACCTATGTTCCTACAGACTCCAAGAATCCCCAATACCATCAGTGTATGTACAACCCCCATCAGCCCAGACCACAACGTGCTTATAACTTAGAATGTCTTGGTCAATCCATAGATAAGCCCCTTCAGACTTAGCTAGGCTGATCCTGAAACAATAATAGCTAGTAAGTGTCCGAGGCTGGTTGTGAACACTGGTTTTGCTGACCCTAGGTCCACCCCTCTATCCACTGCACCACCCAGACTCTGCACAAGAGATGATCAATATGGTTCATTGCTGGGCTCATAGAGGCAGTTATGGTGTCATGAAAAACAATGCTGGATTTGGAATCAGTAGACCACAAGTATAGAACAAAGAAAAATGCAGTTGGCAACAAAACACCAGAGCCTCGAATGTATCACCAGGTACTATAGGGTAGGGTTGTGCCAACAGCCAATCTCACTTTCCTTAGGTGATACACCCATCCTGTAACATGAGTTGCTAAAGGAATTATCACACATTTCCGTAAGTATAAAAAAATCCTTGCATGCTCTACTAGAATAGAGCGACAGATCAATAAATCCTAACCAATTGTGTAACCACTGAAAACTTCCAAAAGGGCTGGCTGACCCCTTACGCTTGATGCACAAAAGTAACAGAAAATAGGGAAACTAAAGAATGGTATTTGCCTACTTAATGATTAGTTCAGTATATGTTCAAGCACTGGGATGATTTCACATAGGGTAATTGAACACTGATCGTATTTTGGTGAAAGTGATAAAAGTGTCTCTAGACACTCAGAGCTGTGACTATTGTAGGGTGACTTGAACTTTGCCACAGGATCTGAAAGTGCATTGGCAGCTATTATTGTGTCAGGACCAGCCTAGCTAAGTCTGGAGGGGCTTGGTTATGGATTGGCCAAGACTTTCTAAGTTATAAACAGGTTGTGGTCTGGGCTGATGGGGGTTGTACATACACTGATGATGTTGGGGATTCTTGGAGTCTGTAGGAACATAGGTTTAGAATGAGAAGAGACTTAGAGTTATCTAGTCTAATGTAGTCATTTCTATTACCAATCATCTATTGTTATTATGGATAAAGAGAAGTATATCTTGGGTGCCTACAGACCATCATACTGAGGGTTTCCTGTCATGATAGCCCCTATCCTGGGTAAATTTTCCTCTATGCCCTTTCTCACTCCTGTTTACCTCAACTTACTCTGCAGACCCACATAACTGCTTATCACTCTGTCCACACTGGTTAACATCAGCAGGACATTTGCTTTTATGCCAGAAAAAAATCAAAGCAATGATAATATATTTTAGGTGAAAGACAGCACCTTTAACAGAGAAGAAAAACTGTTTAGACGTTTAGAAAAGACTGTGAGGAATTGTACGAAGAACATTTCATTCTGTCTTCAACACATTCAGGTGGGTACTTCACGGCTATTTCTGATGTTTCAATGATGTTGTCCTTCCCCTTTGACAGTGTTGGCTCTATTGTCACCTGTGTGATACCACTGACCATGTATGATCTGAGAAACAGGCTAATTAGGTGACTTTCAGATATGGGATTGTCAGTCTTAAAAATGTCTTTTTTATAATGGTGGACATTCTAAAGGGTGCTGAAAAATCCATGATGTCACTGAGAGTAGTTAGGAATATACATAGAAAATTCAGTGATATCAGTTAGTAAAAAGCTGATTTTAAAAAAATTTATATAATGCTTTATAAATACAGGCATACATACATACCTACAGTCAATCTCCAACTTTCACAGAGGCAATGTCTCTAGAAAATGGTGCAAAAGTAATACACACAAATGTTGATACATTGAACCTATGGGAAATAGGGAGTTAGGTTTCCACAACCATCAAAACTATAATCTTTTGCTACAGATCACTAAAAACATATTTTTCTGCATACAGTTCTTTATAACCACGCATTAATTCTGGTAATATGCACTTTTCCTAATTCAGTAACCATGAAATAACCCATAAAATGCAACATGCAAAATAAAATTGGTAACATACAAAACATTTTTCTTGTTGGAAATTCCTTAGAATATTTTTTTACCTTTTGTGCTAACATCTCAATAAAAATAAATGAAATTGGTTTTAGACAATATTTATTTTTTGTAGCACAGGACATCTACAATAACATAAATTCTGAATAGCAAATATATTCTTAAAATGAAAACACTTTTTACCCTGAATCTTACCACCCACTGTGTCAGATGGCAGTACAAGAGCATTGTGCTGTATTCTTGATTGCTGCAAACCTCTCTACCTTGACCCACCATCTGAAAACCAAGAGACAGCTTACTGGGATGTTAGTTGGTAGATGCTGAAACTGGTAACATCGCTTCTAACACTCTGTCCCAAGATCATAAAGGACACAACAGCTTGAAATAATCAGTCAGCCATGTCTGTTCCACATGTAAATGGAGAATCTTTAAGGACCACCTAACCAATAGTGACTGCATATGTCCCTGCATGAAGTTTATCTGACACCTTTATTTTCTCACCAAGTCACATCACTGACTTTGCACCCTTGAGCTTCGAACCTAAAGGACTTGTGCTATTGTGCTATGCTTTAAGGGCAAAACTGCCACACAAAACTTGAATTTTAAAGGCAAACAATGAAAATATGTCCCAAATGCCACCCATTTCTATCCTGTACGTGCCAAAATTCCTTATGACTCTCATTTCTATAGTTTCTTAACTTCCTGGTCCCTCTCACTGTCTTCTGTACAATATTTTCTCATTTGATTTGTATATTCTCATTGAATTAATGCTTGATTATAAAGAATTGTATGCAGAAAAATATCTTTTTAGCAATCTATAGCAATCTTCACAATGCTAAGGTGAATAAAAACAGTGAAACACTTAGTAGGATATCAGCACCTCCAAAAACTTGCACACATCAGCCCTCTTATTTTTTCTGTACTTCACAAAGCTGCCAATGTACATAGTTGGCAATGAAAAAGTGAAAGTGAGGTTCCTAATAAAATTGCTTAAAGCTTGAAGTTGCAAAAGTTAAATGCATGTATGTTGAAGATTGTGTGTGTATAGTGTGAGTATATGTATGCATGCACACACATGAATTTTTAACATTTGTATGCACCAGATACTGGACTAAGTGCTTTACTAGGCTAAATGCTTTACAATATTATCTCATATGATCCTCCATACAACCCTGGGAATTTCTCTCTTATATGCCTCTGGAGATGTCAAAGGAAATTAAAGAGTTCTAAATGTGAAGATGAGAGGGGAATGCATTCCAGGCACTGGGGACAGCTGGTACAAAGCTGATATGGAATTAAAACAGGGAAAAATCAATGAGAAAATATTGTACAGAAGACAGTGAGAGGGACCAGGAAGTTAAGAAACTATAGAAATGAGTCACAAGGACATTTGGCATGTAGAGGATAGATATGGGTGGATTTGATTCTCAGTGGCAATGAAGGCATTTTACCTGAGTTACAATGAAGTCTGTCTCTGTGAAACTTTGAATGATGATGACTGGAGGACTTAACACATTGCCAGCTTTTCTTCTTTATGCCTTAGGATGCCATGCCCTTAGCTGCTCAGACTGTGACAGAGCTGCATGCAATTTCCTATGACAAAGATGCTAAGGGTGATGACTCTTCAGCTACCCTGAGCAAGGCCCCAAACCCCTGTGAAGACTTTGTAAGTTCCTCAAACCCATGGATAAATTCAAGTTATGGTGCTGGGTTAAAAGAGCATATTTCTTTATTACTAAAGCATGAAACTTTCCATTGTAATTCACATCAAAGCTGTGGGTTAGGAAAGATATAAATATCAAGATACCAGAAGACTTTCTGAAGGACCTAGTTTAATCATCAAAGTTTTAAAAGTGGATTAGTGTGAATTCCATAGAAATCCAAATTGTGTTCTTGGCAAAGTTCTCTTGATTTGTTTAAGTCAAAATTTGGCTTTTCTTTTCTCCATCTTGAAGGATTTGTTATAAAGTAGTCTTATAAGGATTTATTATTTCCATGACTCTTCTTGAAGAGTTTATAGAGGGTGCTCAGATCGAGTCTACATTAAAATAGGAGAAAATCACATAATCTTTTATGGTATGCTCTTTCAGTAGTGGTTAATAGGAGAATGTCAATGGTGACATATGACTATAATCCCTGTTATCGGGGAGCTGGGTGGGAGGTACTGAGGCTAGTGGAATACTAGCTAATTGGGTGTCCATGCTAAGGCCACCGCAGTATGGTAACCCCTCGGGAGCAGGGGACCGCCATGCTGTCTATGGAAGGGAGAACCAGCCAAGGTCATAAACAGAGCGGGTCAAAGCTTCCATGCCTTTTAGCAGGGGGATTAGACCTGTAAGTGGTCACTGCCCTTCCAACATGGGCAAAGTAGAGCCCCAATTAAAAAAAGAAATTGGTAACAGTTTACATTAGTATATATGAATTTAATTAGATTCAAGAAATAATCAAGCACCCTCTGTGACAGGCATTAAAAAAACAAAGAGAAAAGTAGTATGGTCCTTGTCCTTGAGAAGATTATAGTCTGCTAGAGGTGGGAAAGAATACATAGACAGATAAATAAAGACAAAGCATATTAAAAATACCAAGGAGGGAATAACATGCTGGTGGTGGCGGGGTGGGGATGAGAGATGTAGCAACTGAGGGAATCAGGAAAGCCACTTATAAGAGGATGCACCAAGAGACAGAGGTAAGGAGGGACAGAATAGGGGGTAAAAATGTATGCAAAGGAACAGAGACTGGAGATGGAATGTTGAGTATAGTGAACATAAACAAACCAGTTTGGGTGGAACGAGGTGGGGTTAGTGGGGTGAAATCAGTAAATAATAGCTGATATTTATAAATTGCATTAATGCTTACACAACATTTACTTACATTATTTCATTCAATTTACTCCCAACAACATCAGGAGGTAGGAGCTATAATTAATCCCATTTTACAGATGAGGAAATGGAGATTAAAAGAGGTTAAGTGACTTATCCAAGTTCACACAGTGAAAATCAGAGGTGATTCCAACCCAGTTGTCTCCTGACTCCCAAGTCCAGATGCTTTTCCCATTAAATAATAGAATCCTATGCAAAACAAATACCCATGTACCCTGGATACATTAGAAATTTTGCTAAGTCAATAAAATGTTCAAGTGGAAGACTGAATATAGATTTTAATCTACTTTTTAAATTTTTGCTGAATATATATTTTAATATAAAACATTAATTTTAATTTAATCTGAGTTTTAATTTTGACTTAATTTCTTGTGGTTCTGTGAGTAATTTTGTTTACTGTTTGTTGAATTTAATTTTTTGATGGAGGAGTCAACTGTTCTAAAACTTATAGTCTTAGAATAGGGAGTTCTTAATATGACAGTCTATGAACTTGATTTTTTTAATAAACTATTTTGATAACTATTTCAATATAATTGGTTTCTTTTGTAATTTTATGAATTTTATTTTATACATTTAGGAAATAAAATCCAAAGGGGGTCTGTGACACACAAAAAGGTTAATTACATTAGAATATTGCCTGGGAAATTGAGAGGACTTTCTCAAGGTCACAGATAGGACAAGGTCAGAGGTAGGACTTGAATAACGCAGTTTGCTCTGATTTGAAGGCTGGATCTCTCTCCATTCTGTCACATATTCAGCTTTACATAGGTTATATACTTTGCTACAATAAAAGAGCATAACTGCATTGGTGTATATGGACATTTCCTTTTCTGTCACAGATCATACCCCTTTCATATTTCACAAATAAAATTTCATCACCTTGTGCCCAATCTCCTGACAATGAGCCCTTTTGAATTTGTTGAGATTGGCAGATTATATGGCAGACATACAATTCATTAATTACCTCTACTCGAAGCCTGATCAGCATGGTAAGACGTACCATAGTGTCACTGGCATAGCGTAAGAGCCCAATGTTCCCTATATACTTTGATATATTATGGAAAAAACAAAACAAAACACTGGCTACAGAGTCCCAGGATGCGAGTTCAAATCCCATCTCTGATGCTCTCCACTTGGGCAATGAACTTTGTTAAATGCCTCCTCTTCTGCATTACATTATACCTGTCCACTGGAATGATCCATGCCATCAGCAGCAAGATTAGATCCCTTGCCTTGCGTGGTCATCAGTGAATCTAAAGTCCAATGATTCTCTACCTCACTGCATAAGAACAATACTTTTATATATTATATATAGAAGTGTGTGTGTGTGTGTGTGTGTGTGTGTGTGTGTGTAGACAAATGGATAAAATAAAAGTGGGTATGTAGTAAATAGTATGGACTCTGTTTTTCTACAGATAAAGCTTTTGGGCTCTTTCCATTTCCCTGGTGCCTCTCTATGTGATTGCTAGGTGATGAGTCTAATGCAGCAAAGGAGGCGTCTAGGGTACCATCATTGATTGGATCTCAATTAGTTCCAACAGTAGGCCATTTCCCTATTTCCTAGTGTATCAGATGTTTGTGTCTATAGGTCACTTGGAAGAGATAGGAAGTGCTACTATAATTACATTATCTGCAAGCTCCAGACAAGGCATGAACACAATAATTTACCTCTGACAAATTACCTAAAATTTTCCCTTGGTCAAAGGATGCATTCCACTCCATGGAGATACATATTGATTATTTCTCATGCTAGTAATCAAATCTTAATCAGCATTGCCTATGTTGCCAGATGCCAATAAAAGATTGGTTTCCCCATTTTCTACAGATTTCCTGAGAGTACCAGGCAAAGCTTGAAGGAGCCATTAGAGATAATTAATGCAACCAGCTGTGGCAGGTGCTGTTTCCCTGGGGTTGTCTTCTGGATTAAAGAGAGATGCTAGGTCAAATGTTATGACTATGTGGTGATGAACCTAGGTTCAAAGATTCAGAGGTGGAAGGGACCTCCTACACCAAGTCCAATATTTTCATTTCACTGATAAGGATAGCCAGAGCAAGGAGAACTGAATAATTTGCCTAACTATCACAGTCGGTAAAAGAAGATGGTGGGATTTGAGCTGACGACCTTTCACACCAGAGATTCTTTCCATCAGATCACATTGTCTCTTTATACATATGTGTATATGTACATTAGATTTTATATATATTTGTATATTATAATACACAAATGGGTACAACCTCTGTCAAGAAAGAGCTGAACAAAAAAAAAGAAGGGAAGGTAGCATGGCAAACCCCAGGTGCCCTTCAAAACAGAAGTAGAAGAAAAGAGGATGGGAGAACATAGTCAATCCTAGGGCAAGTCAGCAATGATATTTGGTTGTACATCATGGTGTCAAAGTAATGTGATGTAAAGTGGCCTTGGGACATCGACATGATCTTGCTATGGAGTCAAAAAGAAGCAGAAAAAGCCTGAGGATCTTAATAGGCCATTGTTTTGGGGTCAGTTTCTATTGCAAACATTACCAGATATGACAAAAAATGGAAAACACATATATCGAGATCTTTCCAGGGATGCTGTCGTTTTGGGGAGAGGGAATCCATGGGCAGTTGCATGACCCTGAAGTGTTTCCCAGTGTCACCAGGGTACAGAGAAAGAAGCAAAAGGCTTACCTTCTGACTCACTTATTGCTCCTCTGCCAGTTGTATCGAGAGGACACAAGAGGGGAATGGTCTTCATGGAGGCCGAGTGGTGGTATAGGAGAGAAGGGAGTTTGGGAAAGGTATTAAACTGAAGATGTGGAAATATCTGGGAGGAGAGGGAGAAATAAAGGAATAGCTCTGCAGGGAGAGAAGAGTGGACGTGTGGGAAGAGAAAAAAATGTCAAAGACCAAAATCACAGCTTATGGTGAGATTGAAAGGAGGTGAAAGATAGAAGGGAGAAGAATAAGGTTCAAGGGAGTAGTGTTTCCTCCCATTTCTCTCCTCTTCCTTCCTATTTTGCCCTTCCACTCCCTTCTTCCCCTTTTCTAGGGGTTGGGAATAGTCCGGATTGGTATGAGAGCTCACCGTTTCAGTTACCTGTATTCCTTACCCCAACTCACATAAAGCCCTACATGAGAGGCTGTCAATCATCTTTCAGTCTCATTATCAGTCTTATTTTCCCCTTTTTTTCCCTACTTTCTGACTTCCCAGGAGTATCTACCGAGCAGGCAAATCCACTGAGAGCGTAGCTAGACACAGTACTTGGTTTTCATTCTCCCTGTAATGGAATTATTTTCCCTTTGGCAGGTGGCTCACTTACACAGGCTGGTCCTGACTCCACTGTCGGCCCTACAGTCCTTATTCCCAGGACCCCAGAAACTCATCCAGAAGCGCTATGACAAGCTGCTAGACTACAATGGCTACCTGCAGAGGTCAGCAGGTGATGACTCAGACCTGGCCAGGAAAGACTACGAAGCTCTTAACGCCCAGCTTGTGGAGGAGCTCCAGGTGTTCAACCGAGCTGGTCGCCAAGTCCTGCTGAATTGTCTCTACTGTTTCATCACTCTCCTCAGGGATCTGATGCTCATGGCCCTGAAGCCTTATTCCACAGGCTTGCCAGTAAGCAGATTCTTTCTTTCTCCTTGGTCTAGAAGCAGTTGTTAGAAACCGTGCACCTGTGAAATCATGCCCAGTTGTTTGTTGCCTTATCCCCATCCCCCCTCCAAATAGCCTGGATTTTTTGTTTGTTTGTTTGTTTTTTACCTTATCTCCCTTCCTATTTCATGTTTGGGGTGCCTCCCATTAGTATTTCCCTTGTAAATCTTTTTCCCAGATAGCAAAGGCATTGCCCAACCCATCCAAAGACACTCACCCACCTACCTGCCTGACACGATCAATATTGTCAGTTTATCATTTGTATTCTGTTCATGCATGGCAAATCCTAAATGTTAAATCATACCTATTAAGCTTGAGAGCCAAAAAGACCATTTCAGTGTAAGAACAGAGGTGGATGAATGTCACCCACTTTTTGTTAGACTTTTGCTGTCCCCCAAGAGAGAAGAGCCTGCAATTGAGTGGGGGGGAAGGAGGGGGGAAGGTGTGGAAGTGTAGGGTAGGTACAGTTTATATTTTTTTCCTCATTTCTTTATTCCATTAGAAAGGTAAGAGAACGCTGAACTTGGCATCAAGAGAGATCTGAATTCAAATCCTGACTCTGATACCTGGCTCAGTGACCAGGAGCAAGTAACTCAAACTCTCTGAGACTTTATTTCCTTATCTATTAAAAAATCTATAAAGAACACACTGTTATGGTGGGGGGGAAGGGGGAATACAATGCTTAAATAAGACAGGTTCTCTGCTGTCCATCATATAGATCTTCAAGATTATAGGATTTTGGAATTTATTTTGGTAAGACTAAGAATAAGACCTCACTTTGATGATCTTGGTCACTATAAGTCAGTGCATCTTTTTCAGGGGTCTAGCATTTCTCACTCAACTGTACTTCTGGTTCCCATCCCACCCTCCACCAGGAAGCAAAAGACCCAGATTAGAAGTGGAACCCAAAATGTTCAGAAACGGGCTAAAACTTCACATCCACTGTTTTAACTTGAGCTTCTAGAAATTTTCTCTACCTACAACTAATTTGACTCCAACTTTCTATAGGTCATCACATTTGTGGACTTTAGGAAAACTGAATCAGTGTGTGCTAGCTGTCTTCTATGTAGGGAACAGGTATAGGAAGGGAAGGAGGTGGGGAGAAAACAAGCACCAAATTCAACCATGCTAACACTCTAAGATAGATGCCCTTATTATCTCCATTTTACAGTTGATAAAATTGAGGCAAACAAAGGTGAAGTGACTTGGCCAGGGTTACACAGCTAGCACTTTTCTAAGACTGCATTTGAACTCAGGTCTTCCTGACTCCAGGCTGAGCGCTGCACGTGAAGGTTAAGAAAGGGCAAGAGTCAAGTCAGTATGATGTAGTAGGCACAAGAAGACCTGGTTTCAATTGTTTTGTATACATCCTGGTTGTGCAATCACTTAATTTTTCAGTGCCTCAGGCTATTCTCTAATACTTTACAAAATAATGGATAATTTACATCGGCACTGAGAGTTTCCTCTCTGGCACTTACTTATACCAAAGAAATAACAGGTCTTAACCCCAAAAAACAGAGGAAGCAAGAGACCATGGTAGTCTATGATTAAAATCTTCCCAACTTCCTCTCCTTTATCTTATATTCAAAATTCACTACATAATCATTCCCACCTATAATGGCTGGCTGGGTGAATGGGCAAGTTCTCTAACCTCTCAGCAACTCTGTAAGAACATAAGTTATCTAGGAGGTGCTGACTTTATTAGTAAAGGGAGTTTGCTTCTCTGGGAGTTCCCTCCTGTCACTATCCTATCCTACACAGTTGAGCAGTTGAGGGTCAAACAGGAAGAAAAAGGATATAGTTTTGACAAAATGGATGAGTGGAATGCTTTATGCAGGGGCCTTTAGCCTTTGGATAAGAGATGGCCACTTTCTTGTAGATTTCAGGGATGCTATTTTCACTGACCTCTACCTGAAATCTAGCATCTCCTTCTATTAGAATGCAGGTAACGTTATTTGGTGCAGGATCTGTAGGCTTCACCAGGCTCTCACAGGAGTCCATCACACACACACACACACACAAATACACACATACACACACACACACACACACGTTAAGAATTTCCACTCTGTGGGAACTGCATCTCCTCATTGCTTTTTTTGAGGTTAAAAACATTATCCTTGCAGTATTTGTTCATCACATCCTGGCTACAAGCCATTGAGTTGGCATGGGCAATAACACTGTTGATAGCATGTTTTATGCCCCCTGCACTTACTAGAGCTCTGGGACTCTCATTTTCTTCACAGTTATCATTGCTCCCAGCCAGTATCAGTGATGTTCAAAATCGGGTCATAGAAGAGGTTCATAGCCTGAATTTTGTAAAGGACAACAGTGCGACTTTTATCGAAAGGAAACTGAGCTTTGAAAGGAAGAAACCTGTGCCCACCTTGGTGAGTTTGGCATGGCCAATAGTCATGACTGTTGACAGGACTTCCCAGAGTCCTTGTCTTCTATGAGACAAAAAGCTTTATACATGTTCATACATACATGCTTGCATGTTGTGTACTCCATTAGATTATGAGTTCCTTGAGTCCAGGGACTGTCTTCCGCCTCTTTTTATATTTCTAGCACTTAGTACAATGCCTGGCACATAGTAGGTGCTTTATTTTTTAATGCTATAGAATCTCAGGGCCGGAAGGGGCCTCAGAAAACATGTCTCTCCACCACTCTCTCCCTTCCTCCACCCCACCTCCAGGGAGGACTACACTTATATCATCTCAAAAGAATGATTGTTAACATCTTCTCCCAGATCTTCAAGGAAAATCTACAGATTGAAAATTACAGAATTGTAAGGAAACTCAGAGACCATCTAATCTAAGCTATACCTGAACAAAAACTCTCCCTCTGTTATTTATGACAAGTAGTTATCTATCCACGACTTGAAGATCTCCAGTGATAGGGAACTCATTCAATCATACAGTATTTTTTTTGAAATTTTATTTCAATTTATATCTATATATTTTGTTTTCTTACCACCTTTCCCCCCAAATATATCCTTCTTCCTTTCTGTCCCACATGCTACCCCTTATGACAAAGAATAAAAACAAAAAAGGGGGCAGAAAGCAATTTAGCAAAACTAAACAATGCACTAACCTAGCCTAACTGCATGGTCTTCTGCCTACAAATGAGGGAGAGAAGCAGGCAATATTTTTGATAATGCTTTATTAATGTGTTCCAAAAAATATTGCTTTCACTTTCCAATGACTCTCCCCATCCCAACCAAGAGATCCTTCCTTTGCAACAGCAAAGTATGGAGTAAGAAAATAATGGCTATGCCTGACAATATACATCTCAGGCTTATAATCTATACCTATAATAGACCTAAAGTCCAGCATTTCCTGGATGAGAGGTGGAAAGCATCCATCCATTATCCATTTCCTTGTTTTCCCACAAAAATCCAATTCTCTACTCCCTTCTCCCCAGTCGGAGATGCCCCGTCAGACGGAAAACCACCGCTCCCTACTTCTAGCATCCTACAGCCTGGAAGCTCTCTACCAAGCAAAGCGCAGATGTAATGCTACACAGGAACATGACATTGACCTTCTGGAAGGGGACCTCGTGGCTGCCATGGAACAGAAGGATCCCTTGGGCAGCACAAGCAGGTGGCTGGTTGACACTGGAAGTGAGTACCATGCAGGAGAGCTCCCCCAAAAGGAAAAAGAACTGAATTGCAAATCCTACCTCTGATGCTTGGTCTCTGTGTGACCTTGAGCAGGTCACTTAACCTGTGTGGGCCTCAGTTTCCTCATTTGTGAAATGAGAAGATTGAACTAGATGGCTTCTGAGGTCTTCTTTTAATTCTTGGTCTATGATTCTTTAAAGCTGAGGTTTTCCTCTCTGACAGCATATGTTTAGGAGAGGAGGAGCCCTTTCCAAATATCCATGTTTCTTCTCTTTCCTTTCTGTCCAGTTGCAAAAGGCTATGTCTACTCTTCGTTCCTGAAGCCCTACAATCCAGCCAAGGTGCAGCAGGCAGATGGGGAGCACAGGTTCTGTGAGGAGGACTTTGATAACATCAGTCTTTTTGTGTCTTCATGGCCTGCCAGCCACAGCATCACACAAACCCGGGAGGAGAGTGCAAGTGACAGTGGCTCCTCTCTCAACAGCATATGTGGAAAGCCTGAAGCCAATGGGGTTGACAGTGACTCTCTCCAGGATGGGGATGAGCAGGTGAGAATTGGTCCCTTTAATCACCAGCAGGCTATTTGGAATATGAAAGCTGTTGCCTCCCACTGACTTCTGCTACAATCTAGCCAGGTGATATGTCCTTGAAGCCCTAGGTACTTTCCAAATAGTACCTTACTTTATCCTCACAACAACCCTGTGAGATAGATGCCATCATAATTCTCATTCTGCAGTTGGGGAAACAGAGGCAAACAGCGGTTAAGTGACTTATGCAGGGTCACATAGCTAATAACTGTCTGAGGCTGAATTTGAACTTGGGTCTTCCTGACCCAGAGTTCTGCCTATTGTACCATCTGGCTGCAATCAGGAACTTTTCTAGGATTTTGTTGTCTTCCCGTTCACTTGAGTGATGATGAAAAAGCTTTTCTTAAAGATACCACTTATCCTGTCCTCTCCCTCCAAAACAAGCAGTCTAATTCTGAACAGATTGTCACCAGAACCTAGGGAATACAACTTAATTCCCATAAGAACAACATCTTTGTTAATATCACTGGCAGCAAGCAATCTTGAATCTCTTATAATATTCTACCTACTGTAAAAATAAAACTCCCAAGAGACTGTTGTCTAAGCCCCCATGCAGAACAAGTTAGACTTCAGGTTGTGACCTTCAGTTACTTCTTGGCAAAAAATGGAATGCAAGTCCAGATTATGGACTATAAACTCAGACAGTAAGAAGAACTTAGATCTGGAAGAGATCTGAGACATCATCCTGTCCAACACTCTCCTTCTCCATCACAGAAATCATTCTTGATTTGTCAGTAATCAGATGAATTTTGAAGTACAGAGAGTGCATTTAGGGCTAGCAAGTGACTGATCTGTCTCTCTTCTGTGTCCTGAGATTGTACCACATGACTTTGTCCTCTTATTGACCAATCAAGGGTGATTTTTGTATTAAGGAAAATCAATTTTTTTTATTCTCATCTTTACCTATTGAAAAAAGAAAAGAAAAAAACAAAATCCTCATTTTTACATGTGATATATCAATACATATTATAGATATATAATCTAATATACATATCACATATATATTACATATAGATGGTAAATGGAAGTAAACCTCAGAGGGAAGGGATAAATATGCATAACCAGGCAAAACAAGTTCCCTTATTGACCAGGTCCCCAAAACAACATACCTTATTCTACACCCTGAGTCCATCAGCTCTCTATCAACATGCTTTATCACGAGTCCTCCCGAACCACTGGTTGGTCATTGCATTGATCAGAATTCTTAAGTCTTTTCAAGTTTAATCAAGACTGCTTCTTACCCAACTTGACCAATTAAAAATGCATGGTCTTCAGTAAGCTGTCACTTTTATACACTCTTTTTGTTTTTTGGTTCTGGTCAGAGATACTGGAAGGCAATATTGAATTATGTAAATTATTTTACAGCTATTAAAAGGTGAGGCACATATTCCTGGGACAATATGCACATATACATTCCCTTGACTCCATGATGCAATTCCAGAAGTGACCGTGGAGGGGTCATTCTATGGAGCATCTGTTAAAGCCAGACAGATATCTGGTTCTGGATGGTACCCCCAGGTCAAAGAGCATGTCCAAACTCTTTCATGTTGAGATCTTTGAGGCAATGAAAATAGTTCCCTACTGAGTAGTTGTGTCAATATGTCATTTGAATTGTCACAAAGTTTTTCTTCCTTGGCATAACATGAAATGCATGGTTTACTATTATTTACAAATAGATAACCTATTTCAGATTTTGAAGGTAGGTAAAACAATAATAGCAACTAGCATATATATAGCCCTTTCCAGTTTGTTAAGCACTTTCCATTTATTTTTTCATTTAATTCTAACAACAACTCTTTGAGGTAAGTAGGCATTATTACCCACCTCATTTTACAAGTGAGGAAAGTGAGGCTAAGATAGTTTAAGAGATTTTTTTCAGTGACTCGGATAGCTAGTAAATGTTGGAGAAAGGGTTTGAACTCAGGTCTTCTTGACTCAAGTCTAGAACTCCAGCCACCGTACCACCCAGCTAGACGAACTGTAGCATCACATGGATTCATTCAAAATTATTTAATAACCGTAATAGGTGTGCATTACATGTGTTGCCTCATTTGTTTTCTTTAACAACCCTTTGCTGTAGGTACTGGTATTATTCTTATTTTGCACATGAGAAAATTGAAACTGTCATCACTTCACTAGACTAATTATAACATTTTATTGTTGTTGATGTTCAGTTGTTTTAGTTGTGTCCAACTCTTTGTGACCCTATTTGGGATTTTCTTGGCAGAGATACTGGAATGATTTGCCAAGTCCTTCTCTAGCTCATTTGGAGATGAAGAAACTGAGACAAACAGGGTTAAGAGACTTGCCCAGGGTCACAAAGCTAGTAAAGGTCTGAACCCAGATTTGAACTCAGGAAGAGGAGTCTTCCTGACTCCAGGCCTGGCAATCTATCTACTACGCCACCTAGCTGCCCACATTGTGACATTAAAAAGTACATATTGAGTATCACCTTCAAAAAGTACTAGTTATAGTACAGATGTGAAACTAGGCTCTTGATGGTCATACCATTGGTGGGCAACCTCTAACAGGCTCCAATTATAATTCTGGCAACAGATTACATTTGCTTAGCCCAGCTAAGTATAAAGAGGTTCATTCAACTATAGACTGATGACTCAATGAGGATGAATTCTTTTTCTACACAACCATGAAATGAAGAAAGATTCAAGAGAACCCTTAGTCCTGTGTGGCTCTTTTCCATTTATGAAGAGACAGCATGTTATCGTATTGAAAAGGAGAGCAGAATCTGCAACAAATCACACAAATTGGTACTGTCTATTAATATTAACTTAATCATTGGTACTTTATAGGTGGTGTGGTATAGGGCAGAGAAGCTACTTGAACCAGAATAAGTCCTGTTCTTTATAAATGCTGCCTCCATGGCCCAAAGGCAAGAGGTATAACCTCTCAATGTTCTAGGAGACTCCCTAAGGCTATAAACTGCAGAGGAGGAGTTGACTTGCTTTGGTGGGAGTTTTTTCATCTGAGTGTTTTCCACACCAATGAAATAATAGAATTATAATATCCAACCCCACTGGTATTTTGGTCAGTCAGTCAACAAGTATTTGAAGGTGCTAAGTGCTAGGAAAAGCAAGAAAGGCAAAAGTGATGTGTGTGTGTGTGTGTATGGTGGGAGAGAGACAGAAACAGATGGAGAGAGAAAGACAGAGGGAGAGAGAGACAGACAGAAAAAGAGAGAAGGAGAGAGACAGAGACAGTAAGGGAAAGAGAGAGAGAGAGAGAGAGAGAGAGAGAGAGAGAGAGAGAGAGAGAGAGAACCTTGGAGAAGGGATTAAATTGTTCAGTGGCCAACAAACAGATATACTACTGAAAGAACTGAATTGTATCAGTCTTGACACTCTTTTCATAAAGGAAACTACAGTATCAAAGAAAGTCACAGTTAAGTGGAAGTGTAGCTCACAGTTTCTCCATGGAAAGTAAAAAAAAAAAAAAAAAAGGAGGTGGTAGAATTGGTTTGGTCATGCATTCCAAGAAATAAAGAAACATAATTTCATGGGACATTTGTTCACCTTATTTCAGTGCTCATGATAACTATTTGCAAAACCATCACCATGAAAATGATCATAGCCTATATATGCATTCACATTTTGTTGAGAGGATGAGGAGGTAGGAAAATTCTATGGAGAAACTTGGAAAAACTCTTCAAATTAAATCCAGTCAGTGACTTTAATGCAATAGTAGCTATAGAGGAAGATGGGGGATGGAGTGGAGAATGCACTGGAAGATATAGTTCAAGAATAAAAAATGAGAGTTCAAAATCTAGAAAAGCCTCAATCTGTGTTTCATGAACGAGTAGATAGGTGGTGCAGTGGACCAAGTGCAGGACCGAGAGCCGGGAAGATGTGAGTTCAAATCTGGCCTCAGACAGTTATTAGCTGTGTGACCCCAGTGGGCAAGTCACTTCACCCTGCTTGCCTCAGTTTATTATCTATAAAATGAGTTCAAGAAGGAAATGGCAAATCATTCCAGTATCTTTACCAAGAAAATCCTAAATGGGGTCATGAAGAGTCAGAGATAACCAGAACAACAGCAAATGTATCATGAATATATTATTTGTTAAATGATTTGGGAAATTCTGGAATTGGAGAGCACAGATAACAAAACAAGAAATGAAGCTGTTTTCATTTTAATTGACAGGAACTGATTCCACTAGACCATGAACTCCTTAAGAATAAGGACTGTTTTTGCCTTTCTTTCTATCACATGCTTAGAAATGTGCCGGGCACATAGTATAATTATGCTTAATAAATGCTTAATGACTTGACATTAGCTAATCATTAATAAGGAAGTCATTCTCAGATACTAGGAGATCACCTTGCTGCCACTGATAAATTCAAGATACCATCTCAGATTCACTACATGCTCAGGAACCAGGGATCAGCAGACATGATTGTTGAATTACTCACTGATGGTGATATTTTAAGATTGTATAAAATAGGAAAGGTTCATCAAGATTGAACAAAGATAAATGTTTTCTTGGTAGACTAAAAAGGAAGAGAACAGAGTCTAAGAGCCACAGGCCAATGAGCTGGACTTTGATTCCTGTAAAAATTCTAGAATGGATCATAAAATGCATGGATAATGGACATCTATAAAAAGAAGAAACATTTAGAAAGAACTGGAATAACTTCATAAATGTTAGATAATGTTTGTTATAGTTGTGGCTGTTCAGTTGCCAGTCATGTCCAACTCTTCATGACCTCTATTTGGAGCTTTCTTGGCAAAGATACTGGAGTGGTTTGTCATTTCCTTCTCTAGCTCATTTTACAAATGAGGAAACTGAGGCAAACAAGGTTAAAGTGACCTTGATTTTTGTAACGCTTTTGATGAGGTATTTCATATTACTCTTGTAGATAGTCTACTTAGATAAATTAGCAACCAGCTAGAGTATGTTACATGAAGACTGACTGAAGGAACATGCTTAGCCTAGAGAAGAGAACTTGTGCCCTCAGGATGTACATGATAGCTGTTTTCAAGTATTTGAAGGGACTAGACTTGTTCCATTTGGCTTCAGAGATTAGAGCCAGAAGAAATGCATGGAAAGAGCAAAAAGGCTAATTATGTCCTAACACCTAGTACCCTTTTTATGGACTTCTGCAATTTCCAAAGGGAAATTATAAGGACACTAGGAAATACAGAATATAAATATTATTCTCTCCATACAAAAGATGGGAAGTGTGAGTAACTTATCCATTGTTACACATCAGATAAGTATAGATTTAAGAGTCTAGTTCAGTCTAATGCTCCCTTCACAATGTCTCCCTGGCTCACTGGCTCCACTAATGAGATAATGAAAGGTGCTCTTCTTCTACTTCCCACCCAGCCCTCTGCCTCCCCCCTTACCCATGACACAGACAAAAGAGCTTTCACATTGAGGCATCCTTGTCTCAGGAACAGAACTGAGCCAAATGACCACACCTGTGGAGAGTTACCACCATTCCTAGACCTGGGGAGGCACACAAACGCCCACCAGGAAGATGGAAATAGTTGGGAAGAGGAGGTCCCTCTGGAGAAGCCAGGGGCTTCATTCTACTATTCTAGGATGCTTCAATTCAGCAGTAACAGATGGTATTTATTAAGGACCTGTCCAAGGTTCTGGGGATACAAAAATGGAAATGAATCAGGTGCTCCTTGAGCTTACATTTTATTGAGTTATATAATATGTGAACAGATAAATAAATACATGTTGAGCTGAGAGACTGCTAAGGACATAAAGGAGCATAGGTTTATAGGCTCATAGATTTAGAGCTAGAAGTGACCTTGTGAGGTATGTCTACATCAAATTCAGCCTTTCAGCATCTAGAGCAGGGGTGGGGAACCTGCGCCCTTGAGGCAACATGTGGCCCTCTAGGTCATCAAGTGTGACCCTTTGACTGAATCCAAACTTCACAGAATAAATTCCCTTAATAAAAGAATTTGTTCTGTAAAACTTGGTACCACCATGGTCATGAACACCACTGTCATCACTACCACCGCCAACAATAACAACAATGAAGTTTTTATTTCCATTAAGCCTAAATTTTCTTCTCTGTAACTTCCATTCATCTCTCCCAGTTCTGTCTACTGGGACTGAATAGAACAAGTCCCATGATGGGCCAGCTCTCCAAAAAGATACCTATATTTTCCCTAAGTCTTTTCTTTCCTGGGTTCCATTTCCTCCAATTGTTCCTCATCTGACAGTTACCATCTTTACTGCCCTCATCTAGTAGTTCTCCAGTTTTCTAAATGTGTCCTCTAGAACCAAATAGAAAATTCCAAGTATAATCTGAGCAGGAAAGGGTACAGAGGGAGTATTAACTCCCTAGTCCTGAGTATGATGTCTCACCAAATCCAGTGTAATATTGTGTTGCTGTGTCATGTGCTGCCATATCATGTGACTGCCATGTCACTGTTGACACTTACTAAGCTTGAAGCCCACTAAAATTGCACGCTTCTTTTCAGATGCATCTCGCTTAGACTTCTGAACTTGCTTTTTTTCTTAACCCAAATAGAAGTACTTACCGCTATCAAGTTCCATCTTGTTCAGATTGGTTCAGTCTTCCATCCTGTCAAGATATTTTTGAATCTTGACTATCATTCTGCATATTAGCTAAATCTCTTAGCTTTGTGTCTTCTGTCAATCAGGTAAGTATTTCATCCATTTCTCTAATCTATTCACTTTTAAATGTTATATAGTGCAAGGTAAGTTCACAACTCTGTGATACTAAACTGGTGACATCCTTCCAGAATGACACTGAATAATTAAGGACTATTCTTTGGATCTGGGTATGCAACAAATTGCAAATTTGCTTGCTGAGTTTACTTTTATATTTTCTGCAGGAATAGTGTGAGAGATATGTCAAGCATTTTGTTAAAACCTAGGTAAATTATAGTAGATATCCTTGATTTTCCAGTCTGGTAATCCTGCCAAAAAGGTGAGGTGAGTATGGCATGATGGACTTTCATGAAGTCATGCTGGCTCTTTGTGATCAGCTTTCCTTTCTAGATAGTCACTAACCATTCCTTCCATAATAAGTTCTAGAATTTTGTCAAGAATCAAAATCAGATCACTGGCTTGTGGTATGTCAACTCTGTTCTCTTCGTTTTATTGAAAATCAGGACATTTGCCCTTCTGCACTCCTGCAGCATCTCTCTCATTTTTTCATGATCTTTCAAAGATCACTGACCCAGGCTCAGCAGACACAGCTCTCACTTCTCTCAACATGTAAGGATATGATTTACCTGAGCTTGGTAACTTGATTTCATCAAAGGGCATCTCAGGATGCTCTTTTTGTGTCCTCACCCTGTTTATCAACTTTCTATTAGCCCTTTTTTATTTTATCTTTTCAAGTCCAAGGAAACAACTCCATTAGGGACAAAAAAAGGAAGAGTTATCTAAAGAGGTTGATGGGGATGCACAGCAAACTAATTCATCAGCTTAGATTTTTTAAAAGATGTGTACAGAAGATGGAAGTCAGGTCATGTAACAGGGATAAATGCAAAAGCTTGCTAAAGTCCTGGAAGACTCATATCAGGAATGTTACACCTCAGAATCAACAGAGGCTGGCAAAGAAAATAAAGGACTACCTCACACATTTTTAAAGTTATGTTGGGAAGAGATCAAAAACACAAAGGAAAAGGAACCACATATTTAAAAATATTAATAATAGCTCTTTTCTGAGGGCAAAGAATTAGAAATTGATGGGATGCCCATTAACTGGGGAATGGTTGAATAAGAAGTGGTATGTAGTTATGATGGAATACTATTGTGCTATAAGGAATGATAAGCAGGATGCTCTCAGAAAAACCTGGAAAGGCTTGCATGGACTGATGCAAAGTGAAATGTACTACATACAAAGCAACACAATATTGTAAAATGATCGGTTGTGAATGACATGGCTATTCTCAGCAATACAATGATCCAAGACACCCCTGAAGGACTTCTGATGAAAAATGCTATCCATCCCCAGAGAAAGAACTAATGTGTCTAAGTATAGATTGAAGCATAATTTTTTTTACTTTATTTTTTTTTGAGTTTTTTGGTCTATGTTTTCTTTCACACCATGACTAATATAGATATATTGCATGATTACACATGTATAACTTATATTGAATTGCTTGCCTTCTTAATGAGGGGAGTGGGGAGAGAGGGAGGGAGAGAATTTGGAACTCAAAATTTAAAAAAAATGTTGAAAATTGTTTTTATTTGTAAATGCAGGAAAAGAAAATACTCAAATAAAAAAAATTCACTGAGGAATGGAGGATGATAAAAGAAGGGATGAAACCACCACTCAGAGTGGATGGGATTTTGTTTCTGACATCAGGGAAAAGGCAAAGCCCATCAATTCATACTCAACTGCTTCTGTCTTGAAATGTGGAAAGCTTTTGAGTTCATTCTCTGTTAAGCTTACAATTTTAAAATTACTTTTTAAAAAAGAAAATCCAGGTTGGTTTGTGAGCTCCTTTTATATCCACTTTGTCTCTGTAATTCCTCTTTTCTTTTCCATTGGAGTTTGTGTGTGTGTGTGTGTGTGTGTGTGTGTGTGTGTGTGTGTGTCTTCAGAACTTTACCTGGGTTGTCTTGCCCTATAGATTTTAGTTCATGGGATCTCCCTGAGGCTTCCTTTGTACCCCTTGAAATTTGTTCTCTCAAAGCTAGGATGCACACTTGCCTTTACTTTCCCTAGCACAAATTGCAAAATAAAATGATCTCCCTACCCCCCGAGACTCTCATATCTCCACCCAGCAGTCAGTTCCTTCTTGGTGATTCGAAACATATTTACAATATCTCCTTGTTGGTACTTCTGCCTTTTAAATGATGAAGTGATGAGTAAAACAAGTCAAGAATGGATTAACTACTCTGTTTTTAGGAGTAGGGGAAAATGAAGGGAGGGAAGGCACAGAGACAGAGGGACAGCTATCCAGAACATTGAAGTCCCTGTTACAGCATACTTCCATGCCAGGCTTGCCAACTGTTTGCTGAACTCATTTATTTCTACTTTCTGTCCAGGTCTCCTGTACTATATTCCAATTTGTTGCTCTGCTCAGGCCTCAAATGATTTTCCCTAAATGTACTCTACCTTACTTTCTCCTCTTTGGTTCCCAGATTTCTTGACATGAATATATATATGGTTAACCTGAAAGGTTAATCCCTCTCCTTTATGTGCCCTGTTTTTTTTTAACATAAGATGTATCTTTTCTGAGGGCAGCTGCATGGCATTATGGATAGAATGCTGAGTATGGAATCAGGAAGACCTGAGTTCAAATATGGCTTCAGACATTTGCTTGCTGGGTGATCCTGGTCAAGTCACTTACCCTATTTACCTGAGTTTCCTCATCTGTAAAATGAATTGGAGAGGGAAATAGTAGACCACTACAGTATCTTTGCCAAGAAAATCCCAAATGGGGTCATAAGGTCAGACCCAACTGAAACGACTAACAACAACCGTTCCTGAGTTACACTCCAGCTACAGGCCTCATTCCACCAAGTCTTTGGGATACTTAGGAGCTGAAAGTTGTCTCTTTTGTGTTAGGCTTTGTTACCAATATCTTGTATATTTGTACATACGAAGTCATAGGATTTAAGTAGTTTGTTTCTTAGATGTTGTCTAGTCAATCTGCATGATAATGAGATTTCAAGTAAAGAGCTTATCCTGGGGCAGGCCTGGACTTGAGGTCCAGGAGAGCTGCTGATAGAAGGAAAAAAAAAGAGTTATCTGCACTAGTGACATCAGTAAAGATTTATTAAGCACCTGCAACAGGCCAGGCACTGGGCTAAGCACTGGGGATACAAAGAAAGGCAGAAACGCTCCCTGGACTCTAGGAGTTCATAGTCCAATGAGGGAGAGAGTGCATGCAAACAACTAAGTATAAGCAAAATACATAGAAAATAAATTGGAGTTCATCCATAGAGGGAAGGCATTCCTATCATTAAGGGGAGCCAGGGTCAAATTGTTATCAGTGGAAATTGTCTTTGATGCAGAGAAGACATTTGGTAATACAACTCCCAATCTGCAACAACGATATATAATATACCATGTTCTTTGGTGTCTATGCAAGTTTCGTTTCATATGCTAATCTTCTAACAGAAGGCAGTCAAGTATTAGTGACAGATTGATTGCTTCAATTTTCTAGAAAGGGTTTGTTAGGCCATTGATGGGGGTGGAGCCAAGATGGCAGAGTAGAAGGACACACCTCTAGAAGTTCTCCTTCCATAGCCCATAAAATACCTGTAAAAAATGACTCTAAACAAATTTGAGAGCAGCAGAAGCCACAGAATGACAGAATGAAAGAAATTTCCAGCCCAAGGCAGCCTGGAAGGCTGACAGGAAAGGTTTATCTCACCAGGTGCAGAGCAGAATGTAGCCTGGTGTTGGTTGCATTGTGGCAAGTACAGGACTGGAGTGGGCTTCAAGGCACCACTAGCAACAGATGCGGGTCCCACATTCCTCAACTCGCAAACTCCAAAGACAGCTTCAAAGGTCAGTGAGGAAGTTCTTTCACCTGGGTGAGAAGGGAACACAGCAGTCTAGTCCTGGGCCCCAGAAAGTGGCAGCTTCCATTGTTGGCGCCCTGGCCTAAAGACCCTGGGGGAGTTGAACAACTGATCTGAATCTCAGTCCTGAATGGTGGTGCTGGGGTGAGGAGGAGTACTGGCTGGTGGAGCTGGTGGTGGCTTTGGAGAGGGAATTCTACTCACAGAAAAGAGTGCTTATAGTTGCTCCCAGACCAGAGTGCATGTCAGGAGAGGAATAAATTTATCTCCCTTGATTGTGCCACATTGGAGGAACTGAGAACTTACAAGTCCCTAGAGTATACTCTCCTCTTGACAAAGAACTCAAAAGTCAATCAACTGTCTGGGAAAATGGGAAAAGGATAAGACAATAGAATGTTACTTTCTTGGTAAGCAGGTATTTTATTCCATCCATTTAGATAAGGAAGAACAATACATGCCATCAGAAGAAGACCTAAAAGTCAAGTTTTCTGCATCCAAAACCTCCAAAATAAATATATAATGGTCTCAGGCCATGGAAGAGCTCAAAAAGGATTTTGAAAATCAAGTTAGACAGGTGGAGGAAAAACTGGGAAGAGAAATGAGAGAGGTGCAAGAAAAGCATGAAAAATGGGTCAATACCTTGATAAAGGAGACCTAAAAGTGCTGAAGAAAATAACACCTTGAAGAATAGGCTAACTCAATTGGCAAAAGAGGTTCAAAAAAAAATGAGGAGAAGAATGCTTTCAAAAGCAGAATTAGCCAAGTGGAAAAAGAGGTTAAAAAACTCACTGAAGAAAACAGTTCTCTCAAAATTAGAATGGAACAGATGGAGGCTAATGACTTTCTGAGAAACCAAGAAATCACAAAACAAAACCAAAAGAATGAAAAAATGGAAGAGAATGTGAAATATCTCATTAGAAAAACAACTGATCTGGAAAATAGATCCAGGAGAGACAATT
>CM053774.1:92068241-92083620 GCA_028658325.1 Potorous gilbertii | reverse complement strand
CAATTTGAAGTCAACACTCTTAGGGAGGGACAGGATCAAAAGAGAGAATAGCAACAATGGAGGGCAGGATAGGATGGAGGGAAATATAGTCAGTCTTACACAACACATCTATTATGGAAGTCACTTGCAAAACTACACAGATATGGCCTATATTGAATTGCCTGCCTTCCCAAAGGGAATGGGTGGGGAGGGAGGGATGGGAAGAAGTTGGAACTCAAAGTTTTAGGAACAACTGTTGAGTATTGTTCTTGCTACTAGGAAATAAGAAATACAGGTAATGGGGAATAGAAAGTTATCTGGCCCTACAGCACAAAAGAGAAGATGGGGTAAGGGAAGGGAGGGATGATAGAAGAGAGGGCAGATTGGTGATAGGGGAAATTAGAGTGCTTGGTGTACTGGGGTGGGGGGAGGGGACCAATGGGGAGAAAATTTGGGAGAACCCAAAATTTTGTGAAAATGAAATGTAAAAAGTTAAATAAATAAATTTATATTTAAAAAAAGTTAGAATGGAGAAGATGGAAACTAATTATTTTATGAGAACCAAGAAATTCCAAAACAAAACCAAAAGAATAAAAAAATAGAAGATAATGTGATATATCTCACTGGAAAAACAACTGGAAAGTAGATCCAGGAGAAACAATTTAAAAATTATGGGACTACCTGAAAGCAATGATCAAAAAAAAAGAGCCCAGACATCATCTTTCATGAAATTATCAAGGAAAACTGCTCTGATATTCTAGAACTAGAGGGTAAAATAAATATTGAAAGAATTCATCAGTCATCTCCTGAAAGAGATCTGAAAAGAAAAACTCCTAGGAATATTGTAGCCAAATTTCAGAGTTCCCAGGTCAAGGAGAAAGTATTGAAAGTAGCTCGAAAGAAACAATGAATCCTGGCTGCTGCTGTGGAGAGTAAATTTGAAAATAAAAATCTTGTGGAAATGAATGTTGAAAAGTAAAAATAGATAAATAGGAAAAAAAGAAAGTGTTTAGTGTAAACTGTCTTTCCATGATATGGAGACTAGATATCACCCATGTAGCTCAAATCATCAAGTTATAGCTAGATTTATATATAGTGCTTTGATATGCAAAGCAAATATCTCATTATAGCTTCACAAGAACCTTTAGAAGTAGGTGCTATTATTAGCCCTATTTTATAGATGGGGAAACTGAGGCACAGAGCATTTGAGTGATTTTCCTAGAGTCACACAGCTTATAGGTATCTGCAGTATGATTCAAACCCAGGTCTTCCTTACTCCAGATCTACTGCTCCACCAACTTAATTACCTTTTCTTTTTGGGGGTGTGAGTAGAAGGGTTTCTGATAGAAATTTGTCTTGTAAGTGGTTTTATTGGTGTTTCATCTTTAGCTAAAAAAAAAGTAAAAAAAAAGCGAACATGTGACATGAACTCTGAAAAATACAATAGTCATTGTTGGAGGGGCTGTGGGAAGCACCTTATTAGAGCTATGAAAAGATCTAGCTATTCTGGATATCAATTTTGAAGTAATCAAGAAAAATGACTGTCTATATACTTTGAATCAGTGATTCAACTCTTGAGAATATACCTCTAGAAAAATCAAAGCCAGAAACAAAGGCAATTCTTGAGCGTATCCCCTGAGGAAAGACAAAGCCAGAAGCAAAGGTCCAGAACATACTAAAATATTAATGGCAGCACCATGTGGCAGTAAAGAGCAAAAAGTAGGTGCCTACCCATGGGGATATAACTGAAGAACTGATGGTATATGAATGTAATGAAATACTGTCATACACTTAGAAGTGGCAAAAAATGAGAAATGCAGAGATATCTATAAAGATTCTGTCTGACCTGATACAGAGTAAAATCAGCAAATTAAAGGGACTATAAACACAATAAGAATGTAAATGTAAAACACTTTAAAGGAAAGCCAAACTCTGAGGAACTGAGAGTCAGGTGCTAGAGAACAGGTCTTGGTTGGAGGTGGGGTTGAGGGGAGGTGGATTTACATTTATAAACCTTTGTACACATTAGCAACTAGCTGATGCAGTGGATAAGAGTGTTGGGCTTGGAGTCAGGAAGATCTGAGTTCAAATGCTGCATCAGACATTTATCAGCTGTGTGACCCTGGGCAAGTCTCTTAACCCCTTATCTTCCTTCAGTTTTCTCAAGGGTAAAAAGGGAATCATAATGCCACTTACTTCACAAGCTTGTTTTGAATGTTTTGAAATCAAATGAGGTAATGTATAGTGCTTTAATATTCAAACCAGGCATTATTTGTTGGATGAAGTTTCATTTGTTTTTTCTTTGTCACAAAGGAAAGTCTGATCTGGGAAAAGGGGGCGGTGAAATAAGTGAGGTCATTTAAATGGCATCAGTAAAATTTATTTTTTAGAAAAGAATGGGCAACATCAAACAGTATTGCTAAAGCTGAGAAAGTTTTCCCATTTTGCCTGTTTCACACGAGAGATTTTTAGATTCTCCTTCTCAAAATGTCTTTTGTTTTCCTGCCTAGATATTCTATGCGGTTCATGCATTTCAAGCCCGAAGTGAACATGAGCTCAGCCTCCAGGAATACCAGCGGGTTCACATTCTTCGCTTTTGTGATCTGAGTGGTAATAAGGAATGGTGGCTAGCTGAAGCCCAGGGACAGAAGGGATATGTGCCTGCCAACTACCTGGGCAAGATGACATATGCTTAAAAAGACAGACTCTTGGAGAATTGCTTCAGTTTTCTATCAAATCAAGTGATCAACTAACTACCTCTTACATATGTGACATGAAGGTACATCAAACACCAAAGAAATATTCATCCAGCTACTAAGACTGGTGCCTTGCCAGTTACTAAGGAGGTACTGGCAAGATGAGCTCATAAGTGCATCTGGAGGTGTATCAGTGCCGAAGTAAATACTAAACCAAAATTTAATGTAAAAATTACTGTACTCATTAACTTCATATTCAGCTTCTTCATGAACTTTTTTTTAACCAAACAGATTTTATAGGAATAATCTTAAGAAAGGAGCAATATGTCCTGTGGTAATTTTGAAAGACTGAAGATATATGAAGTAAGCTTTCCCCCAAACTGATTTATTTCTAGATTTCTAGCTGTAAAGGTGCCTAGAGAGCACATAGTCCAATCTTTCTCATTTTTCAGATGAGGAAACTGAGACCCAGAGAAGGGAAGTAATTTGTTCACAATCACAGACATACTCAAATTCCAGTAGGTTTGACACCTGGTCCAATGCACCATATTATTCCACCCAAAACATCAGAAATCAATAAAACATCCTCAATGTAAAAGTTATTGGGGTAAAGGATGAAAAATTAAAACATTGTTGCCCATATAAAGCAAATGAAGTCAGTGGATGCCTCATATCTTGTAAATTACTATACCTAGTGAAAAAGAGGGAACGTTTACTCTAAATTCCTTTTTCAGTACGTATACATGTACAATTATATGTACGCACACATGTATATGTGTGTGTGTGTGTGTGTATATGAACTATTTTTTTTTCCAAAATAAAATACTATTAGGGCTCAGCCTTTCATAATATTAACTCAGAGAAAGTAATAGTTCTTAAGCTGGTTTAATCAGAAAAGAATTCTCTGATTACTTTGTAAAAGTTTTTCATCATATTCTTTTCTATAAATATTTAGAAAATATGATGGCTTTAAATCTTAAACTTAAAAACTGATGAAACCTCAGTGAAAAACACTAGAGAATTTGGAAAAATTTAAATGAGAAAAAAATAAAATTAGTATTATGTTAAAGTGGTTTGAATATTACCTCCAAAGCTTGCTTACTATCTGTAAGACCTTAGGGTAACCACTCAACTTGCCTAGACTTCAGTTTCCTCATGTATAAAATAAAAAGATTAGGCCAAATAGGGCTCAGATCACTTCTAGCTCTAAGTCTACAATCATATAATAAATAGGTCTGTTTTTTGGGATTTCATCCCTATTTGACATACTTCATAGAAGTATGTTTTGGGAAAATATAAGATTTAAAAATCAATTTAAATTTGGCCACTTACTTGATGCTTTTATTTGACATACAATAAGTTTCATTGGCACAAAAAATTTCCTAAATGAATGTTAATTTTGAAGATTTGAATGATGCCAGCTCAAAAAATTTTAGTGAAATTCACTGGGACTATAAAATCTACTCTATCGCACATATACTTATAAGTTTCAAGGATCTGTAATTTTGTCAACATGGGTCCTCATTCCATTGACCCGAAACAGACCTCTAAGAGCAGCAATGATTGTAAAATTCATCTTCTGCAACCAGCCTGGCCCTGGGTCTTTTTGAACTTAGTTACATTGACCTTCAGATGACAAATATATCTGGAGTCTTTCAAACTTGGTACGATTTGCTTGAACTTGTGCTCTATGAGCATGACCTTTGAGAAGCCCGGGTCGTTCATGACACAATAAGGTATCAGGGGCTGATTTTGGTTGAGGTGCAAATGGAAGGATCCACAAAGCAAAATGAAAAAATGCATTTATTCCAAGATTAGCCTCAATCACAGTTAATAACCATGAAAATCTTGGAATTTCTTGATGTACCTTGAGCATCTCAATCTAATGTTGATATTCATATAATTTTAGAAGATTATATTATTAGAATGTTATGCATTTTACTTCAGGTCATTTGTATATTATACAAGTGTCTATTTTTATTTTTTTAAATTGAGATAAGGTACCAAAAAGAGATAATCTGCATGAAGATTAAGTAAGCCTTTTGTACAACTATATGACTTAATAAATATGATTTTGACTTTCAAGGGCATATAAGTTCAGGAATGCCTGAAAAAGAAGGTATAGTGAACATTTCAGTGACTGCCACTTCATTCTAATTTGGAGTACAGAATGGTGCTGTGGAGAAAGTGCTGAACTTGGAGTCAGATGACCTGAGTTCTAAATTCCAATTCAGATACTTAATAATTGTATGACCTCGGGAAAATCACTTAACTTCTTTGGAGCTCGGTTTCCTTATCTGTAAAGGGAGGGAATTGGACTAGATAGTATCTAAGGTCCCTTTGAGCTTCAGAGCTATGGTCCTACTACCCAAGCAAATCTTGAAGATATTTACTTATATATGTGTAAATGTATATAGTGTATGTCTCTATGTGTGTGTAAATGTAATATTTGTTTCTTTATTTTGTATCTCTTTAAAAATTAGTTGTGAATTTAGACCTAAAAATGAATGAATTGCTATATGAGAAGCAGAATTTTTGCAGGTATCTGTAATAGGACAAGTGCTTTGCTTATTCACATGCTCCAAGGATTGAAGCTTCTTGCAGACCCTTGGAGGTCCCATAGGTCCAGCATCCAAGTGATGAGTATGGCTGATCAGTACTTGAATGAAGCCATGGACTTCACATTTTCCACTGTGTTCATCAGCACGTATATTTGTTAAAGCATCACTAGAATCCTAGCATCCTAAGATTAGAGGTCATCTGATTCAACTCTTATTTGAAGCATGAATCATTGATATAAACCAAAAAAAAAGGACATCTTTACAAAATTCAGATTTTATAGCTAACTAATTTTACTTGTATTTCAAAGAATATTCCAATTTTTTCTACAAAATCTTAAAGTCAATCAATCAAGCAGCAAATAAGGCAACTAGGAGGAGCCATAATATACAGGATACTGGGCCTGGAGTCAGAAGGTCTTGAGTTCAAATTCGAGCTCAGACACTTACCAGCAGTATGATTCTGGGCAACTCACTTAATCTGTGCTTGTCTCAGTTTCCTCATCTGGTAAGGTGGGGATAAATGGGCACCTATCTCCCAGGGTTGTTATGAAAGTCTGTCACAGTAGCTCACATGTTAGCTTACATGCAAATAATTTCCCAGCCTAGGGGGATAGAAAAGTAAAATGGAAACACTTCCTGCCATCAGAGTTCACATTCAAATAGGAGAAATAATAGTTATATAGAAAACACACATAAAACAGAAGCAAGGTAATCAGAGGTGATAGGAGGCAGGTAGGGGGATGGTTCTTCTACTTTTGATTTTAATCTGTGTTAGTCATTGGTTTGTTTGACTGATAAGAGAAGATCTTTTGATGTTTTTAAGGTACCCAGATACTTCCAAATAAAGTACCATAACGTTTAAAACTATAACTGACAACATTTAGGAAAAGACTATAACAGGAAGGTTTATGTTTCTTTTTTTCAAACTTTGTAATAAACATCTCCTTTAAATGACTGCAGTGTTTGAGAAAAGATCCTCTAACCTTGATGTTACATAATTCTTTTCCATAACAAATAAGCAGAAAAGCAATATGATCTATTTAATGTTAACATTTAGTGACTGACACGGTAAAATGACAAACTTGAAAATTAAAAGACCTTTTATGTCTCTAATTAAATTTCCACAACTAAAATTTCAACAAATGAAAATTATGTCAGTAAGGCAAAAGCTTTTTTAAAAATTCACTTGCTTGCATGAGGGTTCAAAAAATTAAACAGAATGTGTTTCATTTGGAGAGCATCTCAATCTTATTCTCTAGTTCAAAAACTGTTCCATGGCGACTGAATTGTGTAGAAATGAAATAATAGTCCCTGTTAAAATACAGTGATGGTGGCTGGCATTAAATATTTGAAATGCCCTTGTTAATATGTATCCTATCCAAGTAAAATCTTTTAGCCTTTTGGAAATTAATGGTATATATCTGGACAAAATTATAATGAATACATAATTCTGGGAATTTATAAAAGTTGGTTATAAAAGTTCTAGAAGTTTCCATTTTAAGAGTAACTTATTTTCCTGTGTTAAAGCATATATTTCAAGCAAGCTATGGCAAAGATAAAGATTAATTTTTAATGACAAGGAAGCATTAAATGATAAATCTTCTTTGTTAAAATTATTCATGGATTGGCAACCGCCCTGCAGTAGGCAAAAATACAGTCCTGCATTCTCATAAGGTACAATTAGGTTTGTAGTAATTAATCCACCAAACATCTGTTAAGTATTTACTACAATGATAACTCAGACCAGGAAAACAAGTTTAATATAGACAAATTCTGGAAAGGAAGGTCTAGTTCAAAATCTAGTTAATTAACATAAAGCTAAAACAGTTTAAGGAAACTAGAGTGCTGGGTTAATGTTATAATGGTTTTCACTTGTGTTCATGATTTGTATACAACTAAATCAATTTAAATTATTGCACTAATAAAGATTTATTTTTATAAAATTGTGACTTATTTTGGTTAGGGTTGGCATAGCATTATCAGTGGTGTACTGGTAAATATTTAACCAACAGCTCTATGGGGGTGGAGAGGGATGTGCATTCAATGCAATTTTATATTTAGTATGCTTTATGAACATTTTCTCTATCAGTTTCTCAAGTTCAGAAATCAACAAAGCAATACATCAAGCCCTGTTCATAGTATTATGCTGATTCCTAGGGTATAAATGCTCACAATGAAAATTTAACAATTGGCGTTCACAAGCTGGTGTAAGCTGGCTCCAGCATATTCCTATTATAATTGTATTATCGTTTGGACACATTTAGATCGCATAAGGGTCATGAGACTATAGCAGTCATTAGACTGAATACGTTATCATTGGTAATGTAATCCAATCTTTTAATTTTTTGGAGGAGAGGATTTTAAAAAAAGACACCAAAATCAACCCTGGAGAATCAGAATGTTAAACCAGAATTGGATCTTAAAAGTCAAATTAGCAGTGCTTTTAGGCCCCAAGAAACCTATACAAAACTCCTGAACCAAATTAAAATGTAACTGGAAAATATTTAACAAATAAACAAAAATACCACACAATATGGATAATGTTGATTTGTAGTTTTCAAAGTCAATATGTAGCCAGCAGGGATACATTTTTATTTGAGTTGGACATCAATGATTTAGAGAATTCTCCAGACCCTACCACCATGCAGTCAGTCAGTAAACATTTATTAAATGCTTACTACCTACCAGATACTGTGTTGAGCATTAGGAAGCCACAAAAGGCAAAAGCTCTCAAGGAACCCCAGTTTACATGCAAACAACTACATACAATAGGATAAATCACAAATGATCAGTAGAGTGAAGGCACTGGCACTCAGGAAAGATTTCTCATTGATGATGAGACTTAAAGGATGCCCAGGAAGCCAGGAGGAGGAGGGAGAGTATTCTAGGCATGGGGAACAGTCAGTGAAAATGGCCTGAGTTGAGAGATTTGAGTCCCTTTCACAATAGGAGTGTCACTAGATTGCAAAGTATACGGTCTAAGAATAAGAAGGGGCCAAGTTGTGAAGGGCTTTGAATGACAGAGCATTTTATATTTGGTCTTGGGGAGATGATAAGGAGCCAGTGGAGTTTATTAAATTATTAAATTAAAGGATAATGCTACAGAAACCTGAAGAGAAGAGAGTATCAAGGGAATGTTCAAAAGTGTTAAAGACTGCAAAAAGGTCAAGGATGAAAAGCGAAAAAAGATTACACAGATATATTGAAACTCTCACTTTTCTAGGAATAATCTTGTTGTGGGAGAATTACTTCTTCCTTCCTCTTCTCTCCCTCACCTTATTTACTGCTATAGCTCTTGTGCCCTCATTGGTGTGATTCCCATTTACACAGAAATAGCCACTCACACACCTAACAACTACTGACTTAACAATAAGGCAAAGCAAGAAAAAGAGATCACTACATTACAGGGCACTCAACATATAGCAAAATTAGGAATAGCGTGATTCCCATTTACACAGAACCAGCCATTTACATACTTAACAACTATTTACTTAACAATAAGGCAAAATACGAAAAAAAATTACTACATTACAGGCACTCAATAATAACAGAATTAGGAAAAATCAATGTCAAGTCCACATATAAACTTAATGTTTAGTTTCATTTAGTATCAATGGGAAAAAGTAGGCACACACGTAAATATTTCATGGAGGCACACAAGTGAGGAAAACCCATGGACCTTGGGTAACTTACTTTCCTGGGCTATAGAGCTAACCATTCAAGAACATTTGAACCATATGACACCACATTAAGATTTTAAGATTTTGGGACACTCTGTATACATGTTTTGACCAGGATGGATATACATGAGGTGACTCCGCTATTAATCCGCATGGAAGTTTGATTTATTCCATTTCCATTCTGCACTAGTTTGCCCTTTTGTAGGCAACTTGATGAACTCCCGACCCCTACATTCACTCCCATTCTGGGAGCTCACCATATCATGCCAAACTTAGTGTGAACATTTGATGGGCTTTAACCAACTGCAGCTCAGAACTATAGAGCTCAAATGATCCATCAGTCTCAGCTTCCCCAGTTTAACAGATATTATGTGTATAGGCATCACTCTCAGCTTACTTATATTTTTTTAAATGGGTCACTCCTTTAAGTACATTTCCTGATATATCTTGCGTTGTTTCTTTTTTCCCTTTGTATTGCTTCTGGAACATTAACTGTTTTAATTGCTCTATAATGTCCGTTATTAGTGATATGCTTTGATAACTGAAAATGAGTTTTAGGAAACTTTGAACATAAAAAGAACATGAGTAAGAATAAGACAAAATGAACAAAAAGAATTTGTAAAAAGCTTTCATAAGAAAGACTGGAGCTAGGTTTTAAAAAATTATTTTAAAATTCTGAGAAAATTAGAAAAAAAATGACCAGTATGGAGAAGAGAAAATCTGAAAGGATCAATATTAAGCCACTAACAGTCATATTGGTGGCTTATGACAAAACTGTAGCTAAGGCAAAGTAGAAATAGAACCTCTAAAAATAAGGCAAACATTGAGAGCAGTAGAGCTTCCAGAACACAGAATACCAGAATCTAAGAACTGAAAGGGATTTAAGAGGACATTTTATCTAATTTGTTACCTGAAAATAATCCTTTCTGTAACATCCCTGGCAAATGGTTATCCAACATCCACTTGAAAACCTCTCCTGATGAAATTTAGATCCCACTACCTCTTTGATGCAACATTCTTTAGAGACAGGGATAGCCTTGTGTAATTATGGACAATTCAAGTTGTTGGGCAGTTTTCCCATTCATGTGGTCAAAATTGGCATCTCAGCAACTTCCAGTGGGACCTATTAGACAGAAGGCCAACCTTAAAGTCAGGAAACTATAGATTCAAGTCCTACTACAAGCACTTAGTAGCTGTGTGACCTTGGGCAAGTCATTAAATCCATCAGGGTCCTAGGTAGGTAATTTACAGATTACAAGAGTTGCTAATCAGCATATATTGAGAAGCTCCCTATACTAAGTTTCCCAAACTGAGAGAAAGAAAAATGCAAACATAATTTCCTATCTCTTTCTCCTAGCATTCTATCCTCTGGGGCCAAATAGAATAAATATAAATCTTTTCCCACAACTCAGCTCTTCACATAGTTGAAGACCACTATCTTCTGAAAGGTCTTTTCTTCAGATAAAAATCAAAGTTTCTTCCACAAATCCTATATGGGACAGCCAATTTCTGTTAATTTTCCTTTGGGCATGCTCCATTTTTATCAAAGTTCCTAAGGACTAGTGGTAGTGATGCTAGTGAGACCAAAAAAAGAGGGAAAAAAGAATCAATGAAACGTTTAAAAATAAAGAGAACTGAAATAAATACAAAAGAGAATGTATACAAGAGGGGTAGTGCTCATGCTACCCAGTTCAATTTAATACATACTTTACAAAAACTTGAAAGATTCACAGTATCATATAAATTCCTTTTCAGTCCTTTGTATATGGAAACATTCATGTTTGTTAAATTCATGATAATTAAAGAAACTAAATGTCCTGATATATTTTGATAAAAAGCAAAAGAGTTAACTAATTGATTAAAAAATATAATTCATGACTATGTTCCATATGTGTGTGTTACACAATTGATTCTAAAAGTTACCAAAATTCAAATGCAACAATTGATCTAAATTGTATCATTCTATTGCTAATTTTAAAAAGGGTAAATTATAGTGGTGGTATTGACAAATTGAAATTAAGTAAGAAAAAACTGAGATATAAACAAAGAAATACTCAAAATGCCTGGGCATTTAGAAAATTACTCATTTTATAGTAAAATTTGTAAAGAAATAGCTTAGTTTTGTAGGACTAGATTAAAAACTAGTAAGAGAATAAGAATTTTTTACACTCCATTATCAGAGTGATAAAACAAAAAGATCAAGAAATTACATTAAAATAATGTAGTAACTGAATTTAACAAATATACAGTGGGCACATAGAGAAAACTCAATGTTTCCATTGAGTAAATGATGTTTTTTCATGCATACATAACAGATATGTAAAAATTGACAATGATGGATCATAAAGAAGAGGAAATCAGAAAATTAGAAATTTTTTTATTTTGCATTTATAGATCATAATGCAATAGTCAATGAAAATAAGGATAACTTGGTGTAGGTCCTTTATAAAAAATAACTGGCTAAACAATTTATTGAGCAAGAAAAGAAATTACAAAAACAATAGGAAAATAAGTTATTTGAAAGATAATGACAATGTATATGATACTAGTCAAAATTTATGAGAGGTGGCCTAAGAAGTATTGAGATGTCGACTGATAGCCCTGAATGTCTGCTATGTCAATAAGAAAGAGGCAGGATAACTTACTGAACTAAGTGTATACTTTAAAAAAAACCCCACTAGCAAATCATTGTGAGAGAAAGGAGAGGAATAAGCAAAATAAGATTAAAAATGAGAAATTTCTCCAAAAGACAAAGCTAAGATCTGTTTTTTTTTTAAAGATCAAAAAACTATACATAAATAGCAAGCTTAATAAAAGTAAGAGAAAGATCCCAATTATCAAAATTAGAAGTGAGAACGTGGAGTTCACAATCAAAAGAAAAATCCAACATATTCATTAGAGCTGCAAGTAACTCTATTCAAATAAAAACACCTAAATTAACAAAATAAGAATCAAATAGCATGAAGAGACCAATCTCCGAAGGAATCAAATGTCTAAGCCATTAAAAATCTACCCTGAAGAAAGTCACTAAGACCAAATGGATTTTACAAGTAAATTTTATTAAATTTTAAAAGAACAAGTACTTCTGTACCATAGAGAATATTTCTAAACACAGAAAAGAAGGTACTCTTCTAAGTTCCTTCTTTGAACAATATATAGTTTCATTACAGAAACTGGACAAAGAAAAGTAAAAAAAAAATTATTGACCATTGAGTTAAATGTTGAAACAAAAATATTAAATATGTTGACAAATAAGACATAAAATATATTAAAGAACATTGTCCATTATGACCAAGTAGTTCTTATAATTGAAATTTAAATAGGGTCTTTAACAACTCTGTGGTACCACTTCATATCCATGAGATTGACTAACATAACAGAAAAGGAAAATGGCAAGGGGTGTGTGTGTGGAAAAATAAAGACACTAATGAATGCATCATTGGTTGAACTTTGAACTAGTTCAAACATTCTGGAGAACAATCTGGAGCTGTGCACAAAGGGTTACAAAACTGTGTATATCTTTGGACCCAGAGTACCTCTACTACTTCTATATCCCAAGGAGATCAAAGATAAAAGAAACAGGACTTATATGGACAAAACAGTTACAGCAAGTTCTTTTTGTAATGGCAAAGAGTTGGAAGATGAGAGGATACCCATGAATTGGGGTATGACTGGACAAGTTATTGCATACAAATATGATGGAATGCTATTGTGCTGTAAGAAATGAAAGGGATAGTTTCAGAAAAAAAAAGTTAGGAAGATTTATGTGAACTGATGCAAAGAGAAGACCAGGAGAACAACTTACACAGTAACAGGCATAATGTTATAATAACGAATTGTGAAAGACTTAGTCACTCTGACCAATATAGTGATCTCCTCCAAAGGACTTATGATATATAATGATATCTATCTCCAGATAGGGAACTGACAGTCTCAGAGTGCAGATTGGAACTTCTTTGTTTTTCTTTTTTTAAATTTTCCTATATTTTTTTTAACATGACTAATGTGGAAATACATTTTGCATGACTTCATATGTATAATATGTATCATATTTCTTGCCTTCTCAATGGGATAGGGATTAGAAGGAGGGAGAGAATTTGGAACTGAAATTAAAAAGAAAATTAAAAATAAAAGATGGTTTCAAAATAGGAAACCAATGTCATGTAAATAAGTCAAAAAATACTTAAAATGATGCTGTCATCAGAGTGATAAAATATAGCATCTCTTTGTACTGAAACATTAAAAATGCAAAAATAATAAATTTATAGGATTTTTCCTTTCCTTAACACAAATAAAACAGTACATTTGAATCTATGAGCTAATATAACTGCAAAACATGAAAGGCATTCCTAGGAAAAAGAGGTATAAAACAGGACCATCCACTCTTGTTATTTCTATTGGACAAATTCTTAGACGTTATTTAAAGCAAGAAAACCTAAAAAACAAAACATGAAAAAGAAAGGAATAAGTATTGATAATGAAATTAAAAATACTGGCAGCTAGGTGGCAAAGTGGAGAGAATAATGGCCCTGGAATCAGAAGGACCTAAGTTCCAATATGGGCCTCAGACACTTACTAGATGTGTGACCTTGTGTAAGTCCCTTTACCCTATTCACTTTAGTTCTTCATCTGTGAAATGAGCTGGAGAAGGAGACAGCAAACCACTTTAAGTATCTTTGCTAAGAAAACATCTAATGGAGGCCTGAAAAGCTGGACATGACTGAAACAATTCAACAAAAATTTATACATGATGTGACTATATGTCCAGGATACCCATGGCACTAAACAGAAATTGTCCTAATAAATAACTACAGAGAAGTAGGAAAAGGGAATTATGCAAAAAATTATTTGGATTCCTATGTTCCTTAGGACTAGGAGGAAGATCTCTTGGACGTAGAGATTTTAATACTAGGATAGGGTTAAGATTTTAAGCCCCAAGGGAAGTGTGTGAAGCGGGGTAATAGATAAGCAATTGAGAACTGCTTATTTTCAGAAACTTAATCTTGACTCCTTGATTGGCTGAAAAGTTCACTTTTACAATATATTAAGACCATATGAAAAATGTTTGAATTTCCTAGTAATCTCTTGAAAAATGCAAATCGAGATAGCCTCAGGATAGTAATATGTATCCACAAAATTGGAAAAAGCAGCCAAAAAAAATATAAAATTCATTGTTGGTGGGGGTGGGGTTTGTGGGGAATACAGACACTCTATATTGCTGGTGGAACTAGTACAAACATTTTGGAGAATAACGTGGTAAACATGAGTCCCAAAACTGATTAAATCTTCTGATTAGCATGGTGCATCTGAATTTGATCAGAGGAACTTAATTCTAATCTTGGCTCTATAGATTACTACTTGTGTGATTATGGTCAAGTCATTAACTTTTGAGCCTTAGTTTACTCATTTGTAAAATGAAAGTTGTCCTAAATGACTTTTGAGTTCCATTTAGTTTCCATCCTATGAATCTCCTTAATTAGATTTTATCCCAAAGTGATTAATGTGAAGAGGTATATTATATTTGTCCAAACAATTCAGTTTTCTCATGGGGAAGAAACCACCTCTATGTTCAGTGATTAAAAACTGGTTGATTTAGTAGTACCAGAGGAGCTGCATTCAAATCTTTCTAGTCCTTAGTTTTGTCATTTGTAAAATGAAAGGCTTGAACTTGCAACTCTGAGGTCCCTTCCAACTCTGTGGTATATTGAAGAAATGGGGTATTTTGACGTATTAAAAATGAGACACATAGGAAGCCTACACAGTTGTATATTTTTATGAAGAAATAAAATCAGAAGAATGAGAGAAGTAGCATATATTTACAACTATTTAAAAACAAAGACAACAGAGCTTTATAACAAATTGGTTTGTCTATTAGTATTTATGAATGTTAAATTTTAATAAATTAAAATTAATTTGTTAAATTTAATTATTACAATTTTAAATAACTTTTTGAAATTATATTCAAGTATATAAATCAACCAACTTTGATTAGGCATCCACAATGAGCCAGGCATGGTGGACACAAAGTCAAAAATGAGACCACTCCTGCTCTCAAGGAGCTAGCATTATATTAAGAGTCTTAGAAAGTCATGATTGGGAAACTGAAAAGCAGTTGAGCAGAAATTAGACTGAAGATTATTTTTAACTATATTTCATAAAGCTTAAAGTAGACATGTGGACTGAATTTAAAAGGTCATTCTACAAACATAAAAATCAGAAAAGAAAAAAATTAGGCACTTTCCATAAATTTGCTTTGGGAAGAATCTTTCATTAAACGAGATATGTAGTCCCACAAGATAAAATTGCTAATTTCTTTTTTTTAAATATAATTTATTTATTTATTTAACTTTTTACATTCATTTTCACAAAATTTTGGGTTCCAAATTTTCTCCCCATTGGTCCCCTCTCCCCACCCCAATACACTGAGCATTCTAATTTCCCCTATCACCAATCTGCCCTCTCT
>CM053774.1:92030411-92067741 GCA_028658325.1 Potorous gilbertii | reverse complement strand
TCTCTCTCATTTCTCTTCCCAGCTTTTCCTCCACCTGTCTAACTTGATTTTAAAAATCCTTTCTGAGCTCTTCCATGGCCTGAGACCATTGGATATTTATTTCAGATGTTTGGGATACAGAGGCCTTGACTCCTATGTCTTTACCTAATGGTAAGCAGTTTTGTTCCTCGTCAGAGAGGAAGCTTGGAATCATTTCTTCACCAAGAAAATAACCTTCTATGGTCTTATTTTTTTTCCCTTTTCTGGGCATTTTCCCAGCCAGTTACTTGACATCTGAGATTCCTCTCTACCCCTGGCCTAGATCCACCCAGTTAGTGCTTGGGGTCTGAGATTCAAATGCTGTTCCCCAGCCTCCGGGCTTTTGGCAGCAGGCCTGGCTGCTATTCAATGGGAGCTTAAGTTCTAGTGCTCAGGTGGGAGCAGTGCTGCCTCCCAGCCTCAGTTCCCTCAGGGGGTTTATGCGGAGACCTTCTGTAATGGAGCTCCTGCCTGCTCTGGGAGCTTCTGGCCACCCTCTGCCTCTGCCACTTCCTCCCGAAGGGGCCTGAGTTATGGAGACACCCCACTCCCCTCTCAGCCAGCCTAGAAGTGTCTCTCACTGACCTGTAGTGCCTGTGGGTGGAAGGACCTTTGTGGCTGCCAGAGATTCCATCCCTGAATCTTGCTTGTATCTGCTGGAACTGCTCCTCTTGGTGCCGTATGGCCAAGGAAGGGCTTAGCTCCACTCCCATTCTGTGCGCAACGGACCTTTGGGATTGGTATTTCAGGGCTCTCTGGAACGGACATCTCCTTCACTGGGTTGCTGCGTGGCTTCCACTGCTCCAGAATTTGTTGGGAGTTCTTTTTAGAGGAAATCCATGGGCTGTGGGTTCGGAGGTAGCATATGTGAATCTTTCTACTCTGCCATCTTCGAGGTAGGCACTCAAAATTGTTAATTTCAATGACATGAAATTGAAAAGCTTTTGCACAAACAAAATTAAGGCAGTCATGCAAGGAAATCATTAGGAGGAAATAAATTTTGCCTCAAATACATTTAAGATAAAGAACTATTCCTCAGCGGATAAGTGGTCAAAGGCAATGACCAACAGTCCTCCAGAGCTGCAAATCCAAGTCCATCATTTTACATGCTGGTAAACTAATATTGATGGAGTAGAAGAGACTTGTTTAAGGTGCCCCAAGTAGGAATGAACAGAACCAGGATTTGAGTCTGACTGTATGTATGTTCAGTATTCCTCTTTACATTACACTTTTCCACACCTGCCAAGTAATTCACAGTCCCTAAGAATTATTCAGGTTTGTAGTTTCTGAATGAAAGCCAAGAAAGATAATCCATTTGGAAAACAGTGACCAAACTAAACCTTCTTTAATGAACAAAAACTATACAAATGTGTATCCTCTGACAGTCTCAAGAAGAGAAAGTAAGAGAATTTTTAGGGAGAAGCAGCATGTTGTAAGGGGGCTTGATTTGGGGCCAGGAAGATACAGGTGTAAATTCTGTTGCTAACCCCTGACAGACAGCTATGTGACTGATTCTCTGAGCCTCAGTTTCCTCATTTGTAAAATGGCCTCTGAAGTCCTTTCCACCTCTAAATAACAAATATTCTTTGAATATGATTCAAAGTTTAAGCAATCTTACTTTGCCACAATAATTATGAGGAAAAAAGATCAAATACTTCAGGTTAATAGTTTCTCATTCTTGTCAAAACTTCAGCAATGATGTACGTTTTAGCCATAAGTGATGCAGTCTCCCCACACATCCCCCAAATACCCTCTCATGACAAATCGCAGAGTATGAGGGTATAACAAGGAGAAATAGAGGAAAGTTCACCAGCACACTGGCTAGTCCTTGTAACTTGTCTCTCAAGAGTTGTTTGGAGGGTTTTCAAGGAGATGAATATAATTCTTGGCCCTTTATCTTTAAAAAAATTTTTCACTGACTGTATAAGCTATCCTAGAGCCACTGAAATTCATGAAATTTTTATTAAAAATTCTAGCCAATTTTAACAAAATTAAAATATATTAAAAGTTGATAAAAAATTATCTTCATAGTTTTATCAAAGATTTTCTGAAAAGAAACAATCGGACAGCTTGGCCATGTAACTTTTTATTAAACAAAACATTAGATTGTTTTTATCTTCAGCACAGGGTAAGATAAAAACCAATGCAGCCAGGCTATTTCTTCAGTTTCTTTTGAGCAGCCTTCTTCTTGACCATCTGTAACCGCTTCATTGCATTGAGCTGCGACTCCTGGGAAGTTGGACCCTTGAGGGAGGATGATGATGGGGTGCTACTAGGCTCTGAGCTGCTTTTAGTGGTGCCTCCACTCGCTCCAGCTGTTCCACCACTCCCATTCCCACTGCTGAGTTGGCTGTTTCCTCCTGGAACTAAGCTACTTGGGCTGGGAAGGCCAACTTTACTCACATTGTCACTACTAACAGAGCGACTGAGGCCAGTTTTGCCTAAAGTTAGAGGAGGCAGAGGTTTCAGTGATACAGGAGTGGTACTGCTTGTAGGAGAAGCTATTTTGGAACCCAGGGCAGCTTTAGATGTGGTGGCCAGTCCAGTTAAACCCACTGCTTTCTGGTTGGCTGAGGAGGTGGCAGGTTTCCCACCAGCGTTCTGTGTTGTTGAACTAAGCTTGGCTGTTGAAGGTCCAGCAGAAGAGGTTTTGGCTGCAAAAGCTGCCCATCCTGTTAGGCCACTGGGTGCAGAGGAGGAAACACTTGAATTGGAAGAGTTTCCTGAAACCACTGTGGATGGCTAAAAAAAAATTAAACACTGTATTAGAACAGACATTCCTCAAGTCCTTTAAGAAAATATAATCCCTATATTTTTCGAAGTATAGGAAACATGTTAGACTGTTAAAATTGGGCCCAAATATAAGGCATATGGCAATGAAACAATTTTAAAAATAAACAATTAAAACAGACCAGAACTTATAAATCTGAGTTGCCTCTTCCATAGTGATTATGTACATTACGTGTGTGAATATATGCAAGTGTGTGTGTTACCTTGTGCTATCAAATAAGGAAGTATGGGGTTCTTACTCTTAAATGAAGGTTTTTATCAGCTTTTTGGAGGTAGAACTGCTGTATCCCTGACTTGTACCCAGATTCCTGTTTCATTACAATTTCTTCCATTAACAGAGCTGGCCAAATTAAATATCTCTGAGTGTAGACAACAAAACCACGTAGAACTCAGCATGAACATTTATTTCTGCATCCACAGCATATAATTCCTTCAATGGAAATCCACAATGGCATTCTTACCTATCCCTGCTCATTTTTCAAAAGTTCCTCCCAAGCCATAAAACAGTTTAATGAAAAACAATCCTGGCACAGAAAAAAAACCCAGTGATATTTGCTTTGTCTAAAATAGCAAGGAATGCCCAGAGACCTGAAAAAACATATTTCCTTTAAAGCTGGCTTCATAACATCTGTTTGAGAGCACTGTTTTGTTACAAAATTATTTAGCATTTTATTTTTCCCCAATTACATGTAAAAACAATTAATAATCATTTTTTAAAATTCTGAGTTCCAAATTCTCTTCCCTCCTCCCTCACTGAGAAGGCAAGCAATTTGATAAAGGTTATACAAGTGCAGTCATGCAAAATTATTTCCATGTTAGTTATGTTGCCAAGGAAAACAAAGACATCCCCACTTTCCCCCTTGCAAAAAAAAAAAAAAACCAAGAAAAATTAAGCAAGCTTAAAAAAGTACACTTCCATCTGCATTTATATTGTATTAGTTTTCTGATGATGTATAGCACTTTTCATCCTAAGTCCTTTATAACTAACTTGGATCATTGCATTGCTGAGAATAGCTAAGTCATTCACAAATGGTCATCATACAATAAATATTGCTGTGGCTGAGTCCTTCCCTGCCTACTTCGCTGTTTTATAAGATAGAGTTCTAAACCCAAGTAAATATATATCTTATTCCCTCTTTAGCCAGTTCTGATGAGATTAAGGTTTGTATGCTGCCTCACTCCCCACTGTGCTCCAACTTCCTTCCCTCTATAAAAGTTTTCATACCTTTTATGTGAGATAATTTACCCCATTCTACCTCTACCTTTCCCCTTCTCCCAGTGCATTCCTCTTTCTCATCCTTAATTTTATTTTATTTTTTGGATAATCATCCCATCATATTCAACTCACACTTATGCCCTCTATGTATTCTCCTTCTGCCTAAGGAAAAATGTTTAGGTGTAACAAGTATCATTTTCCCATGTAGGAATGTAAACAATTTGGCCTTACTGAATGCCCTCTGATTTCTCTTTCATGTTTACCTTTTTATGTTTCTCTTGAATCTTGTATTTGAAAGTCAGATTTTCTATTCAGCTCTGACCTCTTCATTGGGAAGGCTCTCTTTCACTGAATGTCCATTTCCCCCGCAAAGGGATTATACTCTTTTGCTGAGGAGGTGATTCCTGACTGCAGTATCAGTTCTTTAACTCTCTGGAATACCATATTTAAGCCCTCCAAACCTTTAATGTAGAAACTGCTAAATCTTGTATTACTCTTTCTGGTTCCAAGATATGTGAATTGTTTCTTTCTGGCTGCTTACAATATTTTCCCTTGACCTGGGAGCTCTGGAATTTGGCCACAATCTGCCGAGCATTTTCATTTGAGGATCTCTTCCAGGAAGTGATCAGTGAATTCTTTCAGTTTCTACTTCACTCCCTGATTCTAAACTCTCAAGACTGTTGTCCCTTGACAATTTCTTGAAAGTGACATCTAGGCTCTTTTATTCATCATGACTTCATGATGAATGCTGAACAATTCTTAATTCACCTTTCCTGGATCTACTTTCCAGGTCAGCTGTTTTTTCCAATGAGTTATTTCACATTTTCTTATATTTTTTTCATTCTTTTGATTTTTTTCAAATTGTTTCTTGATGTGCCATAAAGTTATTAGGTCAAATTAGCTGGTCTAATCAAATTTTTAAGGACTTATTTTCTTTACTGAGCTTTTAGACCTCTTTTTTGATCTAAACAATCTACTTTTTAAGAAGGTCTTAATTTTTGTACCTCTTTTTCATCTGGCCAAATCTGCTCTTCAAGGAATTCTTCTCATCACTGGATTTTTGTGCCTTATCCTATTTGGTCGACTCTGCTTTTTAAGGTGTTATTTTCCTCAGTGTGTGTGTGTGTGTGTGTGTGTGTATATATATATATATTTGTGCCTCCTTTACAAAGCTATTGACTCTTATTTCATGGTTTACTCACATCAGTCTCATTTCTCTTTCCAATTTTTCCTCTATCTCTCTTAGTTGATTTTTAAAAACCTTTCTGAGCTCTTCCAGGAATTTTTAGGCCTGAGATCAATTCACATTTTCCTCTGAGGCTTTGGACACAACAGTTTTGACTGCTGACTTCTTCTGGGTTTGAGCTGTGCTCTTCCCTTTCACCACAGTAACTTTCTGGGCAGAATATTTTTTGATTGTTTTTCCAGGCTGTTTCTTGACTTTGAATCTTGTGCTTAAAATGGGGTTTTGTTTTCAGGGTGTGGGGAGCACTGTTCCAAGCTTTTTTTGTACACCTGCTTTCAGAGATAATTCTAGGGACCTTTAAATGGCATAAACTAGACAGAGGATGCTCACTGCTCTCCTGGCCTGTGCTCTTTTTCACTCTTTCTCAACCTGGAATTGTAACCAGGGTCCCAGTTCTCCTGTGACTACAAATTCTAGTCCGTTAGTATTCCTTCTGGCACTGGCACTGGAACCCAGATCCAAGTATGGGCAACACAACAGAGGCCTGCCTCCTGGCACAGCTAGTGCTGAACTGTGCTCCACGTTCACTCTGGTCCAAGAGACCTTTCCCACTGACTTTCTAAGTTTTCTTGGACTAAAAAATGGTTTCACTCCATCCTTTTGGGGGTTCTGCCACTTCAGAATTCGTAATGGATAGCTATGTGGAGGGGAATTTAGGAGAACTCAGGCATGTCCTGGCCTCTTCTTTGCCATCTTGGACACACCCACACTGTTATATTTTTAACCACTGTGATCAATAATTGAAACTAAATCTACACCGAATGCTTTGTACGAGGGAGAACAATGACTTCAGTTCACCAAGTGTGACAAGTGCCAAGATTATTACAGTAGCTTTATAGGACAACAATATCACAAGATTATCAAAGGAAGTACTTGCTTCAAGTAAACAAGAGAGTCACAAAGGAACACGTAGGTCATCAGAGAACAAATTAGTATAGAAATCCAAAGACAGGTGTAATAAACTTAGGATTTTCAGCAAAAGCAAACCTAATATTTTTTCCTTTAAAATAAATCATCAGTCATATGGCAAAATAATCCCTTAATAAACTTCATAAAATGCAGCCTATTTGGAGTAATTAAAAAGAGCAGCATTGGGAGGTACAAATTAAGAAGCCAGTCCTTCAGACTCAGTATTTATTCTGATGACTTGCAGTTACCTAGCCCGGCTATTCAGCTGGACAACAGATGGTCCCTCACACAATCAAGATGCAGGCAATGAAAACAATGGAGGTAAAAACATTCTCTTCATTGTTTCCAGGAAGATAGATTCCCCCCAAGCTGTTTAAACTTAAAACATTTTCTTGGCTCTTGTCCTACTGTGTGTAAATGAGAACAAAATGAAAATGAACTGGCCTGATGAATTCACTTTCACTTGTCTGCTCTTTTTACCATTTCATGGGAGGCCCCAGCCCCACCTTAAAGCAACAACAAAAATCTAGTCAAAAATGGAACAAAGAATGAAGAATGTTTAAAAGAAGTACTTTTAGAGATCTTCCGTTAATAAAACTATTTCAAATACTTTATTAATATATTTCCTATCTCAGTCCTAACAGAATCTCTATTCCACTTAGCCTATCAAAGTCCTAGAAAAATGGAAGAAATTTCATTGTTTTGTTACAGGAGGTATTAGTCAACTTTACAGTCAGAGACATAACAAGATATTTCAATAAGGAATTGTCAGAAATATTTAAATAGGCATATAGAATTTACAGGTATTTTCTGCTAAGAATCATGTAACAATTAATTTAAGTAAAGATTCTAAATTTTTTATTCATTACTCAAAGATTTCATGTTGTATTTTTCACAATTTTTGCCTTAAGTAAATGATGTGAATGCAATCTATTTTAGAAGTGAATAAATTTAATACAATTAATTGCCAGCTTTTGAGGGGGTGACATTCCTAAGAAAACAGCAGCAGAAAGTAAAAAATGTGAATGTATATATATTGAACCTACGGGAAATAGGGGGTTACCTGTGACCACCAAAAACTGTAATCTTTTACCAGAGACTGTTGATAATACTTTTTTCCATAAAATTCTTTATAACAAAAGATTAATTCTGATAATATGTACCAGTAGCACAGTAGTTGGGAAATAACCCACAAAATGCAGGGGAGAGGAGAGGCAATGCCTGATGGGACTGGGAGGGCAGGGATGGCAATGTCAGGAGAACCGTGAGTAAAAAAGTGAAAAGGGTAACCTGCCATCTTTGATCTCCCATTTGGCTCTGTGATTGACGTCTTCCCCAATGAAAAGCACGTGCCTTGGGTTTAGTCCCCACTCCCAGTCTATGCTTCTCCACCTTGAGTAGCTTGGCTGACTTGCCAGGGGCAGCCTGGCCTGCTCCTCGGCCACTCTGTGCCAGATTGAGCCTGGCCTAATTGGCAGAGGGGGTGACAGGGACAGTTGTTCAGCTGAGCAAGAGGCAAACATGCACAGTTGCCAATGCAAAAGTGAAAAGGAGATGACTAATAAAATTAATTACAAGAAGGTTTGAAGTTGGGAGAGTTAAATATATGAATGTGGAGGATTGATTGTATATAGCAGCCCATGAAATTAATTATGCTTGCCTGTACCAATATGGATCAGAAATCAATATGGAAGTCACATCGATATCAAAATTATCAACTGTTATGGCTTTTTTTCTTTACAGTGAGAGCACAAATATCAACTAACCAGTGGCCCAATACATCAGAATTACTTACTAATACATTTTTTAAAAGCTAGATTTCTTCATATATTTTCAACCATTTTAGGAGTTTCTGGATCTATACTAAGGGTAGTATGGAATAGAGAATTTATTAGACTGTTCTGGCCTCAGACTTAGAGAGCTTTTGAACAGTCATTTCTTTTATCCCATCAGTTTCCTGAATAAAACTAGAATGTGGGTATGTGTAGCTCAATGCCAGAAGTGAGAAGGGTCTTCCTATCTACTAAAGGAATTAAAATAATGTTTTAGCCTACACTGAAGTGACTATAAGATGGTAAGAGCAATCCAAGGTGTTCTCAGGCATGGAACCTAAAGGTGAAAGAGTCATACAAGATGATTCCATCTAGGACTCCTATTTATGAGACAGAGACCCTATCAAAAGTTTTTCCTTTTATGAATTAAAAATTAAATATAACCCACAAAGGGAGAGCCTTAAAACTTCAATTACTTTTAAACAACACAGATCAAAATGAAGAGTGACAACTTAAATTCTGATATAAGTATGCCCTTCTTCACCTAATGTTAATAGGAACAGTCTCATTTTTAATATGGATTTTGGTATGTTAGGGGAAAATATGCACAAAACTGAAGAAAATTTCTACTTAACTAAACAAATTTTATTAAAATAAAAATATAAGTATACTCTACCTTAACTTCAGTTCTCTTGAATGCTAAAAAAGTTGTTTCTTGTTTCAGTTTAGTTTCCGGTTTTTTAACCAATGGATCTTTGACAGCTGGAGCTACTGAAACAACCGCAGGAGCTGGTTTTTGGGCTGGTTTCTGTGTCTTCTGAGCCTGGAGAAATAATCAATTGTTTCTATGAGGAACAGGATTTGGGGCATTCAATTAAAACACTAAACAGTTGAAAAAAGATCAGTAAGACCCCTTTCTACATGATCTGACTTTATAAGAAATTAGACTGTTCTAAATATTTTATCATCCACATAAAACATAGAATCTGGGGCAACTTAATATATGTCATATTAATGAATGTAGTACAAATAATTTCTGGCAAAGAGAACAATGAATATGGGAAAATTAAGATGACTAGATGCTACAACAATGTTATCTAATGTCAACTGAAGTCATTCCAAGAAAAGAAACTGGGAAGGCATTTGAAATCAAGGCAAGCCTCCTTCGCCAGGCCTGGTCTTCTTGGCTGGAAGAATTCTCCATGGACCAGTCACCTACTCTGACTCAATGAGACCAGGCTGGAAAAGGAATTGCTCCCCTCCACCCACCAGCCCAACACAAGAGGGAAGCTGTGACTCTGGCTCATATTCTATTCCCCACTCTTCTCCACTGAATTCTGAGGATTACCTAGTACATCCAAAGCAGAAATCACTCTCTTTTCCCTTAAAAGTACACCTCTTACAAACTGCCCTTTTTCTGTCAAGTACACTACCATTTTTGCAGTCTCTCAGGTTTACAATCTTGCTGCTATCCTCAATTTCTCTCTTACTTTCCCTTCAACATATCTAATCTGTTGCCACATCTTGCTTTTTCTGCCTCTCCAATAGCTTTCGTATCTATGCTTTCTCCTCCACTCACACAGCCACCATTCTAATTCACCTCCTTATCTCTTGCTTGGACTTTTGCAATTGCCTCCTAATTCATCTCCCGGTCTGATTTCTTCCACCTGCAATCCATCTTCCACACAGCTGCTACCATGGTTTTCCTGAAGTGTAGATGTAATCACACCATAACTAAACTCAGTTTACTCCAATGGCCACCTATTACCTCAAGGATCAACTATAATCTCCTTTGGTTCTTAAAGTTCTTCCCTCTCCGGCCCCAACCAGCTTCTCCCCAGGCCTTCTGGTCTCCAGCCCACCCGGCCTTCTGACTGTTCCCTACATGCTGTCTCTGCGCTGCTTCTGCACCAGATGTTCCACATTCCTGAAATGGGCTCACTCTTCAGTCCCCTCCTTTTCAAGACCTTGTTTAATTCAAAACTCAGCACATGTGTTACTTTCCATGTGACCCCCTTCCTAACCCCAGGCTACTAGTGCCTTCTTGTTCAAAAAATCATCTTGACTAATTGCTTTATTCGTCAAAACAAGACTAAACAATAATCACTGAGCTATTATTTTTTAAAGCAACACTTCAGATTCTTAGGCTACATAGAGAATGCAAAACAAAGGAAAAGGCATGGAATCAAGGAACCCAGACTGTGGAACTGGTTCTGATGCAAACTTTTAAAATCTGTTTAGATAATCATTTAATCTCTCTTTCAATTTCCTCATTTCTGAAATTATCCCACAGAATAAGATTCAATTCAATTTAGCCAAATAAATATTTGCTACGTGCTGCTCCACACTGGCAAGTAAAGAGTACTCTATAGGATAACTACCATATTTAAGAGTGTGGAGTCAGAGTACCTGAGTTTGAGTCCTGGTTCGGCAAACTACTGGCTCCACGATTCTGGGTAAATAACTTCAGCTCCGTGGGCCTCAGTTTGCTCATCTATAAAATGACTGAGCCGGACTAGATTTGTAATGTCCTCTCTAGCTCTATTACCCTACAAAATATTATAGCAATATGCTTATTCAGTTAATCAAGAAGAGAGGAGCAGCGTGGCGTAGGCAGGAGATGGCTGGATGACCAGTGCCTTACGTTTAACTCAGACTGGCCACTGATGGGCAAGGAGCCCCCGCCACTCTCTAAGACTGAGAATTCTACACATACAAGCTCCTCAGGTCTGAACTGGTGGGATAATTTCTACATCAATTAAAAAGGGCAAACCTCGGCCCCCTTATCAGTCATTACTGTCACTAATCCCTGATGAGTGAGGTACACAGGGCAGTATATTATTTGCTAAATACAGGACATGAGAAACTAAGATGAATAATTTGTTAAACATGACTTAGTCTAGCTTCCAAATTGTAGCTGGACAAATTCTCAGGTTCAAACAAAAAGTTTAAACCTCAGGTTTTTCCTAGTTATTTATAATTTAGCGGAAAACAAACTATAAGCATCCTCACCATTCACTCTAACTACTTCTTGTGATTTCCAAAGGTAGACTAGAAACATGTACTTGGGTTTTTTGATAGTCTTCCTGACTAACCTTAAACAGAACTTTATAAAAGATATAAAAAATATTTTATTGATGTCACTGCCAAAAAACAAAAGAAAAACTTGAGAGCCAAATAAGCAGAAAACAATTTTCCGTTTTTTTTAATTAAGTCAGAAACATAAAATATTATACTCTATTCAATAATGCAACAAATAAAAATGTTTCTTGGTTTCATCTAAATGCAGGCTAACTATGTGATAAAATAAAGGTGAAAGAAGAAGTAGAAGTAGGAAATGAGAGAGATGATGGCAGAGAGAAAGAGGGGAAACAGAGGCGTGCAAAGAGCTAAAAATGATCTATGCAATTGAGAGGGATGATGAGAAAATGACACTGAAACAACATGGAGTAATGTCTCCATCTTCTGGTCTCTTGTGATACTGCCACTAGAGACTTTTAGAGCTATGTTGTATTTTCACAACTACAAGCATTCATGGGGTTATCACTTTTTGGTGCCTAATCAAAGGGCAGGATGAAATTAATCTCCAGCTCAGATGAGTACTGTGCCCAGATGTACCATGCGGTAAATGGAAAATACATCCTTGCCCAACACACCTAGCACATACATACAGTAATATAAATATCCCAAGACAACACACATATGCACACACAGTCATTTTAAAGGGTTTTTCCTATAAGCTTACATTTAATGGTTACTTTGGGAAATTTACATAAGCATGATTAAACATGACAACAGAGACTTCAAAAAAGACAGAGTTGGCTCCTACCATTCTCTTCATTTGCCTTGTGCATCGAGCACAGTACCATACAAGGCGTGGGTCATTCACTTCCTTGTCAGTCACCTGGGGTTTATGGCAATCCTGGTGATAGAGATTATGGCATTCTTGACACTCTACCAATTGATTGCCAGATGCTACCGTCATTTGCCTAAGAGAACAGATTGTTTAAAACCAATATTTTATTAAATGCAGTAGAGTCTGAAGTCAGTCAGATAATATCTAGTACTAAAAACAAAAAAAAGAAAAAAATTAAACCTACCAATATAGTTTCTTTTCTTTGCTCTTTCAAATGCTTTCATGGATTTCTATTTACTAAGTTTATAAAGCTAGGTGTTGGTAAAAAACTGTAAATATTTCAAGATTTTAAAATGACTGTCACATGTAAATATAATGCCAAAATGGGCATTGGAAAGAAAACTGTGAAATCCTTAGTACCCTAAGAGAACTGGGAATGCCAATTCATTAAGATTAATATGAAAATTTAAAAGTTAGACAAAAGAAAAAGAAACAACAACACAATTCATTTGATAGAGAAATGTGCATAGAATTTAAGATACGATTTTTAAAATCATGCAATTACAGAAAAGGCATTAGTCAGTCTTGACTTTCAGAAAACAAGGCAGTTTATGATGAAGACTTCATTTCTTTAATTTATTTAGGTCTCTAGTGAAAAAAGGCACTTGGTATAAATGAAAAATTAGTGATATGCCTGTAAGTGGATGTACGTCTATGAATTAGTCAAATAGCATTTTCCAAATGATTTCTCTTTTCAGATGACAAATCAGGCTATTTAATTGCTAAGCGGCTTTTGGTACATATCCCTGAGGACCAGGTATTTAGGTAACCATGGCAACTATGTTTGTGGATGGGTGGGGAAAGGTAATACCTTATTCCTTTACTTAATAAGAAAATGAAGAAATTGCCCAGATGGTTTTATTGAAACATTTTATGAATATATATTTTAAATATTTGATTTTAAAATATATGTATATAGATACACACATATATGCACATTTCAGGTTGCATTAAATGCTTTCTCTTGATCCAATTCACTCCTAAGAGTAGCATTTTATCTAAAATAAAAGGATCTTCACACTTGAAGATTCTTTCAAAAGGAAAATTATTTCTACTAGAAGCTAAAATCAGATATTTAAGGTTTTAAAAATACAAACTTAATGCTTTATATTAAAAGAAGAAGCCACTGTATTTGCCAGAATCCATAAGATACACTGCTTAAATATTTGGAATTTCCCCAAACTTTAAATTTAAGCTAAAATACCCACATCATTTTCTTTAGATAACAAAGTTCATATCAGATTATTTTATATACTTTTCATCAATACATCCTTTGGGACTAAATCAATATATATTTTCCTACCAATATCCATTTTCCTTCTTCCTTTAAAGAATTAAGGGGGCAACCTAATCTGGAAGGTCAATTAATGTAATATTCTTCAGGCATGGTAATCAGTCAATACTAGCTAGTAGCAGTCTGGTTTGTTTCATCGATGGGAAGGAATCACAATTCCTGGATTTCTTTCCCTCCTCTTTCCCCCCCAGCATTGACATAAATCGACTTTAGGGCAAACCATTTTCCCTTTTATTTTTTCATTCATTTACAAAGTGAGTACATTTGTTAACTCAAGCAGCAACCTTACAATGGGGCTTAGTTTACGTCAAAAGGAAGGAATAAATATGAGTAAAAATAATTAATGAAGCACTCAGGCAGCACAGTCTAGCAGAAAAGGGGCCTAAGTTAGAGATAGGTCTCTTGCAAACAGATTTGAGTTCAAATCTCCTATCAGACGCTTGTTAGTTATGCACCCATGAATAGGTCACTTAACCTCTTGCTGCCTCAGTTTCTTTATCTATCACATGGAGATAATAAAGCTTAAGGGCTGCGGTGAGGGATGTTTTCTATAAACACCGAAGTCCATATGAAGAGGATCTGTATTTAGGAGATGTCCTTTTTCAGAAGCATATCAGCTCTATCTCTCTGAAAAGTCACAGTGATGATCACCCAGAGTCTACAAAGGAATTCCAAAATGATCAAACCCAGATGACAAAAAACAATCAACAAGCATCTGTTGTCGTGCTGGCACTAGGGACTATAAGGAATTATAAGTAACCATTTTGTTTCAAAGAAGCTCACCTGTAACTAATCTGGTTACAATAATTTTTCACACACACTTATAAGTGACAACAATCAGTTAAAAATTAATTGGCAGATACCTTTCTATCCAAATGAAACCTTTATATATTATCTATTTTAACATGTAACCCTTTAGACTATTCTACTTAAAATTTAACAGCTTCATTAAAATGTGGTGTGGCTATAATGATTTCTATAGAAGAACAGTAAAATCAAATTCCTAATTCAGCAGGGTAGGACACATGTAAAGAATACCACATCTTTCTGAAAGAAAAATAGAAAGAATGGAAGCAACCATACTTATTGAAGGAATCTTACTTAATAAGCAGAAAATGCATGGATCGCTTCCCTTGCAGGCCACAAGTCCATAACATCTCAGTGTTAGTGAGCTCTCAGAACTACTTGCTAGTACAGTTGGGAAGGAACTTTAGAGATAATACAGAAGCAGCTCACATTTATATAGTGTTTTAAAGCATTTTCCTCACAAACAACTCTTGGAGGTACAGATAATCAGCAGAAATCTCTGCATTTTTGACAAGAGGAGACTGACGTTCCATTTGAATGATTCACCTCTGCTCACACAGCCACCACCAGACCCTCCTGGATCTTGGTCCCATCTTTCCACTGAGCCACAATATATCACCAGGGATCAAACAAGTCGTCCACAAAGTAAAATAACATCAGAATATTTGGCAGCTTTAGCAGCTGATTTCCTATAAGTACATGGAATCCACATAGGCATAAACCAATTTATTTTTCCTTCCCTTCATTTCTCTATCTCCGTGTCTCTCTGCCTCTGTCAAGATATACTTACCGACAAACAACACAAGCCAATCCCATTTCCATGGCAAAGTCGTCAGCACTGGTCTCATCAAAACTGGAGAGGTCGGGCATAGGTAAATCCTTGCTGGTTTGGACTGTGATGGGAGAAGAGCGAGACTCTTGCTTCTCTAATCTGGGTTTCTTTGGAGCATCAGCTCCTTCACTGGTGTCAGCCTTCATCTATTAAAAAGAGCACACGTGTACGCACCACAAAGACGTACACACAATGAAAAGCAAAAGCCATTAGTATCTGACAGGCAAAATTACAAAATACTAACAAAATAGCAAAGATGATAACACATATAAAAATTTTAAAAATAAGAATAATTGGAATCTATAGTACTTTATGCATGCTATCTCATTAACGGACAAAAATGGAAGCTTGGGAGGTATAAAAGTAATTTTTTTTCTATCAGTTAAAAATCACTAAGGAGAAAATTCCGTAAAATCAAAACATTTTAGTGTGATCCTTTTATATTTGCTTTCCTATACACCAGATAAACAAAAGTGGGCATTACATGGGCTCTATTTTCTAACTGTGCCTTTTCATCCTTTGAATTTGATGGCCATATGATCAATGAATTTTCTATGTTTACTTGGTTTCCTGTGTGGCAGAAGAATTGACTGCTAAATTATTTCCAACAAAATCCCTCCCCACCCTGCTCAGGCACGACCTTCATGACTTCCACTCAATAAGTAACTTCATCTTTATTTTATTACAGTTTTCATTGTTCTCCATTTACCACAGTTTAGGAAGGACACTGATAAACCAGGAAACATCAAAAAGAATGCACTGACAACTATGAAAAGTCTTGAGGAATGTTTAGCCTGCGGAAGAGAAGTCTCCAAGGAGAAAACACAGTTATCTTCAAGGACCTGAAGGACTGTCTTTCGAAAGAGAGATGAAACTTTCTGCTGGGCCTCAGAGGGCCAAACCAGGAACTATGAGTAGAGGGTACAGAAAAAGAACATGGACTTTATGTCTGAAAAAACTTTCTAACAATTAGAGAGATCCACAAGTGAAACAGGCTACTTTGAAAGGTAGTAGGTTCTTCCACAAAGAAGATCTTTGAGCAGAGGCTGGATGATCACTTGTCAGTCATGTCTAAGGGGGCAGAAGTCTTTTTTCAGATAGGCTAGGAAGCAATGAAGTCTTTTCTAATCCTAAAAATTTTGTGACTCCTTCTTACTCTTTCTTAGCAATTAGTTAATTGCTACCAGCACTTCATCTTAATTAATTTAATTTAAATGAATATTTGCTCCATTAGCTCTTCATCCTCAAATTTATTCTTGGCACACGTCCTTATCAAAAACCTATCCTGAGTCAAATGCAAAGATCCTGCAGTTTTCCACATGTAATACCATCCTCTGTACAATTTTTCTAATTATCGCCACATTTGAAGCAGGACACTGATAAGCTTGAGAGTATTTACAATAAAGCATTCAGGATGGTGAAAGATCTTGGGATTGTGCTATTTGAGCTTAAGGAACTGGGGATATTAACCCTGGAAAAGACAAGAGGGAGATATAACAACCTTTTTCATACATTGGACTGTCATGTGGAATGGGAATTAGACTTGTTGGACTTGTCCCCAGAAGGCAGGCTGAGATCAATGAGTAGAAGCAAACAGAGATTTAGGCTTGATGTCAGGAAAGTGGAATATGATGCCTTGGGAGAGAGTGGGCTTCCTTTTCCTGGAGTTTTCAAGTAAAAAGCTGGCTGGCCACTTGTCAGGTATTATATAGAAGGGCTTCCTGCCTGGAACTAGGTACCTTTTAATGCCTATTTTATGGCTAATTTCATTTGACTTCAAGCTCATTCTGAGGACTCCTCATGGTGCTGCTATCACCTGCCTGACTGTCTTACTCTGTATAAAGTCCTGGAGCTTAGCCAACCTCATGGTTATAGCTGTCATTTACATGGTGCAACTATAAAGTAAGGAGACTAATTTTCTTGTATAGCTTATGGAGTATTGAACAAAACATTAGAGAAGTTATCAAAAGAGGATTACGTTACAATTTATTTCAACTTGCAGCAGTACTTAAGCTTGGCTAGTGACTCCTAACGGTATCAGTTCTTGTGAATATGAGTATCTTTCTTGCCAAAATAAAAACAAGTGACCTTATTTAGGAGAGAGGTTTTAACCTGGGATTTGTGTATAGTTTTCAGGGGGCCCATGAACATACATTTTTTATTTTCTCTAACCTCTAACTAAAATTTATGTGAAAATTAATTCTGAATTCAAATTCTAAATTAATTGAAAAATTAAACTTAAAATTAATTAAAATGTTGTCCTGAGAAGGAATTTATAGCATGGGCTTCCAGACTGCTGAAGGGGTCCACGATGAAAAAAAAGGTAAGAACACCTGATTTTGAAGCAAAATACAAAGACAAAATTGTGTGTAATTAATTTACATATGACATGTTAAAAGACACTTATTAATGAGATTAAAAAAGTCTTAAGAGCAAGGAATTCTTTCTTGAAGGTGCACAAAGACACGATGACATGAGATGGTCACCTAATTGCTTAAAGATCCAACTAAAATGTTTTGCTCATTAAGATTACTCACTATAAGAAGGTCACTTATATTCAAAATAATTACTTGTGTGACAGAAAATTTGAACATAAGCAAGACTCTACAAAGAGAGTCTAACTCTAGCACATTCTGAGCAATAAACGGGAGTATTGGGGACCTGACATTTGTTTTCACGTTTCAAGTTAAACTGGACAAAAAAGAGGCATTTTTGGGAAAAACAGTAGCCAGTAATAAAGAATGGTATTTCTTATATGACTCAGAGATATAATTTCAAATATATGACAGAAAACTGCAAAATTCTTGAAAAACAAAACATCAAAATGATGAGTACAAATGCTAGTCTTTTCTTTGATATCAATGATACTATCAATTCAATCTGTCAGAAGAGTCACAATCAGGCCCATTCCAAGTGAGAAGCTGTGAACAAGGTCTTTGATCAGTCTCTCTGGAATGACAAGTCTCCAGTTCTTCATGTACTATCTATTAAATAGCTGTTGATCAAAAATGTATAAATTCACCTACTTTAGTGATTACATTTGGATATAATATAATATAAATACATTTATATAATATATATACTATTTATATATAATTATATTATATATATAGAATATAGAATAAATATACCATTTGGATATAATATAATATAAAAAGCATATATACTTTTGTCCATTTCCCGAAGTCGAATACAGACGTCAAGGAGTTCTTTCAAATTTCACAGAAGTATTTAAGGTCTGCTATGCTCTGGTTCCAGCCTACACTTCATTACTTATTTCACTGTTTCCTGTGGGACTTCTACACACCAGCTGTATCAACCTGCTAGCTGTTCCCTGGTCTTGTGCTCTACCTGTGCATCAACCTTGTCTACCACGAAAGGCAGTAAGTACGCTCTTCCCACATCTGTCTTCTAAGATCCTTCTCTTTATCCCAGACCGCACTCCCCCATGATGCCTTCTCTGATCTCTCCAGCTATAAGTGATCTCTGCCTCTATTTCTTACAGCACTCTGTTGAGGCATCTCTTTTGCCCTATCATCTTTACTGATTTATGTCTTATCCCTCCTATTACATTGTGAAGGTGGGCCTGCGTTGGATTTTATTTTTGTATCGCAGCAGGTACTTGAGAATCATCTGAATAATGACAGAATGAAAGGATAAAACTTGAGGACATTTAAGAGCACACACTGCAGGTTCCGAAAACACAATCTTCAAAGAGAAGTGAAATTCCAAAGCAATGACACTGAAGGAAACAATGCTTTACCTGAGCCATGATGACACATTGTATGTTATAAACGGAAGTCACTAGGCACACAAATTTGTGTGTCTGTGTATGTATGACTGTGCTTGCATCCATCTTCCCTCTCTAAGACTACTGTAAGTACCTTCTTTAATTCAGAAATAGTATCTGACAGGCTTGTGATGTTGCTGTTGAGACTTTTGGGGGCAGGGGGAGCCTGCACCTGCACCTACAACTTCATCACAGTCAAGATTTTCTGTTGAATAAAACACCTCTACCAATGCATACTTGTAACTACAAATTCTGTCACTTACATTCTTACAGTTAGTTGCCTAAAATAAATTAAGTAGTTTGCCGGAATCTGCTAGGCAGGGGGTGACGCCAGGTTTTTCTGATTCCAAGGCTAGCTCCTTATCTAAGCTAAACTGCTTTTCAATATTTAAATTCTGTTCTGAATCCTATTGTCACCTAGACCTCAAATGCTTGTTGGTGAAGGGAAAAGCCTAGCATAACCATTTTCTAAAATTGTGCTCTTTAATCAAAACCTCAACACATCAATCAGAAATTATTTACTGAGTACTTAACTTACTATGTGCCTGCACTATGCACTAAGGGGTACCAAGGAAGGGTAAAGGAGGTTCCTTCCTCAGGTAATTCACATAGCTCTAACTCCTATATTTAGATAACAAAAACACCCAAGACAAACACTCCAACACACACACACACAAACAAAAAACCCCTTACTTTATCCGCAGGTCTCTTTTCAGCTTCTTTCTTAACCTTTTCAGTTGTGACAGCCTTGCCATTATTATTGCCAGAAGGAAGACTGGAAGAAGCTTTAGGCTCTTGTTTAATGGAAATTGCTTTAGCACTTGACACTTTGGGAGGTTCCACTTCCTAAATGATAAAAAAACAAAACAAAACAAAACAAAAAAACACCAACAAACAGATAATTAGCCAGCACATAATTTTTGGTATGTTGTAACTCTTCACAGGTCATACAGCTAAGCAAATCTTGCAACTAAAAAACTCATCACACTAGACATACCAGGTAGCATAGCATGCAAAAAAAAGTTGATATTTCATCACAATTTTTGGTTAAGGCTCAAAAGAAATCTCCTTGTCTCACAAATACCTCAATAGTTCTTTCTTATCTTTATATTCAAAGATTTTCATATGACATTTTTGCAAACAAATGGGAGTGTTCTTTTTATATAACTAGGGACGTGACATTTACCTTTGTATGGAACTTAACTGGTATTGAAAAACTCTTCCAACTTTAAATAATACGTCAAAACAAATTCTGGAGCATCAGAACCCACGAAAGGATGGGGTGAAACCATTTTCTAGCCCAAGACAACTCAAAAGGTTAGCAGGAAAGGTCTGTTGCATGGAAGTGAGAGTGCAGTGTCGTGAAGGCCACGTCCTAGCAAATCAGCAGTATATCTTGGGGGCAACTGAGTCAGTGGAGTCAGTGGTGGCAGTGGTGGTTTGAGGACCTTTCAGCCCACAGAAGGTAAGGGGTCCAGACAACTGGTCAGCAGGAGATTGAACGGGTCCCTTTTCTGTCACCGGGGCAAGACTCTGTTGCATTGCCTACACTTGAATCTGGGTCATAGTTCTGGGTCCCAGTCCCAGGGAGAGGAAGAGCACTAGCACACTAGGGCACACCTGTGGTCCAGGGGGCTGGGACCCTGGTAACAGTTCCAAACTGGAAAAGGGTGCTTTTGGTCACTCACACATCACAGCACATGTCAGAAGAGTAGTAAGCACACTTTTCCCTACATTGTACCACTTTGGAAGAACTGAAAACGTAGAGGTCCCTAGAATTATCAGCTGAACAAAAAACCTGAAGCTTGGTTCAGTGTCCCCTTTGTCCTGGAAGCAGAGCCCCACTTCAACACAGAGGAAAAATGAACTAACAGCAGAAAGGATCCTGACCACAGAAAGTTACTCTGGTGACAGACAAGATCAAAACATAAACTCAAAAGAAGTCAACAGAGTCAAAACTGTTGCATCCAAAGCCTCAAAGAAAAACGTGAAATTAATTTCAGGCATACCATTTGACCAAGCAATACTGTATAAGTCTGTATCCCAAAACATGAAAAACAAAAAGAAAAAGAACCTATATGTTCAAAAATATTTATAGCAGCTCTTTTAGTGGTGGCAAAGAATTGGAAACTGGGGGGATGTCCATCTATTGAGTGTGTTCGTCCTTTGTTGCTGAAGAAGACCATGCCATCAGAGAAATAATGACATGACTTGCACCTGACTTTGTGGTGAGTAAGGGAGGGATGTGCAGGTCACCAGCCTCACTTCTCCTGCAGAGCCATCTGAATCCAGTGACCAGATATTCACCAGGATGACTGAGATGACCTAGGATGAGGCAACTGGGGTTAAATGACTTGCCCAAGGTCACACAGTTAGTGAGTGTCAAGTGTCTGAGGTGAGATCTGAACTCAGGTCCTCCTGACTCCTGCACTGGTACTCTATCCACTTCACTACCTAGCTACCCTGTATCCATCAACTGGAGAATGGCTGAACAAGCTGTTGCATATGATTGTGATGAAATATTTTCGTGCTATAAGAAATGATGAGTGGGATGCTTCTAGAAAAACCTGGAAAGGCTCTCATGAACTGATGCAAAATGAAATGAGCAGAATCAGAACGCTGTCCACAGTAACTGCAATATTGCATGATGATCTACTGTGGATAATTTAGCTATTCCCAGCAATACAATGATCTAAGCCAATTCTGAAAGACGGATGATGACATATGTTATGCACCTCCAGAGAAAGAACTGAAGGAGCCTGACTGCAGAATGAAATGACTGAACACAATCCTCCTGACTGCAATGACCGCCGTGATTATCCCAAGCTGAGGGTGAGGCATGTCGCCCACCTCTAGGCAGAGATGCTGGACTCAAGTCATAGAATAAGACACACATTTTCAGACAGGTTCTTTTTCTTTACTTTCTTTTCCTCTGTTTCCTTTCACAACATGACTAACATGGAAATACGACCGCACATGTATTAACATGTGTCAAATTGTTTGCTTTCTCAATGAGAGGGGTAGGAGAGGGAGGGAGGGAGAGAATTTTGAACTCACTAATTTTTTAAACTGAATGTTAAAAATTGTTTTTACGTGTAATTGGAGAAAAATATTAAATTTATAAGGAAATTAACTGGCACTTTTCCTCCTGCTCTTCACTTGAAACCACACTGATACATTCAGACTCCAGCAAAAAGCGACACTACCAACTGAAAAGGTGAAAAACAAAATTTTGGGCAAAGGATTCCTTTGTCAGCCTCCTTTATTAAAAAAGCAATTAAATTTCATGTCAGTGAACTTGCATTTTTTTATTTGCTTCAAAATAAAGTCCTATTCCAAGGCTTCCTGTGGCATGGCATACTGACCATGTGTCAATGTTTTCCGTAACTGAATTTCAGGAAGGGCTTTGACCAACTGGCAGATGTAAACCTTCAGTGCTTCCTCCAAAGTGGACATCATGCAATGTTCCTTTATAATTCTCTGCCTCCAGAGACAGCGTATTTCAGAAATTTGTATCTACTTTTCACATATAAAGATTGTTAAACCCAATACTTGACTTTCTGTTTCAACTTTTAAACCAGAACAGAAATTAAGTACAAGCATAGGTTCCTAGGGCAAGGCATCTTCTTCACAAAATTATACTAGTGGGAATTATAGCTGAGTGCTATAATTAAATGACTCCTTCTGAGTGCTTTTTAAACGCATAACAGAATATTTTTCTAAACTGCTCAAACTAGCAAAGTGAACAACTGTTGTTAATGACTTAAAAACAGATCCCACTCCCAATCATAACAAATTATTTATAGTCAGTGCCTGATATCTCAGTTGACCTTATTAAATGAACTTCCTTCTGTTTCAGTTCCAAAATGTTATTTTTTGCATCATTTTTTTTGCACTGCTGAAAATAACATAAAAGAGAACTAATTTAATTTGTTTTATATAACAATGTAATGTCTATTAGCCTTGCTATATTACTACATATGAGTCCACTTGAGCTCACCTACCCTCACTAGGAGCCACTGGGCAGAGGTCATCACCAAAAACTAAAAGAGAGAGTTGGGCAGTCCTAGAATCAGTCTCTGAGAGAGGTCAGAGGAAATACAGCTGCTTGGCTCTGATATTAAGTAGGACTTGATGGTGGAGACTTGGCCCCATTCTGACCCTTGGATTTTATAATAGACTATTTTACCACACAATTCTGTCTTCCTCCATATTCTGTCCACTAAGCCCATAAGATCCAGCCCAACAAAAAGCTAACGCTGGAGGAGGAGGAAGTGGTAGGGGCACTCAAGAGCTCAAAAACGACGTGTCCATACCAACCGTGGCAATGTCAGGCAGCACAGCTCTAGAGGGTCACCTTTAATTCCAGTTGTTTTCCCTACTGCTTATGGGAACTGTTCTTTGTTGTTTAAGATTTTTTTTTATTATCCTGAACTTAGACACTAAATAAAAGGGGCATTTCTATGCACACAATAGAATAAAAAAAATTACATGTGAAACTACACATTTCTTCTTTTCAAATATAATTTAAATCAACTGCAACTTCCCAAGTCAGCCTTCTTTCTTACCTTGCTTCTGTTCTGTTGTACTTTTTTTAATTTCAAAAAGGCACTTCTAAGACTTTTTCTGTTTCTTTTTCTAGTCCAGTCCTCTCCTCGCCTCAAACCCTCACCATTGGTGGGGAAAAAACAACAGAACACACCCTTGTAACAAATATGCAGTCAAGAAGAGTCATGCTCACACTGAAGAAGTTTGAAAACGCATGTCTTATTCTACATCTTGAGTTCAACTCTTCTCTACCAAGAGGTGGGCGGCATGCCTTCTCATCAGTTTGGGGGATCATGGTGGTCACTGTGCTCATATGGAATTGTTGCTTTGTCTTTTCAGACTCTTCATGATACCATAGGGAGTTTTCTTGGCAGAGTTATGAGTGGTTTGTCTTTTCTTTCTCCAGCTCATTTTACAGATGAAGAAACTGAGGCAGTGAGGATTAAGTGACTTGCCCTGAGTCACAGATAGTATCTGAGGCCAGATTTGAACTTAGGAAGATGAGCTTTCCTGTCTTCAGGCCCAACACTCTATCCACTGCACCGCCGACCTGCCTCATAAGTGGTGAAGTCTTTCCAAGTCATTTTTTATTGAGGTAGCTAGGTAGCGCTTCACCCATTGCTACAAAAAGATACTTGTAAGGCAATGAGATGGTTCAGTGGATAGAGTACTGGGCTTAGGGTCAGAAACAAATTCAAATATGACCTCAGACACTCAGGAGCTGTGTGACCCCGTTCAAGTCACTTAACCTTTGTCTGCCTCGGTTCCCTCATCTGCAAAGTGGGGTTAACGACAGCACCCACCTCTCAGGGTGTCCTAAGGCTCAAATGAGATAATTGTAAAGCATTTAGCACGGTGCCTGGAACACGAATGTTAGCTATTATTATAATGGTGTTGTTACTGTATAATTTGTCCTTTTTTTCTGTATAACTCACTCCGTATCAGGATACAAAAATCTTCCCAGATTTCTATAAAACCGTACTTTTTTTCTGCCATTTCTTATGGTACAATGGTATTCCATTACATTCATATACCATGTGTTTAGTCATTTGCAAATTGATGAGCATCTCCTCTCCATTTCCAATTTTTCACCACTATAAAAGAATTGCTATCAATCTTTTTTGTACTTTGGGGTTTTTATCCCTTCTACTTTTTAAAAGCTCTCTTTAGTGCACAGGTCTAGTAGCATTACCATGGTAAAAGGGTATGCATAGTTCAGTGACTTTGAGGGTGGATGGGTATTGCTTCACATTTCTTTCAGAAAGACTGAACCAATTCACAGCTCTACCAACGGTGCATTAGTATGCCTATTTTCTGTCAATTCTTCCAAAAAATGTCATTTCGCTTTTTGTTATGTTTGTCAATCCAATTGCTTTAATTTTCATTTCTCTTAGTTTTTAGTGATTTGGAGAATTTGTTCACATCACTGATGACAACTTAGATTACTTCTTTTGAAAAGTTCTTGTTCATATCCTTTGATTATTGAACAACTAAGGGACAGCTCTTATAAATATGAAGCAGTTTTTCATAAAACTTGGATAGGAAAGCTTCATCAGTGAAACTCGCCACCAAGATTTCTTCTCATTGGGAATGGATTGATATGTAGGGTCAGAGTGAGGAGCTAAGGATGATGCTGAGGTTTTGTGCCTGAATGACTGGGAGGAGGCGTATCCTCACCAGTAACAGGGAGGTTCCGTTTTGGCCACGCTGTATTTGAGAAGCGAGACATTAGGACTGATGTGGGGTATCACCTGCATTGAGATGACAGTTTACCTATGGGAACTGATGAGATCACCAAGTATGGGAGAGGGGAGCGAAAGAGAAGGGGGCCCAGCACAGTCATTTATCTGCTTAGAGCTCATACAGTAGGAAATGGTGATCTAATATACATTCCTGGAAGTTTCCATCAAATAGTAAGTCCTCAGCTCTCTATTGCTAATCTGTTCTACTGAAAGACGTCTGCTTTTTAACCAACACTAGGCCCTCATCCTGACCAACATTTTTTATAATTACCCTGTTGGTTTTATTTCTCTGCAATTTCATTTATGGATTATTCAATCCTTTAAGATACTTCTTGTGCTGGGAACCTGAATATTTTATATTTTTGCATATATTCATTCTTTTCATCCACATTATCAGTATATAATTGAGCAAAATAGTTCCTGATAATTTATTTCATCTTCAATTGTTGTGAATTCTCATTTTTCACACAACTTTGCAGATTTTGTAAGGTTGAAAAAACTTTCTAGTTTTATTTTTGAATTGAATAAGTTTTTAGTTTTCAATTCTGTTCATTTCTTCTTTGTTTTTTTAGTTTTTACTTTGGTATTTAGCTGCGATTTTTGAGTTGTTCATTGTCATTTTCTTTCATAAAACTTTTTATTGCTTCACCAATTTTGAATGAAATTATTTAATCTGCAACCAATTATTAATCCTTCCAACGAAGGCCTTTATTGAATATAATCTTTATTGCATTTTGGTCAGTAAAAATGTATTTAACATTTTGGCTTTTTCTGCATTTGTTTGTAAAGTTTTTCTGCCATGACACATACATCAACTTTAGTTAAAGTTCCACGTAGACTTGAGAAACATATGAACTGTTTTCTGTTTATTTTCAGTAATTGCCAAATATTTATCATCTTTAACATTTCTAAATTTAATTCAAGTTCTCAACTTTTTAAAAAATATTTTTGTTCTAACTAGTCTAGGTATGAAAGGAGTACACCGAGGCCCCAGTTAGCATAATTTCACTATTTCTCCCTGAAATCCAATGAACTTTTCCTTTAAGTATTTATGCAATGCTGTCTGGTACTCACGTATTATTGCTGTCTAAGGGGTCTTTATGGATAATGCAGTTTCTGCTTATTTCTAATAACTTGTCTCTTTTTACTGTTGCCTTTCCTGAAAATACTGAGACCTCTGCTTTTCTGCATTCATCTGAAGCACAGTAGACTTTGATCCAATCTCTTATTTCAACTTCGGGTGAATCTTTGTATTTCTAGAGTGTTTTGTGTAAACAAGATGGTGTTGGATTTCCTTTCTAATTCAGCCTGCTGTTCTTTTCTGCTTGATGGGTGAGCCCATCCCATTCATTTTCACTATCGTGTTCACGTTAAATGTGTATTTCCTCTCCTGAAGGAGAAACAGAAGCAGCATATGCCAGGCAAGCCAAATCTCCTTTACTTCACCACCCCTCAGAAACTGATGGGAGGCGATCCATGACCCTAAATACACGAGCCTTGGAAATAGCAATGTCCTCTTGACCACCAGCCCTGCTTCCAAGTCAACAGGCAATCCAATTCAGTGGTGTATTCACTGCAGAGAAGGAGCCCACCTTCCTTACCACTGCCAACTGCACATAGGCTTGTATTTCAAGAGACAGGGCACTGGTATTAGTCCTCAGACTACCAATCCTACTGGCATCCTAGGCTGTATAGCCATTGCCTTGGGAAGAAACCCCTGTGGAGCTATGGCCTAGCAACTTCTTCTGTGTGTGCTTATAGCCACACCTTCTAAGCAGCCACAGCTACTGAGTGCTGGAAAAAGAAAATTCTCACCATTAAATGGATATGCTTTTGCCAATAGAAATATTATACAGAATGCACTGTATCTGTTTTGCCAGGATATCCTGAAGACCTGAGGACCTTTCCAAGATCTGCAGCTGATTCCTTTAATATATGTTCTCTTTCCCACTAGAATATGAGCTCTTTGAGAATGACTGCCTTGCTTTCCTCTCTGCACCCCCAGCACTTGGCATTGTGCTGTACACACAGTAAGTGGTTAATAAATTCATTCAACGTTTAGCTTGCATATTTCCTTTCTTCCTTTCCTTTCTTCCCTACCCCTCTCTATACAAATAAGGTGGCAGAAGAGAGTTTGCTTAACATTACTGATCTGTAACCGAAGTGATGTTTCTCCTTTGACCCTCTTCTCTTCCTTTTAACCTGTCTGCAAGCACAGGTTCCTACTTTTCTCTTTTATTTAATGCTTCCTTCATACTCTACCTTCCTACAATGAGTTTAGCTTTTTAACTGCTTCCTAACCTGTTCTGCCCTCCCTATTAAGTCAACCCTCTTCCTGAACTTTTTCTGGTTCAGATAAGAGTTAGTACATGGCAATCATATTTCCCTCTCCCTCTTTTCCATTTTTGAACAAGCATCATCTCTTGCACTCCTATTGTGGGAGAGATTAAAATTTCTCCCTAGTATATTCAATCCCTTTCCCCCAATACCATCAAAAGAGGAAAATAGAAACAAAAACAAAACCATTCTCTTTTGTCCTCAAGTGTCTCATTTAAGTTTCTCTGACTCCACAGGGCACAAGGGTTCTGAAAGGATGCTCCAGTCTTCTCCTTTCCTTAGAATATAAATAGTTCATCATATAGTTCCCTCCACTTGGTCAAATATGTTTATCTTTTTATATTTCTCTTGTCTCCTATGTTTGCACTTCAAAGTATCTACTCACTTCTGGTCTTTTTTAAGAGGAATATTTGAAAATCCTCCATTTCACTAAAGGTTCATATGTTTCCCCAGTAGATAAAGTTCAAATCAGAAGCTTACTAGCTGTGTGTGCCTGGACAAGACACTTAACCTATCTGTCTTAGTGTTTTCATCTGAAAAATGGGGATCCTAATGGTATCTATCTCCCAAGGCTGTTAAGAGGATCAAATGAAATATCTATAAAGCACTTTGCAAACCTTATAGTGCTGTATAAATGTTGATATTTTATTATCTCTATAATATTCAGTTTTGTCAAGTAAGTTATTTTTAGTTGTAAGCTTTTATATTTTTCCTTTTGGAATACTGTATTCCAAGGTCTTCTTGCTTTATCTGCTAACTTTTGTCTAAGATCGAATGTGTCCCATTAGTAACTGAATGCTTCTTTTTGGCTGTTTGAAGTACTTTTTTGTTGAACTAGAAACTCTGTATTTCAGCTGTTACACTCCTGGGAGTTTTCATTTTGGAGTTTCTTTCAGGAGGTGATTGCTGTATTATTTTTATTTTCACCTTATCCTCTATTTCTAATAGATTTTGGTATTTTTTGTCTATAATTTCTTAAACTACAGTATTCACGTCTTTTTTCTTTGGTTATGATTTTCAAGTAGTCTCATGATTCTTAGATTCTCTCTCCTTGCCCTGTTATTTACGTTGGTGTTTTTGGTATTATAAATATTTTCTTCTGTTTTTCAATTTTTTTTAATTTCACTTCTACTATTTCTTTCTGACTCATAGAATCAGTGCTTTATCTTTGGACCATTTTAATTTTTAGTGAGTTCAGCTCCTGGCTAAGATTTACCACTATCCTTAGCTATTTGTTTCCCGAGCGCTTCTTTCCTCCCTGCCTGTTGTCTCCTCTAACATTCCATTTCATGTTTCATTTCATTTTTCCAGACATTCTTGCAGTCTCTGTGGACAGGACAGTATTTTTCTATGAGGTTATATTCAATTTTACTGCAGTGTTACTCTCTTCTGGATTTACATCCAGATTTTCTCTTAGACACAGTATTTCTTCACTGTCATTTTCTTCTGTTCACTCATATTTCCGGCCTCATTTTCTGGAATGAGGCTTTTTGCCTATGTCCAACTCTGCTCTGTCCCATACTTTTGGGAGGGGGGGCAGGCTAAGGCAAGAGCTTGCTTTCTTTAAGAATTCCTGGGTTTTGCTTGTCTCCTGGGAGCCTGACTTAGATTGTAGCCATGGCTTTCTCTGTTTCCTTACCCTTGCAAAGCTCTGAATCAAGAGTTGGCTCTGCCCTTTATTGTGAGTCTGCAAGCCCCTTTCCTCATCCCTCCCCCCACCCCCCCACATACTGTGGCTTATGTTCCTGCAAGATTCCAGGCACTTTGCTGCCAGAGAGCTAGGTTGGCCCCATCTTTTGCTGTGGCTATAGCTGTGTCTTGGTCTGGGGGCTCTGTTGCTGGGGCACTCATTGATCTGGCCCTGTCCCCTGCTCTGGTTCCAAGCACGCTGCCTTCTGCCTCCCTGGGCTGGTCTCTGTCCACATCAACCACAGGATTCTAACAATTCATTTCTACAGTCCTGGACTGGATGGAGGAGAGTACAGCTATTTCTCTTGGGTTTCTGTACCACTGTTGTTTCTGGAGCTCCAACGGTATGTAGTGGAGCCAGATCCTCCAGGTCTCAACATGTTGCCATCTTCCCATAAATCTAGCCCTTTTTACTATCAAACAAAAAAAAATTAGCCTTTCATTTTGCTTAATTCTGTAATTCCATAGACTAAAGCTTTTAGGACTAAAACAAAAGAGAAGGATATAGTTCTTATGTTCAGAAAAAAAAATCAACTTTCTGTCAGACATACTAATAAATAAAATTGCAAAAGTGAGGTAGGTTTCATAAATGAGTGCATTTATCATTCACTTCTAATGAGAAAGAAGTTTTCTACCCTCTAAATTTGTCTAACAATTTAACTTAGATTTGAATGCAGAGAGAAGAAAATGAGATCTCATTTCTTCATGGTGTGAGAAATAATCATGTCAGCAAAGGGATGATCTCTACAGCCTCAGTCTTTTACCCTGTCCATGTACTTCTGACTTTTGCCTCCGCTGCACCACACCCCTCTAGTTATTGAATTCACACACATACCTTCTGTGATGGGCGGTAACTCGAATCAATGCCTCTTGCCAAAGACTCATCCAGCAGAGCTTTTAGCTTTTCTGCAGAATCCTTGCTCTTTGAGTGTAAGAAGCCCAATGCTTTCAAAAAAATGGGATCAAGTTCCAAGTTCACAGTAGCAGCCATTGCAGTTACTAAATGAAAAAAGAAACATGAAGAAAAGTATTTTATTGTCAACACTTAGTGATCTGTGACAGTATTTTAGCTCCAGACTTGTGTTTCTCTGCCATACAGTATGATTTTGCCTATGTTTGGTGAATACAAACTAATTCTATTATGACTCTAAGTCAAACAGGCTTAGGAGGTAAATCTGCTACAAAAAATGCAAAATTCAAACAACAAATAGGGTGATTCTTAGTATAAGGTTTCCTGAGTTTAAAGGCCTGATATGTTCCAGCAAATTTGGCTATTAACAAAATTCATTATCACAACCTCTGTTTCTCTAATGATTCCCATTATAAAATCAAAGACAGAGTCTGACAGAGAGTGAAAGATACATTCAGGGGCATCCAGATGTCACAGTGGAGAGATAGCTGGGCATGGAGTTAGGAAGACCAGAGTTCAAAACAGGCCACCAACATTATCTGTGTGACCAGGGGCAAGTCACTTAACCTGTTTGCCTCAGTTTCCTCAATGGTAAAACAGGGTTAATAGTAATATCTACCTCCCAGGGTTGTTTTGAGGATCACGTGAGATACTATTTTTACAGTGCTGAGCTCAATGCCTGGCACATAGTAGATGCCCTATATATACTTATGCCCTTCTCTTTTTTCTTTCTGTCAGACTAACAACCAAGTCACAGTCAAGAACTTAAAAAAAAGCAGTAGGTAAGCCACGACTGGGGAGTGCTCTAAGCGCTGGTCACAGAAGCTGTGGTTGTTGCCTGCCATGCAGTCTACATGCTTCCTGGTCCTTTTTCTCTCAATCTCACGGACCCCAGAAAACCTTCCTCATGCCCTGGTTTTCTCAGTTCTGTGCTTATTATATCCTATTATATATATCCTTATTATAATATCTTATTATTATAGCCTTAATATATCACATTCCTATCTAAGATTAAAATCAATTTGAGGGAAGGGATCAAATCAAAATTATATAAATGTCATTGGGCTTATCATAATGCTAGGGTTCTTGTAGAACTTTCAGTAAGAACAATGGTTACGATGACAACAAACAAAGGCATCCAGTGATCTAGAATGTTCCTAAGAAAGCTTTTCAAAATACTGTGGATTCAGCTGTAAAGCTGTATCTCTGATGGTCAGTTTTGCAAATGCTTTGGCTAGAAAGGAACTGTTAAAATTAAAATTTACTATTTTTGTTCATTCCTTTGGTCTCTCCACCGTGGTTTAGAATCCTTCTCTTGACTTGGGGTTTATATTATCATAACAGCACCTATGCACTGGTATACTTAAGGGTTAGTCAGCAACTGCATTATAATATTCCATTTTGGAGGGGAGTTTTATAAAGCCGTTAAAACTTTCGATTTACTTTCGGTTGAATCTTGACATATAAACGTTAAGTGTGGAAATGCATTTTTTTCTCAAAGTTTAAAAGGAAAAAAAAACTATTTGCTACTGCTGCATGGTTATTTTAAAGTTTCAGAAGCAAAAAAAGATACCTACTAACTTACACTACAGAATGATTTAAATTGTTTTAAAAACTTATACTGAAGTAAAGTTAAACTTATCTCAAAATAAACTAAGCTAAGAGCAAAAATGTGAAGAAGTTATCCCAGCCACCCCTGCCTTAAGGTCACTCTCCAGTTCAACCTATCTTTCACTTAGCTGCCAAAGTGGGTCAAAGAACAAATTACAGAAAGAATAATGATGTGAAAAAAATAATAATAATGAAATAACATACCAAAATTTTTGCGATATAGCGTAAGCACTTGTCAGGGGAACGTATCATATGCCTACAAATATACCTTAACAAAATTTTAAAAAGAGCATTAATGAACTGAATATGCATTGAACAATTAGAAAGGCATTAAATAAACTTAAAACAAGCACAAAAGAGGAAATGTTAAAATTGAAAAGAGAAGCAGATACAATGGAAACAACAAAAACAGAAATGACAAAACTAAATGTGTTGGTTCCTTGAAAAGATGAATAAAATTGACAGAACTTTAGTCCCTGTAATTAAAAAGGGCATAAAATCAAATCAATAAAATGGCATATAAACAAAGTAAAATTGCAACAAAATCATATGGAATGAAAATAATTATCAGAATATACTGTGCAGTTAAGTGCTAACAAACAAAAGTGAGGACACACAAAAAAAGGAATATCTTTAAAAATATAAAATGCCTAAACTGATAGAGGGCAAAATAAAGATTTTAAATAATCCAATCACAGAAAAGGAAATAAAACCAGTTATATAGGGAAAAATTTATCAAGAGAAAAGAATTCTGATTCTGATGAATTCACAGAAGAATTCTATCAAACTTTTAAAGACTAATTAAGTAGCAATACTATGTAAATTATGGTCAAAAATTGAGAAAGAAAGCACCCTACCAACCTTCTTTTAACAAACAAATATAGTCTTAATATCTAAACAAGGGAAGAATAAAACACAGAACCATAGATCAATAATGAATACTAACTTAAAAAATTATTCATTGCATTTCAGTTGGATTTCTATCATGGATGAAAGAATGGTTTACGATTAGGAAAGCAATCAATGTTACTTGGTCATACCGAAAACAAAAACACACAAAATCACAGGATTACTTTGATGACAAAAAAAGCGTTAGACAAAGTTCATCACTCATTGATGCTAAAAATTTTATGAAGCACGTTAGAAGGGCATTTTTTACATAAAAGACTATCTATAAAACAGTAAATGTCACATGCATTAAGGACATACTAGAACCCTTTCCCATATGGAATTAAAACAAAGATTCCCACTCTCCCTCTATTATTTGATACAGTTATGAAAATGCTAGCAATAACACAAAAAAAGAAATATTAAAGACAAAGAAGATATGAAACTATCTTTATTTGCTGATGATATGATAGTTTACTTTAAAATCCTAGGGAACCAGGAAGGATGAGATAATAGCTTCGGAAAAGTTGCAGGCTACAAAATAAGCCCTCAAAAATCAACAACACTGCTATATAATAATAAAGTTCAAGAAGCAAAACTAGAAAGGAAAAACCCATTTCAAATAACTGTAAATTTACAAAGTACCAAGAACAATCTAGCAAAGCACACATGCTTGCACACGCATGGACACACATACACCATTTACAAATTCAGTTATAAAGTGCTTGTTAAAGAGATGAAAAACAACTTAAAAACTGGAGTAATGCGCACTGCACATGGCTGGGCCTTGTCAATATAATTTAAAATGACAATACGACCAAAGTTAATTTAGAGTTGTAATGCTACACCAATTAAATTATCAAAGACATACTTTGCATACTTCAATAAAATAATAAAATTCATTTGGAAAAATACAAGATCTAGACTATCTGGGAAAATGATGAAAACAGATAAAAAAGAAAGAGCAACTGCACTTCTAGATATCAAACTCTGTTAGAAAGAAGCAGTTAAAAAAACTATATGGTATTGGTTAAAAATTAGAAAGTAGGTTTCTTTTTTAAACTTATCTACCTTGGTAGGTAAAACAAACTAGGAAAGGAAGAATCAGAAACAATGAAACTCAATAACCCAGTCTTCAATACACTGGAAAACATGAATTATTTAGAAAATTTTGTACCTAATTTTGATAAAATTTGATAAAAAAAACTACTGGGAAAATTGAAAAGCAATGTGGCAGAAATTAGACTTACACCAATCCTTAAGCTATGTTCTATAATAAATTCAAAATGGAATGCTGACCATAATATTGAAAATCATACCATAAGTAAATCAGAAGATAAACCAATAAATAGTAAAACTTTCATAAGTATTGGTAAGAGAAACATTCTTAACCAAGTAACAAATAAAGGCAATTAAAAAAAAATGGGTAACTTGCATCTACATGAAAGATAACATGAACCTAAAAAGGAAGCTTCTACACAAACAAAATTAATGCATCGAGGAGAGAAGAATGGGAAAAAAATCTATCAAATTTCTCTGATAAAGGCTTAGTATTCAAGATATGTGTGTGTATAACACACAGTCTATCTAGTCTAATTTACCTACATGTGGGGTGGCTACGCGGTGTAGTGAATAGTATGCCAGGCCTAGAGTGAATTAGTCCTGGGTTCAAAATCTGACTGTGTAATCCTGGGCATGTAACCTAACCTCTGTTTGTCTGTTTCCTCCTCTGTAAAATGCAGGTAGTAACAACACCTACTCACTAGGGTTACTGTGAGAGTCAAATGAGATGACTCTAAAGTGCGTAGCACAGTGCCTAGCACATACTAAGGGCTACATAAATATTTATATGCTGCCTCAAAAGATAAGTCATCAAAGGATGTGAACAAACTATTCTCAAAAGAACTGCAAACCCAATTACTAATAAGAGAAATACAAATTAAAATAAAACAAACCCGAGGTTTCATTTCACACCCTGCAAAGTGGTAAAAATGATAAATAATGGGAATGGGAATTAATGTTGTAAGGAATGTGGAAAGATAGACTACTGCACCACCACTTTGGAAAGCAATTGGGAATTATGTAAATAAACTGACTAAAACGGCAATATCCTTTGACCTTGAGATTCCATTATTCCCATACATAATACATAAAATATATATATAATAGTACTTTTTGTGATATTAAGAGAGACTAGAAACTAAGTAAATGCTCATCAGCTGGGGAATGGCTAAATAAATTGCGGTTCATGAATGTAATAAAATATTACCGTGTTGTAAGAAATGAGAGTGATAAATTAAATAAGCACCAGAAAATCTGCATAAACTGATACAGATTGAGGTAATCAGAACTACCCCACCTCCATCCCATACACAACCACCACAATAATGTAAGCACAAGCACAACTCAAAAGAAGAGAGGTGACTGGACACCGCACCACCGTGGAAGAAGTGGAACGTACACATGTAGTGCAACGCACATATCTTCATACTTGTTTTGCTGAATTGATCAGTTATTCTAATTTTTTCCACTCCTTTTAGTATTTACTTTTTAGATTTAAAAAAATGCATTTTACAGTTTCCTCAACTGCATGTACCTTGAAGGGTTGCTGTAAGGATCACATGAGACAACATTTGAAGAATGCAGAGTCAAGTGCACAGTAGCTATTACACAGACACTGAGGGAATTTATGGTAAGGCTAAAAAAAAAAAGACAGCAATGAAAACTTACTCATTTAAAAAAAATTATTTTCTAGATAGAGATTCTTGAGAACACTGGGAGATGAGGAATCTATTTTAAGAACAGGGGACTCCATGAGAGAAGGCAGAGATGAAAGGGAGGACCACGTAAGAGTTCATGAAAGAGGGGAGTGAGACAAGGATGTTGGTTGCAGCCAGACTGAGGAGCCTGAATGCCAGGATAGAGTTTATACTTAATTTAAGAGGCAATGGAGAGCTATGAAAGGCTTTTGAAAAGATGAATGAGATTATCAGAACACTATATTAGATTATTTAGGTAGCGAAGTACAGGATGGATTGGAGGGAAGGATAGCCTGGAGACAAGATCAATTAAGAGGCCCTTACTACAGTCTAGGTCCTAGAAATGGGGCCCAAATTAAGGTGGATGGACAACTGGAACTGAGAGAAGAGAACTCATGAGAGATTGCAAAGGCTGGAACTGGTTAAGTTTAAGTCCTCTTTGAAAAGAACCTTAAGAGGAAGGAGAACACTATGAAAACAGTGAGTGGAGGAGAATGACAATAGGTCACGTGAAGGCAGAATATTAACATTTACAAAGCACTTTCCTCGCAAGGACCCAGTATTCACTGTGAAGAGACCTCAGGAATCATATAGTTATTCAATTTTGTAGATGTGGAAACTGAAGAGATTAAAAAAAAAAAAACACCTAGAAGGTAGGTAGTACAGGTAGTATCCTATCCACTTTACAGACGAGAAAACAGAAGCCACTTACCCATGGCACCCCAGCTGGTAAAATGTCCAGCTAGCACATGGGCCCACACTGCTTCACATCAAGGCTTCTCAGAATTCTTCAAAGCTAAGATCTGATGCCAATATTTAGGGGAAAGCTTTCCAGATTCTCCTTATTGTTAAAGCTCTCTTTTTTCTCAAAACACCCTTTATTCCCTTCGCTTATATGTTGTTCTTCTCTAATACTTCTAGTACCCCTCTGCTTCCTGAGGGCAGGGATTTCAGTCTATATTCCCAGCTCCAAACACCATGCTTTGCACACAGACACCTGATAAATCTGCTGACTTGGATACATTATTATTTTTATGTATTTTTACATACTTTGTTAAATATTTCCTAATAACATTAAAAAAAATTATCATTCATTTTTAGAAATCTTGTGTTCCAAATTCTCCACCTCTATCCCACCCCTTGGAGAAAGCAAGCAATATATCAATTATACGGACAAAGTCACGCAAAACATATTTTCACATTAGCCATGATGCAAAAGAAAACATACATCCAAAAGCAAGAAAAACAAAGACATTTTAAAACGCGTGCTTCAGTCTGCACACACAGTTCATCAGGTATCTCTCCGGAGGCGGAGGGCATTTTTCACCAAAACCCCTCTGGAACTGTCTCGGATTATGTTCTTTATCAGGGCAGCTTAGCCTCTCGAAGCTGAATTAGATACACTAACAATGATGATTGGTAATATTGATAACACGCTCACAAAGTGGGCCTTTACTGCCTATGCCACCTTTCCAAGTCTGACAGCGGAGGAAAAACAAACCTCCCACATGCATCTCTCTGGCAAGGAAATGGCCTCATAGCCTGGAAGGATTACGGATGGAGAATCAGCATGTTCCTTCGCTTTGGGAACACCTCCTAAAGACCATGTAACATCCGCTGGGACGGTGCTCAGAGGGCCTTGGCCATCTCTCCTTTCTTCCACAGATGTAGTTATAGGTAAGCTTCAAGGGCAGATGCAGCCTGCTTTTATCTACCAGGTTCTTTCACAGTTCTCCCTTTCCAGGAACAGAAGATCTGGCTCTGCCAGTTTTACTGGTTCTATGGAGGAGAATCATTGTGTCTTTGGGATGCATTTTCCTCATCTGCACCAGTGAGATGGACTCAATGGCCTTTAAGGTAAAGGTCATCACCTTCAGAAGCTAAGGCGGAGAGGGCAAACAACTTCTGAGACAGCATGTAACAGCACAAGTTTGACACAAAATAGCTGCTAGGAACACTGTACTTTGTCTTCTGCTTCCTACCAGAAAGTCGGCGACCTTGACCTTGCCTGGCTCACAGCAAGCACCTGATTAAAATGCTTGTGCCCAGAGATCACCCTGACTGCCTCTCCCCCAGATCTCCCCAGTCCTGGCCCTGACTCTGGGGGGCACCTGGGATTGCACCAGGGCTGGGAGCTCCTAGGCGAGGACCCGATCTCCCCAGTCCTGGCCCTGACTCTGGAGGGCACCTGGGGTTCCACCAGGGCTGGGAGCTCCTAGGCGAGGACCCGATCTCCCCAGTCCTGGCCCTGACTCT
>CM053774.1:91982097-92029911 GCA_028658325.1 Potorous gilbertii | reverse complement strand
CGGGGCAGGGGAGGGGAGTGCTCGGCAGGACAGGACTCCGCTCCGTCTGGGGTACCTTTGTGGTCGGTTTTTCAGGGCTCTCTGCAACGGAAATCTCCTTCACTGTGTTGCTGCGTGGCTTCCACTGTTCCAGGATTTGTCAGGAGTTCTTTTTACAGGAAATCTATGGGCTGTGGGTTCGGACCTAGCATAGGTGAGTCTTTCTACTCCGCCATCTTGGCTCCGCCCCCTCCATGCTTTTCTTGCATCTCTCTCATTTCTCTTCCCAGTTTTTCCTCTACCTGTCTAACTTGATTTTCAAAATCCTTTTTGAGCTCTTCCAAGGCCTGAGCCCATTGGATATCTATTTCAGATGTTTGGGATACAGAGGCCTTGACTCCTATTTCTTTTCCTGATGGTAAGCATTGTTCTTCCTCATCAGAAAGGAAGGGGGGAATCATTTCCTCCCCAAGAAAGTAACCTTCTATGGTCTTATTTTTTTTCCCCTTTTCTGGGCATTTTCCCAGCCAGTTACTTGACTTCTGAGATTCCTCTCCACCCCTGCCCAGATCTGCCCAGCTAGTACTTGGGGTCTGAGATTCAAATGCTGCTCCCCAGCCTCAGGGCTTTCAGTGGTGGGTACGTCTGATATTCAGTGTGAGCTTAAGTTCTGGTGCCCAGATGGGGGCAGGACCGCCTCCCAGGCTCAGTTCCCTCAGGGGGTTTATGCAGAGACCTTCAAGTAATGGACCCCAACTTCTGCCGAGCTCCTCCCTGCTCTGGGACCCTCTGGCTTCCTGCTGCCTCTGCCTCTGCCTTCCAAGGGTGCGTGAGTTATGGAGACACCCCACTCCCCTCTCAGCCAGCCCAGAAGTGTCTCTCACTAACCTGTGTGCCTGTGGGTGGAGGGACCTTCGTGGCCGCTGGAGATTCCATCCCTGAAGCCTGCTCGGACGTGTTCCTCTCGGTGCCGTGCAGCATGGCCAGGGAAGGGTTGGGCTCCACTCCAGTCGAGTGCGCTACAGACCCTTGGGGTCGGTTTTTCAGGGCTCTCTGCAACGGAAATCTCCTTCACTGTGTTGCTGCGCGGCTTCCACTGCTTCAGAATTTATTGGGAGTTCTTTTTACAAGAAATTCATGGGCTCTGGGTTCTGAGCTAGCATATGTGAATCTTTCTACTGCACCATCTTTGATTTCTATCTTTTTTATTTCAGCTGTGAAAAGTCTTGAATGTTTGCCTTTTGGAGAGTACACATGTTTAATAATCGGAAACCCAGCAGATTTCAAAAGTCATTTGCTTTAGAGAAGCTCCTAGTCAGTAGTGCAGTGTGGCTTAATGGAAGGCTCAGATGTGAATTGGACACTTACTGCATGTTTGAACAGTTTGCTTTAAACCTTTCTGCTTAAGGTTCCTGGAACATTCACAGTGTCTAACCCATCCTGTACAAATGCTATAATGAAAATGAATTGTCATAAAACATTTATTGTGTATTAGGCAGTATTCTTAGTACTAGGAATATACGTACAAGCTACCAAGGCAACCAGTGTTATTATGTTCTATTTTTTTTCAGTCTTTTGACTTCATTTAATTGTTTCTTGATATCTCATTGAGTCATTAGCTTCCATTTCTAATTTTTAAGGCATTATTTTCTTCAGTTTTTTTGTTCCTCTTTTAACAAGTTGTCAGTTCTCTTTTCATAATTTTCGTGCATTGTTCTCATGTCTTTCCCCAACTTTTCCTCTACTACTCTTCAATTTTTAAAACAATTTTTTCTTTTTCTTTTTTCATCTTAAAACCTTCCTTTAGCTCTTCTAGGAATTCTTGTTGGGCTTGTGTCCAATCTTCCATTTCTTTTCTTTAAGGCTTTGCTTTTAAGATGTTTTCAAGTTGATATCTCTTTCTGAGTTGGTGTCTTGAACTTTCCTGTCACTATAGATTTTTATGGTCCCATTCTTTGTTATTATTGTTTAATCACTTTCTAGACTATTTCTTGACTTTGAACTTTAAGTTTGAGTTGTACTCTGCTCACCTCTGGAAGGGGGAATGATGAGCCTGAGCTTTTGTTGTCTGGGGATCTGTAGGTTTTTGGTGTTTCCAGAGTAGTGTGATCTGTGGAGAGGTCTGGTCACTTTTTATTTTATTCCTTGTCTCCACTCTGGTCCTTATACAGGTAGGCCTCTGCTCCCTTATAACAGAGACTATTCCTCTCCACCCTGGAACTATGACCCAGAACTGGGTGATAAGTGACAGAGCTTCCAAATGCCTGTTTGCATGCTTTCTGACCAGATCTTCAGTCTCCCTACTCTCATTGGGCACTGCTTCTCTTCTGCCCCATTCCTTATCCAGTGCCTCTGCTAGTGCTCCCAGCCATCCCCTACCCTTGTGTACTCAGACTTCTTTATCTGCCTTCTTAAGTTGCTGTGGACTGGGAAAATGACTAATGGTTACTTTTGTTGGTTTTCCCATTCAGTTTGGTTTGATGAATGTTTAAAAGTTGTTATAGAGGGGTATGTTGGGACAACTGGGAAAAAATAATGACTTCACTCCACCATCTTGGCTCTGCTGTCCCCCTCTCCCCACCTGCCCCACTTTTCTTACCTTCTAATAGGGGAAGACCACATATCAGGGGAACTGGGAGTGGAGGAGGCGCTTGATAGTTGAGCATGATGTTGTAGAGGTCCCTCCCCTAGCAAAATAATAGGAAAATGTGCTTGTCCAGTTCCTTCCCATCTGTTTTAGTGTAAGCTTTTAAAAAAGACATCAATACTTTTGCCCCTAAATTTTTGTGTCCTAAGGCTTATATCTACTTTGATTTCCTTTTTCAGATGATCCAGTTCAGGAACGAAAATGAAAGGCAATGGGAAAAGCTTTGCAGAAGAACATCTGTATTTGGAATTTTCTCATCAGGTGGAAAATTGTATCTTTCCCCTGCATACATCTGTAACTTTGTTTCTGTTATCTTACTGTGACTGCAAAGAATTCAGAGTTTTCTTAGTCTCCAGCAAAGAGAATGCAGATGCTGCTCTTTTACAAACTGTACTTCCCCAGGAACTGCAAGTTCAGATCATCTCAAGGCAGGAGCTGCCAGTAATGGTCCAGAGCTGCTGTTTGCCTGTGGTAATGAAGAAAGGTGACAGTTTCTGCCGAGCGGGATTGTCTGTCACATTAAGACACGTAATACAGAAAACGTATGAAGCAGATACATCAAAGAAGGAAGTTTTGGAATTGCTGGGTTTTAAGAAGACCTGTTTAAAAGCTTGTGCTGAAGTGAGTACTTCATTTATTTTTATTTTTATTCTTCTGCTGTTATCTAAAAGTAAAGTCTGTATTCATACCATAGAATAAACTCCTTAACAAATGGGTCCCAACCTACCTTTCCAGCTTTATAATGAATGACTCTGCCTGTACTGTACAGTTAGTCAAGAACTGGTCTTCTACAGTTCATCTCCCATTTTCCCCCTTTACCTGGAATGCTCTTCCTTCTCAGCTCTGCTCCGAGTGTCCCTCTCCTCCTTCCATGATCTACTGAAGTACCACCTCCTGAGTGAAGCTGTTCTGGATCTCTTCCCATCCCCACCCCATCCCTAAATGATCTTGTGTCCACTTGATCTATAGTTATTTCTCTTCTACGGTATATAGTGCAATCAGTTGGTTGGTTGGTTGTTGTCCTTTGACCTTGAAGAATACCAAAAGGACATTACTATGTTGTCAGTTTAATATGACCTTGAAATGCCCTACTGCAGATCAGCCACAAATAGTCCATGTGAATACGTGGGGTCGATTCCCTAAATTTTTGCATTTCTTGCATTTATTTTGTGCTACTTTAATTCTTCTTTCTCTGATGTGGGCATGCCATTCTGGCGGTCCTTAGTGACTCTCATGTGACACAAACAATTCCAAAGTTCTTCAGAGAGACCTTGAGAGTGTCCTTGTATTGCTTTTTCTGATTGCCATGTGAGCATTTGCCTTGTATGAGTCCTCTGTAAAGTAGTCTTTTAGGCAAATATACATTTGGCATTTGAACAGTGTGGACAGCCCATTGGAGTTGCACTCTGTAGTATCGTTTGAATGCTTGGCAGTTTAGTTCAAGAAAGGACCTCAGTATCCAGTACCTTTCCTTGCCGGGTGATTGTCAGAATCTTCCTAAATTAATCCACATGGCAATTTCACAGGGTACATCAGTGAGATCAGCACAACAGCTCTATAGAAAACCTTCAGTTTGGTAGTAGTTTAATACCTCTTCTCTCCTCTACTTTCCTTTGGAGCCTCCCAGACCCTGAACTAGCTCTGACATTTCATGTGTCAACCTCATTATCAATGTGTACATCCATGGAAACTATATTGCCAAGATAAATGAGCTTAACCATAGTATTCAAAACTTCTCCATTTGTTGTAATTAGTGGTTCCACATATGGATGATGTAGTGCTGGCTGGTGGAACATCTGTGTTTTCTTGATGTTAACTGTTAGCCCAAAATAGCACAAGTAGCAGAGAATTGATCCATACTTTGTTGCATCTCAGTTTCCAAGGCCACGTAGAGTGCACAATCATCTGCAAACAAAAAATCATGTACCTACTCTCCCTCCCCTTTAGTCTTGGCTTGTAGCCTTTTCGAGTTACCATCCATGCAGTAGCTGACCTTGATGCTATATTCATACTTATCAAAGGCATCTGACAACATGGCTGAAAACATCAGGCTAAAAAAACATGGGAGCAAGCACACACGCTTGCTTCACTCCATTGATAACTGGGAAAGTGTGAGAGCATCATCTATTATCCAGAACCTGGACAGACAAGCTGTCATGAAATAGATATACAACACTGATGAACTGTGGGCAATGCCATTTTGACATAATTCTCCGTAAGCCCTAACAACTGACAGTATCAAAGGCCTCAGTCAGATCAATGAATGTTGTATACAGACCTTTTTTGCTCTTGGCATTTCTCTTGGAATCGTCAGGCAGCAAATACTATGTTGACCATTCCTTGGCCCTCTCCAAAGCCATACTAGCTCTCGGGTATTAGGATTAGCCTATTAAGGAAAACTCTGGCAAGGATCTTGCCAGTATTTACTAAGAAAGACACCTCTGTGATTGCCACAGTACAATCTATTTCCTTTGCCTTTATAGAGGCAGACAATACTTGAGCCTCCTCTTACCGTATAACCCAGAACATTTTAGTCAGCTTTTGTATAAGCAATGAACTCCCCACCTTGTAAATCTCAACTGGAATAAAATCAGCACCAGGAGCTCTGACATAGGAGAGGAGTCCTAATGGCTTTCAGAACCTCTTCTTCAGCTGGAAATTTGACTAACCAGGGATTGACTTCAATTGAAGTAAATGGTCAGTGGCTTCAGCATTGATTGATGATGGTCTGCTGAGAACGCTATGGAAATGTTCAGGATCATGTCTTTATGACTAATCACATGGTTCCATCAGGACTGAGTAGTTGGCCTTCAGAACATTATAAAAGTGCTCTGAGTTGTTAGTATCAGTGTAAAACTGATTTTCATTTGCCTTCTTACTAAGCCAAGAAGCCTGCCTCTCTCTAACCTTCACTTGTACTTTGCTTTTGATGGAGTTAAATGCTGCCTTCTTAGAGATGAATGAACTATCCTTCTGGTAAACCCTGTGGAGTTCTCTTTTTCATTTAGCAGCTTCTGAATTTTCCCATCATTTTTGTCAAACCAATCTTTTTTTTTTACTGTGTCTTAAAACGTAATGTTATTTATGTTTCATTGCATTTTTAGTTATTTTTGTTAAATGTTTCTTTTTTAAAGTAAATTCATGTATTTTAGTTTTCAACATTTACTTTCATAAGTTTTAAATCCCCCCTTCCTTCTCCACGCAGCATTCAATTTGGTATAGGCTTGACATATACATTCCTATTAAACATATTTTCACATTAGTCATGTTGCATAGAAGAATTATAATGAATGAGAGAAGCCATGAGAAAAAAAGGAAAAACAAAAGAAGGAAAGAAAATAGTCTGCTTTGCTCTGCATTTGGACTCCATGGTTCTTTCTCTGGATGTGGATGGCATTTTCCTTCATGAGTAATTTGGAATTGCTAACAAGGGCTAAATCTATCAAAATCAGTCATCATGGACTGTGGCTGTTACTGTGTACTATGTTCCCTTGGTTCTGCTTACTCATTCAGCCTCAATTCATATAAATCCAGATTTTTCTGAAGTCCACCTGCTCATCATTTCTTAAAGCACAATAGTATTCCATTACATTCATATACCACATGGGAATCCCCTTGATTTCCAGTTCTTGACCACCACAAAAAGAGCTGCTGTAAATATTTTCGTGCATGCGGGTCCTTTTCCCATTTTTATGATCTCTTGAGGATTCTGCCCTAGAAGAGATATTGCTGGGTCAAAGGGTATGTTCATTTTTATAACTCTTTGGCCATAGTTCCAAATTGTTCTCCAGAATGGTTGGATCAGCCCTCAGACAAATCTTGATGTTTGCGAGTGTTCTGACCCAGATGAGTATATGCAGTGCTGTACACCAGATCTCTGAAAACTGCCCAGTCTTTTTCTGTACCACTCTTACCAAGTGTGTGTTGGCTCAGTTTTCCCTCCAATGTCATGCTCAGAGAAGTGCTGTAATTTGTTGACATTGAGTCTTCTGGTCATCATCTTGCCTTGGTGCCATTTTGGTTGAATGTGAACATTTAGCTTGGAGAGGTTAAGTCCATGATCAGTCCTGCACTCTGCCCCACACATTGCCTACATCACTTTTACATCCTGTCTCTTCTCCTTATAATGACATAGTCTGTTAAATGCCATTGTTTTCTGTGAGGGTACATCCATGAGAGTTTATTGTATTAGTAAGTAGAAGACAGTGTTGGTGATGAGAAGGTCATGAGATGCACAAGTCTTCAGTAGCAAGTGATCATTTCTGTTGTTGTTTCCAGCTCTGTTCCTCCCAAAGACTCCTTGCCGTGTCTGGCACTCTGTGCCTACTCTTGCATTAAAGTCACACAGAATTATAGGGTTGTTCTGTTTTGGCACATTGATGATAAGAGTCTCCAGGTCTCCATAAAATTTTTCTTTGACCTCATCAGGATTTGTCATAGTAGGGGCATAGGCGGTGATGTGGCACATGCCTGCAAATAGCAATCACGTTGTCATGAGCCTGTCATTCACTGCTTTTGGTACACATACAAGCTTCTTGCCTAGATTAGTTTTGATTGTAAAACCTAAGCCAGCTTCATGGGCCACTGCTTCACTGTGGCAACTCCAGAAAAACGTGTATCTGGCTCCTGCTTCAGTAAGCGGGCCTTCATTTGCCAGCCTTGTTTCACACAGGACTGCTGTTTGGATGCAGTTCTCTTGGATTTGGATTCTGGGTTCTATTTGGATGCTGGGTTCTCTTGCAACAAGAGCTATTCATCTTTTAGATCTACCAGATTTCATTTTGTCTATAAGTATACATTGGCGAGTATATCACTGGTGAGTGGAATCACTTTTGCAGAAACTTTTGTACATTTTTTGGTGTTTCGACTGCAGGGTGGTAAACAGGTCAGGGTTGGGTAAAGCAGACAATTTTTAGGATTCCTTTTCTAGCCCATTCCTTACCCCAGGAGATGAGGCTTTGAATTCCTTAGAAAGCTGCTCAGACACCCAGGTGGCTTCTGAATCCCACAGCTGCTTCCAGTGGGAAGATGACCCTATGACCTGGGCCACTTGTGTGCAGGGTTGTGACTACAGCTTCCAGTGTATCCACACGTGCTGCTTCATTACTTGCCTGTCACCACAGGACTTTGAGATAGGTAAAATAGTATGGGTGCTTTCTTTTTATTTGGCATCAGTTAGATTTAAGTGAGGTAGAATTGCATGAAGTTGTCAGCCTCACTCTCTTTTCCAGAATTGTTTCAGTCCAGTGGCAGGACAAAGTCAGGACAATTGGTGATGGCTCGGGATGCAGTGGATGCCTTTGGCATCTTCGATGCCTGACCAGGCTCCACAGCACCTGCCTTCATGGCACTGGGACAAATTATTCCCATCCACTTGTTCCACAGGGGACGTCTTCATAAGCTTGGGGTAGGTACTCCCCAACTTATCAAAAGCTTTGAGATTCCTTGATTGCCCTCAACCGAGTTTAGTCCATCTGCCAAAATGGTCTGTGGCCACTGCTTGCTACAGCTTCTTGGGGCTGGTAGTGCATGGATCAGGTAGACTCCAAAGGTAGAGAGCTTGGCCCCCCTTACAGCAGAGGTCCTAGTATTCTCTGAACACACCCTGCACCCCATATCGTACATGTCTCCTCTCGTAGAATACAAGCTTCTTGTGGGCAGGGACTCTCCATTTTTGTTTTTGTGTCCCCATTCATTGACACCTACTATGTGTTTAGTAAATCATTGTGGTTTCATTGATAATTACGTAGTGCTTTATGGTTTGCAGAGCTCTTCATTTATATTTCTCATTGTAGACCCCCAACAATCCTTTGAGTTAGGTATTCACCATTTTACAGATAAGGGAAGTGTGACTGGTTGGGACAGGTTAAGTGACTTGTCTGGTGTCATGCACCTTGTATGTGCAAGAGATGGGATTTGGACCCAGGCCTTCCTAACTCCAAGTCCATTACATTATCCACTCTGCCCTGTTGTTGGGTAACAATAGCTAGCTAGTATTTAGGTAGTGGTTTAAGTACTTTTCATGTCACTGTATTTAAGGCTCATAACAACACTGGGTTGTAGATGCTGTTGTCATCCCTATTTTACAGATGAGGACACTTAGCCTGAGAAAGGTGAGGTGACTTGTCTGGGATTACCCAGCTAGTAGGTGTTTGAGACAAGATTTAAACTCAAATCAAGTCCAACGCTATTCTCCGAGACATCTAGCTTCCTCATAACTATAACATGCACATATGTGTTTGTATATATAAAGGCATATGTACATGTATTTGTGTATATACCTACATATTTATATATTCTATATTTCCGTTTTGCTCCATATTTAAAGAGTTCATAGAAAATGGGTTAATTCTTGGCCTATAGTGTTTCTGTGCAAATAGTGGTAAATTACCTGGGTTGGTATTTTTTTCCTTGAAGCTTTAGGCATTTGGTCATTAACAAATGTTTTTAAACAAAAAAAAAAATTTGGTTAGTTCTAAGACCACTTCTGTGGATATTATTAATGGTAATCAGTAAAAACTGAATGTGGAGTGACTTTTCCATTTTAAAGAAATCTGGAGAGACATTTAGACAAAGTCTTTCATCTGTTGCTTTCTAATGGGCTCATGCTTTAGAAATGTTGGGTGCATGTATGAGTCCTTGCTGCTCTTGAAAATCCTGTGCAGATGTACTCTGGGACTCCTCAGAATTAGTTTATGTGTCACTAGAGTTTTCCTTTATCTCAGTCTCTGGTCCTGTGGTCATCTAATTTCTTTTCTTACAGGTGAGCCAGTGGACCAGACTATGTGAGCTCAGCATCCCACTGGCTGTGGAAAGGTTCTTAGGGGAGTCTCCAGAGCCTCAGCCCCCTATCCCAGAGGCAGTACTGCAGCTGGAGAGGAAGCTCAGAGAGCCTGTGAGAGTGCACAATGATGACAAGATCCGCAGACAAAAGCTGAAGCGGCAGCAGGACGCCCAAGTGCCCAGGCAGGATCCTGGTGCTGGGCCCCAAGGAGTGCTCAGAGAAAGTGCTGAGCCTCCTGCAGAGAGCCTAGAACTTAGGCTGGCGTTATCCAGGCTCAGCATCCAGGACGCTCCTGCCGAGAACACTCGGGAACCTGTGCACATCAGGAAAGTGCAGACCTCAGAGCTGCCACCTCTGGACCGCGTCTTTGCTGAAGGCCTCTACTTCACTCTTACTGACCTAGTGCTTTTGCCCTGTATCCATCAGTTTCTGGTAAGACAGCATTGAAAAGCCTGTGTTTTGTAGAGTTGAGAAAGGTACAGAAAATCTCTTTAATTTAAGTGATACAAGGAATGGTATAAAGCTCACAAAGGGCTACCTGGTACTTGGTCAGAACAAATTGCTTTTGTTTCTCAGGATGTTGAATATGCATTGGATTGGGGGTAATGACATTTTCTCAGGAGGCATCTGATAAAACTGTAAAATACAAAAGGTACTAGAGGAATTAACAGTTATCTTAATTGCTCTTTAAAAAAATGAATAAAAAGTTTACAGAATAAGTTATTGCAATAAGTAGCTAATAGATTGCCTAGTCTTAAGAAATTCAAATTTATTTTTTTCTGAACTTAAGAAATAAAACAAGTGTTTCTATAACAAAGTGGAATTTAAAAAAAAAAAAGATGATTATACCTGAAATTACAGATCTATAATGTACAACTTGGTATTCCTTTTAAAAGTATAACAAAGTTATCATATAACTTGCTTTTATTTTTTCCCTCCCCTCAGAGATGGCTACCATTACACACAGATACACACACACATATACACACATGTATATATAGACATGTGTGTATATACCCCCACTCCCCCCATATATATCAGTACTTTCTCTGGATGCAAATAACATCTTCCTAGGACCTTTGTAGTTAACGTGGGTATTTATAGTACTCAGAATGACTTGGTTGCTCAGGGCTCTTCTTAAAACAGTATTACTTTTACTGTATGCAGTGTTCTCTTGGTTCTGGTTCTGTTTTTCTAATATCATTAAGCTTGTCTTGTCTTTGTAGTGGAGTAGTATTCTATCATGAACATATACTACAACTTGTGTAACCGTTCCCAATGGACAGGCATCCCCACAATTTCCAGTTCTTTGCCACCACAATAAGAGCTGCTGTAAATATTTTAGAACAACAGGTTTTTTTACTTTTTCCTTGATCATCTTAGGAAACAGACACAGTCGTGGTATTGCTAGGTCACAGGGTATGAGTAGTTTAATAACTTGTAGGGCATAAGTCCAGATCACTTTCCAAAATGGTGAATCAGCTCATAGATCCACCAGCAATAAATGAAGGTCCCAATTTTTCCACATTCCCTGCAACATTTGTTGCTTTCCCCTTCTGTCTTTTTAGCAAATCTTACAGTTGTAAAATGGTATCTCAAAGTTGTTTTAATTTGCATTTCTCTAATCATTAATGATTTACAGTATTTTTTCATGTGACTATAAATTATTTTGATTTGTTCATAGGAAACTTGTCAATTGGGAATTGACTTGTATTCTTACAGATTTTACAAAGTTCTTTATATATTTGAGATATGAGACCTTTATCTGAAGAACTGTCTAAAATTTTTTTCCCCAGTTTTTTTCTTTTCCTTCTGATCTTGATTGCATGAGTTTTATTTGTAGAAAAGCTTTTAAATTTAATGTAATAGAAAGAATATGAGTCAATTCCCAGTTGATAAATGGTCAAAGGATGTGAACAGACAGGTTTCCTATGAACAAATCAAAATTTATAGTCATATGGAAAAATACTCCAAATCGTTATGTATGTTCCATTTTACCCCTCACAGTGCTTTCCGTCTTTTGTTTGTTCGTAAATTGCCTTTATATCGAGGTCATGTATCCATTTTAACCTTATTATTGCAAATGGTGTAAGATTGGTCTGTACCTCCCTTCTGCTAGACTTCTTTTTAGCTTTCCAAATTTTTGTCAAATAAAAAATTCTTATTCAGAAAACTTGTCTTACACGTGTCAAACCCTAGGTTACTATATTCATTTGTTGCTGTAAATGTATGTCTACTCTTGTTCTCCTGATGTACTTTTCAATTTCTTAGCCAGTCCCAGATAGTTTTCATAATTACTACCTTATTAGTTTAAGATCTGGAACTGCCAAACCTCCTTCCTTTACATTTTTTTCAGTAATTCTTTTGATATTCTTGACCTTTGGTTTTTCCAAATGAATTTTGTTATTTTTTTCTTGTTTAATAAAATAAAGTTTTGGTAATTTAATTGGGAAGGCATTGAATATATAGATGAATTTAGGAAAAACTGTCATTTTTATTATATTAGCCCTGCCTGCTCATGTACAATTAATATTTCTCTATTTAAATCTAATTTTATTTGTATAAAAATTTTTTATGATTTTGTTCATATGATTTTGTCCTGGGTTTGTTTTGGCAGGTATTCTCCTAGGTATTTTACACTGTCTAGAGTTATTTTTTGCTGATGACGTATGTGGGTTTATTTTATGTCTTGCTACTTCGCTGAAATTATTCATTATTTCTATCAGTGGAATCTTTAGGATTTTCCAAGTATGTCATCTGCAAAAAGAGGTAGTTTTATTACCTCACTGCCCCTTCTGATTCCTTCTATTTCTTTTTCTTCTCCTATTGCTGCTGCTAGGATTTCCAATACAATATTGAATAATTTTGGTGACAGCGGGCATCCTTATTTCACACCTGATCTTACTGAGAAGTCTTCTAGCTTATCTCTGTTTCAGATATTGTTTGTGACAGTCTTATCAATTTAAGGACAAGTCCATTTATACCTAAACTGTCAAGTGTTTTTTAATAGAAAGCAGTTTTGTACTTTATCAAATGCTTTTTCTGCTTCCTTTGATATAATCAAATGGTTTTTGTTACTTTTATTGTTGATATAATCGTGTTAATAGTTTTCTTTATGTTAAACCATACTTGCATTTTTGATTTGAATCTCATTTGGTCATATTGTATAATCTTTGTAATATGCTGTTGCAGTCTTTTACTTAGTATTTTATTTAGGATTTTTGTATCCATATTCATTAATGAAATTAGTTTATAATTTTTTTCTCTATTTTTGCTCTTCATGGTTTAGGTATTGTTATTACATTTGTTTCATAAAAGGAGTTTGATAGGATCCCTTCTTTGCCTACTATTCCAAGTAATTTATTTAATATTGGAATTTGTCTGTCTTTAAATGTTTGATAGAATTCGCTTATAAATCCATCTGGTCCTGGTGCTTCTTTTTTTAGGACGTTTACTTATGGCCTGCTCAATTTCTTTTTCTAAAGTAGGCCTGTTTAGATATTCTATTTTCTCTTCTGCAAATCTAGGCATTTCTATTTTTGTCAATCTTTCATTTCACTTAAGTTGTTAAATTTTTTGGCATATTATTTGGCAAAATAACTCCTTATAATTGCTTTGATTTCATCTTCATTAGTGGCATAGTCACCCTTTTCATTTTTAATACCAATCGTTTGATTTCTTTTTTGTTTTTTAATCACATTAACCATTGGTTTATCTATTTTATTCTTTTTTCATAATATTTCATTTATTAATTCAGTGGTTTTCTTACACTCACTTCTATTAATTTCACTTTTAATGTTTAGGATTTCCTATTTAGTGTTTAACAGGGAATTTTTAATTTGTTCTTTTTCTAGTTTTTTTTTTTTTATTGTATACCCAATTCTTTGGTCTGCTCTTTTCTCTTTTATTGATGTGGGCACTTTGAGATATAAATTCTCCTCTAATTACTACTTTTGCTACATCCCATAGGTTTTGATATGTTGTCTCATTATTTTCATTCTCTTTAATGATACTATTGATAATTTCTATGATTTGTTTGTAACCCACTCATTCTTAAAGATTAGGTGGTTTAGTCTCCAATTTGTTTTTTTCCCTGTGTTTCCACGGTCCCTTATTAAATATAATTTCTATTGCTTTGTGATCTGCAAAGGAAACATTTAATATTTCTGCTTTTTATACTATAAATATACAGAATATTTATACTATAAATGTACAGAAATATATTCCATATTATTATCAAGGAGATGTTGAGGAAACCCTTTTACCCTGTTGGGTAGACTCCCAGTGGAAGGAGAGTCTCAAAGGAGAAGACTTAGATGGGTTCGAGTTGATAGGGTTCCAGAGAGTGACCACAAAAATGTACTCACAAGTACGTTCATCTACTTACTGAAGGTTACTCCCTCCATCTACACAGATTTCATCCTCTCTCTGGATTCTGCCTCAGGCCACACCTTTAGCTCCTCTGAGGCTTTTCTGTGTCATTAGTGCTAAAAGCAGTTGGCCTTTATTAGGGGCATATTTTAACTTGGAAATGGACAGAAGAAATCAAGAATACTCAGGGTGTTCACTACAATATCGGACGTGGTAACCTTAAGACTGAGGCAGGAGAAGGAAAGAGGTTAATGATCCCTCCTCTGACCCTGACTGACATTTACCAGGCTGTGTCAGACTTTTATCTTTCCTACTTTTCCTACCTGACGTCTTCCATCCTTGACACTCCAGATGATACGCTGTGTCTCTGAGCACATCCTTGGACAGCCTATATGCTGGGGCAGCCCACTTATTAGGTCAGCAGTTAAACTGCGGAAGGCTAGGGCTGTGGTTGAGAGGGAGAAGTTGTCCCACCTCTGATGTCCCAGACAGGGAGGGCTCCACAATGGAGACCTTGGTTTTATTCTTGTAGGATAGCAACATGCTGCTCATACTGCTCATACTTTTTGTTCTTGCTATGGAAGCAGCCTACCTCGTTCTCCGGTCACAGGCATCCTCAGTGATGCCTGTTGGTTCTGGTTTGACTTTCTGTTTGTAAGTCATCCCTGGTGTGCTGCATTCCCAGGGGCAGCGAGGTTGTGCTGTGGCTCCAAGGCTGGACCTGGAGGCAGAAAGACCTGAGTTCAGATCTAACCCTACCAGCTGTGGGATTGCTCTCTGCCTCAGTTTCTTTAACTGTAAAGGGTGGATAATAGCAATAACTCCCTTATGGGGTTGTGGTGAGGATGACATAAGGTAATATTTCCAAAGTGTTTCCTGTGGTACCTGGCACACAGTAGGTACTGCATAAATGCCTATTCTTCTCCCCTTCTATTTCCTACTGAGGTTATTTATAATGGTAATTCCTCTGAGATTATGGTTTATGGATTATTATATAGCATCCTCCATTTGGAGTTTATCTTATATTGTGTGAACTGATGGTGTAACTCGTTTCTGCTAGATGACTTTCTCGTTTTCCCAGCAATTTTCGTCAGATAGTGACTCCTTATCCTTGTGGCCGGGGTCTTTCGGTTTATCGAATACTAGACTCCTAGGTTCATTTTCTTCCGTGTGCTGTGTACCTAGTCTGTCACACTGATTGACCGCTCTATTTCTTGACCAGCGCCATAGCATTCTGACGATTACTGTTGGGTTGTGTGGCTTGAAATCTGATGTTGTTAGGCTCCAGAAAGCCATATGGCTTCATTGAGATAATGTTGGCGTTAAAGGGTTTTCCCTGTGGTTAGAGGTTTTTAATCATTACAGATGTGGCGCTGTTTCCCAAATGCAGTGACATGTTCTCCTCCTTCTTAATTCTGAATCTACTTCATTATCTCCATGCTGGTCCAAGATATACTTGTTGATGCATTAATCTGGAATGTTGCCCATTCAGTGGCGTTTCGTTATTTGAGCAAGTCTGGTTTTGTGCGCTGTTTGACTAGTGTACAGTTAGGCCCGTCCCCTTTGCATTCTTGTGGGTTGGTGTCGTCTGTGAATGGAGCGTTGGGAGACTTGCACCATCATCAGGAAGCCCTTCTTTGGTTTGGACTTTTCCGTGAGGTGGGAAACCTTACACCTGCCTTGTTGTCAGCATTCAGCAGATCACGGGTGTGAAGCTGGCTTGTCTGCAGAGAGTCTTCAAGGTTGCATTTTAGATGCTTTTTTAAACATCGGTGAACACAATAGGGTTGTATGTGCTCCAGTCAAACATGTGGCTGGCAGGAAAAGAGCTCCTTCTAAATCTCCCTGTTCTTGTCCTGTGCTCTCCTTGAGCGTTTTGTTGATATCCTTAGGCCATCCTCATAAGATCTCATTCAGATGAGAAGGCAGCCATTTGGGCCAGTGGTTTCTAATGTTTTAGTGGCCTCTTTCTTTTCTTGATAAGAACACTACTTGTCATCATTTTTTTTCTTTTTTGAACTTTTCTTCTTCTCCAACATCAAGAGAATCCATTCTGAGTGTTTTTAAATTCTCTTCACTTCCAGAACAAATTCCTCTATATGTACTGGGGCTGGTCCAGCTACTTTCTTGACTCAATCTTCCATGCCCCCATCGCGTTGTTTCTATAGCTTGTCTGGTATATAGAGTTGGAAAGAGTCCAAATGTGGTTGTTTCTGACAAAAGGTTTGCTATAAGAAGGCTAACAGCTATTTTTAAGGTGAGGCAGCATGGTATACTAGAAAAAACAACTTAGTGTAAAAAGGTCTGGGTTTGAATCCAACTCAGACATTTATTAGCTTTGTGACTATAAAAAGTCACTTAACCCCTTAGCCTCAGTTTTCCTATCTGTAAAATGGTGATAATACTTGAAAGTATTATCTCACAGAATTATTATAAAGGAAGGAACTTTGTAAATTTTAAAGTACTATACGAAAAGGTGCTGTTCTTATTTCATGTCTGCTTTCTTCTTGAACTTAATTTAACAATTCTCTATCTGGATAAGCTGCCAGAACTGAATTATTGCACAGAAGTCTGCTCATCTTCTTTGCTTTTTGCTGATAGAGAGGGCTGTTTTTTTTAATCTTTGCTCCTCCATAGCATTTTGCAAACAAGTTTATGCTTGCCATTAGAAGCCTTAATTTTCCTATCAGCATAATATTTCTCATTTACCAACTTCATTATTACTTGTACAAATCAGGACCAGCCCTTTGCCTGATTGTAGAACTCCAAGCCATGCCATTTTTCCTTTTTTTCTTTTTAAGTGTTTTATATTAATGGTAACAGCTGACATTTATATGACACTTAAGGTTTGCAAAGAACCCTGAGTGGGCCTTATAACATTTCTGTACAGGAAAATCTTTAAAAAAAAAAAGACCACAAGGGTGTGAGTGCAAGGAAAATGTGGTTTTTATAAGATACACACTATGTGCTTTGTGGGGGGCTGCATTTTTATCTCCATTTTTTGCTTAATGTTTGGTTTGCTTCTTAAGGTTATGGGAACATTCTCTTCTACTTAAAGATTATAGGATAAGGGGCATGACAATGTTTACAAGGTTTCAGGCATGGCAGGGACTAGGGAGGAGTTTAATGGATTATGTGGACCTGCCCCAGAAAACAATATTTCTGAAGCATGTTAAATGTGTTTTCAGTGCCCCCTCATTTACTTTCCGTGTATCTCTTAGTTTCATCCCTCAGGAGACTATGGTTTGAAGTGGTGTTCTTACACAACTTTCCCATACCCTGTGCTTCAAATGTTTTTTTTTCTGTTAATTTGGTCTTAATATACTGTATTGAGCTTAATTTTGGGCAATGATTTATAGTGTTCGTACATACATACAGTATGTTCCTCATGACAGTCCACAACAGTGTTGTAAAAAGAGACAAAGGACTGGTGTTCAAATCTTGGTGCTGCTTCTTACTTCTTGTACAACTGTGAGCAAATGATTTAACTTTTCTAGAGCTCATTTTTCATATTTATAAAAAAAATTAAATTTGAATTGATGATCTATCATCTCTTTTAGCTCTAAATTGATAATCCTGCAAAACCCATGATGTGGGCAGTGCAAATATGACCCCCATTTTATAGATGAAGAAACTGAGTGTCAGATTATAATTTTCCCCAGTTTCCTAAGGTCACCATTGCAGAGCTGTCTGATTAATCTTTCTGAAACTCAGATCTGATCATGTCGCCTTGGGATTCTGCAAAATGAGTGGCTTCCTTATCTTTTACTTCCAGCATTAAATATAAAATCAGATTGGACATTCACAGCGTTTTTCCAGTCTTCCTCCACCTGACTTTACTTCTCCCCCACCCCACATACTCTGTGATTCAGTAACATGGACCTCCCTCCCTACTGCTCCTCCCTCAAGGTTCTACATTTCCAGACTCTAGGAATTTTCACTGCTTGTCCCTCTTGCCTGGAATTCTCTCTGTCATCTCTGTCTCCTGGTCCCCCTCACTTCCTTTAAATTTAATTTTGAAATGTAGAATTTTTGAAGGATTGTTATGATCAGTCATTAGTCTTTGAGAAGGTGTATGGCAGAACGCTGAAACCCGCACATACTTATTTGCCTCTTGCCGAGTCTTCTTCCCCAGCGTGTGGCTGTGTTACAGAGACACCACCTGGATGATCGCTCAAGCTGTTCTCCAGCACAGAGGTCAAGTTCCCTTGGATCCAGGTCCTGTTCCGTAGTTACTTTGGGGATTTGGGGATTTTATCAATTAATCTAGTTCTGAGTTCAATCACAGTAATTAAATATGTCAGAGTATGAATATGGAGCCAGTACTGATCTTTTGCACAGATGACTCCTTTTCTGATGGGCATGTGTCAGACAAAGATGTTTTCTTTGTGAACAGAATTAAAGCTAAAAGGGGTTAGGGATCATCCTGCTCAGTCTCCTCTGTTGGATCTCCATCAATGTCCTGCACCTCCAAAGGGTATGTTCCCAGAAGTCCCCTTTCTTTTCTTTCTTTTACTCTTTCTTGATTACCTTATCAATTCATATTGGTTCAGCATTCATCAGATTATACCCAGACATACTCAGTCCTCTCTTTTCTCCCTTTCCAGTCACTCATTTGTGCAACTTCTTAGACATTCTCAATTTTTTCCTCTTCCCCATTTCCCTCCTCCCCATACAGTTAGTTACCAAATCGTATTGATTCTACCTCCATAATATATATTCTATCCATTCCCTTCTCTCCTTATGCTGTCACCAGCCTAGTTGAACCCCTCCTGGGTGCCAGTAATTTCCTGACTGCAGTCTTTTCCTTCCTATCCTTCACAAAGGGGCCAAAATGATTTTCTTGAAGTTCAGATCTGAACACCCTCTTCTCTTGGCTGAGAAGCTTTGTTAGCTCTCCAGTGCCTTTAGGCTAAACTATAAAGTCCATTTGGCTTCTACAACCCTGCACAGTCTTCAGAAAGCCTTTAAAAAGACTGTTTACTTATTACTCCCAAATGACCACTCCAGGTTCCACCAGCCTAGCAGGCTTGTTCCCACTTCTCCCCCTCATGACTACACGTCCACCATGCCTGGAGACCCTTAGAGCCAACTTTTCCTCTTGGAGTTCCTTGTTCCCTTCGAGACTCAATTCAAGAGCTAGAGCCTAAAAGAAGTTTTTCCTGATACTACAGTTTTCATTTCTTCCTCTCCATTCTCCCTTTCCCCATTGTATTCATTTGATATACAATTAAAGAGGGATACATTTATATATAATTAATTATATACATTGTATACATTTCTGTACAATTAAAGAGGAAAATCTTTTAATACACATTAACAGTTCCTCCAGTAGAAGGTATGCTCCTTAAAGATAGGAACTTGTTAGTACCTAGCACAGTACTAAGACATAGTAGGCACTTTATTATATATGTATCAGGGCAGCTAGGTGGCACAGTGGATAGTGCTCTGGGCCTGGATTCAGGAAGACCTAAGTTCAAATGCAGCCTCAGATACTTACTAGCTGTGTGATCCTGGGCAAGTCACTTAGGTCTATTTACCTCAATTTCCTCATCTGTAACATATGCTGGAGAAGGAAATGCAAACCCTCAAATACGGTCATGGAGAGGTGGACATGACCGAACAGCAACAACAGTATATTATTGATGAGTCTAGACTCAAATCAATAAACAAATTAGCTGTTAGGTGGTTGTGGATAGAATACTGGGCCTGGAGCCAGTAAGACCTGAGTTCAAATCCAATCTCACACGTCGCAGCTCTGTGACCCTGGACAAGTCGCTTAATCTCTGCCTTGGTTTCCTTTGTTGTAAAATGGAGGTAAAATAGCATCTATCACTCAGTGTTGTTGTGAGGGTCAAATGGGTAAAACTTAGCTTGGCACATAGTAGGCACTTAATAAAATCCCTTCCCTTCCTTCTTCTTATACATCCTGGAGCAACTCTGATAAATTCTTATTCTTTGACTCTTCTTTCTGTTATATCACTTTGACTTCAGAGTGAAGTTTTAATTATCTTTATTATAGCTTATTTTTTTTAGAGCTATAGTTCCATTTTAGAATGGTGTCTTCCTGACAGAATTTTGGGACAGGATGTATTCAGCCTTAGAATCTGGCTTACTTCTGTAAATACTTGCCCTCATCCATTTTATGTCAGGTTTTTTGTTTTTTTTTAAATTAGTCTCAGTTTCAAAGGGAGCCTTTTTCTTTTTCCAACCTTACCCCACACTTGGGGGATAGTGCTATTTTGGAATCAGCACTGACTATACATTTGTGCTTGCCGGGAAATGGCAGTATATTTGGCCATGACAATTTCTCAATATAGAGTTGAGTAAGTAATGGGAAGGATGAGGCTTTATAACATCTTTCCTGAGACAAAGTTTGAGTTTGAGTAAAGACTGCTTAAGAAGAATCTATTAATTTGAGCCCACATGTTTTTCTACTGAGCCAGATAATGTTGATCTGTTATCAATTGTATTAAGGAATATATCTTTTTCTCAAAATCTTAGATAGAAAATAATAGCCTGGAATGTCTTGGTTTCTAGGGAAGTGAGGAGAATTAAGAGATTCTGAATTTCTTCAAATATTTGTTGCATATACTGTTATAGTGGGTATTGGTCAGGGGAAAAAAATATGATTTTTTTTTTCCTCTTTAATTGATATTACCTGGAATCCCCCTCACATCATGAGCCAGTCTCACAAGATTAGAGCTGTTTAATATTTCATATCACAAACAAAATTTGGCATTTTTAGGTGATTTTGTTTGATTTTGATTTTGTAAGGAGGAACTCAGCACATTATTAAGAGTGGTGCATATGTATGTTCCTGGTCAGCTAAAAGTGGGAATTACTTGATATGAAAATACCTGTAGGTCAGTGCTTAAATGATCATTTTCTTTTTAGCTGAGCTGCATGTGATGCGAGAGGGAACTAAACTTCATTTTCTTGATAATGATTGAGGGAACACACACACAGACACACAGACACACACACACACAGACAGACACACACACAGACACACACACACAGACACACACACACACAGACACACACACACAGACACACACACACACAGACACACACACACACAGACACACACACACAGACACACAGACACAGACACACACACACACACAGACACACACACACACAGACACACACAGACACACACACACAGACACACACACACAGACACACACACAGACACACACAGACACACACACACACAGACACACACACACAGACACACACACAGACACAGACACACACACACAGACACACATAGACACACAGACACACACACAGACAGACACACACACACAGACAGACACACACACAGACACACACACACAGACACACACACACAGACACACACACAGACACACACACACACAGACACACACACAGACAGACACACACACAGACACACACACACACAGACACACACACACAGACACACAGACACACACACAGACACACACACAAACAGACACACACACACAGACACACACAGACACACACACAGACACACACACACACAGACACACACAGAGACACACACACAGACACACACACACAGACACACACACACACAGATACACACACACAGACACACACACACACACACACACACACACCTGGCATAAAATCTACGGATAGTTTAAGACATTTTCTGTCAAAGGTGATACAGCTGTAATGTTAGAGGTTTTTTGTTTTGTTTTGTTTTTGCCAGTTTGAAGTAATCAGTTTTAAAGTGGAAAATATTTTTGCCTTGCTATTTTCCCATGGGCTCTGTGGGAACTGAATGGATTAGGAAACAAAGTGCTTAATTGACTGAACCACACTGACTTCATCTTGTGATTCAGTTCTGGAGCTAACTCAGTTCTCTTTCTATTCAGTTATAATTCTTAGTCCAAATTCTGTGTCCAGTGATAAAACTTTATTCAGTTGTGGGAGCTAAGAGACAAACTTTATTGCATTGTTTGAACCCAGCCCTATGAGGCTAGTAAGCTGGAACATCCATACCTGCTGCTTAGGGACCCTTAATCCAGGACCTATGTTATACTGACCAGAAACCCAGTCAGACCCAAAGATTGATGTAGGGAGTTTTCTCATGGTTGTGTATCTCAAGCAATTCATGTGTGTTATCTGGAAACTGGGCCCATACTGATCAATCAGGTATTGTTTTCATGTTCCTTTGATTGTCTACAGATATGTAGGGGGAATATACCTCTCTTTCTGATTTCAGGCAATTGTACCAGTTCATGTCCCCTTCCCAAATGGGAAAGTCCCTAGTTTTTCATCTAATTAGAAATCAGATTACCTAGTGTTGTACTGTTTCCTTGGTTAATTATTTTTGATGTGTAAAAAGTCTGTCCCCCATTATATTTGGGATCCAGGCTTAGGCTGAGGAAGTCTGGTCCCAATTGGTTAGATAATTGGCATGCATTGCTTAATAAATTGATATACTCAGAATATAAAACCTTTGTTTCCTTAGTCATTTCGCCTTTCACCTGCCACAGTTCCAAATTACTTCAAATTTACTTTCCGATTAAAATCTTTGTCTTCAGCTTCCAGAAACTATATTTATTCCTATAAATTTTCTTTTCTGTTTTATCTTTAATTAGATTTGAAATTTTCTTCCAGTTATTCATTTGTTTGCCGACGATATGCACTCAGCTTGTGGGTTTTTTTTTTATTATTTCCTTTGTGTGGGGAACTCTCAGGGCTAAAGGTGCCCCCCTATCATTATAGATCATCACCTTCTCCTCACTTCATAGTCTTACATTGTTGCCTCCTGCTGAGATGTGAAGGGACTTGTTCATCTCACCTAGTTAGTATGTACGTCAGAGGTGGGATGTGAGTCCTGGTGGTCTTGACTCCAACCCTTGATTGTTGGATTAAGTGGAGTGGAGTTTAAAAAACAAAACAAAACAGAAAAGCAAGCACCACATTTTAGTCCATAGATTTGGAAAGTCCAAGTCCAAGGAGGAGAATGCCTTAGGATTTTAAATACTAGACTCTACTGATATCTCCTTCTTTACTTGGCACCAGCCTGTATATCTGCCCGCCTGTTTTGTCAGCAAGCCTCATCTTTTCTACCAGATTGTGCCTCTGTGAACTCTGTTCTTTCTCTAACCTTCAAACTCTTTCTATCTGTTGACTGCTTCCCTACTGCCTATAAACATGCCCATGTCTCCACATCCTCAATAATTCCTCTCTTGATCCATCCATCCCCTCTAGCTTTTCCCATATTCATCTCCCATCCTCTTTGAGAAGGTCACGTGCACTTGATGCCTCTTTGCTTTCCTCTTACTCCTTTCTTACCTTAAAAATAACTCTGCACTGAGAAGAACAGAAGGAGAGGTAGGGTGAGAAGAGATGTTTCTGAAGTGATTCATTCCTTAGCCACTCACTGAACCTGATTCTTCCAGTATTCTTAAAGCTGGCCAGTCAGTAAACATTATTTTAGACATCTGCCATTTGCCACGCACTGTGCTAAGCCCTGGGGATATAAAGAAAGACAAAAAAAAGATTAGTTCCTGCTCTTGAGGATGTCACAATTTGACAACATAATTCAGAATATTTTCTGGAAAAAAAGGAAATAGTCAGTAGAAAGAAGATTTAAGTAGAATGAACTGAGAGACTGAGAAAATGGAAATTTTAACCAGGACTTGAAGGAGACCAAGAAAGCCAAGGAACAGATGTGGACAAAAAGCATACCATGCCGTGAGGGATGTTAAGTGAAAATGGCTGGACTCAGGAGATGGAGCGTCTGGTTCTAGGAATGGCAGAGGGGTCCATGTCACTGACTTGAAACGGGGAGGAGGCTGGAGGCAAGATAGCAAAGACAGGAATTCGTCTGAGCTGCCCCACATGCCCCTCCACACAACTTTAAAATAACACCTCGAAATGAATTCTGGAGCAGCAGAACCAACCAAAGGACAGGGTTGGCCAGGGTTGAGAATGGAGTGCAGTCCAGCACAGGCTGTGCCATGGCAAGCCAGCAGCAGACCTTAAGGGCGATGGAATTGACAGCAGAGGCTTCTGGAATTTTCAACTCACAAACCATAAGGCGGTTGAACACGTGATCAGAAGGAAACTACAGAGGACTCTTTGCTGGCAGTGGGTGCGAGACTCTGTAAGAAGGAGCACTGGCTCAGCACTACTACTGCTGGGAAGCAGGAATCCTCATCATAGTTTCAGGGTGAAAAGAATGCTTGTTATTGCTCACAGACCATAGCACAGATAAGTAGAGTGTTGGCCATACTTCTCCTTAGATTGTAAGGACCACACCTTGGAATAACTGAAAACTTAAACACCCCTAGAACTAGCTCTGAAAACAGTAGCATGAAAGACCTGAAGTCCAGACAGTTACCCTCTCTGTCTTAGAAGAAGAGGCCAAGTGAGAGGTCAAGAAATAAGCTGGAAAAGTGAGCAAACAATAGCAATAAAAATCTGACCATAGATAACAAGGAATCTCAAAACACAAACTCAGAGGATGGCAAAGTAAAGACAGCTCCATCCAAAACTACAGAGACAAATGTGAATCGGTCTCAGCGCCCCGCCCCACCCCCTCCAAAAAAAAAAATTCCTGGAGAGCTCAAAGGATTCTCAAAATCAAATAAGAGAGGTAGAAGAAAAGTTGGGAATATAAATGAGAAGTGATACGAGAAAGTCATGAAGAAAGAGTCAGGAGCTTGGTAAAGGAGGCACCAAAAAATACTGATGAAAATAATACCTTAAAAACAAACAGTAGACCAAATGGTAAAAGTGGCACAAAAATCTAGTGAAGAGAAAAATCCTTAAAAAACAGAATTGATCAAAGGGAAAAACAAGTATAAAAACTTCACTGAAGAAAATAATTGCTTAAAAATTGTGGCACCTAATAACTCCATGAGACATCAAGAAATCATAACAAAATCAGAAGAATGCAAAAAACAGAAGAAGATATGGGCTGTCTTACTGGAAAAACAACTGTGCTGAAAAAGAGGTCAGGGAACATAATTTCTTTGTTGTTCTTTTAAGCTTCTTTCTTTTTAAATAATATTTTACTTTTTTTGATTACATGTAAAAACATTTGTTTTCAACATTTTGAGTTCCAAATTCTCTCCCTTCCTTTTTTCCTACCCATCCCCCTCATTTATAAGGCACACAACTTGGTTATATAGGTTATACATGTGCAGTCATGGAAAGCATATCTTCATTGGTTCTTTCTCTGGAGTCATCATAAATCCTTTGGAATTGACTTATGTCTTTGTACGTATCATAATAGCCGTCATTCACAGCTGATTATCATATAATACTGCTGTTACTGTGTACACTGTTTGGTTCTGTTTACTTCACTCAGTGTCAATTTATGCAAGTCTTTCCAGGTTTTTTGGAAAGTATCCTAATCATCCTTTCTTATACCATAGTAGTATTCCAACACAATCACGTACTGCAGCTTGTTCAGTCATTTCCCAATCAATAGGCATCTCCTTAATTTCCAATTCTTTGTTCCTACTAAAAGAGCTGCTGTAACTGTTTTTGTACATGTGAGTCCTTTTCCTTTTTTTTTATCTCTTTGGAATACAGACCTAATAGTGGTGTTGCTGGGCCAAAGGGTATGCACAGCAGACATGCTGAAGTGCTTTGCTGTTTCCTTCTCCTGCTCATTTTTCAGATGAGGAAACTGAGGCAAACAGGGTTACGTGCCTTGCCCAGAATCACACAACTGATAAGTATCTAAGGCTGAGTTTGAATTCAGGTCTTCCTGATTCCAGGCCTGATGCTGTATCTGTTGTGACACTAAGGTGCCCCCAGGGTAAATATGTACCTACAGTTTAGAAAGCCAACTGGGACTGGAGGGGAACTGAGAAATTAAACAGCTTGCCAGGATCTCACAGCCATTCTGTGCCAGTAGCTGGACCTGAACCTACAGCTTCCTGACTCTGCCATTATGACCTGTGTCTATAGTTTTGCCATGAATCAAAGTCAAGCTTCTAGGACTATTATCTTCTCCTTTTAAAAACATCACTTCATTTTTTGAATTCCTACTATGTCGAAGGCACTTTATTAAGAACATCAAAGAATATGAGGAAATAAAAGTACATACCCAAGGAATTAAAAAACAGCACTTTTTCCAATGCCATATTTTAATGTTAACACAGTTATTGTCAGTATTCACATTTGACTTTAGTGACCAGTATGATTTAATATTTAAATTAAAATTTAGTATGATTTCACTAAATTATTTTAAAATGTATATGGTAAGTCTTGATGATTTTGAAATTCTTTCCAACCTCTTGATTCTGTACTGATAATTGCTAGACATTTCCATGGAGAGCCTTTTTCTGCAGCCTGACCTTCTCACTCTTGTTTGTAATCACAAATCTTAATCTTCCGTTTGTGGCATTATAACTGTTTCTATAGTAACAGCATCCAGTGTTTCACACAGAGGCATTGACCTCCTCATTTAAAAAACAAAAAAATATATGATGGAGAGAAGGAGCATTATGGAAAAAAGTGCTAGGCAGTAGCATTTTTGTCAGAGAAGGTATTGCTTAAAAATATTTCTCTCTTCCTTTTGAATCGCCAATTCTCTTTTAATTCTGCTTTCAAAAAGCCATATTTTCCCTAAGTGAAACTTGTTTTATATTTTCCTTCCCGGCATGACTTGTGCCATTGTGATAAGGGTGCTGGATTGCAATGGCAGCCCTGGGACTTAGCTTCTGTATGCCTTTGGACAAGTGACCTCCTCTCTCCGCCTCTGTTTCCTCATCTGTGAAATGAGGGGCTTGGACTCAATCAGAAATTCTCAAAAGGATGGTTCAAAGGGTTTGTGAGGTCAAAACTCTTTTCATAATAATATTCAGATGTTTTCATTTCAAATATGGTAAATATGAATAGATAAAACACATAAGCAAAAGCTTTTGGAGAAATCTTCCATAAATGTGAAAAGCGTAAAGAGATTCTGAGAAGGTTTGAGTACCAATGAGACTAGATCTTCTCTAAGGCCTCACTCAGATTCTATTAAAGTAATCTCTTTTGGGTAACAATTATAAGTAGTTATTTTGAAATAGTTTGTCTCTGCCGTAGCCCACTTTACCGGGATGATGGGGCATCATTTACAAAATAGTGGCAACAATGAGGTCAATGTTAAAATAAGGTTGTCGTGATGGGGCTGATTCTCAAAGGCCCACGGAGCTCCCCTAAATTATAGCAAAATTCTCCAGATCCTTTTTGAACCATATGTAGTGAATAATATATAGTCTCAAAATGGGATTTCTTTCTGTATAACACGTACGTTGTGGGATTCAAATCATGGTAATTCAGAAATCCAGCGTAACCAGCATAAGGTAATCAGAGTTTTTATTAAACTTCCATCTTCAGTGTGCCCCATTCGCCCTCTTAGTTAATACTTCTTAATAAGACATGTGGCATGCATTTATGTGGTACATTTTTGACGTCACACAGTTTTCCTTTAATGTTTTAATTTCTGTTTAGTGTGTTTTATTTTCAAGCTGCATAGCTGGGTGGCACAGTGACTAGAGTCCCAGGTTGGGAGTCATTCCTGAGTTAATCTGGCCTCAGACACTTACGAGCAGTGTGACCCTAGGCAAGTCATTTAACCCTGTGTGCTTCAGTTTCTTACCTGTCAGTGAGCTGGAGAAAGAAACAGTGAACTACTCCAGTATCTTTGCCAAGAAAACCTCAAATGGAATCCCAAATGGAACAATGACAGCAGTTTTCAGAACTTTACTAGGAGCAGTGATAGTCAGTGAATGCAGAGGAATAAATCAGAATGTTTGAAAAGGGGGAAGGGAGGAGATTTCTTAAATCTGAAAGGAAAATGGAAAAATGATTAAAATTCACAACATTAAGGGCTGATTAAGGAAAAAGCAAATAGCAGAGGAAGAGAAGAAGCAGGTAAACAAGAGGGCAGAAGTTTGACAAGTTTTTTGGAGGGGAGAGGAAAGGCAATTGGGGTTAAGTGACTTGTCCACAGTCACACAGATAGTAAGTGTCAACTATCTGAGGCGAGATTTGAAACCAGGTCCTCCCGACTCCATGGCTGGTGCTGTATTCGCTGCACCACCTACCTGCCCCTAAAAGATTTTTTAATGAAAAAGTCTTTGAAAAGATTGTAACTGATTTAACAGGACAGAATTCAGATAAGGATAAAAGACGAGCACAATAGGGTGCTATACTCTTGATCATTTAATCAGTTTCCACTGGTTCACCTATCACTTGTATTTCCAGCCCATTTCCCTCCTGAAATCTAGTCCCAGATCACCACCTGTCTCTTGGGCAACTCTTACTCTCAGATTTTAATTCAGGAAGGTGAGTTGCCCAAGCTGTCCAGATGTCCTGCAAACATTTAAAACTCAAAAAATTTCTGTTAAAAATAGAACTCATTTTCCCCTCCTACACCCCTCTTTTCCTAACCCTTCCTCCTATGGAAGATATCACTATCCTTCCTGCTACCCAGATCTGCAGCCTCAGAGTAATTTTGAATCCTTTCCTCTTACTTAACACATCCGTTCAGCTGCCAGGTGTTAACAGTTCTTTCCGTACAACATCCTTCCGCTTTACTCTCATGACTCTCTACTCTCTAGTCAAGCCTTGTCATCTCTGATTTGGCCTCCTCATAGATCTCCTGACTTTCAGTCTCTTCCCTCTCCAGTCTGTCCTGTACGTAGCTGCCAAACTTACCCACCTAAGCATGGTACTGAGCTCATTTCCTATACTTAGGGTAGACTTCGATTGGTAAAATGTGGTAGAAGTATCAGTGAACATTAACTCAGAAAACTTAATCTGAAGTTGTTTGCTTTCTACTCCTTTATTGTATTTATGGCTAAATAAAAGCAGCAAGTTTCATGGCATGAGTTAGATTTTTTGAAGTCCTAGGCCAAATCTTAATTGTAATACCACTCCACCCCAATGTACTCTATGACCAGCTCAGATACTTTAAAAGTTTGCAAGAGGAGAAACAAGATAATTAATCTGCATATTGTATAAAGCTGCAGTGGTTGGATTATCAGATTTCTGCCAGTTGTTTAGAATTTTCTAATGTTTCTACATTTTAATTAAAATGAAAGTTTTATTTCTGAGAATTTCTAGCTTTCCCCAAAGACTTCTTTCCCATTAATAAATCCTCAACCTTCCTAACTTTACTTTTAATACTTTAGTGTCTGAAGATTATAACAATGTATTTTCAAATATATCATTAAAAATGATCACTATTGCTTTTTTTCCACCGGCTCTGCCATATTCCAGTGAGTTGCCAAAATGATGAACACAAAAGGAAAAAGGAGAGTAATATGATACCTGTTTTCTAGGCCCTTTTGAAAACATGATGTTGTCCCTTTGACTACATAAATGCGAATATACAAGAAAGGTGATATTGTAGATATGGGTATGGGTACGGGCACAGTTCAGCAAGGAATGCCCCATAAATGTTACCAAGAATGGATGGGTCTGTAATGTTACTCAACATGCTGTAGGCATTGTTGTAAACAAACAAATTAAGGGCAAGATTCTAGCCAAGAGAATTAATGTGTGTATTCAGCATATTAAGCATTCTAAGAGCGGAGATAGCTTCCTGAAGTGGGTAAAGGAAAATGATCAGAAGAAGAAGGAAGCCAAAGAAAAAGGCACTTGGGTTCAACTGAAACACCAGCCTGCCCCATCAAAAGAAGGACACTTTGTGAGAACTAATGGCAAGGAACCTGAGGTGCTGGAACCAATCCCCTATGAATTCATGGCATAAATTAAAAAAAAAAAACAAACAATAAAAAAATCTTGGATTGTGAAAAAAATGATCACTATTTTTCAGTGTAGACCATTAGAAATTATTACATTGGGCAGACATCAGGTTGTGAGCTATGAAAATTATTTGTTTTATTTTTTTTATGGGTATAAGGAAGAGCTTTATCTAAATTTGAAGAGGCTTATCATCAGAAGCTTAGCTATGTGGTGAATTTCTTCAGCCATAGCAACTCTAGTAACCATCTAAGGATTTTAATTTGTATTGATACTGAGGGATTACCTACACAAACAGTATCACACATTCTTGAATTATTAGAGTGAGAAGAAGGTTATGAAGGGGGCAGAGCCAAGATAGCAGAGTAGAAGGACGGACCTATTCTAGCTCTCTCCCCCCATAGCCCATAAAATACCTTAAAAATGACTAAACAAATTCTAGAGCAGTAGAAGTCACAAAACAACAGAGTGAAAGAGATTTCCAGCCCAAGACTGCCTAGAAGGCTGACAGGAAAGGTCTATCACACCATGCTTGGAGCAGGGTGCAGCCTAACATTGGCTGCAAAGCCTGGCATGGCAGGGACAGGACCGAAGCAGTCTTCAGGGCGCATAATCACAGGCAACAGCTGTGGTTCCCCTATTTTGCAATCCACAAATGCCAAAGATAGCCTCAAACGTCAGAGAGAAAGCACGTTCTCCTGGGTGAGAAGGGAACATGGTCTGTTCCTGCAACCAGGGTAGCTGTGGTCGAGGTGTTCATTTTAGGAGCCCTTTGTCTAAAGGCCCTGGGGGAATTGAGCAGCCATCTGGGTCTCAGCCCTGAAGGGCAGTCCTGGGGTGAGAGGAGCACTGGCCTGGTGGAGCTGGTGGTGGTAGTGGAAAGGGAATTCTACTTAGGGATCCTGGGCAGAAAAGTTTGTGGTTGCTCCCAGACCAGAGTGCAGGCCAGGAGAGGAGTAAACTCTTCTCTCTTGATTATGCCACCTTGGAGGAACTGAGAACTTACAGGTCCCTAGAGTGTACCCTCCACTTGACAACGGACTCAAGTCAAGTAACTGGCTGGGAAAATGCCTAAAAAAGGGGAAAAGAAATAAGACTATAGAAGGTTATTTTCTTGGTGAACAGGTATTTTCTTCCATCCTTTCAGAGAAGGAAGAACAAAGCATACCATCAGAGGAAGACCTAGAAGTCAAGGTTTCTGCATCCAAAACCTCCAAAAAATGTGCAATGGTCTCAGGTCATGGAAGAGCTCAAAAAGGATTTTGCAAATCAAGTAAGAGAGGTGGAGGAAAAATTGAGAAGAGAAATGAGAGTGATGCAAGAAAATCATGAAAAGCAAGTCAATAGCTTGCTAAAGGAGACCCAAAAAATGCTGAAGAAAATAACACATTTAAAAATAGACTAACTGAAATGGCAAAAGAGGTCCAAAAAGCCAATGAGGAGAAGAATGCTTTAAAAAAATAGAATTAGCCAAATTGAAAAGGAGGTTCAAAAGCTCACTGAAGAAAATAGTTCTTTAAAAATGTTGAAAACTAAAAATAAATTAGTTAATTAGTAAAAAAAAATAAAGTAGGAAAGGAAAGATATAGGCTGCTGCCTGGCCCCTGTTCTTCCATGGAGGGAAGCAGAACATCACCTACAATAACAGACCTAGAGTAAATTATTTTTAAAATATATATATATATATATATATATATGTAATTATATATATATATATAAAATTCTAAAAATTCTAAATTCTAAAAATATTCCTTAAAATATATATATTTTTAAAAATATTCCTTTAAAATTTCTAAGTTCCAAACTCTCTCCTCCCCTTCCTTTCTTCCCCCACCTATTGAGAAGGCAGGAAATGTGATCTCTATTAAACATGAGATCATGCCAAATATATTTCAATATTAGCCATGTTGCAAAATAAAAAGCCAGAAAAATGAAATGGAAAAAAATGTGCTTGTCTATAGTCAGGGTTCTTTAGTTCTGTCTTTGGTGGTGAGTAGCAATTTTTCATCATAAGTCCTTTGGAATTGACATATTGTTGTATTGATCCTAATAGCTAAGTCATTCACTGTTAGTCGTCATATAGTATTGCTGTTACTGTGTGCCCTATTGTTCTGTTTTAGCTCACTTTGCACCAGTTCATTTAATTCTTTTCAAGTTTTTTCTGAAAACATCCTATTCATCATTTCTTGTAGCACTGGAATATTTTGTCACAATCATATACAACAACTTGTTCAGCCATTCCCCAGTTGATGGGCATCCCCTCAATTTCCAATTCTTGGCCACCACAAAAAAACTGTTATAAATATTTTTGTACATATAAGTCCTTTTACTTTTTCCTTGATCTCTTCGGGATACAGACTTAGTAATGGTATTGCTGAGTCAAAGGTTATGTACAGTTTTATAGTCCTTTGGGTATGCTGGCAGTGCATTCATGTCCCCAATTTTTCCACATCCTCTCTAATATTGTGTCTCATGTTAGCCAATCTGATAGGTATGAGGCAGTATCTTAGAGCTGATTTAGTTTGAATTTATCTAATCAAGAGTAGGGGACAGCTAGGTGGCTTGGTGTGTAGAGTTCTGGGCCTCAAGTCAGAAAAGCTCATTTTCCTGAGTTTGGATTTGGCCTCAGAGGTTTACTACCTTTGTGACCCTGGGCAAAACTCACTTAACCCTGTTTGTCTCAGTTTTCCCATCTGTGAAATGAGCTAGAGAGTAAAACCATTCTAGTATCTCTATGAATAAAGTCCAAATGTGGTCACAAGGAGTTGGATACAACTGAAAAAAAAATCATTAGTGATTTGGAGCATTTTTTCATGTGACTGGATTACTCATTTCTTCTTCTGAAAACCTCCATATTCATTTTACTCAGTTCCCTATATATTTGAGAAATGAGGCCTTCATCACATAAACTTACTGTAAAAAATATCTCTCCTCAAAGTTTTCTATTTTCCTTCTAATCCTGGCTGCATTGAATGTTTGTGCAACCCCTTTTTAATTTAAAGTAATCAAAATTAGGGGGCAGCTGGGTGGTGCAGTGGTTAGAGCACCAGAAAGACTCATCTTCCAAATCTGACCTCAGATACTGACTAGCTATGTGACCTTGGACAAGTCATGTAATCCTGTTTGCCTTCATTTTCCTTCTATAAAATGAGCTGGAGAAGAAAATGGCAAACCATTCTAGTATGCCTGTTAAGAAAACCCCAAATGGGCTCATAAAGAGTCAGACATGACTGAAGTGACTGAACAGCATTCAAAAGTATGCGTGGTCCTCTCTCTGTCTTGTTTGGTCATAAATTCTACCCTTATTCGTACGTTGGACAGGTAAAATTTTACATGCTCCCCTAATCTGCTTATGATATCACCTTTATGTCTAAATCATGTACCCATTTTCTTAATAAATTTCTTAATATTAATTAAATTAATTAATTAAATATTAATATAATATTAATTACTTTATTAATTAATTAAATATTAATATAATATAATATTAATTAAATATTAATTAAAATATTTCTTAATAAATAGTGTGAAATGTTGATTTCTACCTAGTTTTTGCCATCTAGTTTTCCAGTTTTCTTTGCATGTTTTGTCAAATAATGAGTTTTTGCCCCAAAAGCCTGGGTCTTTGGGCTTATCAAACACTTAATTACCATGGTCACTTAATACAATATATTGTATGCCTAACCTATTCAATTAATCCAACATTCTATTTTTTAGCCAGTACCAGATTATTTTAATGGTTACTACTTTATAATACAGTTTGAGATCTGGCACAGCTGGGCCACTTTCCTTCACATTCTTTGTTCCCCTTGAGATGCTTGACCTTTTGTTCTTGCGGATGAGGTTTTTTTTTTCTACCTGTATAAAATAATTTTTGATAGTTTGATTGGTTTGGCATTGAATAAGTAGATTAATTTAGGTTGAATTGTCATTTTTTATTATTTTGGCTTAATCCTACCCATGAGCAATTAATATTTTTCCAATTGTTTAGATTTCTTTGTGTGAGAGGTATTTTGTAACTATTCCTATGGTTCCTGGGTTTGTCTTATCAGGTAGGCTCTCAAATATTTTATATGGTCTGCAGTTATTTTTAAATGGAATTTTTCTTTCTGTCCTTTGCTGCTAGACTTTGTATAATATAAAGAAATGCTGATAATTTATGTGAATTTATTTTATATCCTGAAACTTTGCTAAAGTTGTTCATTGTTTCAGCCATTTTTTTTTAGTTTGATTCTTTTCCTCCTTGCCTATTCTAATGTCTGCTATTTCTTTTACTTGTCTTATGGCTATATCTAGGTTTTCTAGTCCAGTATTGAATAATAGTGGCAATATTGGACATCTTTGCTTCAACCCTGATCTTACTGGGAAAGCTTCTTCTAGCTTATCCCCATTCCAGATAATACTTGTTCCTGGCTTTAGATAGATACTGCTCATCATTTTAAGCAAAGTTCCATTTATTCCTATTGGTTCTAACAGAAAAGGATATTGTATGTTGTCAGAAGCTTTTTCTTCATCTGTTGAGATAATCATGATTTTTGTCATTTTTCTTATTGATATGGTCAGCTATGCTGAGAGTTTTCCAAATATTGAATCAACCCTGCATTCCTGTTATACATCCCACCTGGTTATAGTGTATGGTCTTTATAGTATAATGTGGCAATGTGCTTTGCTTGCGAGTATTTTATTTAAGATTTTTGCATCAATTTTCATTAAGGAATTTTATCTATAGTTTTCTTTCTCTGTTTTTGCTCTTCCTTGTGTCATAAAAGGAATTTGATAGAACTATTTTTTGCCTATTTTTCCAAATAGTTTACAGAGTATTAGAATTAATTGTTCTTTAAATATTTGGTAGAATTCACTTGTGAAACTATCTGGTCCTAGGAATTTTTTCTTATTTTTTTCATTGATGGTTTGTCGAATTTCTTTTCTAAGATAGGATTATTTAGGTATTCTCTTTCTTCTTGTAAATCTGGCCAACTGATATTTTTTATAAATGTTCATCCATTTCACTTAGATTATCACATTTATTGACATGTAAATTGGACGAAATAGCTCCCAATAATTGCTTTAATTTCATCTTCATTGATGTTTCATTCTCTTATTTCATTTTTGATAATGATCATTTAGCTTTCTTCTTTCTTTTAATCAAATTAACCAATAGTTTATTTATTTTATTGCTTTTTTCTTAAAACTAGCCCCTCATTTTATTTATAAGTTCAGTATTTTAAACTTTAAATTTCATTAATCTCTTCATTTTCAAGATTTCCATTTAAATGAGGATTTTTAATTTGTTCTTTTCCTAGGTTTTTTATTTGCATATTCAATTCGTTTATCTTTTTTTAATGTATGCATTTAGTTTTGAAAATTTTCCTCCAAGTACTGCTTTGACTTTGAAATGTTTCTTTCTGACTGCTTACAATATTTTCTTCTTTATGGGAGAGATCTGGAATTTGACTCTCATATTCCTGTGAATTTTGGTTTTGAGATCTCTTTCAGGAGGTGATTGATTCTTCCATTTTCTATTTTATCCTCTGTTTCTAGACTATCAGAGCAACTTTCCCATGAAATATAATGCCTAAGTTCCATGGCTTTCAGGTAGTTTAGTAATTCTTAAATTATCTCTTTTCAATCTGTTTTCCAGGTCATTTGTTTTTCCTGTGAGATATTTCACATTTTTTTCTTTTTTTCATTCTTTTGACTTCTGTTTGATTGTTTCTCTCTGTCTCATGGAGTCATTAGTTTTCATTTGCCCATTTTTAATTTTGTAGGAATTATTTCTTTTGTAAGCTTTTGTGCCACTTTTCCATTTGGCCAAATGTCTTTTTTAAGAAGTTCTTTAGTAAATTTTCACCTTTTTTTAACCATTTGAGCAGTTCTGTTTTTTAAGATGCTCTTCAGTATTTTTTGTACCTCTTGCCATTCTCTTGATTTGGTTTTCTTAATTCTCTTGCATCAATCTAATTACTTTTCATAATTTTTCTTCTACATTTCTTATTTGATCTTTTACATTCTTTTTTCAGCTCTTCCAGGAATTCTTCTTGGACTTGTACGTGTAACTCAATTCACATTTTTCTTTTGAGGGTTGGTTTTTAGCTGTTTTGACACCATTGTCTTTTTTTTTGAGTTTGTATTTTGACCTCTGTTGCTGTAGGAACTTTTTGTGGTCAGATTTTGTATAAATAAAATGACACTGAGTGTTATTTCTTTTCCCATAAGGCTCATATTTGGAAGAACCCCTGTGGAATTCTCACTCATTTACCTCTGATAGCTTCCTGGTACCAGAAGATTCAGGAAGTACCTGGAGTAAAACGAGCCGCAGCTAAATGCAGAATACACTTTCTTCAGTTGTCAGACCTGTCCCCTGTGGATAAGCAGCCATTGATTGTGAGTGAGAGTCCTGAAACAGAGGAAAAAAGCTGCATGCATTTTATAGGAGGACCAAGGCCAACTATTTCCAAACTGATGGTAATTCAGTGCTTTTTTGAAATTAGTGTTTGAATGTTTTAAAAAGTTTTATTTCAATAAATTGTTTCTAGTGCTACATTGTAAGTGTTCATATAACTTCATTTATAATTTTATAAGATCATAGGTCTAAAGTTGGAAGGGGACCTTAAAGGCCATCTAACCAAACTCCCCTCATTTTTTAAATGAGGAAATAGATCCAGTGAGCTGAAGGTACTAAGTGGCAGAGCTCAGAGTTGAAACCAGATCCTTAATTGCACTCCAGAGTTCTTCACACTTTCCATATAGCTGAATCAATTTTCCCCATTACAAAGTGAAGATTTCACAAATTTTATTTCATTTTTATTGCCATTAGCATGTAAAAAATATTTCTTTTGATTTGCAAATTAGTTGAGAATTTATTTGAATTATTAATGATCCCTGAAGCAATTTGATATCATCAGTCTGAGTCTCACAATAAAAATGATGCTAGAGGACAATTGTGTCTTCTCGATGGGCTGGAAAAGGGCAGATGCCCCCTGAAATTGACAGCCTCACCGTGTCCCTGCAACCACGCCTTCTGTGCAGTGTTCAGCTTGTTCATTAGTAAAAACCATGTTTAGTGATTAAAAAATCAATTTTGGAAGATGGCATAAAAGCAGTATCTTAGGTTTGATTTGCCTTCATATTGTCCTATCGATTAGAGAATATCCTGGAATGTAACTTGCCTTTTTTAATCTGCAGCCTAGTCTCCTGGGGAATTTGAAAATGGTTCATTCTCAGGAAAGTTATTTGATTAGTGTTAAACAGTCATCTTCAGATCTCTGCACAATAAAATTTATGTTCTTCTGTGGCTATTAATTGCTAAATGGGATCATTTTTATTTAGATAATTCATTCTGAAGCAAGGAGCAGGAGAAAGTTGTGTGATTTTGCTTTGGCTTTATTGTATTTCCAGATGAACACAACACTGTAATGAACCCCAAAATGAAGTTTAGGTTTTTCTCTGCATAAAAGTTAATTTATAAATGGAGAAAAGGCAATAAATAAAAATAAACCTTAACAATAGTCAGTGAATTATATATTTAAAATAGGAATACAATTTTGTCAAAATGTGAAGCCTTCATTTCCTTCTTTTAACTGATGGTTGTTTTCATAATGATGAAGGAAGCAAGATCACTGGGCCAGCAGTCATGAGACTTGAGTTCTGGGTCCGTCCTCATTTTATTATCGGAGGAGATGTTTATTTTTAGTATAAGTCCTCAATTTTAATTTCAAAAATAGGCCCAGGTATGAAAATAGTTTAACTTTGCAACAGAGCTACTTTGTTACATTTTATTAAATTCTTTTTCTTACTGAACATTTTAGGTAATTTTTAAGTGTTAAGTCGGTATTAGAAATATTTAGACTTTAAAAATTGATATATATATATATTTACACATATGTATATATAGAGTGTATGTTATGTGTGTGTATATTTATACATATATGTATAAATATACATATATATGTATATATATAAATATAAAATTATATGTCTATCTTATCTCTGCAGTCATATGGATTTGTAGCAGCCATTAATTAAGAAAAGATGAATTTGGGCCTTCTTTCCTTGTGGGTCGCTATAGCTCCTTTTGGCTCTACTTCCCTTTTAGTTTCTTTGTGCTCCCATTTCCATTGATTGCCAAGAGCCCTTCTTTGTAGCATTTCACCTGACCTTCCATACTTTAAATCTGGCTCTCCACTTCCAGCCCTCCACCCTCGTCCATTCATTCAGGATGCCTTATTCAACTTGTCTTAATGTTTGCAGGGAATCAAACCCACCTAATTAACACTGAGGTATAAATTGCTGGTAATGTTTACCTTTTCCAGGGGCATTTACATTTTAGCTGGTGATTTCTATATGCTCTGTTAGGCCTTAAATCAAAATAATTTATCTCTTCTTGTTAAATTGAAGGCAGGGTAGTAGAGGAGATATTTTGGGAGCAGCGACCTTTGCTGAGACAGTGCCAAGTCCTCTTTAGGTTTCCCTCTTGTGTTACCAATGTGCAAAGCCTAGGTAGATCTACAGAGCCAGTTTTTGATAGATTTTTCTTCAGTAAACTTTTGTCCTTATCTTGGGTTCACCCTGCTACTGAGCATGTTTTTTAGCTAGAGTACTGCTACCATCAGTGCATTCTCAAGAATTGTGTACTTATTTTTAATATTATCCTAAGCAAAACATAAGTAGAAAGGTAAATGCTGTAGAAAAAATACCATGTTCTCATAAATCATTTATATTATAAATTGATCTTTAAATTACCTGTTATCTCGGACTGCTTGTGCTCCCTTTTATTAATGTAGGTAATCCTGAGCTGAATATATAAGATATATAGTATTTTAGTATATGGATATGGAAAAAATATCTTTCATTTTCTAGAAGAAAGGCATCGAGGCAAAGTTTTCTCCCCATCCCTGCCCCAGCTGGACCCTTGATTGGAATAATCTGCCTGCAGCAGTAAGTCCAGAGGAGGGTGAGTATTTTCCTTTCTTTTCATGAATTTTCTTTTCTCTTTCAACATATACTTGAACATTTCTAAGCCCAATGTAACTAGTAAACTTTACTTGTAGAAATGCAGCACTTGGTTCTCTGAAAGAGTTGCCTTCTTTAGCTCATTTCAAAACTTTCTGTGCCTTTGAATCAATGAAGGGAAGTAATTGTTGGCACTTTTTGGGAGATTTATCCCTTTCTTATTGACTTAGCCCTTTTCCTGTGTATTCATAAGATCATAGATCTAGGGCTAAAAGGTCATTGAATGCCACCCTTTAATTTTATAGATGAGGAAACTGCCTTTTTCCCTGCAAATTTCTGAACTATTTTTATTATAATTCACAGCATTGAAACAGTTAATATAAGAGGGTTAAAATAATGCCATTTGAATTGTGTATTATGTTTATTAAACACATTCTTAGAGATTATTTCAATTACCATTTTTTTATAATTTCCAATTGTTTAAGTTATTTCCAACTGAAGTCCTGTTATTGATGGGATTAAAATAGAACTCCACTCCATTATTTTAGATGCTTTCTCTATCAAAGGTCATTGACAGAAATATTCTTTAGACTGATAGTCTTCGAGATAGATGAACAATTTGGTGTTTCCCACTAAGAGTTGAAGACTCTTAAATGAGGAAAGCTAGGATTAGAGTGTATACACTCTGTTATAAAACAGTGATTTCTGAAAGTGTGATTGTTTTCCTCCTTAAGAATATGTTATATGTGACTTGAATTAATTTGGTCTCGACATTGATCCAGTAATGTTTTCTGTCCAAGAAAACACTGAGGCCACTTAAATTAACCTGATACCCTGGAAGTGATCTGCATTGTCTCATCTAGTATCTATCTTATCTAGCCTTCCTTTCCCTCTTGGCCCCCGGCTGCCCTGATATTAAGCTAAACCCTTTAATAACAGCCGACGCCAATAGCCAATGTACACTTGGCACTTGGCATCCTCTTCTAGGTAACGTTATAAGCTGTCTGTCAAGAAGACTATCTTTTAACTATTTTTTTTTCTCTTAAGTTTTGTTAAGTTTTTTGCTTGTGGCATCCTGATTTTTCCAACTGTTTTGTAATTGAACTGCTGTGCATTATCTATAAACAACATCATTAGTAGAGTCTGCCGTTTTCATTTGCTGTCTTGGAACCAAACCAGATTTCTGCTGGGGAAAAGTGAGCCCAAATTTATAAAAAGTAAGCTTGATAGAGAAGAAGACTCAACAGGAACTAATCTCCTTTCTCTAGTATTTCTTATTGATCTCCTATTTTACCTTGAAGTTATTTCTGCCAAAGATAAATTTCTATGTTGCATTATGTTATCACCTTTATATCTTTATACAAATCGGTTCTTATCTGAGTGTACAAAATGAAAAGTCTTCATCATTGAAAGAACAAAGTTCCATTCCACATGCAGTCAGTTAATATACATTTAGTAAATGCTAAATTAAATTGCTGCTGTGTGCTGGGAACTGTCCTAAACACTCGGTATGTAGAAGGAGATAAAAAATAGTCTTTGCCCTCAAGAAACTTGCAGTCTAATGGGGGTAACAAGAAACAAATAAATACAAACTAGCTACATCCAAGATAAATAGGAAATAATTAACAGAGGGAAGGCACTGGAATTAGGAGAGACTTCCTGTAAAAGAGGATTTTAGTTGAGACTTAAAGGATGTCAGAGAAGTCAGTAGCAGCTCTTGCTCTATTCCTGTGCTTTCAGAATCCCTTCCTAGGTACTATTTGTTCCTTTGATGTCCCATCAAATATCATAGCCATCTGGACTGAGAATCATGTGAATTATCCTCCGGGGAATAGGAATGTAGTAGAACTTAAAAAATGAAATGAAGAAAAAATAAACTTTAATTTTCTCATAGATGATCTTTATTTGGATGGAATGATCCTCCTTAACAAACTATATAGTAACAAGATGAGAGGTTTTCATTGCTCAGGAGATCCTCCTTTTCCTTCCTTTTCTGCTCCTTGTACATGGTCCTGCAAGGATAAAAAAAAAAAAGGGGAAGTGGAGCAGATTGGCAAAGGAGGATCCCTGGAGGCTTGAGAGGAACCATCCACCTTAACAGAGGTCTGGAAATCTATATTGTTAGTATTTGGTTCTTTGTATTTTAGTATGGTGGTTTCCTTTGTAAATCCTGTGTATTTTATTTTGCACTTTTAAAAACATTATTTAGATAAAAGGACCCAAAGTGTCAACAATCTGTCAAAGTAATCATGACATAAATAAGGCCAAAAATAATCATTTTGTTGATCTGAAATGTGATTCTGAGAGAGCATTTGCATAAAGGATCCTCATTCTTCCCCTTCACTCTGGATTTTTAGAGGAAAGATGTGGAAAACCTTAGAGCTGAAATAGGTTTTCAAGGTCCCACAAATGAATTACTTTAGGGGGACTTTCATAAATTAAGGAAGGATGGACAGGAAAATTTGACCATTGATTAATTTCTTCAGTATTCTTTAGTGAACAAGAGAGATCATCTCAAAGTTAAATTAAAATTGAGGGTGCCTGGTGCTGGCAATATTCCTTTCCCTATCCTCTTTTGGCTGAAAATAATGGGGGCAGGGGAAACCTATTTAAATTCCTTAAGTTGACGATATTAAATCAAGCCTCTATTACTATGAATTCGTTTGAGATGCTATTGCTGGTTCCAGGATATGAGGGATCATAAAAAGCAAAGAAATCCAGTGAGTATATTAAAAAAGAAGTTTCTAAGGTTAAGGATGTTTTTCTGTCATGAATTTAATTCTTTTATTGTTAATTTTATACCAGAAAGTTTTCTTTTCTACAAAAACTGATGTATGCGTTTTGATCTTTAGAAAAAAATAAAGGAAGGTGTTTATTTTTATGGTGTTTGTAGTTGGATTAAGATAATACAGTTCAGACTTGTGTGGATTTCAGAGCATATCATTCAGTAAATAAAAGTTCTGTCATCATTCTTATTAACATTCATATCAAATGAGAATAGAAGCAAACTTCTCCAATGGCCGTATATGTTGCCTTTCATCCATAATTTAGTTTGGTGCCAAAATTTTCACTTAACAATCTTTAATTATTAATTTTATTTTCTACCACCTTTAAGAGACCAAATATTGAGCATTTCTGCTTGGTTGTTGGCTATGTAGTTGCTCTGCTACTTATCTAGTGACCATGCTATATTTTATGCATTATAACCTTTTTAGTGGGTCAAATTGTTTTTATGACTATTTTTTATTAAAAAGAGAAAGAATGGTAGTGGCAGAAACAGTAGTACATGTTTTCAAATTTAATTTATTTTCTTCTAAAATGAATTATCGTCTTCAGTAAATAAAGCAGACATGGGGCATTTGCACAGTGTATATTATGTAGGGATTTTATAATGTGAGGCTGTTTATTACATGTAAGGCTGTCTTCCAACATCCTGCCTCATAGGTCAGCTTGTCTTGCAATGAGATTATTTAGGCAGCTGAGTGGCAGAGTGGATTGAACTCAGGGATCTGGAGTCAAGGAATCCCAAGAGTTTGCATCAGATTGGTAATTGTCCTCTGTTCTTGAAAAGGATCAAAATGACATCACTGTGCTAGAGTCCAAGTTTGTCCAACCGTGTGTCCAGCCGTGTGTCCAGCTGTGGCTGATCACTCTAATACGAGCTCAGAATGTTCTATCACAGGTTGGGCACAAATAGTCCATGTGAACATTTGGGGTGGATTCTCTAAATTTGCACATCTTGCATTTCTTTTGAGCAATTTGACTTCTTTACTCATACAGCACAGCACCCTCTCTGATGTGGGCACACCATGATGAGCAGTCCTGAATCAGTGTCTCCCATATCACACAATTAATTCCAAAAATCTTAAGAGAGACCTTGAGAGTGTCCTTGTATCGCTTCATCTGACCACCATGTGAATACTTGCCCTGTGTGAGTCCTCCATAAGATAGTTCTTTTTTTTGGCAAGCATACATTTTGAATTTAAACAACATGGTCAACCCATCAGAGTTGCACTTTCTGAAGTAGAGTTTGAATGCTTGACAGTTTAGTATCAGAAAGAACCTCAGTGTCTGGTACCTCCTACCAGGTGAACTTCAGAATCTTAAGGTAATTTAGATGGAAGCAATTCAGTTTCCTAGAATGACACTGATATACTGTCCAGATTTCACAGGCATATAATAATGAGGTCAGCACAATGACTCTGTAGATCTTACATTTGATAATCTAATACCTCTTTTCTCCCATACTTTCCTTCGGAGTCTCCCAAACAGTGAGCTAGCTCTGGCAATACATGAGTCAACCTCATTGTCAATGAGTACACCCCTGGAAAGTACACTACCAAGGTAAGTGAACTTATCCACAACATTCAGAGCCTCCATTTGCTGTAATCAGTGGTTCCACATATGAATGATGTGGTGCTGGCTGATGGAACCACCCGTATTTTCTTGGTGTTAATTGTTAGGCCAAAATTAGCACAAGCATCAGAGAATCAACCCATGCATTATTGCATTTCAGCTTCAGAGGCTGCATTTTGTGCACAATCATCTGTAAACAGAAGATCATGCACCAACACTCCATCCACTTTGGTCTTGGCTTGTAGCCTTTTCAACCCAAAGAATTCATAAGGAAATTAATAAAGTAAATTCATCAGTGCAGTAGCTGACCTTGATGCCGTGTTCATCCTCATTGAAACATTTGACGACATGGCTGAAAACATCATGCTAAAAAGCATGGGAGCAAGCACATAGCCCTGTTTCACTCCATTGGTGACTGGGAAGGCACAAAAGCATTATCCATTATCCAGAACCCTGGCAAGCATGCCATCGTGAAATTGGTGTACAATGCTGATGAATTTCTCCAGGCAATCAAATTTTGACATGATTTTCTATAAGCCCTTGTGATTGACAGTATCAAAGGCCTTGGTCAGATCTATAGACATTATGTACAGATCTCTGTTCTGCTCCTGGCATTTCTCCTGGAGTTGTTGAGCAGCAAACAGCATATCGACTGTTCCTCTGCCCTTTCTGAAGCCACACTGGCTCTCACCTAGGTGAAGGATCAACCTATTTAGGAGGACTCTGACAAGAATCCATCCCTTGCTGATTGTCAGAGGACAGTCTATTTCCTTAACCTTTATAGAGGTGGAAAATGGAGGCGTCCTTGAGTTCCTGGGGGGAGAATCTTCTCTTGCCATATAACCCAGAAAATTTCAGTCAGCTTTTATATGAGCAATGGACCCCCTACCTCATAAATCTCAGCTGGAATAAATCAGCACCAGTCACTTTGCCACATGAAAGGATCCTAATGACCCTCAAAACCTCTTCTTCAGCTGGAACTTCAGCTGGGGAGCGATTGACTTCAATTTGAAGTAAACGGTCAACGGACTCAGCATTGATTGATGATGGTCTGTTGAGAACACTATAGAAGGCCATCTCTCTAGCATCATGTCCTTGTCACTAATCAGTGTGGCTCCATTAGCACTGAGTAATTGAGATGCATCATAGGTTTTTGGTCCATAAACAGCTTTCAGGAAATCATAGAAGTGCTTTGGATTGTTACTATGAGCATAAAACTGAATTTCATCTATCTTCTTACTGAGCCAGGATGTCTTGCATCTCCCTAAGCTTTGCTTGTGCTTTACTTTTGATGGAATTAAATGCCATCTTAGAGATGGATGAACTATCCTGCTGGTAAACCCTGTGGAGTTCTCATTTTTCATTTAGAAGCTTCTGAATTTCCCCATCATTTTCATCAAACCAGTCTTGTTGTTTGTGAGTATTGCGACCCAGATGATTAAATGCAGTGCTGTATACCAAATCCCTGAAAGCTGCGTACCCCTCTTCTGCTCCACTGTTGCCAACTGTGTATTGGCTCCACTTTCCCTCCAACTTTGCAACAAACTGTTCACGCTCAGAGAAGAGCTCTTATATGTTGACATGAATTCTTCTGGTAGTCATTTTTCTTGGGGACACCACTTTTATTGAATGTAGACATTTAGCTTGGAAAGGAAAAGTCTATGATCAATCCAGCCCTCTGCACCACACATTGCCTTCGTCACTCTTAACATCCTATCTGTCTTTGCTCCTTATAATCACGTAGTCTATGCCAGTGTTTACTGCGAGAGTGCATCCATGAAGTGCTATTGCATTTAGGTAAACAGTTGATGATGAGAAGGTCATGAGATGCTCAAGTAGTAGTAAGTAGTTTTAGTAGTAAAGTACTTAAAGTAAGTACTTTAGTAGCAAGTGGCCATTGCCGATGCTGTTTCCAACCCCATGGCTCTCTAGGACTCCCTACCAAGTTTTGTAGTCTGAGCCTATTCTAGTATTAAAGACACCCAGAATTAAGTGCTTATCTTTTGGCACATTGATGTTAAGGGTCTCCAGGTCTTCATAAACTTTTTCTTGGTCTCATCAGGGTTCATCATGATGGGAGCATAGGCAGTGGTGATAGTGGTGTGGCGTTTTCCTGTAAATGGAAATCACTTTGTCATGAGCCTGTCATTCACTCCTTTTGGTGGTCATACAAGCTTGTTGACTAGATTAGTTTTTACTGCAAAACCTGTGCCAACTTCACTGCACTCCCCTTCACAGAAAAACATGTATCCAGCTCCTAGTTTAGTAAGCTGGCCTTCATTTGCTAGCCTTGTTCCACTTAGGGCTATTCGGATGTGAAACCTGAAGAGTTCTTTTGCAGACGACCTGTTCGTGTTTCAGGTCTACTGGATTTTGTGTTGTTGATAAGTGGGCAAATATTCCATGTACCGATGGCAAGTGGAGTCATCTTTGCAGATGTTTTTGACATTTCTTTGGGTTTCAACTGTAGAGTGGGATCCCTGCCTGCCATGGAAAACAGGCCAGGCTAGTTAAGTAGAAAATTTTTAGGACACCCTTTCTGGCCCCTTAATTATACCAGGAGGTGAGGCATGTGATTCTTACAAGACTGCTCAGACACCTAGGGAACTGCTGAGTCCCACTGCTACCCCCAGTAAGATGACCCTATGGCCTGGGCCACCTGTGTGCAAGGTTGTGACGACAGCTCCCAGTGTATTCACATCTGCTGCTTTGTTACTTGCCTGTTACCACAGGATTTTGAGATTAGCAAAATGATAAAATGGTGTGATTCATGCATGTGTTAATCGGATTTGAGTCAGAGTTGTCTGAAGTGACTCTCTCCTCCAGAGTCATCACAGTTCCAATGACAGGACAGAGTAAAGACAACGTGAAGACTCAAGATGTAGTGGATGACCTTGCTGTCTTCAATGTCTAACCAAGCTCCAAGCGCTCCACAGTGCCTGCTCCAGTTGCCTTCGTGGCTGTTGGAACAAATTGTTCTCATTCCACCAGGGGAAGCCTTCGCATGCTTGGGATAGATGTTCCCCTAACTCAACAATGAGTTTGAGACCCCTTGGTTACCCTCAGCCAGATTTAGCCTGTCTACTGCAGTGGTTTACTGGGGTGTGGCTGCTGAGTGTGCTACAGCTTCTTGGAGCCACAAGTGGGAGTTGGGTGGATTAGGTGGACCCCAGAGATGGAAAGCAGCCCTGAAAAGGGTTCGATAGCCCTCATACCAGAGGGGCTAGTCTTCCTTGAACGCACCCTACACCTCATCAGACACTGCATATCTGTACGTCCCTGAGCAAGTCACTTAACCTTTATTGGCCTCGGTTTCCTCACCTTCTAAATGACACCTGCCAACCAACAAGGGTTGTTGTGAGAGTAATGCGATAATATGTGAAGCGTTTTGTAAATCTCCAAGTGCTACATAAATGCCAATCTCTACCACTACTATTACTGTAATAACTTTTGACATTCTTTGATTTATCTGGTTAAAAAAATAACCTTTTGTCACGAATTAGTAGTGTTGAATTGAGATTCCAGTGCATTTTCAGTATTCTGAAATTTACTGTGCTTTGTAACAAGAAGTGTTTATTTAGTGCATCTGTTAAGATGCAGTACAATAAAATCTGAAACTATTAATCCTTTGCCAACACTGGGAACTCCTTCTACTGTATATTCTGCCTTCTGAATTATAATTAGAAAGGAGGTGGGAGGGTGCAGCTGAAAGATTTCTGACTCTAGTCGAAGGATCTGGGTTCAAATTCTGCCTTTGAAATGTACAGTGTGACTTCAGCTTGATCACTTGCCCTCTCTTGTCATCAGTTTCTTTACTGGTAAAATGTGAAAATGTTGATCTGGACAGCTCTAACTCTATGATCCTGTGACTTAATTCCAGTTTGATCTCCTCCCCTTACTTATTTAGCAAACATCTTGAACAATTTGCTTCATCCCTTCTTTCTTAGTTTCCTCATTTGTAAAATCAGAAATGTGAACTAGATTTGTCCTACTGATTGTCTTATAAAGAGAAGAGAAAAGGCTAAGAAAGAGAGTATTTCTTCTAGAGATAATGAAAGGGGTTGATGTTCTTAAAGGGCCATCTTAAGTACACTCATGGGATCTCACTGGAAGTTTGAGTTCAGATATCAGGAACCATTAAGTGGAGTTTCACTAAAAGAAAATGCTGAGGGATATTGAACTATCACAGGTCGAGGGTCTTAAAAATCATCATTGATTCTTTTTTATTCAGGCTAATTTTGGTGTCCTGGAAGAAAGGACAAGCCCACTACATGGTTTGGTGCATCCTTACTAACCTTGTAATTAATTTGCTCTATTTTCTTATATTTCTCACATCCTACCGGATGGAATATTTTTGGTTTTGACCATTAATAGGACTTTTATCTGTTTATTTCTTTAGTGGGTTATTGAATAGCAGCCTGTAATAATCTGACTATAATAACGGTGTTTCCTGTGTGTATAGCGCTTTATGGTTTATTTCCCCACAAGAAGTACAGTCGCGATTCCAGCATGAAACTGAGACTGGAAGATGTCCAGTGTCTTGCTCCAGGACTTGCTCCAGTTAATGACAAAGCTGTTTTCCCACCCTGGTACTCTGATTCCAGATCCAGTGCTTTTTCTGCACACTTAATTTTCTTAGAACTTTTTAAAAAGTAGTGTTTTAGGATTTGACCTATGTTGTCTTCTTCTATAACTTTTGTAAGCATAGAAAAATGAACCCAGGGACTAGATGAACACAATTACAAGACACTTTTTGCACAAATAAAGTCAGATTTAAATAAGTGGAAAAACATCAGTTGTTCATGGGTAGGCTGAGCTAATATAATAGAAATGAGAATTCTACCTAAATTAATTTACTTATTTAGTGCCATACCAATTAAACTATCAGATAATTATTTTCTAGAGCTGGATAAAATAATATCAAAATTCATTTGGAAGAACAAAAGGTCCAGAATATCAAAGGGACTAATGAAAAGAAATGCCT
>CM053774.1:91952743-91981597 GCA_028658325.1 Potorous gilbertii | reverse complement strand
AGGAGAACTTTGTGCACAGCAATGACCACAGTGTGCGAGAGTTTTTTCTGATAGACTTGAAACTTCGTTAATAACACAAGAACTTACTGAAAAAAAATCCCAGTGATGGTTTTCTAAGGCAAAATGCCTTCCACACTCAGAGAAAGAAATGTGGAAGTCATTTGCAGAATGTAGCAGATCATGTTTGTGTGTGGGGGGATTTTAGTGTATTATGTTTTGATTTGTTTTATGATTTATTCCATTTATTTTAGTGCAACTACATAGCATGACTATAGTGAAAATGTGCTCAATAGGAAAGTATATGTAGAACCTATACAGAATTGTATGCTGTTGTGGGGAGGGAGGGGGGTAATGGGGGGAAGGTGTGTGGGGGATAAAATCTTAATTTTAAGGAAGTGATTGTAGAACATTAAAAAAATAATAATAAAATAAATTTAATAAAAGAAAAATGAAAGGCTGTTGAACTGGCCGTGCTAAACAAATTTAGAAGTAACCTTTGATGATTGGGAATGAGTATTTACTGGGCACTCAGGACATCACATTGATTTCTTCAGATTTTGACATTCAATTTTAAGTGCATTCTGATTTGATGCTGCTGCTGCACTATGTCTATGAAATTGTGAAATAGAATAGCAGACTTTTCCTTTCCAATTATGTTCTTTCATTTCAAATTCTTCACTATTTTATCCTCCTAGAGCACCCACTAAATCAGGTTGGTGTTCTTGTGTAAGGGCAAATAAATTGAATTTAAATGTCGGAGCCTATTGGAGTATCACTAGAGAAGATTCCAGTCTTCTCTTTTCTTTATCTCAAAGGTTATGAAATACAAAACCAGCATTTAAGTTACAAAATATACACCAAGGTGAACTCGAAATAAAATCCATTCCAGATTTTGTTTTTGATCTCTATGACATGTATAGGTGTGTAGTAGGTGGTACTTCAGATATTAGATCCTGTATTCCACAGTGCATTTTACATTTTGACCAAGTATATTCAAAAGATTCTGTAATCTCATCAGTTTGACTCTTCCTTCCATTGATGTGGATTGCCTGCCTGTCCTTCCATAACTTTTTTTAAAACAGGGGGTCCATACAGCATGCTAGAAGCCTTTTTCTTCTCATGACATTCCAAAGTGCAAGAGACTTTTTAAAATTAATTTATTTGTTTTCAGTTTTCAGCAATCATTTCCATAAGTTTTCATTTTTTCTTCCCCTCCCTCCCTATTGTGCCATGCAATTTTATATGCGTTCTACACGTTCATTCTTATTAAATACATTTTCATGTTACTCCTGTTGCATAGAAGAATTAAAACAAATGGGCAAAACCATGAGAAAAACTGAAACAAAACGTAACACAAGAGAAAATAGTCTGCTTCATTCTACGTTCCAATTCCATAGTTCTTTCTCTGGATATTGATGGCATTTTGCCTTGAGAACCCTTTGGGAATGTTTTAGGTCCTTGCATTGCTGTGAAGGGCTAAGTCTATCAAATATGACCCTCACACACTGTGGCTCTTACTGTATATAATGTTCTCCTGACTCTGCTCATGACAAGGAGACTTTAAAAAAATGTGATGGAAAAATGATCCACTGATCCAGATAATTCAAATAGAAGACCCATGTGGCTTCCCTTCTGTAGACGTTTCAGTTTAACTGATCCCCCTCTCCCTGAATTCCCACGATAATTTTTCAATGTATCCTGGCTAAACTCTTGAATTCTCCAGAAAGCTTTTCCATTCCTGTCCCAGCAACCTTCTCATATTGGAAATGCCTTTCCTCTTATGACTTCCCCCTTCTCAGAATCCTACTTATGGAAGCACCCCTGCTGCCCAGGCTCACATATTCCTGGATTCCAGACAGCTTTTCCACCTTGCCCCCACAGGTGCCTTTTAAAATCCCTTCTCTGTGTTGTCTTCACTCCAAAATGTAAACTCCATGGGGGCAGGAACTGTCTTTCTTTTTGCCTGTATTTGTATTGCCAGTGCTTAGCACAGACATTATCTCTCTGTCTATTCATCTATCTACATCTTACAACCTTTGGTTTTTAAATATTTGTGGTTTTTTATTTATGTTTTGGGACAAAAATTGAAGGGGTTCTTTTTTAAAGGATTTGGGTGCCCATCAAGAGGAAGCCTATGAAGAAGCAAAAGAATTTAGATTATGAGACTGTCACTTCTCTGCATTTTAAAACTCTGTACTTTGAAAAGAACAGAGAATTCTGTTTATTTGCCCTTAAACAAGAACAGAGAGAAACAGAGAAATATCAAGAGGTTTTCTATCATTTTATTAAAGATCCCCACCTCCTAACACAAAGGTTTTGCACATCTTATCTATGAAATAAATGCAACTACCGTTGACCCTCAACTCCACCATTTGATGGTGGTTTTCTGTTCCATCAAGACCTTGAAGATCAAAAGTAATAAAAAGCCTTTATCTACTTTAAGGAAAAATACTGCTACAGTGAAAATGTATGCATACAGTAGCATAGGAGACATTTAAAAACAGGTAAATTACTCTTCATTTGCTTGAATGGAGTGTTTTGAGTGACTGCCAAGATTCTGGGTTTAATAGAGAATATAGAGCAAATTGTCTGTTATACTGCTTCTCTTGTCCCGATTCCACTAGAATATTCTCACAAATGTGGAGCTAACGTAGCTAAAGTCTTTGCTTAGAAGCTGAAGCCAGCAGCAAGATGAGGAAGGGTCCATCCAGGAGGAGATACATTTCTTCCCAAGAAACTTTTATAGCCTGCTGAATGCTTTCATAAACTATGGCCTAGTTATCCTGGTACTTTTTTTATCATAACTTTGAATGTGTAAGGCTAATTAGTTAGAATTTTTATTGTGGTTTTGTTTCCCCATATTTATTTAAAGGGGCTCTGTGAAAGCGGGGAGCAGGGGGAGCAATAAGCATTATATAGCGCCTACTACATGCCAGGCACTGTTAAACACTTTACAGATATCCTATTTGATGCTCACAACAACCCAGTAAGGTAGGTACTGTTGTGAGCTCTCTTGACACTTGAGCAAACTTGACACTAAAGCAAACTGTGGAAACAGTCTCTTTATAAAGGGTAATTCAGTACTTGACATAAGAAAATGTATATGTGGTTACACAGATACTTGCTATTTCCAATTTAATTTGTTGATTTCTAGAAAAAAAATCATTGCGCTCTTCTTTTTCTTACCTCCAAGGGGAAAAAAAAACAGGAAAGAGAAATGAAACAGGTTTCATTTACTTAAGGTGATTTGGGACCTATTTGTGGCTATTTGGTTGTGCTGTTACGACACTGGGTCTAAAAATAACAAGGACTCTACCTTAGGAACATTGTGAGACTGTTTTCCTTAATTAATAAAGGCGACTTCAGAACACTCAGTGTTCACATTGCCAGAAATACTTGTAAAAATGGTCCTTTTGAAGACTGAAAAGCTCATGGTATTAACATTGGACCCAGGTAACAGGAATGCTGAGAAGGGCAAAGGGATTTGCGTGGGTAATGAAACGTTGCTTTGAAATAACCAGCAAAACCCAAGGGTTCTAATCCCTTTTCAATAAGAGCTGGAATGTGTCTGGGGTGGCACCGTTTTCCTTCAGCCTGGCCTTTGTGGTGAGTGGCCCCAGGACACTTGTTGAGTTCTGGCACCTTGCCATTGCTTGTCATTTTGCACCTAACTTCTCTTAGGAGTCACAAGAGTGTGTGCCTCTTGAAGAGGAGATTTTGTTTAAGAATTTCCTTTATTGGGACAGAATTTCATCTTTTATACTCTGTGTAGACAATGGATAATCTTGATCACAGTTATTATGAGGCAGGTTAGTAATATTTTATATTCAGTTCATTGTGGCTTTAAATTCTCAGTGAATCTCATTCTAAAGAAATCACAATTTATTGTTAGTCATTCCCCATAAAAATAATTAGAAACAGAAGAATCATTCTCAAGGCAAGACATGCTAAAAGAAACTATTTATTCAGACACAAGTACATAGTTCCTTCATTCAGACATCGTTTATCTTTGGAAAGCAAAAAAGTCAAACACCTCCCAGTTATTTAGAAGCTGGTAAATAATTGTGAGGGAAACCCCTAAAAATCATTGTTTCTTGTAATGAATGCTAAACTGACTGTCTTTGACAACTCTGCTCTTGCCATCTACAAAATGATACTTAATTAGATAAGGATGCTCTTGAGCCTAAAGCCCCTGGAAACTTCCATTTTTAAATAAAGGATTCAGATGTTGCTAAACTTATAAGAACCTTCAACATATAAATTAAAAATGTTTACAATTAAACATTGAAAGTAAAAAAAAAAAAAAACTAATGACCCAGCTATTGCGTTAATGCAAATGGGCTGATACTCATTAAATTTCATCTCAGTTTAAATTAGAATTCCCCATGCTGCTCCAAACAATTATGATTGAAATCAGCCCCACTATTGAAAATGAACCATTTCATTGAGCATTTTGAACAAAACTCCTCTTGGCACTTAAGGTGCTCCACATTATTTTTATTTAATTGTACGTCCCATTGGAGTACTACCTGCAGTAATGAAATTTCAACTTCCAGTACCTTCAGATTATTTGAGTATGTAGCCGTCAGAGATAGGACATTTGAAGTAAAAGAAGGAGGAGGAGAAAGTTAGCTTACCAAGAAAACAAAAATGTGAAATTATAAACAGATAATACCCTCTATTTAAACTGTGACCACAGCCATTATCAAAAAGACTGTACAAAGAAGGTGTTAGTGACCAGATGAGATAATGTATGTAAATCCATGTGCATACCTTGAAATCCTAAATAGATGTCAAGCAATAACAATAGTAGTCACTATAATAGACATTCGTGGTTCTATACATACATATTTATGTGTCTGTAATAGGATATGCAATCCCTGGTTGGTCTTTGTGGCAGTATTTGTGATTACATATGAGAGTCACCTATAGTCATAAACAGTACAGAATGAAATAGTACTTACAAAAAATGTTTAATTTTTTAATAAATGCTGTCACTATTATTGATCACATAGTAAGCATACATGCACATTTATGTGTTTCTTGGAAACAATTTGCTTTCCTCCTATCATGTAGGGCTTTTTTTCACTATACTCTAGATCACACTGCAAATGTGTCCTAGAGTTGGGGTCAGCTGTAATCCTGAAGACAAACTTGTTTTTATGACTTTTTGCCAGGCTCCTTGCGAAGGGGGTGGTGTGGGAAGCCTCCATTGGGAAGCACATCCTTCCAAGCAAGGGATATTAAAATGGTTTGTATTATTTTGCCTGATGGTAGATAGGAAAAAACTTCCTTGTTGTTGTTTTCTTTCTTTTCTTTTTTTAAATATAACCTGGGCACTCATATTGAATTTGGGTAAAATGCCTATGATAGAAATTTTCTTGCCAGAAAAAATAATAATAGAAAAGTGGAGTCCCTCTTCTGAAATGGAAAGTTAAGGATAATAACTTAGTAATATTCTTTCTATTCAATTCAACAAATATCAAGTGTCTTTTTGTTGTTTTTAATTTATTTTTATTTTGAACACACATTTTAAAAATTTTGAGGTCCAAATTCTCTTCCTCACTCTAGCCCTTTCCCCACCCATTGGGGAGGCAAGCAATATATCAGTTATACTTGTGAAGTCATACAAAATATATTTCCATATTAACCATGTTGCAAACAGTAAAAAGCAAGAAACATAAAAAGACAGTCTGCTTCAGTCTGCACTCAGAGATCATCTCTGCACGTGACTAGCATTTTTCTTCTTGATCATAGTAGCTGAGTCACAGGTCATCCTCATCCTCATAATATTGCTCTATAAATATAATATTCTCCTGGTTCTGCTCACTTCAGTTTGCATCAGTTCAATTAGACAGATTTTTCTGAAGACATCCTGCTCATCATTTCTTATAGCAGTGGAGTATTTCATCATAATCATGTACCACAACTTATTCAGCCATTCCACAATTCATGGGCTTCCCCTCAATTTCTAATTTTTTGCCACCACAAAAAGAACTACTATAAATATTTTTTTACAAATAGGTCTTTTTTCCTTTATTAAATCTCTTTGGGCTACAGACCTTGTAATAATATTGCTTGGTCAAAAGTATACACAGTTTTGTAGCCCTTTGGACATAGTTCCAAATTGTTCTCCAAAATGGTTAAACTAGCACAACTCCACTAATAGTGAACTGGTGTTCCAATTTTTTCACCTCCCTTCCAGCATTTGTCATTTTCCCTTTCTGTCATGTTAGCTAATCTATAGGTATGAGGTGGTATCTCAGAGTCGTTTTAATTTGCATTTCTCTTATCAGTAGTGATATAGAGCATTTTTTCATGTGACAATTGATAGCTTCGATTTCTTCTTCTGATGACTACCTATTTATATCCTTTGGTCATTACAATTGAGAAATGCCTCTTATTTTTGTAAATTTGACTCAAGTTTCTGAGAAATGAAACTTTTAACATTTTTCTGATTTCCTTCTAATTTTGGGCACATTAATTTGTTCAAAAGCTTTTAAGTTTTATGTCATCACATTTATCCATTTTACTTCCCGTCATGCTCCCTATTTCTTGTTTGGTCATAAATTCTTCCCTCATCCACAGATCTGACAGATACATTTTTCCATGCTCTCCTAATTTATTATGATATTACCCTTTATTTCTAAATATTTACTCCATTTCAATCCTATCTAGGTATATAGGGTGAGATCTTGCTCTATGCCTGTTTTCTGCCAAACTGCATTCCCATTTTTCTAGCCGTTTTTGTTAAATTGTGAGTTCTTACCCCTAAAACTTGGATCTTTGGGTTTATCAAACACTAAATTACTGTGGTCATTTATTATGGTATCTTGTGTACCTGATCTCTTCCATTGATCCACCATTCCATTTCTTGGTTAATACCAGATTATTTTGAGGATGACTGCTTTTTAATGTAGTTTGAAACCTGCAACTGTTATGCTGCTTTCCTTTGCATTTTTTCATTGATTTTCTTGATATTCTTGACCTTTTGAATTTCATTTTCTTTTTTCTAGCTATATAAAAGAATTCTGTGATAGTTAGATTGGTATAGCACTGAATAAGTAAATAAATTAATTTAGATAGAATTTTCATTTTTATTATATTGGCTCAGTCTACCGATGAGCAGTTAATATTTTCTAATTGTTTAGATTTGTCTTTATTTGTATGAAAAGTGTTTTGTAATTGTGTTTATAAAGTTTCTAGGTTTGAATTGGCAGGTATGCTGTCAAGTATTTTATATTGTCTGCCGTTATTTTAAATAGAATTTCTCTTTCTGTTTCTTGCTGCAGAACTTCGTTGTCTATGTATAGAAATGCTGATGTTTTATATTGGTTTGTTTTATATTCTGTAACTTTGCTAAAGTTGTTTGAACTAGTTTTTTAGCAGATTTTCTAGGGGTCTCTGAGTATACCATCTTAAAATCTGCAAAGGGTGCTGGTTTGGTTTTGTCATTGACTTTTTTATTTCAATTTCTTCCTCTTGTCGTCTTGCTGTAGGTAGCAGTTCTGTAAAATGCTTAATGTTGGTGGGGCTAATGGACAGCCTTGCCTCACCCCAATCATACTGAAAAAACTTCAAGTTTATCCCTTGTTACAGATAATATTTGCTCGTAGTTTTAGATGGTCACTCCTTAACATATTAAGAAAGACTGCATTGATTACTATGCTTTCAAGTATTTTTAATAGGAATGGGTGTTATATTTTGTCAAAAACTTTTTCTGCATTTATTGAGATAATCAAATGATTTTGTTTTTGTTATTGATGTAGTTAGTTATGTGATAATTTTCCTAATATTGAAATGGCCTTGCCCTCCTGATATAAATCTTACCTGGCCACAGTGTATGCCTACGCTCTTCCTTAAGTCTTGCTGTAATCTCCTTGTTAGTTTTGGGCCAGCCTCCTCTCCCATCTCACCTCTCCCAACTCCTTCTGAGCTCCTGAGTTGTCACACCCTGACCTTTTGCTGTCTCTGTTGCCCCAGAATTCATTGTGAGGTGTTATTTTAAAGTTGCTTGGAGGGGAATGTTGGGAAAACTTGGCTTCTTCCTCTACCCTGGTATTTTGGCTCTGCCCCCAGAAGTCTCTAAGTATCTTTTATGTGCATAGCACTTTAGTAAGTGCTAGCTCATCCATGACTGCATTTATTCTGTCCAAATTTCAATAAGATCAGGTCTTTGTTACATTAAATCAACTCTTTTACAGCCTATACGACCTTGGACAAGTCACCCGCCTTCCCTGGGCCTTAATTTCCCCATTTGTAAAATAAAGGGATTGGATTCGATAGCCTTGGAGATCCCTTCTAATTTGTGATAGATAATCTAAAGAAATGTGATATCTTATCTGAAAAAAAGCTTTTAAGAAAGACTGGGGATTTCTTCTTTTGTAGTTGTTTACAAAAATGTAAGAGTGAAATTTTGTTGTTTTTTTTTTTTCCCCATAAAATGCTATCTGTTAAACCTCATTAGTACCAGAGTCAGTACTTCATGAGGTAGTTTGATTTTCATTGAACATACTGTTTTGTTGCTGCTATTGTCTATAATAAACTCCATATGTGAAATTCGGATTTTTTGTTTGGTGGATTCGGTTAAAAAATGATTACCTCTTTTCTCTCTTTGCTCATTGAGGGTGTTGGGGGAGGAAGCTCCCTGGAAACAGCAGCTCCCCTTGATTTATTACGGGCCATCCTCTTATCCCCAGAGTAATACTTTTAATGACCCAAACAACCATACACATCTGTAAAAGCCAGGGCTTAATGTGATTGTGTCACCCCCTAGAGATAAGTTAAAATAACAATAACCCTCTAACTATGTAGCCAGCTGTCTCCTAGGAGGCTTGTAAATTGTTTCCTGATATAATAGAAATTAATAGCAGAGGTCATCAGCATTTAGACACCTAAACAACAAATGCATTTCCTTCTTTGGGCAAATTCTACTTCCTAATGCTCTTATAACATTTTTTTCTCAAATCCCAACCCACGGCACCCCACTCCTCCAACCCTCCCCCTACCTTGCCCCATTAAATTTCAATGGTGACCTGCAGAATTTCCCTTCTGTTCAGTACACCTGTGCTCAGCCCCAGCTGTGATTTTATACTGAAGAAACAGGCAAGAAAGCCTGTCGTGCAGCTTATTTCCAAATCCCAGGAATCCTTTGATGATGGTGCTGCTTGTGGACACAAGAGGCTTTCAAATCCTGTCCTGGAGGATTCTCTGCGTTTGTGATGACAGACATCAGCAGCCTGTCACCTTCACTGTCGTTAAGCAAGCACCTGCCTCTCTGCCTTCTTTTCTCAGCATTTGTGTGAAATAACTGAACTCCTAATCCAAGCAGAGCAGCTGTATTGAAACACTTTGCAGGGTATCGTTTTGATGTAGCTATATGAAAGAGAAGAAATGATCAGACATCATCTGGACGCTGCCCCTGCATCTGCGAAGGAATTTTATTTTATTTTTTATAGTTGCCTCATCAGTTGTAAAGCTGAGAAAAACGGTTCTAAGTTTTCCTAGGTTCTCAGTCTCTTCACTGTGTTTTGAATATATGTAAAACATTTATATCATATTAAGTGTAACATACCTGTGATAGTTCAGGCCCTCATCTCTTCTTGCCTAGATTACTTTAACATTTTCTAACTGGCCTAACTCTATCTCCCTCTCTCCCTTTTTGACAAATCTTTCTTTCTTTTTTTTTCTGGCTTCTGTATGATTTGATAGGCATTACAGGCAATCCCCAGTAATCTCCATTTGTATCTGTTCCTAACATCCTTCTGCTAGGCTACTTCTGAGCTAATCCTGGGTATTTCCTTCCGGTAAGAAAGTCTTCCTGTCATCTCCACAGTGGTTCTAAAGTAAAATACAGTGCTCACTTTTGATCCTGGCATTCAGAGCCCTCCACAATCTAGTTCCATATTCCCCCTGTATCCTTCCCATAATCTAGCTGTGCCTTTCCTCACCCTGTCCCTCATTCTTGAAGCTGATTAGTGCAACTGATCCTAGAAAATGAATCTCTCCCTTCTTTCCATCTTTCTGGTTTTGTTTCGCCAGACCCTTCCTCTCCACCCCCCCATCCAATCTCCACTGATGTCTCCCCCTTAAAGGTTGGAAAATCAAGTGGTATGACATGAAACCACCCAGGCCCTTACCCCAGCTGCCAGGGACTCAGAGGTTTTATCCTTCTTTAGCTAGACCTCTCCCCGGAATGTATAATGTGCCCCCTTATATACAAGTTTGTTGCATCTTTTGTCTTTGTTGCATAAGCTCCTTTAGAGAAAAGGTCTTAATCACAGCTGTCTTTGCAACCCTAGTGCCTGGCACAGTAAAGGCATAAAATATAATATTTTTTTCACTGAAATGAATTCCTTTTTGTGAATTAATTGTAAATACAATAATTTTCTGTTATGCTACAATGATTCAGTAGTAATTAAACTCTGAATCAAAGCAAAATTACTATATTCAAACACTTTAAAGGGTATGTGTTTATCTTGGCTTGCTAGGTTTTAACTTTTTCCCTAATCCTAGTCTCTGGCTTAACCATATATGAAAGCAGTGGATATTATGCCAAATTTTGCAGAGAAGTGTCCAGATACTTAATGTGAAATCTGTTACAACATTTGCATCTAAAGATTTTTTAAAAGTTCACATTTTTGTTTTAGTTCCTCGTAAAATTACATGATGTTTAGCAAAGATGAGGGAAACTTTCTTCCTATTAAAGACAGAAAAAAAAGGTACAAGTAAGTTTTAAATATTTCATGGGATTCTTATTGTTTTATCTTCAAAGGATCAAAAATGTTAAACTTTCTAGCTTTTCAAATTTAGAACAAACAGGGAACATAAAATTATATGAGGTTCATGAACAACATTGTTAGAAACAGTTTATGTCTGCAGCCAACCTTTTCTTGGGCACTTACAGCCCCTTCCTTCCTCACGACCTAGGAAAATTTACTGTCAGGAAAGTAGCCATCAGCAATTTTCAGTTTGTGTAAATTTAAGTCAATGTCTGATCCCTTATGTGGATATATTTTATTTTATTTTTGAATGTATAATGGAAAACTTTCCTACCTGGAAGGAAATGTCCAGCAACAGTTGGGAGTCTGCCTAGCTGAGTTATATTAGGAACACATATAAATCAGGATTAGGGGATTGATTAATTTGTTTGAGAATTCCAGTTAACTATATCAAAATTAAGGAAAGAAAAATATGCTTTTTTTTAAAAACTAGTCAAATCTCACAGAATATGTATTCACCCAGGGCATCTACTTCTGTATCTGGCATAACATAACCATGATTTAAAATGGAAGGAAATAATTAGAGGCAGTAATTTAAAAAGAAAAAAAAAGATATGTGTACATCTAACCACTTTTAAAACAATTTCATATTTAATCCACAGCAACCAGAATTTCAGTTATTTTCTAAGTTAACTTTAAATTGCCCTTGTATTATTATAAGATGATATGTGGTATTAGGTGCATGGCAGGAAAAGGGTTGCAATCTATAACCAACCCAGACTTGCCTAGGAGAAGTGGGATAAGAGATGTGATCAAGAAGATGGGCTATTCATGTGAGAGGATGAGTGATGGGCACCAGAGGTACTCCATCATTAGCTGTTTCTTATCCAAGGAACGAGACAAAGCTTTATCCCTCCATACTCTGAATGAACCCCCTGGGAAGGATTTGCAGAAAGAAGTCATAAGTTGCATAGAATGAGAAGATATAGATGGGTTGAGATCTATAAAACTGGGCCCCATCAGTGACCACACAAATCCATCCAAGTATTTTTTGGTCCTTATGACTCCTCCCAGAACAGTATATTCTTAATAGCCTTTGCACCTAAGTTAAAAATGAGTTGGGGGAGAAAGATGAATTTTTCTAAATGATTCCCTGGTTCAGGTCTAGTTATTTTTTTGGTTTTAAAGAAGCTAATCTCATTATGATGTTCCGTTGTAGAATTAAGGAAAATTAAGTATGCCAATTTAAGTTAATCAGATTTATGTTAGCATATTCTTCATTTGGATTATTAATAAGAACTATATATAAATCTTTAAGAAGTAAATACTAAGAAAGTTTGGTTCTTCAGTTAAGTAAATATAAAAGTATGAAGTGTTATTCTCATATGCTACAAATGAAATTATGTTGGCAATGTTTTTGGATTCAAGCAATGGGCAAGAAAGCTTTTGGAGCAGAGACTGCTTGAGGCTAGAAAATAAAAACTTGGTGTGATTACTATTTGAATGGAAATTCAGGTATGTGATTCAGTTTCTAATAAGAAATCAAAGGATTGTAATAAAGAAGCTAAAAATTGTGATTTTTCCCCCCTGCTTTAAATGGTAAGTGAAGCAGTGTGTAATGACCTTGAAAGAAGATCTAGGTAGACATTTATTCTGTAAAACAGAGAAAAGAAATGTCAAAAGAAGTGCTTTAAAGTATTTTATTTCCATTCCTACCCTCTTGGAATTTTTGGAAAGTCTTTGAAGGTTTATTTTTCTAGGTTTACTAGTTCTTTCCTCCATCTCAAGCATCCTGAAGCAAGAACCCCATTCCTTTCCTTTTCTTTTTCTTTTAACTGACTTTCCATAATAAGTCTGTGAACCACATGAGTAACACCAAATCAAAGCAAGGCTTCAGTGCATGTGAGGGACTGCTTCTCATTAACCTTTTATTGGCATTCGTCTCAGAACCTGCTTCTTTGGTTTGTTCTTGAAAGTTAGAAGAAAGTTTCCAGGTGCGTTGTGAGTTTTTCTTATTTTTTTTTCCATCCTAAGTTCATTGTTCAGTTGGAAAACTGTTAGAGTTTGTGGCTCCAGGAAAGTCACCTTCACGACTCATTTGAAATAGTGCTTTGTAATTTTGTGAGTGCATCTAGTTTCTATTCATTCTAGTTTGTATCCTTCCTTTTAGAAAGATGCTAAAGAATCAAATGTGATTACACATCAAGAAAACTTCCTTTGAAATAAGGGAAAGATATTTGTATATCGAAAAGATGTTTATTTGTATCTACTTCTTTGTTTCTAGATTAAAATACTTTAGGGTTTTTGTAACCTAGTCTTCTACTAAAGTCCTCTTCTATTCTTTCCGTGGAGTGAAGATTACCCTGAGTCTTTGAAGGCTATGCTGAGCAGTTGTGCCACCTTGAAAATACCTAGATTCTGTGTGTGGCTACAGACTTTGTTCTTATGGTAACCATTCTGCAGAAGTTTAGAAAAGTTTATCATCATAGAATTGACAGTCAACAAACCTTTATTCAGTGCCTACTGTGTGTCAGACATTGTGAGTTAGGCACTGGAGGTAAAAAGATAAAAATGAAAGTCTTTCCTCTCCAGGAGCCTACATTCTATTGGGGGGACAACATTTGTATATATCATTGAGTAATAACATTTTTAGCTACTATAACTCATGAAAGAAGATCTATCAAAGCATTAAAGGTTGTGATCTGCTAAGGAAGAAAAGAAGTACCTACACTGATGAAATTAGACTTTTGGATTTCTAAAGTAGAAGTCATAGTATTGCTTATCAGTACCCTTAATTAGATAAAATATTGGTTGATGGCTTCTTTGTTCAGGACACTCGTAGGTACTATGGCAGATACAAGGAAGTATCAGCCTTCCATAGTTTATAATCTGTTCTTGGCTACAAAAGATATATAAAGAACTATAACACAAGTGAGATATGATAGAATAGGTTCCTTATGTATGGTATAATATTATAAAAATTCAACATAATGAGATATGACTTCCAGCTCACATGGTCAGGATATGTTCATAGATCTAGAAATAGAAGGCACTTATAGGACCATTTAAGTCCATTGGATCAAAGGCAGACTGTCCATATTTGGGGGATAGTAAGTACACTGGATGTACAGAGAGATAGAACACTGACCCAGGAGTTTGAGTAGGGACTAGAAAAGGAATATGGTGGTACTGTCGATATAATCACAGAATCTGAAAGTTGCAATCTAGACCAACACGTACACAAAAGAGATCACCAGGTTAGTGTCCCCAACAAGTGACTGTTGAGCCTGAACTAGAAGACTTCCTAGAAGTGATTCAGCACCCCTCTAGGGAACATCTTCCATTTTTGGACAAGTTTAATTGTCAGAAAGTTTATCCTTACATCTACCTTGCTTCTTTATGACTTCCATTCATTGCTCCTGGTTCTGCCTTCTGAGACTAAGCAGAGTAAGTCTTGTCCCTCCTCCACATGACAGCCCTTCCAATACTTGAAGATAACTCTCATGTGCTTCCTGAGTCTTCCCTTCTCAGAACTGTCCATGCACAGTTACTTCAGTCAGTCTTCATGTGACATGGAGTCAAGACTCTTAATCATCACGCTTTCCTTCCTCTGACCCAACACAAGATGAAGGACAACCAATGTACTTGGAACCTTATTGTCTTTTTTGACATTGTAATACCTTGGATAATTTCCTACCCAAATTCTAATAACAGGGATTCCCTAAAGATGATGAAGGCTTTCACATACTCCTGTTTGTGGGTCATGTTGTACTAATTGGATTGAGCCCGAGATCCCCAATCGGGGATTCTACAGTGAGATGCATGGCATGAGAAAACAGTAGATAGACTGTTTGGCATTCAGATGATGATTTTCGGGTCATTGGACAGCCTACTGAATTAGCTTGTGTGTGTGTGTGTGTGTGTCTGTCTGTCTGTCCTTTTTCTATGGGCATTGCACCTGAATGTGAAGGTGGACCTGACTTGATGAGGAAAAGGATGGCTGATAGAGGGCATGGTGAGACAGCAGAGAAAGGGCAGCCTGGAGGGTGAGAGAACCTGGGTTCAGATTGGTCTGCAGCTGCTGGCTGTGACCATGGGCAAAGCCCTGAAATTCCTGAGCCTCAGTTTGAGCAGAGGCCCCTGCCACCTCAGCATCTCTGAATTTGGCCAGCTTTACCCACCCCACACTTGCCTGTGAGAGCCCTCTGTTTGGACCTCAGTATTCCTGTTGTTGCCATGAACCTGTGAATTGTGTAACACCACTATTTCAATGACCAAGGTGAATGGTGGGCTGAAGCCTGCCACAGCTTATTACCAGGAGTGAATGTGGGAAGTGTTACTGAAGGCATAGATGGGGACTCACCTGACCATAAAGGAAGGAGAACTAGGAAAGTAGGTAGAGGGCCCACCACCTTCTGTACTGGTGACCATGAAATTCTAAAAGAGCTCGAGGTCAGCCTTCAGGACTGAAAGGAGAGCTTCTGTGGAGGATCCATGGAAAGTCAGGAGCAGGAAAAGCACAGCTTTCATGTCAACTCAGCAAACATTGATTAAGAGCCTGTTATGCTGCAATGTACCCACACTAATGGAATCCAAAAAAGGAGACGAAAGTGTAGTCAGGCCTGGAGAACAAAACACTTTGGGGAATGGGGAGTTGGAAAGGACATGTGATAGTTGTCTTCAAGTATTTAAAGGCCTTTCCTTTGGAAGGGACTGGAAACTTGTTCTGCTTTTGTCCAGAGGACAGAATTAGAAGCAGTGGGTAGAGGCTACAGGAATGAGAACAGGCTTAATGCAACAAAAACTTCTTGACTATAGAGCCATCCAGGAGTAGAAAGCCTATAGGTCTCCTTCACTTGAGGTCTTGGAGTACAGACTCAGTGACTTGAAGGACTTGACCACATGTTGGGGAATCTGTAGAAGGGATTACTATTTGAGTGTGGGTTGGACTTCTCAGTAACCTCAAGAGTTCTTTCCAGTTTTGAGATTTGGGGGTCTTATGATGTGGGGGATGGAGCTTGCCTCCCAGGGTCCCTCATCACCTCTCTGCTGAGGGGAACTCACCCTGGATGTGATGATTTTTATGAGTTACAGCAGTGGGTGTTTCTTAAAGTCAGCCCCTGAAATTTGAGTCAAAGTTCCCCCAAAAAACTTTTTTTATTTAACATAAATTATTAATAAACCTCATTGAATAATAATTTGTAATAATACCAAGCAAAATTTTAACTAATGAAATGGGAAGCATGATATCCTATTTTGTAAAAATGACACAATTAGGAAATAGAAATTTATTATCTGTAACAACCGTACTAAGGCATGACTTCCCCCGTAGATGCTTATATAGAGGTAGATAAAAGTGAACCAAAAAAACCCCAGTTTTTCATTTTTAGATGTTCATTGTATTTTTCTGGTTGTTGAATGCAATTTAGCAAGTAATTTATTGACCATCTGCTCTGTGCCATTGCATAATCACAGGGGATGATACAAAAGATTTGTGATAGGGTCCAGAGTTCTTGAGCTCCTGCTGACTATGATGTTTTTTGCTTGAATACTACACAAGTACATGAAGCAATTAAAGAAAGAAACAGTAAAAGATAGAAGCAAAATGAAATACCAAAACCTGGAAAGTCAAGGAGGCCTGGATTAGTTGGAGATAGCCTTGTGAAAGGATATAGTATTTAAAGTTCCAGACCATTAGAATGGGACATTAAAGGTCATCTAATCCAAACCCTCTCTCCCCATTTTTTCAGAAATTAAATTGGGGCCCAGATGGTAAAGTGACTCATCCCAGGACCCAGTTAAAGGTAGAGTTAGGGACAGGAACCCAAGTCTAGTGTTCTTATCATACTACCATCCTGGTGAACTTCGAAGGATGGTTAGAATTTGGGTAAACAGAGAGAAAGAAGATGGGCCTTTCATACAGAAGGAATAGCATGAATTCAGTCATGGGGTAAGGATGGCACTTACAGGGGATATGGTGAAGATGCCAAGCTGAGTAAACAGAATGCAATAAGCCAGCAGAAGGCAGTGAGGTTGGATAGGCAAAATAAAACCAAATTACAAAAAGTGTTAAATTCTTAACGTTATACTTGTTCTTCCTTGTAGCTAATTATGAGGTATGATTAACAAAAAACAAAATACCTCTTTTCAATACTAATGCAGTTAAATAACTCAAATATTAGTTAATTGAAGTTGAGAGTTGAGAAGTGTGTTGAGAAAAATGTGACATATCTGGACATAAACAGATATTAGTGATGGTATTTCTTTTGAATGATACCAAGACCAGAGACCAATTCAGTCTCCTGAATAAATAATAAAACATCAAAACTGTCTATCTTTCCATGAATGCAGACATGACTTAACATAGTGTTACTAAATAAACCACAATACTTTTCCATAAACCTTTATTAGATACATCTCTCTCTGTCTCTGTCTCTAGTTGACCATTGACTGGCTATTCTGTCATTTACTTCAGTACAGAAATCAAGAAATTAACCTTGGGAATAAACCTAAACGTTGGCATAGTCAGTCATCTTTTATATACATATACATATACATATACATATATATATGTATGTGTGTGTGTGTGTGTGAAACCTGAGCCACTTTTATTTTTGACCCAATTAAATTTCTCTGGATATGAAACTCCCATTTCTACATCTCTTATATGTTTGTGTACTTCTGATGACCCCTCATTTAAGCACCTCATTTTTTCCTAAGGGAAAAAAATTCCCCAGTCTTAGAATATAGCATCTGTTCTATTTTCTCCTGAATATCATCAGATTGCAGGTGTCTGCTTTTCCCAACCCTACGTTCCTAATTTCAACTGTTTTCCCCAAATGCTCACTTGTAAAGTGTTCAGTCAACTGTAGAAGTGTTTCAAACTGTACCTATCAACAAAGCTGACTAAAAAAAGTGTGTGAATGTCCAATGACATTGGAGGTTGGGGGGCGTTTTGGCAAATACTTGGCAACTTAACTGTCAAAAAAATCCCATATAAACCACTTGGATTTTTCTCACTATCTTCTTAGGATATATTATCATCTATGGTCCTAATAAGTATTTCTTCAACCACTTCTTTAAAGTCATGTCTGTTTGGTAGCCATCAGCATGAAACCTGTATGAAATGACTCTTCTGTAGCTAGATCCAATTGCATGTCTCATGTATTATCTGATTTGTATTAACATGATTAACTGATTCTTTCTTGAGAAGGAATATAGTACCAAGTATAAATATTTTTCCTTGTTTCAGTTTGGTTACACAAGACATTGCAATGTGAAATTGACATTTTCTTTAAAACTTTAGAATTCATGTCTTTTAGAATGTCTTTTTTAAAATTAATTAATTTTCCAAATTATTTATTTTTAGTTTTCAACATTCATTTCCACAAGATTGTAAGTTTCAAATTTTCTCCCCATCTCTCCCCTTCCCCCACCCCAAAACACCATACATTCCAGTTGCCCCTTCCCCCAATCTACCTTCCCTTCTATCACACTCCTCCCTTCCCTTATCCCCATCTTCTCTCTTTTCTTTTAGGGCAAGATAGATCTCTATACCCTATTACCTGTATTTCTTATTTCCCAGTTATGTGCAAAAGCAATTCTCAATGTTCATTACTAAAACTTTGAATCCTAACTTCTCTCCCTTCCTCCTTCCCCACCCATTCCCGTTGAGAAGGCAAGCAATTCAACATAGGCTAGATATGTGTAGTTTTGCTAAAGAGTTCCATAGTAGACATGTCATGAAAGACTCTCTATATTTCCCTCCATTCTATCCTGCCCCCCCCATTTTTTCTCTCTTTTTACCTTATCTCTCCCTAAAAGTGTTTACTTCTAATTACCCCCTCCTCTCATTTGCCCTCCCTTCTATCATCCCCCCCACCACACCCTACCTATCCCCTTCTCCCCTACTTTCCTGTAATGTAAGAGGGATTTTCATACCAAATTGAGTATGCATGTTATTCCCTCCTTAAGCCAAATGTGATGAGAATAAGCTTTACTTTTTCCCTATTACCTCCCCATTTTTCTTCTCCATTGAAAAAGCTTTTTCCTGCCTTTTTTTAATGAGAGATAATTTGCCCCATTCCATTTCTCGCTTTCTCCTCCCAATATATTCCTCTCTCACCCTTAATTTTGTTTTTTTAGATTTCATCCCTTCCTATTCAACTCACCCTGTGCCCTCTGTCTATACATATATATATATGTATATGTATATATATATATATATATATATATATATAAAATCACTCCAACTACCCAAAGGTTGAGAAAAGTTTCAGGAGTTACAAATATTATCTTTCCATGTAGGAATGTAAACAGTTCAGCATCAGTAAATCCCTTGTGATTTCTCTTTCCTGTTTACATTTTCATGCTTTTCTTGGTGCCTGTGTTTGAAAGTCAAATTTTCTCTTCAGCTCTGGTCTTTTCATCAAGAATGCTTGAAAGTCCTCTATTTCATTGAATGACCATTTTTTCCCTTAAAGTGTTATACTCAGTTTTGCTGGGTAGGTGATTCTTGGTTTTAGTCCCAGTTTCTTTGACTTCTGGAATACCATATTCCAAGGCCTTTGACCCCTTAATGTAGAAGCTGCCAGACCCTGTGTTATCCTGATTGCATTTCCACAGTGCCTGAATTGTTTCTTTCTGGCTGCTTGCAATACTTTCTCCTTGACCTGAGAACTCTGGAATTTGGCTGCAATATTCCTAAGAGTTTTTCTTTTTGGATCTCTTTCAGGAGATGAATTCTTTCAGTATTTATTTTGCCCTCTGATTCCAGAATATCAGGGTAATTTTCGTTGATAATTTCATGAAAGATAATGTCTATGCCCTTTTTTTTGATCATGGCTTTCAGGAAGTCCCGTAATTTTTGAATTGTCTCTCCTAGATCTATTTACCAGGTCAGTTGTTTTTCCAGTGAGATATTTCACATTATCTTCCATTTTTTCATTCTTTTGGTTTTGTTTTGTGATTTCTTGGTTTCTCAGAAAGTCATTAGCTTCCATCTGTTCCATTCTAATTTTTAAAGAACTGTTTTGTTCAGTGAACTTTTGACCCTCCGTTTCCATTTGGCTAGTTCTACTTTTTAAAACAGTCTTCTCCTTATTGATTTTTTGTGCCTATTTTGCCATTTGAGTTAGTCTATTTTTAAAAGTGTTAATTTCTTCAGCATTTTTTTGAGTCTCCTTTAGCAAGTTGGTGACTTGCTTTTTATGATTTTCTTGCATCTCTCTCATTTCTCTTCTCAGTTTTTCTTCCATCTCTCTTACTTGATTTTCAGAATCCTTTTTGAGTTCTCCCGTGGCCTGAGACCATTGCATATTTATTTTGGAGGTTTTGCATGCAGAAGCCTTGACTTTTACGTCTTCTTCTGAAGACCTAAATTGTTCCTCCTTATCCAAAAGGATGGGAGAAAATACCTGTTCACCAAGAAAGTAACCTTCTATTGTCTTATTCTTTTTCCCTTTTGGGGGCATTTTCCCAACCAGTTACTTGACTTTTGAGTTCTTTATCAAGGGGAGGGTATATTCTGGGGACTTGTAAGTTCTCGGTTCCTCCAAGGTAGCACAATCAAGGGAGAGGATTTTATTCCTCCTGGCCTGTGCTCTGCTCTGTGAACAGGATTCCCTCTCTGGAACCTTCACCAGCTCCACCTGGCCAGCCAGCCCTCCTCCTGACTCCAGGGCTGCCGCTCAGGGCTGAGATGAGATCAGCTGCTCAATTCCCCCAGTAGCTTTAGACCAGGGCTCCAACAATGGAAGCTGCTACTTCCTGGGACCCAGGGTAGGCTGCCACTGCATCTCCTTCTCACCTAAGTAAAAGAGCTTTCTCACTGACCTTTGAAGCTGTCTCTGGCATTTGTGAATTGAGGAATCTGGAACTCGCAACTGCTGCTGGTGACTCCTTGAAGTCTGCTCCAGTCCTGACCTTGCGTTGGCATGGCCCATGCTGTGCTGTGCTCCCTTTCATGCCTAGTGCTATAGACCTTCCCTGTCAGCCTTCCAGGTTGCCTTGGGCTGGAAATCCCTTTCACTCCATCGTTTTGTGGCTTCTACTGCTCTAGAATTTGTTTAGAGCCATTTTGTACAGGTATTTTATGGGCTATAGGAGTAGAGCTTCTGGAGGTGCATCCTTCTACTCTGCCATAGAGTAGCTGATTTCCAATGATGGCTTTTTCCCTTGTGCTGCCATCTGTACAAGGCATTCACAATTAAGTGACTCTTTAATATGGTTTTATATTCCTGGATTTTTCCACAGAAGTGGAAAATCTTAAATTTGCTTTTTTTTATAAGATAGCTTCCTTCTAACTAAAATGATATATCTACTGTATTCTTTCTAGTCACGGAATCCTTAATAATAACAGCTGATATTTATAAAGTATTTCACATAAATTATTTTACTTGATCTTCATACACATCCCTGTAAGGTAGATATTGAAAATATTATTTGTATATAAAGATAAGGACCCTGAGGCTCCCCAAGGTTAAATGACTGGACAGTAGGCACACAGTTGGGAGATCTGGAATGAGGATTAGGACGAGGTCTTTCCTGGCCCCAAACCCCAGTTTCTTTCCTCCACATTACCGGTTACTCTGCCTCTCCAGATCTTGAGGGAGTCTGCTGGTTTAGACTCCTGTCTTCAGTTCATCACATTCAGATGAGAAAAGACTTTCAGAAAGCAGACCATAATTTTAACAGTAATTATGTGTTATCTTTGTCATTTGTATAATGAACAAGAAAAATCAATATCAAAATGTTTTGATACCTAATCAAACCTGTCACTTTCCTTTTTTATGGTACAACTCTTATCACCTCCAAAAGTTGTAGTAGTAGGAAGGAGTCATTACCCAAGGCATTACCTTATAGATTGATCTTGGGAATCCCTTTCATGGTTAATCCATTAAGTAAGGCACTCTCCAAGGGTGAAGAGGATAGGGGAGAAGTCACCAAGAAAAGGCAGCAGAAAAATAAACAACATTCATAGTCCTTTTGTTCTCATTTGGCATTTGTGTAGCTTTTCTGTTTAAATCGTGAGTCGGGGAAAGTCTTATGATGATTTGATCCCAGGCCAGATTCCTTTACATGACACTAGGGGTGGGTGAGTTGGGCTTGGGAGAAAGAGAATTTTGACAAAGTCATTTTAGTCATGCTGCTCTGTTTATTTTTTTAGCCAAACATATGAACACTAAAGGTATAATATGGTGTAATGCTGTGTAATATCTGTTGTAAGGCTTAGGCTGTGGCACATATTGGCAGCAAGAAGATGATTCATGGTCACATGACCTCTTTGTACCTCAACTTCTTAAGACTAAGTTATAGTTACAGGATAGTACCATGTTTCCATGCTAGGTTCCTATAATATTAAATTTAATAAACAACAGTGCCACAACTACTTCATATATGATCCTAACAATTATAGATATGTACAATAATAATTACATGAAAATCTACAATTATCCAGTTATAGTAAACTACTCATGGCTCAAAATAACTAAAAAATAAATTGAATTACTTTGTTTTTCAATTATAGATGCCTTCTGAAGCTGGTGTCTGAGAAATACACTGTTGGCTCATTAATGAGGCTTCATTTTTGTCTTTGAAGATGTGAAGTATTCATATGTGTGTAGAGAAAATGCCTTATATTCGTTGTTACAATTTTTGTGCTCTAGAAAGTCCATTCCTGTAGAGATTACTACCATGCATATAATGCCTTCTGTCCCGTGCAAGTACATCGGAGGATCTTTGATCTTACTAACATGAGTACTTCTCCTTCCAAGAGTGATGATTGTCATCCATCCATGACATTTTATCTTGTCCATACCTCCAATAAGTCCTCCATGATCAATCAATTTAAAAGTTTTTATTAAATGCTTACTATATGTCGGATTTATGCTAGACACCAAGGATGCAAATACAAAGAAAGGATTGATCCCATCTCACAAAAAGCTTATCTCGTAATGAGGCAGACAAGTAAAAATATAGACAGCCTAATGATAAAGTCAGTGTGTAGTATAAAATATACAACATAACTCTATTCATTATAAAATGGATAAATACAAAGAAGTACACAAAGTAGTCAAATGCGGGGTACTTTGGAAAGGAGGATCAGAAGAGGCTTCATGCATAAGATAGTATGGAAGTGAGGGTACTCTGAAGTGCAGGTAAGAAATGTTGGCCTGTGCGGAGACACACGAAACGGGAGATGAGGTGTTACGTATGATGGCCAGAGAGAAGGCCAGCTTCACTGGATCTCAGAGTACAAGAGGATGAGTAATGCCCAGTGATGCTGGAAAGAGAGGCAAGGTTGTAAGGGGCTTTAAAAAAGAAATTTTTTGAGCTAGAGGCAACAAGAAGCCAGAAGAGTTGATTGAGTGAATCTGTGCTTAAGGAAAATAACAGTGGCAGAATTTTTAGGACACACTAGTGGAGGCCTTTCTCCAGGCCTTTGGCATGGTCTCAATACCAGTGCAGCACAGGGCTGTTCTTTTGCTCTGACCACATGACTGATTCAACTTTTTAAATTTTGTCATTTTTTTGTATGCAAGAAAGTCATCATTGGAAGTCAACTTTCTTTGGCCTGATTAAATCTACCATGAGTTTCCCTATTGCCTCCAGTACCTATAATATTGATTATTTGAAACCTATGATATTCAGTGATTCAGAGTCATATAATAAAGTATTAGTTTTGAAAAGACAGAGGTTTTGGTGTGAGGCAGCAGCCTGGAATCTTTGAAATATCTGTACAATTTCCCAAATATAGTCTAGCCCATCTACCGTCTTCCTTCTATTCAACCAGCTTAGTATGCTCATAGATATCAATGGTATGAGAACTGGAGAAAAGGCAGGCTTTTTCAACAATTTTCTGTCACAGATCATGTCTTCACAGTCACACAGTGAACTGAAATGTATGAACATAGAACACAAGCCACTTGTGTTTCTTTTAGATTTTTTTAAAAAAGTATTTGACTCAGAGCAAAATGCAGATTTAAAAACTACGTTACAGGAATTTCCTTTACATAAGTTAAGCTTATACAGGTTTCCATGATAAATGCAATCCCTCAGATAACTTTATTCAGTGATCTGTCCTGAAATGACCAGAAAGAAGCAAGACCTAAAAGACACAAAAAGTATTAATATAAGATTAAATCATACATATTACATATACTAATATAAATTTCAGATGCCAAACATTAATGTGTGAGAGCTTTATTAGCAAAGGATAAACAGGCTTTTAAGGAAAAATAAGAACTTTTTAGAAGACAAAGATCAACTTTTTTTTTTCTTATCTCTTAAAGGCACATTATGGCTGCTATTATATGGGTAATGCAGAAATACCAAATGGAGTCTCGTACTATGACTAAATTATGCTGTTACATACACCCTTCCAAGTGACATTACCTAGTCTTGTGTTGAATTAAAATCTGTTCATTTCTGGGTGGTTGTAATATGCATACAGATGTTGGGCTAGTTAGCCTGCGTGATCTGTCATTTCTCTTTCATGTTACAGTATAATGTGCCATAACCCTATAGAATGAAGATGAAGATTTTTTTCATTGCTGACACTGAAGTGAGAAATGCATTGTCTTAGGATCCCTTCATATTTCTTTAAATTAATCTCACCAAAGGAGTGCTTTGAGTGGGAAGCAGAAGTATCTACATGATAGTGGTGACTCAGTAGATCCCACTGTTCATCTTTATCTCAGCCTACTGAATTCTTGTGCCTCTTTTTAAGCCAAATTCGGTGACACTTAGTCTACGAAGCCGCCGCTGGTTCATCTCATTTCTCCCTTTCCCCGAGTAATGCCTTTCTGGTAAGACTGGATCGTAGATTTAGAGTGGGAGGGGACCTCGTGAGGAAAGGACATTCAGAGCGGTCACGTGCTTTCCTGCAATAGTGTTTATTACTGTTATGGGAGCTACATCTTTGCTAGACTTTGTTTCTCTCTCAGCCCCTGGGATGGAACTAGGGTTCTGTGCACAGTAACTGCTGAATCAATGCTTGTGAAATTGAATTAGATTGATTTAATTAGTTTTTTTGTGCTCTGGGAAGTTTAAGACGTACAGGCAGGTTCTGAATTAAAGAAAAAGAAGCTGGAATGTTTTTCCTGTCACCTCTCTCTTCCTTTCCCCTCCCCCCCAATCCTTCCAGCCTCTCAGTTTTGAGGAGAAAACAGAAATTTAGATGAAAAAGCTGAACAGAACTTAAAGTTCACCTAAATCAGCTCCTTTATTTGACAGTCTCTGATTCAGTCATAGTGGTGACTGTAACAAGTCAAGAGGCAGCGTGACTTAGTGGTGGATGGAGTCGTGGCTTTGGAGTCAGAAATCCTGCCTGCTTTGTAACCCTGGGCTAGGCTTCACCTTTGGGGGCTTCATCTGCAGGATAAAGATCATTGTACCTCCCTCATAGGCTAGTGCGGAGGATTTCGTGAGCTGTTATATATATTTTTAAATTCTACCTTGTCTTATCATACCTAAGGCCTACTCCAGTGAAAACTTTGCTGAGCTCCCTGTAAACTCTCTCGTAACTTTTCTGTTCACATAGGAGGGTACAGACTATAGACAGTTTAGTTTTTAATATATTAGGATTTTTTTTGGACGTGCTGCCTTCCGCCTCTTGTGTTAAAAGGGGCAGATTTTTTGGTTCTTATCTGGCCAGATGATCACAGCCTGTTGTACTGTTGTATCTACAGCTTTTTCTTAGAGAAGAATGTTACTGTATGTACACCTGTCACCCTAAGAAGCAAATGCACAGCAAATATACCACAAAAATTAGCAATAGTATTCTTTCTGAAATGTTTGACTTTGAATTAATAAACATAGCTGTTTAGAGAATCTTTTTTTCACACATATATCTATTTTTTATTTCTTTTTCTTTTATAAATTTCTTTACTTAACTTTTTACATTCATTTTCACAAGATTTTGTGGTTTCACAAGATTTTAGGGGAGAAATTACTGTAAAATAGGCAGGTCAGAATGATTTTGCTATTGTTGAACAGCTGTCTTGAATTTAGGCATATTGTACAACCATACAGAACCTTTTCTTCAGCATTTTATGTTTTTGAAAATTACAGGAGCTACTTTGAACTTGAAATCTTGGCACATTTCTTAAGTGATCAATGATGACCAGAACAATCTGTTTTATTTCTTTGGTCAGAAGATGTACCAAATTTAAATGTTTCAGAACTCTTTATTTTTAATACACCTTCTTTAGCACATTAGTCAATGGCAAAGCTATCTGACTTTTACACCTCCATCCTACACTATACCTCCAGTCAATTAATGCAGTTTTATTGCAGAATTGTTGTCAGTCTATTCATGTTGGCAAAGATTCAACAGTGAAAAATATGAAGCCTGTGACAACAAATGAACATATGGATTTGATATGAAGAAGGTCTTCATGGAGTATTACATGTTAGGTAACTAAACAACTAGGAGCTCTTGATAAATCTGACATTCACTCATCTTCTATACGCATGGTAACTAGCTCTGTTTGCGAGTCTGATTTCTTGGTTTTCTTTCACAAAGTGACACACTAAAAGACTAAGCTATTAATTTCATTAGTTGTCCCTCTAGGTATGATATATTTCTCATTTTATTATGCTACTTATGATATATAATGTATTATGATTAATAATATGTGTGCTTAGTATAAAATATTGTAAATTTAAAAATTGCAAAAAAATACAAAGAAAACAACAGCAAAAGGAAAACTTATCCATTATTTGAAAGTAGAGGAGTGGAAGAAGAAATAACAGTTTAAGATGGAAGTGATCAGATTTCCTTTCTTATTCCATTCACCATCATTCCCATTCCCAGGAAATCTAGGTGTGTTTATACATGTAGATTTTGAATTGAAGACTTTTTTTTTTAGTAATTAACTTATAGAATAATAAAATATAGTAGAAAATTAAAACCACCTTTGATTTACTGATGCTAAGATGTAGCACTTGCTTTGAATGTTTTAAGTAGTACACATTTCTGTGGCAGATACAGCCATGGAAATTACGTGTTCAGTAACCCCTTGAATGTTAATGTGGAGCAAAATGTGATGCAGAGAGCCTTTTATTCAATTTAACTCAATTCAGTAAACCTTTCCTAAAAGATAAGTAGCCAGAGGATAAAAATAGTCTTTGAGAGAAAAATTGCAAGCCATGTAGCCAAATGAAAGCATGCTCTTATCACTAATAATAAGAGAAATGCAAATTAAAACAACTTTCAATTCTAGCTGCATACCATAATTTGTCAGTGATAACAAAAGATGGGAAATATACAATGATGGGGTGTCTGTGGGAAGATAGACACACTGATGCACTATTGGCAGAGCTGTGGAATGGTCCAACTAGTTTGGATTTTGCCTTGGAATTATGTGAGAAAAGTGAGTATGTTGTCTATCCCCTTGTAGATAGATAGCTAAGTCAAAGACAGGACCCAGAGCTTGGTGTACTGCAGAATATTCATGGCAGCACTTTGTAGTAAGAAGAAGTAAAAAACAAATTGGAGGCCCACTGCCTGGGGAATGACTGAAGAATCTAGTAGATATTAATGTATTGGAATATTACATGCAGTAGGAAGTTATGAATATGAAAATTCTCAGAAATGTGGGAGGTTTTTTAGTATACGCAGTGAATATGAATAAGTAAAGATTATTGAAAGGAAGTCAGATTTGGAGTGATTGGAAAAACAATTGAGGTTTTTCTCATCTGTCATAGAGAGCAGATAATGAAACATGTGCACATTAGAATGTCAACCCCTTGAGCACAGACTCATTTTGCTTTTCTTTGTATCCTGAGACCTTAGCAGGAGCAGGACACACAATAAGTGCTTCATGAATGCTTGTGATTGTGGAGGGCTTTTAGCCCAGAGTACTCTCTGTGCAGTCAGATGCAGTGAATGGAGGGCATGTTCTTGCTCAAATGTCACAAGTGAGGGTTCAATCTGAAGGAAATGAATGGAAAAGCATCATCAAAACATTTTTAAAATAACAAGCATTTATCAAGACTGTCTCCTTTCTGTCTCTATACATCCAGCATATGCCAGGGACTGGCACGGAGACAAAAGGGAGACAGCCCCTACCCTCGAGGGGTACATCTTCTCTCTGAGGATGTCAAAGGGAGACAGCATTTGCACAAGTAAGTGATTTGCAGACAGCCAGAAAGAAAGAATTCAAGTACCTTACATCAGTATGAGTGATTATTTAGCTATAAAGGAATGGAGAACTTGGAATGTAGTATTCCAGAAGGTAAAAGATGTAGGCAAAAATAATTTACCCTGAAAAAGCAAAATCCTGTAAAGGAAAAAATGAACCTTTAGTGAAGTAGAGAACTTGCTAGCATTATAGATAAAAAGACCAAAGTTATGTAGTAATTGTGAAGTTCAAATACAACAGTGAGGAGAAGTATAAAAAGATCATTAAAAACCAACAGTGATAAAGAATTAAACACAGATAAACTGCTTATGTTCTAACATGGAAAGATGATTCATATGGCTCCTTTCAACCCTCTCATCATCAGGAGTCATAGAGGGAGTCTAATTGAACAAGGCCTGGGAGTAATTCTATTTTTTCTTGATGATCTTTTTTTTTTTAATAAATTTATTTATTTAACTTTTTACATCCATTTTCACAAGATTTTGGGTTCCAAAATTTTCTCCCCATTTGTCCCCTCCCCCCTCCCCAATACACTGAGCATTTTAATTACCCATATCACCAAGCTGCCCTCTTCTCTTTCATCCCTCCCTTCCATCCCTCCCATCTTCTCTTTTGTCCTGTAGGGCCAGATAACTTTCTATTCCCCATTACCTGTATTTCTTAATTCCTAGTAGCAAGAACAATACTCAACAGTTGTTCCTAAAACTTTGAGTTCCAACTTCTCCCCATCCCTCCCTCCCCACCCGTTCCCTTTGAGAAGGCAGGCAATTCAATACAGGCCATATCTGTGTAGTTTTGCAAGTGACTTCCATAATAGTCGTGTTGTGTAAGACTAACTATATTTCCCTCCATCCTATCCTGCCCCCCATTGTTTCTATTCTCTCTTTTGATACTGTCCCTCCCCAAGAGTGTTGACTTCAAATTGCTCCCTCCTCCCATTACCCTCCCTTCCATCATCCCCCCCCACCCTGCTTATCTCCTTCTCC
>CM053774.1:91924878-91952243 GCA_028658325.1 Potorous gilbertii | reverse complement strand
AGTTCCCTCAGGCGGTTTATGCAGAGATCTCTTGCAATGGAGACGCTGCGGAGCCCCTGCCCGCCCCGGGAGTCTCTGGTGGAGCTGCCTCCACCTCACCTCTGCCGCGGCCGAAGTGGGTCCGAGTCCCGGAGATACCCCGCTCCCCTCTCAGCCCGTCTCTCTCACTGACCTGTGCATCTGTGGGTGGAGGGACCTTCGCGGCCACCCGGAGATTCAGGTCTCTGAAGACTGCTTGGCTCTGCTGGCTCCTCTCAGTGCCACGTGGCCAGGCAGAGCTCCGCGGCTGGGGCAGGGGCAGGGGAGCGCTCCACAGGGCAGGGCTCCGCTCCCATCTGGGGTACCTTTGCGGTCGGTTTTTCAGGGCTCTCTGCAACGGAAATCTCCTTCCCTGTGTTGCTGCATGGCTTCCACTGTTCCAGAATTTGTCAGGAGTTCTTTTTACAGGAAATCTATGGGCTGTGGATTCCTGGGAGTTTCATACTAGAATTATATATGGGGGCAGAAGGGTGCATTCTTCTTTTAATCAGCATCTAGAATATTGTGATGTGTATGTCCTGGAAGTCGGGAAAACCAGACACATTGATTGTCTATGTGACCCTGGGCAAACCCCATAATGTCTTGGAGGCCTGGGCATTTTTCTGGATTTGCAGAGTAGGTGCCAGCCTGCAGTGGTAGAGCTCCCTATAGCAATGAGATCACATTAAAATTCAGTAATATGAAGATCTTCCCTATCTTTATTTGTTTTTTTTCTTCCTGGGTTATCCTCTTTTGCAACAAAGTGATTGCTCAACCTCCCTCTAAACCACTTCTCAGCAAAATGAAAAAGTTTCCTGCTGGCATATGAGCAGAAAGTGACTTTTTTTGTGGAAGGCGTAACACCCACAGGTCAGTTCATTAAACAGAGTGGCTTATAAGACCTAAAATAATGCAGAACTGATGCTCCCCCAAGATGCTGAAGTTCAGAAATTAAATTGCTTCTCTATATTGGTCTGGGCCATTTCATTTGGGGGATAAAATAAAATAAATAGCTTTTCAATTCTGAGTCTCAAGAAAAATATAATCACTTTTACGTAAAGAATAAATGTGATGCAGTTCCCTCTGGGCTGTGTCCCAAAAAAGAACTGCACAGCCCCTCCTTGCAGACCTGATCTGAGATTCTGAAAGCATGTTAAATCAAGGCCTTTCTCTTAGAAAAATTACAACAGACTTTTGTTGTCTTTGTAGCCTAAAGTGTGAGGCACATAGCTGGAAGGGGAAAGACAAGAATTTGTATTTAATCCTTGTGTTCAGCCTCAGTGAAAAACAGATGGAGTTTCAAGTCCTGCCTCTGACATGCACTTCCTGGGCAAGTCATTCAGTCTCTCAGTGTTCTAGGCAACTCTCTTGGATGATAAACTGCATAGAATATGCCAACTTCCATTGGTAGATTGCTTTCTCACCCAGGATCCCAGTGAAATCACAGGTTCTGCTCCTTCTCTGCTGTTTCAGAAACAGTGTGTAGATTTAAGCCAAAGCGACTTTTAAAGAATGTTATAAATTGAAAAAAGTTGTCTATGGCAAGTGTAGGTAGGAGGCACATTTTGAATTATATTTCTGAGAGCCTTAAAAATGAGAAGAGGAAACCCAAAACTAATAAGGTAAAGGCTTGGATACCTTTGCTGTGATGTGGAAAGATGCTCAGTGGAACAAGCATACTTCAGAGAATCCTTTGCAACATCACAACTTGCAGCTGTATCTTAAGTCTGCATGGACCCAACAGGGAAGGATGTTCTTAAAGCGGCACACATAGCAAACACCATGTATTGTCTCCTAGGGCATCAAGGGTGTCAGGTACCTGTGGATTTCTGGATTGCACCCTGGATACCTGAATTATCAAAAGCTTATATAGCCCTCTTTAGAATTTTTGAGTAATAGCTATTTTCTGAAGTCTCTAGCAAAACACTTAGCTTTCTTTTAGACTTGATCCTTACATGATATCACTCTACATATGGCAGCAGGAGATGGTTATAAAAGCAGAGACAATCTTTAACATGACCTTCATTCATTCATTCAACTTGTATTTTTGTATTCCTATTATGTATATTGAAATGTACCTCTATTCTGTCCCTTCTGTCAGGCCCATGGTACCACCTTACATAGTAGTAGTACTGAGAGGCGTCATCTTTATTTTAGAATAGCTAATGGTTGTAGCTGATGATAGCTAACAACTGTTCTAAAATGATAGTCATATAGAGTTGTACCACCTCTGGAATTCAAAGTGAGGTGTTTCTAATAGTACCTGCATCAGGTTTGCTAATATATTAAGAAAATAAATACAGTTATTTTGGATGGACATAAAGAATTTGGAAAATAACGACTGAAATAAAGTATATTATAGCAGTGAAATTTCTGATTTTACAGTCTTTTATTTCTGATAAATATAATAAGCTTGCTTTTCATTGATATTTATTTAAAAGACTTGGTATATCTTGCTTATCTAAATAAGCTAAGAACCTGAATTCTTGTTGAAGTTTGTTTCTTAAGCTTTGTAATAATTACACATAATATACTTACTTCCCTGCCTTGTATTAGAAAAGTTTAAATCAGTGGCATTGTATGAAAATTTTAAGCATTTTCTTACTGAATTTTGGTGACTAATTCAAAAATGTATGATTAAGCTCACCTGATATAGTTGTTGACTATCCTATAAAAAAATCCAAGAAAGACAAGAACATAGTTTTCAAGGCTATACTCAATTTAAGACAAAACTGGTGACTGTTCACAACATAATGACAACATTTATCTAGCACTTTCTGTTCTACTCTGGACTTCAGATCCCTGGTTTCTAACATGAGAGCATTGGACTGGATGACCTCCAAGCCCTTTTTGACCTCCCAGTTTATAATCCTATGATCCTACATGACAACACTTTTTGTATTTTCTGTGGAAATTAAATTGTCTCAATGGAGCTCAAAGCACTTTAGACTTGATCCCATTATCTCAAAGAGATAGACATCTCTTGGTGCCTATTTTATATATAACCTTCAAGCCCAGAGAATCAGATTGATGGCTAGCTCAGGCTCACCCATACTACAGTAAACACACTGAGACTCTCTGTCCATGACTCCATAAAGTAGAGCATGCTAACATTAATCAGGATGGTCTTTGTTAATGTTGTGGATGAGACAGTGTTCACCAATGGTACCATTCCTTACACTTCTTTTTATTACTGGCACCTCTCTCTTCTACCTGGCTTGTAAAATGCTAATACAAGTGGCACATTGATGAAAGCTTTTCTCAACAATTCCCAAAACCTGCCAATTTGGGTAATTGTATGCATTTTCCAGTCTTGTTTCTGTAGCTTTGCAAACTTCCAGCATTTTTAAAAACTTTTAAAAAGTAATTTCATTTCAGCCATTATAATTTTTGCCTGTTTCATTATATTTGAATTTTTCAAAGAACTTTTCATGTATAGAATCACAAAGAAATGTTTGAAAAGTAGAACAGTCAAAAGAATCTTTAGTTCAGAAGTCTAATTTGTATCTAAGTATTATCTTTCTCCTTGTACAAGTAAATTACACTGTGCAAGGTAATTTATTGCTTCAGGCTAAAAAAAAAAAGAAAAATCAAAACCATCTAATCTGAGCCATGCACTGTTGGCTGGAGCCCTGGTCCTGGCAGCCCAGCATAGTATAAATCATAGCGCCTTTGTTTGGTCAGGCCAGGCAGAACTTCATTGCCTTATTTGATGCTTTGGAAAAATTATGCTAGTATTTCAGAATGTCTCCTTTCTAGCTCGAAACATATTCTATGAATGCTGATTTTTTTTTGAAGGGGTAAAGACAGTGTCTGAACAGCATTAAAATGGTTCAAACATCTAGATTTCCAATGAATTAGGCAAAGAAAATGTTCCATTGTGGGCAGAATAAAATGTCACAGAATGCGTAAAATAATTTTATCAAAAGTTGGAATCATCTCAGGTTCTTTCTTTGCTAACGCCTAGAAAATTAGCATCTTAGCTGAACTATAAATGGATCAGAACTCTGATTCCTTTTTTTGTGAGTAATTTCCAGGACACTATGACAACAACAAAAATAGAAAATCACTTTTAAAAATTAGTACCAAATCTAAGGATACCTTTCTCTAACTCATTGAATTTTTTTTTGAGGCTATGTTCAGATTTCCAGCAATTTCCTAATTTTTTAAAAATTTGAACTTTGAAGATGAAAATCACTTTAACAAAGATGTTCTTTTAGGCAATGATCTGGACATCTTACCACCATCTTGACTATCTGGGGCAAGCAGCCTCTTTGTATCATTTTGCTTCAACTTATAAATGCCACTTTTATACAGATAGGAAAGTATTCCAGTAGATTCCTTGGATACTTGATACTTTTCTGGATGGATTCTTTCTATAAATGTACTGTTTGAGCGGAAGAAATGCTTTGGATTTTTTTTAAAAAGTCTTTATATGTTCACATAATTCTAAATTGCTTGTGAAAACATGTCAGGAGATACTATTTTGAGCGTCTCCAATAAATGTCTTTTGACTTCTCCTAGTCTGAGATAAAATGTAGTTCTCTTTGGCTGTTCTTGTGCAAAATCCCTTCACCAAGGAATGAGAAGACTACAGAGCACAGCAGATGCAGAAAATGTTTGTACCATGCCCCTGGACCTGGAACCTGCTCAGCCAGAATGCCCTGTTTAAAGCTAGTCGCAGCCAGTTTTCATATTTTAAAGAATGCAGACTGAGATGTAAATGCTCAGTTACAGAGAAAAATCTAAATGTCCTGAATAATTTTTCTGGGGAGAAGGAAAGCCAAGAGTGTTGCTTATGTCAAAGATAGACCATGTTGCACTTCACCCAAGATGGGAATCAAAGATACCTTTGAAAACTTTTTCTTCAAAAAAGATTTTATAGGCTTTTTTTCCTTTTAGTTGAGTCACTAAAACTTGGTAGGTCAACATCTTATTAGCCTTTCTTTTATAAAAGACATACTTGAAATATGGCAGTATTGTGCTGGCCAAATCATTTCATTCATTTGATGCTTTGATGGACTTCATCAATGATTATAGAAAGGAGAGCTCAATTTGTATCTTGTGGCTGAATTTAGATGGAGACTGCCCCTCTTTCAATTGTAGATTGTACTAAGTTTCAAGGGAAAGGAAGCTGCTTAGAAGAACAGGGAGAATTTGACTTCCATTTAATGATAGGACTCATTCATGTATTTCAAATAGTGTGATTCTCATGCTCCCAGGGCTTTCTAGATGCCACACAGATAAACAGTACCTTTCTGTGACAGTGAAATACGATGTGCCCTGTGTTATATAGCTGCCTTCTCTACTCTATAGATAATAGTTATTCTTCTCAAAATATCTGTAACATAGGGATCCTCCTCATAATTAACTCAAGAAATAGATACCTAGAATCCCAATGTTTTAAAGTAAAAGGGACCTAAGAAATTTAGTCTAACTCAGACCTCAGCTGGAGTTTACAACATTTCAGACAAGTACTGGTCATCCAGCCTATACTGGAAGGTCTCCAGTGATAGGAAGCTCATTACTTACCCTGCATTGTATGGACTGGACTGAGATTGGGATTGTCAAAATAGAGCTCAGAGGTCCCTTAGAGGACATCTGATTCATCCACTTTGTTGTACAGATGAGCAAATACTGACTACTGAGGGTGCTTCAAATTCCCTCACATTCTATAATTTTGCTTTTGGATGCTGTTCATTGTTAAGGAAATTATCTTTTATTGAACCAAAATCTGACTCTTTGCACCCAGCCATATTACCATAATAACCTTATTTCTTTCTTGACAGGGTCACTAAACTGGCAAATGAGAAGAATGCTGTAGATTTATTTCAGCAAAGTGTTTGATGAAGCATCTCATGTCATTCTTGTGGCATGGAGCTATGGCTAAATGATAGACTAAGTGCAGTGAGTGTGATTCAGATCTGTTTAAATGGCTGAAATCGGAGTGATTATTAATGGTTTTGAGGTCAACTTGGAAGATCTTCAGCAGAGTGTCCCAGGAATCTATGCTTGACATTATGCTCTTCTGTAGTTTTAATTAATTTTTTTGGATAAAGGTATAGGAAGCATGCTTCTCAGATTTGAGAAGTGATGAAGGGCTACATTTCCACTTTGACAGATACTGGCTGTGTGACCCTTAGAAAGTCATTTAACTTCTCAGCACCCAGGAGAGCTGAGCCCAGAAGCTGCAGAGCAGGAGCTGAGCTGTGTTGGTGGAGGAATTTTCCTCAGTATGAGTTGCCTACAGCAGTGAAGTCACAGCCTATTCCCTATTTTGTCCCCCCCCCAACTCATAAAATTTAATAGGGATGAATATAAAGTTTCATATTGTGGTTTCAAAAATTTGATCTGACAAGTAGAAGATGGGGAAACGTGTTTGAGCAGTACTGGAAGGCTTAGGGAGCTTCAGGCACAGTAGTGAGTTGGTGATTATGGTAGGTGAAGAATTCCTGTGATAATGGATGGCATTCAGAGGCTTAGGTTCCAGGAATAAAAAAGAGGTCAGCCCTCTGGACTTTGCGTCTTGGAGTATTACAGTCATCTCTGGGTGTCATCTTTTAGAAATAACATGGACAGACCAGAGGATCCTTAGAATGGAGTTCAGGCAAGATGAAATCTTTTTGAAGGAATTAGAGATGTTTAACCTAAAGAAGAGAAAATCTAGGGGGAACATGGTAGTCATCTTTTAAGGCCATCCAATGGACCCAGGGAAGTTGTAAAAGAAATTGTAAAGTGGCAAATGTAGATTTCATGCCTGGAAAATTTCAAGTGGAATACACTGCCTTAGGAAGTGGTAGGTTCCCTCCTCATGGAAGACTCCATGCCGAGACCTAGTGACTCCTTTTCAGTTGTTTCGCAGAGAGAATTCTTTCTCAAAGGGGGGTCCTTGCAAAGAAGTCCTTGCCAACTTTGGAACCCTCTGATTTTTAGATTAGGTTATGAACGCCTTGAGTACTGTCTTCTGCCTTTTTGTGTCTCTAAGTGCACAGGACCTGGAGCCTGGTAGGGGCTTAGTAAATGTCTGATTACGGACTGATTCCATGTGTCTGCTCTCCCATTGCTCTTGCCCCATGCAAGGTCTTCCTCTTACTTTTGTTATTGTTAGATCTTTGCTACTGAAGTCATTTGCTCATGGCCAATGATGAATTAAGAAGGAAAATTAGGAACAGATTCAAAGTCTGGTATTCAAATTGATGGTCATTTCATGTCTTTGTTTTTAATTAGGATTTTCTTTTTTATCATAAGCTTAAACCTTAAGCATTTCAATATATAGAGAACATGAAAAAAGGATTGTGTATGAAACTGTGAATTGGTATTATACACTGTAGGGTTTTTTTTTAATTGACTGTGATGACCAAACCTTTCTGCTTGTCTCTTCCTATCTTCTGAATTTACTTTTACCCTTCTCTTTCCTGTACAGAACATGTGATTTTCTTTCTCCATAGTTCATTGAATGCTTACAGTTTATCACTATAGTCTTGGAATATGTCACTTGACCAGTTAAGATCCTATGTGTGCCTTCTCATCCATTTACAGTATCAAATACCTGCATTTTTTCCCTTTTGTCATTTTCAGGTAAGATGTCCACTGAACGTGCTTTGCGAAAGCAGCAGCAATTAAACAACTTGGTCTCTGTGGTGACAAATATGGCCAAACCTGGTGACGTAGTGGTGGATTTCTGCAGTGGTGGGGTAATAGATCTTTTCCCTCCCCCTTCCTTTTTTTCCCCATTTTTGTCTAATCTAATAATAAAATCTAATACATAATTCTAAATCAGTGCAACTATATTGGATCCCAGATCTTATTGACCATCATAGGCAGGCAGAAGGACCACAGTTTAGAGAACCAGTTCCTATCTGCCTTCCAAAAAGCTATAGGAATATAACCAAGAGAAAAATAAATGGATAGATAACTAAGGCATTTATTAAGCTCTTATTATGTGCCAAGTGCTGGTTATCACATGAAAGTCCCTGCCCTCAAGCGGGAGACTGCAAGAAGTGGTCTGGAGGCCTGCTTCCCAGCAAGAGAAAACAAGTTTCATCTTTCAGAGCCACTGGGAGTCAGGAGTAAACTCTAATCTATTCCTAGAGTGGTTGAATGGAGGAAAGCAAGGAGTAGAGCTGTGGAAAAGAGGCTTCAGGCCATGGTTTAGATGCTTGTTTTTTGGTGAAATAAATAGAAAGGCAAAAAAAAAGAAGAGACACTAAAGACAAAAATATCTCCCCAAAATAAAAACAAAAACAAAACCCAACAAGGGTAGCCCACTTGGAAGAGCTACCGGAATTACTTCCATGATGCATCTTCTCTCCTGCCACTAAATCTGCTCAGGTAGCTAGCCTCTGTTCCCCTGAGTCTGGTGGGGAGAGTGCCGGAGGATCCTCGAAGCATCCATGTAGAGCTGGAAAGAGTTAACATGCCTTCCAGGTGAGTGCCCTCTTTTACAGATAAGAAAACTGAGGCCTCTGGAGATGAAACAATTTGTCCAGGACCACAAAGGCAGTGAGATCCTGGGCAAGACTTGTTGGGGGCTCGAGGAGTTGCCATCTCCTAATGCAAGGGAGCAGGCAGTCCACAGCTTCCTGCTGCTGAGGCAGGCAGTCATATCAACGTTAATTGGGGCACTGAAAGAGGGAAAGTGAACTCACCCTTCCAGGCTTTAAAACATACTTTAAACTTTAGAAAAAGCAGCTTTAATTAAAATTATTAAGTATTAGGCCAAAAACAAAAAAAAAAGACAAGTGAAAAGGGAATCCTCCCACAGAAGCCAGTACGTAATAAAACTGTAGACAGCAAAAACTGAGGAAGAGATTCGTTATTTAATAAATATTAGGGAAACTGAGCAGCAAGAAACAAATTTGGATCATCACCTCACACCGTCTGCCACAATAGCCTCCAACAGGATGAAAGAATTAAGTGGAATAAAATGAACAGTGAGAAAGCTGGAAGAAGAGGGAATATTTCAATTGTCTCATTTCGTTTGTGGAAAGCAGACAAAATAGTAGCTGTCAAATAAATAGAAGGAATTGTTGGAGATAAGAAATACGAATGATTACATAAAAATAAAGTTTTTCAGAACAAAATATAATCAAGATCAAAAGAAAAATAGAATTGGGGAATATATTTGTAGCAAATATAATAGATAAAAACTTATCATCTAAAATTCTAAGACTCATAACAAATACGAAGCGTAGCACCTAGTCACCATTGTATAAATGTTCAAAGGATCTGAAAACAATTCATGAAAGATATATTTTGAAAAATCATTTGAAAAATGTCTCAGCCTCCCTAATAATCAGAGAAATGCAGATGAAAATGCCTTCAGGCACCATACTTCATACTCACACAATTGGCAAAAAATAAAGCTCATTGCTGATAGGGTTGTAGAAAATCAAATGTGTGCATCGGTTGCTGGCGGAATTGCAAATTGGCAGAATCTTTGTGAAGGGCAAACTATTGAACTAGATTCACAAAAACAACCCTACATCTTGACATAGTAATCCTATTACTGGGAATAAACTCCTTTGACTGTAATCATAGAAGCAAAAAATAAAATCTTTTCATTTGTAGCATTATTTGTCATTGCAGAGAAGTATAAGCAATTTAAATGTCTAAACTGTAGAATTTTATTCTGAAGTATAAGTAGTTATCAATGTATGCTTATTTGGATTTATCGTTTAATATTAAGTTCATAGTAAATAATTTGGAGGGGAAAAGCCCTTTTTGCGGGGATGGCCATCTCAGAATGCTCAGATGTGCCAGGGACAAATATTAACATCTTTACTCTCTGCCTTTTATAGGGACATGTTGGAATTGTCCTTGCCCACATGCTGCCATCATGCCAGGTAAAGACTGAGAAATAGATTGAAAGAAAGTTAATTTTCTTTGAAGACTGTAATAACCCAGAATTCAGGAATGCTCCATAAAGAACAAGGAGCAAACCAAACCTGGTTTTCCCCTTGTTTTATAGTCTGCTTTTCGCTTTATTTATAGAGAGAGTGTAGAAGTGGAAGGATGATTCCTTTGGTCTGAGTTCCCTGGAGAGCAAATACAGATGCAGATTGGCCACTGCTGTTTAAATTAGCATTTTAGTGGGTTCGCTGATCTACTGAGAGTTTGCTTTGGGGGGGGGGGTTCACACAGCCAGTTTGTGTCAGAGTTGACTCCAGGAACCAGCTGTCTTCTTGCCACATGGGCTCTCCAGTCCCCTGCCCGCTGTTACTCATTCATTTCCATTGTGTCTGACTCTTCACAACCCCCTTTGGAGTTTACTTAGCAAAGATACTAGAGTGGTTTGCCATTTCCTTCTTCAACTCATTTTATAGAACAGGAAACTGAGACAAAACAGGGTTAAGAGACTTGCCCAGGGCCACACAGCCAGTAAGTGTCTGAAGCTAGATTTGAACTCAGGAAGATGAGTCTTTCTGACTGTAGTCCCAGCGCTGTGCCGCCCAGATGCTCCTGTGCCCTGTTTACCATATTTGAAATGCAAAAGGTCATTCAGATATCAACATTAAAGAAGTATAGTTCAGATTCAGGTAGAACTTGTATCAGATCTCCAAGTGATGGGAGGGCTATAACCAGGAACTTTTACCCTCCTTGTTGAGCTCAGTTATTCTTGGAAACTGCAGCCACAAAGACATTACTGATCTAAAAACAATAATTAGACATAAATTGGCTGAAGAAGAAAGTATAGTAACCTCTTGACTTGAATGCCTTCAGGCTTTGTGAGAATTCAAGCTCAGCATTAGCTCATTTTACCTTTATTCTTTAAACAGAGCAAGTATTTCATATCTAAACCAATAATATAAGCGAGATTGTAGACTATGTGCTCAACCTGCAAAGTAAACTTTCCAGACTCTTTGGTTGTTCCACATCTTACATACAAACCACTGAAGTGTCTCATATGGCAAGGGATCCTTGCTTGTTAATAATGTAATTTAAAATGAACAAGCCTTCCATTTTAAAATTCCAAAATTGAACTTATTCATAGATCTTTGTTTATAAAAAGATTATGATAGTAGTAAAGATGCATCTGTCATTGTCATATCACTTTAACATATGCATATACCCTTGTCTCAAGAGAAAAAGATGACATTTACAGTTAAGTATAATAAAGATGCTATACATTATAGCTAGAATTTATTAGCCAGTATAATATTGTTTTCTGTTTGAAATCCAGGTGGTACTGATTGAAAACAAAGAGTTATCCTTAGTGCGGGCTAAGAAAAGAAGTGATGACCTGGGTCTGAGCAATATTTGGTTCATCCAAGCAAATCTAGACTATTTTACAGGGAAGTTCAATATTGGGGTAAGTTACTAAGATGTTTCAACATCAGCTTTCTTAAATAAGACAAAAATGTATATAGTACAGCATTTGAACTAGTTAAAAAAACAAGCTCACTACCAAACAAAAAATGCATATTATGTAAATTTCACTTGGATTTAGTTGAATATTACTGCCTTCTTTTCATAGAAAGAAAAAGATTTATGTTTTTAAAATTAATTCTCATGAAGACTGGGGAATACATATTTTGATTCATTTTTGAAAGTGATTTAGTAATCTAACTCTGCAGTACTGACAAGTAATAATAAATAATGGACTGGGGAGGGGGCAGAAAGGAAGAAGAAAGCAGACTAGAGTACATTTGGGAGATTCGGCAGTGCTTTTGATGACCAAAGCTGCTCCCGACACAGTGTATTTTTTTATACCAGTAGTCCATCTGTTGTGATCTGGATGAATGGAAGAAATGTCCATGCTGACAAATATCACAGATCATTGAATATATTTGTATATTCTACCTGTAATGTTCCATGACTGAATCTTAGAACATCTCAATCTCTTAAGAATCAGTCAGTTACCAGGCATGAAACTTGTGATGTGCCAGACACTATGCTAGGCACTGGAGGTACAAATCCAATAACTGAATCAGTTCTTTCTCACAGGTGAGCCGAGGGCCAGTAGAGAGATGAGTTGTGACCTGTGTGTAATTAGTGGTATAAGAGATCATGGAGGAAATGTAGAGTTGCCAAATGTAGGTGTACCAGTCAAGTAACTAGACAGAGAAATAACAGATGGACAGCCCAAGTACTTTAGGAACTGTTTCAAGACTTCCTATCCATATCAACTCAAGATCCATTAAACTGTTGAAGTGGTTTTAGTAATATGGATAATTATTTTATCAGAAATTCAACTTGGCATGGTTCTGTTCAAATGTAACATTTTTGATTGATTTGTATTAAGTATGAGTTTAAGCGAATGTATTTGGCCCAAGAATAACAACATTTCACATTTGTATGATTTACATATTTTCTGCCCCAATAGCATTGTACTCCTTGAGAGTAAGGGCTATTTTTTGCCTGGGTTTGTATCCCAAGCTCCTGGCAGTAGGGATAAACATTTATTGTCTTTTGTCATGTCATTTTTTTTACACAAAATATAAATTATACAGTGCTTAGTTTGAGCGTCATTTAAACAATATTATAGTTAATTCTAAGCTATGCATTCTGCTTATCCTGCTTAATATTGAGTGAAAATCCAAACTGCTACAGAAAAATATGTCCAAAAAAGTAGACAAGCAGAGGGAATGATATGGTACAAAGCCAGAGGTGCTCAAAAAAAGCAGCTTTTTATGAAAAGAGGAAATTTCATATTAAATAAAAGAGAATTCTCAAGCAATGTGCTGCAAATTAAACAGTTCTTATTTTTCTTAAGCCTCTCCACATTGAATTAGACCAAGTTTGATGTGTAGCATCACTTAGATATTTTCATTTGAAACAAACAAGAATTTAATACTCCTTAAGTAGCAGGAATTACTGGCTAATCGAGGATTTCCCCAAAGGCCTAAGTAAAAATGGCATGTTCCCTATAACTTGAAGTAATAAAAATCACAGGTCTAAAAGGAACTCATTTCATTACCCTCCCTGAGGACAAGACTATAGACATGCTAAGACCATTAACATTTTTTTTAATCCCAGAAACAGAAGTTCTAGAATGATTTCCTAATAACTAAGATCCTATTCCATTATATTTCATTATAACTTCAGTGATGCTTATGTTTCTTTCCATGTTGCTTGAATCTTCAGGAGATCTGAGTCAGGTATCAGGAAGGTCAATAAGATATCCAAACTGGAGGGCGCACATTGCCATCACTGTGCCCTAGCTTCTGGTAATATCTGCATGGGGTCTACTTCTAGTCAAGTAAGGATGTGGTCGCCATTGGGGAAGGTCATATTAACCCGACTCCTTGTTATACTCCTGGTCTCATGTAGCATTTCACTTCATTGTTAGTTGGACTTCCTGGTGTAGTCTGTGGTCCATCAGTTAAATCCTTCCTTGATGATTTATCCCTAACAAGTTTTACAATAAACACTTACCTTGGGAAGGATTGAACTGCTACTTTGCATAGATTATTAGTGTAGCTGAATGAAAAAAAATTACTCATCACTTAACTATGTGTAGGCACTGTGCTAAATATTGGGGATACCACTTGAAAAAGGAAAATATTCCCTGCTCTTAAAGAACTTACACTTTAAAAGGAAGTTAAACATATAAAGGAGTAGTAGGGGGCGAGGGAGATTTTGAACTGGGCAGTTATTAGGATAGTGGATGACATCATTGAGGAATTGATTGACCTTTCCAAGGTCAGATTTGAAGGTGAAGGCCAAAAGAGAGAGAAAATGGGGGTGATGTTGTTATGAGGGGCAGCATGGAATCCAGGTAGCTTACCGAACAGCAGCATATGGGTCTTGGTGGAACCTCAAATGATGAATGATAATCTGGGGGGAGGGAGAGTAGGGGATGGTGCTTAGATTGGTTTTTCTTTCCTCCTGTCTCACTTGACTGTATGGAAGCACACATCCCACTTGGAGTAGTATAAGCTCAACTTTACTTGGAATTAAGGAACACTCATGGAATAAAATTTCTCATATTACGTGTTTTTATCTGGATGCCAGAGTTTGGGTATAACTTACACTTGTAGATTGTGCTGGTAACTTTTGCATCTATTAGTTTCTCCATTTTGATTTGATTTTGACTTAGTGAAATATATCTGTGAGGTTTTTCATAAGATTAACAGCTGCTAGCATTTATGTAATATTTTAAGTTTTGCAAAGCATTTTACATGTATTATCTGATTTGATCTACACAGTAAACCTTAGAAGTAGGTACTGTTATGATCCCTGTTTTACAGATAAAGACCCATTGAAGGTCAGTGACTTGCCCAAGGTCACACAGCCAGTAAGAAGCAGGATTTGTACTCAAGTCTTCCTGGCTCCAAGTCCAGTGCTCTATCCTTTACACCACCTATATGCCTAGACCATATGTTTTGAGGTAAAAATCTTAACGGTTTGAGGAAGGTAACTGCCTGTCTTCTCAAATGATAATGAAATCCCATCAAGTCCTGTTATGGTGTTCTGACTTAATTATTTTGTTTCAAAATATTTGAGCATAAGTCCTCCTAGGCTTTTTCTTTTCTTTGGTCTGACATCACTTTAGGAGGTTTAGCTCATATGATATATAATTTATCACTAGTGTAACATGTGTGGGGTAGGCTCCTCACACCTGGATACTTAATTACTTCACTCTGTGGGCTAACCTAATTACTCTAATCTGCCCTTACTCTGGCAGATCAAAAATTCCTAGGGATGGGCCACCACATAGCTACTTTCTAACTTGATCAGTGTCATGGGGATTACCATGCTTTCATTTCATTTAAACAAAACCAGACACAGTGATGACACATAAGATCTTAAATGTGATGAATTTCCTTAGCAAGAAGTAAAAAAAAAATGCAAATACAGACATATTAAAGCAAATGAAAGAATGATAAAATATATCAAAATACAGTCAGTCAGTAAACATTGATTAAACTCTATGTGCCAAACATTGTGCCAAATGCTAGGGATGCAAGGAAATCCCTGCCCTTGAGGACCTCACAGCCTAAAGGAAACACACAAACAACTATGTACAAACAAGATGTAGACATTGCAGAAACCAAGATGGCAGAGTAGAGGGACAGATCTGTTCTAGCTCTACCCCTATAGCCCATGAAGTGTAAAAACTGTAAAAAATGACTAAACAAATTCTAGAGCAGCAGAAGCCACAAAATGACAAAATGAAAGAAATTTCCAGCCCAAGACAGCCTGAAAGGCTGACAGGAAAGGTCTGTCACACTGGGCTCAGAGCGGAGCATAGCCCAGCCTTGACCACACTGCACAGCAGGGACAGGATAGGAGCAGGCTTCAGGGTGCAGAATCACAGGCAGTAGCTACAGTTCCCAGATTTCTCAACCCCAAAACACCAAAGATAGCTTCAAAGGTCAGTGAGGAAGCTCTTTCATTTGGATGAGAAGGGAGCAGGGTCCCCAGGGCAATGGCAGCCACTACCCTAGCTGCTCCATTTTTGGAGCCCTCAACCTAAAGACCCTGGGGGTATTGAGCAACTGATCTGAATCTCAGCCCTGAGTGGCAGTCTTGGGGTGAGGAGGAACACTGATATGGTGGAGCTAGTGGAGGCTTTGGAGAGGGAATCCTACTTGCAGATCCTGGACAAAAGCTTGTGGTTGCTCCCAGACCAGAGTGCAGGCCAGAATGCACTCCTCTCCTTTCATTGTGCCCCCTTGGAGGAAATGAGAACTTACAGTTTCCCAGAGTATACCCTCCACTTTGACAAAGGACTCAAAAGTCAAGTTAACAGGCTGGGAAAATGCCCAAAAAAGGGGAAAAAATAAGACTATAAAAGACTACTTTCTTGGCAAAAAAGGTATTTTCTTCTATTCTCTCAAGTGAGGAAGAACAAAGAGTACCATCAGAGGAAGACATAAAAGTCAAGGTTTCAACATCCAAAACCTCCAAAAAATGTGCAGTGGTCTCAGGCCATGAAAGAGCTCAAAAAGGATTTTGAAAATCAAGTAAGAGAGGTGGAGGAAAAATTGGGAAGAGAAATGACAGTGATGCAAGAAAATCATGAAAAGTGAGTCAATGCTAAAGGAGCTCAAATTGCTGAAAATAACACCTTTAAAAATAGACTAACCTAAATGGCAAAAAAGGTCCAAAGAGCCAATGAGGAGAAGAATGCTTTAAAAAGCAGAATTAGCCAAATGGAAAAGGAAGTTCAAAAGCTTACTGAAGAAAATATTTCTTTAAAAATTAGAATGAGGCAGATGGAAGCTAATGATTTTATAATAAACGAGAAATTACAAAACAAAGAGAAAATAATGAAAAAATTGAAGACAGTGTGAAATACCTCATTGGAAAAACAACTGACCTGGAAAATAGATCCAGGAGATACAATTTAAAAATTATGGGACTACCTGAAATCCATGATCAAAAAAAAAAAAAGAGCCCAGACATTGTCTTTTATGAAATTATCAAAGAAAAATGCCCCGATATTCTAGAACCAGAGGGTAAAATAGATATTAAAATAGTACAGCAGTCACCTCCTGAAAGAGATCCAAAAAGAAAAACTCTTAGGAATATTGTAGCCAAATTCCAGAGTTCCCAGGTCAAAGAGAAAATATTGCAAGCAGCCAGAAAAAAACCATTCAGATATTGTGGAAATACAATCAGGATAACATAAAATCTAGCAGCTCCTACATTAAGGGATCAAAGGGCTTGGAATATAATCAAAGGAACTAAGATTAAAACCAAGAATCACTACCCAGCAAAACTGAGTATAATACTTCAGGGGAAAAAGTGGTCATTCAATGAAATAGAGGACTTTCAAGCATTCTTGATGAAAAGATCAGATATGAATAAAAAAATTGACTTTCAAACCCAAGAATCAAGAGAAGCATGAAAAGGTAAACAGGAAAGAGAAATCATAAGGGACTTAGTAAAGTTGAACTGTTTATATTGCTATGTGGAAAGATCATATTTATAACTCTTGAGACTTTCCTCAGTATTTGGGTAGTTGGAGGGATTATATACATACAGACAGAGGGCACGGGGTGACTTGAATGGGAAGGGGTGATATCTAAAGAAATAAAATTAAGGGGTGAGAGAGGAACATATTGAGAGGAGAAAGGGACAAATGGAATGGGGCAAATTATCTCATAAAAGAGGCAAGAAAAAGCTTTTTCAATGGAGGGGAAAAGAGGGAAGATGAGAGGGAAAAAGTGAAGCTTACTCTGGTCATATTTGGCTTAAGAAGGGAATAACATGCTCACTCCATTTAGTATGAAAATCTATCTTACACTACAGGAAAGTCGGGGAGAAGGGGATGTAGGAAAAGGAAAGTAGGGTGAGGAGGATGATAGAAGAGAGGGCAAATGAGAGGAGGGAGTAATTAGAAGTAAACACTTTTGATGAGGGACAAGGTCGAAAGAGAGAATAGAATAAATAGAGGGCAGGACAGGATGGAAGGAAATATAGTTAGTCTTTCACAACATGACTTTTGTGGAAGTCTTTTGTGTAACTACACATATATAGCCTATACTGAATTGCTTGTCTTCTCAGTGGGGTTCGGTGGGGAGGAAAGAAGAGAGCGAAGTTGGATCTCAAAGATTAAGGAATGAATGTTGAGAATTGTTTTTACGTGCAACTGGGAAATAGGAAATACAGGTTATGGGGTATAGAAATCTATCTTGCCCTACAAGGAAAGAGAGAAGGTGAGGATAAGGGAAGGGAGGGGTGTGATAGAAGGGAGATCAGATTGGGGAAAGGGTAATCAGAATGCATGGTGTCTTGGGGCAGGGGAGAGATGGGGAGAAAATTTGGAACTCAAAATCTTGTGGAAATGAATTTTGAAAACTAAAATTAAAGTTAAAAAAAGATATTGACTTTGCAAATTGAAGACAATCAACAGATGGAAGACACTAGAATTAAGGTGGAAGAGGAAATACCCTCATTATCTGGGAGGGAGAGTGGGTGCAAACCGAAACCTGGCAGGAATACAGATGACTCTCTCTCAAGCTTGTGTCCCATGAGCTCTGATCTCTCAACCAATCAGGAGTCTACTGGAGGAAACCTTATGCAGCTGGCTGTGACTCCCTCACCTGGTTCTAAAGGATCTGACCCCCACTGTGGGTTTCACTCTTCACAGCTTTTGGTGACTTAATTTGGAGCCTCCTGGGATTCAGAGCTTCACCTTTCACTGGTGATGTAGAAGAACTACTGGATTTCCCCTATGGAATCAACAGTTGGGATTCTGCCTCTGTTGGTATCCCTAATGCTTAACACAATGACTGACAGTAAAGTTGGAAGAAATATTTTATTGACCAACTAACAGTCTTTATAGAGACTCCATATATTCAGTTTAATGATTTTTTTAAAAATGTTGACTTCTGTCTTTAAAAAAAAAATAAGGTAAATGCACATGACCTGAGAGGAACCAGAGTGTCCCATAGCTTCAGCCATTCTTTAGTCTTCAGAAAGGTCCAATTTAACAGTATTTGCTCCTGAGAATTGTTTCTTTGTGTTTGCACTTAATCAGTTGTTAATAAATAAAAGCATACTTTTACAAACTTTACATTGGAATTTTTTTACATTCCAAAGAATCATTGCCCTACATTCTTTACATGGTCATTTGAGCCTTTTTACTTATGCAACACAGTTCATTTTCTGTTCATTTTGCAAGCAACTCCTTTGTGGGAAAAGAAAACCATTTCTTTAGACATAGATTTTTGTTTTTAGTCATTTTTCAATCATGTCCATGACCCCTTTTGGCATTTACTTGCCTAAGATACTGAAGTGGTTTACTATTTCCTTCTGCAACTCCTTTTACAGATGAGGAAACTGAGGTAAACAGGGTTAAGTGATTTGGCCAGGATCACAGATAATAAGTATCTGCAGCCAGTTCTGAATTCAGGAAGATGAGTCTTCCTGACTCCAGGCCCAGAGCTCTACCACCTAGCAACCTCTGGGCACAGATTTTAGCAAATTTTTTTAAACCAAAATTCTTTTCCTTCTCCTTTCAGGCACCAAATATATGAAAGAAGCAATACCTTCCATTCTTTATCAGTTCATTAAATATTTTTTCCTTTGTGCAGAATTTCTTTTTCTGCCTAGGAAAGAACACTACCTTTAAGAGACAGCACCTTACTCTAGATTTCAGATGATTGACAATGGGCTAGGTACCTTAGCAATAGATGCTTATTTTTGTAATATTAAAAAAAATTTTTTTTAACGTTTTTAAAATTTTGAGTTCCAAATTCTCTCTCTTCCCCTCCCCGCTTCCCTACCCACTGAGAAATCATGCAAAATTAGCTATGTTGTGGGGGGGGGAGGGAAAGTGAGAAAATGATACTTTAATTTGTAATCAGAGTTTATCAGTTCTCTCTCTGGATATGGATAACAATTTTTACTACAAATTCTTCAGAATTGTCTTGGATCATTGTATCAATCACAGTAGCTAAGCTTTCATAGTCAATCATCATTACAATATTACTTTACATTGACCTCCTCTTTCTTCTCTTTTCACTTTGCATCAGTTCATATATGTCTTCCCAAGTTGTGTTTTTTTAAACCACCCTCCTTGTCATTTCTTATAGCATAACAGTATTCCATTACAATTATTTACCACAACTTATTCAGACATTCCCCTTCTGATAGACATCAATTTCCAGTTCTTTGCCACTACAAAATGAACTGCGACAAATATTTTCATATCTATAAGTTCTTTTTCTTTTATCTCTTTAGTATATAGATCTAGTGGTGGCATTTCCAGATCAAAGGGTATACACAGTTTTATAAGATTTTGGGCATAGTTCCAGATTGTTCTCCAAAATGGTTGGTCCAGTTCACAATTCTACCAGTAGTTTATTAGTGTCTGTAATTTCTCATATGCCCTCCAGCATTTGTCATTTGTAATAGGTATAGGGTAGTACCTCAGACTTCTTTTTAATTTCTATTTCTCTAATGAGGAATGATGTACAACAATTTTTTTTATCTGACTATAGACAGCTTTGATTTCTTCTTTTGAGTACTGCCTATTCAAATCCCTTGATCATTTATCATTTGAGGAATGGTTCTTATTTTTGTAAATTTGACTCAGTTGAAAAATGAGGCCTTTATCAGTGAAATTTGCTTTAAATATTTTTATTACAGTTCCTTATTCATGGTACTTTTTATCCCATTTTCCCAGGTTAGCTTTATAAATTAGGTCTATTTTTGCTTTTCTTTTGTCTGAGATCATGATTGCTATCCTGCCTTTTTTACCCCAGCTAAAGCATAGTAGATACTGCTCTGTTACCATATTTTAACTCAGTGTATGTCTTTCTGTTTCTTTTAACTCTTTGTTTCTGGTAACCAGCATATTGTTGGATTCTGGTTTCTCATCCATTCTGTATATAATTCCATTTTATGGGTGAGTTCTTCCCATTCACATTCACAGTTATGATTACTGTGTTTTTACCTCTACCCTATTTTCTTCAGTCTATCCTCTCTCTCATTATACCTATCCCTCCTCAAAAGTCTGTTTTACTTCTGAGCAATGCCTCCCTTAATATTCCTTTCCTTCTATCATGCCCTGTCCTTTCTCTTATGCCTTTCCTCTCCTACTTCCCTTGAGTAAGATAGATGTCTATACCCGGTTGAGTGTGTATGTGTGTTCTTCTATTTTTGAACCAGTTCTGATGAGAGTGAGATTAAAGTATTGTGCCCCCACATCCTCCGCCACTGTAAAAGCTTTTCTTTGCATACCTATTTTATGTGAGATAATTTTCCCCATTGTTCCTCTCCACTCCCCAGTACATCCCTTTCTTATTTATTCGTTTGTTTAGATCATTCCAACATAATCAACTTACACTTATTTATGCCTTCCATTTGGGAGAGTTAGTTAGTTTGTTAGACTCCATCTAGCTGCCCTAATAATGATAACATTCTTAGGAGTTACATGTATCATTTTACCATATAGTAATGTAAACAATTTAACCTTATTGAGTTCCTTATGATTTCTCTTCCATGTTTTATCTTTTTATAAGCTTCTCCTGAGTCTTGTGTTTGAATATCAAATTCCCTATTCAGTCCTCTAGTTCTTTCATGAGGAATGCTTCAAAGTCCTCTATTTCATCAAATATCCATTTTTTCCTCCTAAAATTAGGATCAGTTTTGCTGGATAGATTATTCTTCTAGTCCTAGCTCTTTTGTTTTCCAGACTATCATATTCAGAGTCCTCCACTCCTTTAATGTAGAAGCTGCTAAATTTTGTGTGTTCTTGACACTAGTACCATATTTAAATGATTTTTTCTTCCTACTTGAATGATTGTCTTTTTGACATGAGAGCTCTGAAATTTGGTTATAATATTCCTGGGAGTTTTCATTTTGGGATCTCTTCCAGGAAGGGATCATTGGACTCATTCAATTTCTATTTTGCCCTTTGGATCTAAGCTATAGGGATGGTTTTCTTTTATTATTTCTTGAAATATGATGTCTACACCCTTTCTCTGATCATGGCTTTCAGTTAGTCCAATAATTCTTAAATTATCTCTCCAAGTGTTTTTCCTCTATGATATTTCACATTTTCTTCTATTTTTTTTCATTTCTTTGATTTTACTTTATTGTTTTTGAAGTCTCATGGAGTCACTAACTTCTATTTACCCAATTCTGATTTTTAAAGAATAATTTTCTCCAGTGAGTTTTTGTACCTCCTTTTCCATTTGAGCTTTTTAAAGAAGTTCTTTTCTTCAGTGATTTTTTTGTGCCTCTTTTATCATTAGTCCAATTCTGGTTTTAAAGATGTTATTTTCTTTAACAGTGCCTCTTTCACCAAACTGTTAATTTTCTTTTCACAATTTTCTTGCATCATGCCAATTTCATTACCCAGTTTTTCCCCTACACTCTTATCTCTTTAATTCTTCCAGGCTTGTGAGGCTTATATCCAGTTTCAAATTGGCATTTTCATTGAGACTTCACTTGTAGCTGTTTTATATCATCATTTTCTTCTGAGTTTGTGTCTTGGTCTTCCCTGTCATTGTAATCACTTTTTGTGATTAGGCCCTTTTTTTAGTTGTTTGCTCATTTTTACAGCCTATTTCTTGACTTTGAACTTTATGTTAAAGTTGGGCTCTGCTCACCTAAGGGAGTGAAGACCCTGTCCCAAGTGTCAGATTTTTTCTTGCTATTATTTTCTGAGCTAGTTCAGTGGATCTTCAGTGGTGCTTCCAGGGTAGTGTGATCCAATGAGAGGTGTGGTCACTGCTCTCCTGGTCTACACTCTTCTCTTTACCCAGAAAGGGCCCCGGTAGTCACAAGTATTTGTGCTTCTCTTAGTCCTAGAATTCTAACCAGGGCCCCTGCTCTTTTGTGACCAACCATAAATGCTCTTCTCCATGCTGGAACAGTACCCCAGAACTGCATATGGATAATAGAGTGGCCAGTCAGTGCCAGCTGCACCCTATGCCAGCTCAGGAGTCTCCTGTAATTTCTTTCTGTAGGGTTGTCCAACTCCCTTATAATTGCTGGGCTGAGAGCTCCCAAAGCTGTTACTACAACCACTTGCAAGGCCTATCACTGGTATTGCTGCCCCATGCTGGCCCTCATTCCAGGCTCACAAACTTCTCTTGACAATCTCCTAAGTTGTCTTGGGCTGGAATTTTTTTTTTAACCTGACCATATGTTGGCTCTGCCACTCACAATTTGATTTGATGTGTTATTTTAAAGTTGTTTGGAGGGGAATATGGGGAGAGTTCAGCTGGGTTGCTGCCATCCAGTAAAAGCTTTCTAAGGGCCCTTCTCAAACCAGCATTCTCTGCTTTTTTGTTCTCTATAAAGTCAACATCTATTTTTCTCACTCCTTTGCTGGGCTCTGTTGGGATTGTTGAACTACTTTCGTCAAGTCTGTCTCAGATTATCTGCCCCACTGTGGCCTCAAGTATCATGGGTTGTCTTTGGCCCTCTCAGTAGTTCTATCACTTCAATGCCTGTATACCTTTTGGATGATTCCTTGTCTTAGATAGTGGCCAGACTTTTTCCTCTTTAAGATAAAGGGCTTGATTACCAGCCCCCCAGGTCACATAAACCAGACCTGTCCTGCTGAAACCCAGTGTACTCTTTTCAGATAACACAATGATAAAGGTAGATGTTATTTTAAGAATCCTCCCATAATTAACATCTTAGTAGTATTAAAAGACTTGAGAACATACCAGTAGAACAATCTGTATTGGCATATACTGAAGTTAGACAGACTTGAGTAATGGGAATTTGAAGGACTGAGATAGGAGGCTGTAGGTTTTACCAGAAACAGTAGGGGTCAGTAGAGACCTCACTCTGTACTGCCCAAGAGCCAGCTGTCATCAGCTGGGGTGGTAGAAACTCCAGGGAGGGAGAGTACAGTCCTCAGATATCTCAGGGGACCGAGCCAAAGAAGCAGGAAGCAGACACTTACACAGGGAATCTGAGGTCAGAGCAGACAGATGGAATAAGTAATTAACAAGGCCAGGAGAAACTGAGGAGGCTGATAGAGCTGAGAAGCAGGTGGGAGGGCAGAGTCAGGGGAGGTCAGCACAGGAAGGGAGGCGGGGCTAAAAGTCCCAGCAAACTGCATTCATCTGTCCACTACAGGAAAGGGTGGGGAGTTAGAGCATTTTGACAACTTCAAGGGGGCTCTCCCCCTTTTTAATTTTTAAACTTAATTTCTTTCACTTAACAAAAATCTATTTTTTTGTCCTCCCACCTTCTCCACCACAATTGAAAAAACTTGTAAAAATTATGCATAGTTAGAACAAATTTTCAATTTGGTTATATCCCAAAAATATGCTTCCATCTGCATCCTGAGTTCATCATGTCTCTGTCAGGTGGCAGGTAGCATTTATTATTGTGGGTCTTTTAGAGATGAGACTACTGGGGAGAGTGTCCAAAAGGAGCCTGTGCCTAGAACCTCATGAGCTGAGTCAAGTGAAAGTCAAGTTGGCTTGTTGTATTACTGTCCTCAGAGGCAGGAAGGCCTGAGTTAAAGTCCCTCCTTTAACATTTCCTGACTGTCACCCTGGGCATGTTGCTTAAGTTCCCAGAGCTCTAGGCAACTCTCCAAGGCTCAGTTACAGACCACGCCTGCGTTGGTAGAAGGGAATTTCCTCACCTTTGACTTTCCTAAACCAGTGACATCATGATTCCAGTCCTCTTCTTACCATTTTGAAATCACATAGCCCATATAAGAATATCATATTGGTCATAGAGAGAAACAGGCTAAGATATCAAGCCATCTCAGGAATCCGACTTTACAGCATAGTTTAAATAACTGCAAAATACTTATTTCCAGCCCAGTAACCTAAAGCAATTGGCTAATAAACTAGAACAAACTAGAGCAAAAGATCCTTAGCCACTATGCTTTTTTCTAGACTCTATGAAATAAACTTGTTTGAGTTTATAATGACGACTGACTTAAGTGCCACAACTAAGATCTCATTCACTTCATTTTATGGACATGTAGGATGAATGCTAAATTCAATGTTACATGTTTGGATTTTTGATTATCCTTATGGTAAAAGTCACGAGGTAAGGTTTGTTCTATAGCCGTCAAAATGTACATAGAAAGCAAGCCAACAAGGATTTAAGTGTCTGCTATTGTGTGGACAGCTAGGTGGTGCCATAGTGCATAGAGTGCCAGGACTGGAGTCAGGAAGATTCCTGAATTCAGATCCAGCCTCAGACACTTCCTAGCTCTGTGACCCTGGGCAAGTCACTTCACCCTGTTTGCCTCAATTTCCTCATCTGTAAAATGAGCTGGAGAAGGAAATAACAAACCACTCTGCCAAGAAAACCCTAAATGGGGTCACAAAGAAACAGTATAACAACAACAACAGAAATTTTGTTAGACACTGCTAAGTACTGGTGACACAGAGAAAGGCAGCAAGCAAAGAGACAGTGTAAAAACAGCTATGTAAAAACGAGATCTATATGGGATACATTGGAGAGAATCTTAGAGGGAATGCCAAAGAATTATGGGGATCAGGAAAGCCTTCTTTTAGAAGATGGGATTTTAGTTGGTGTTGAAGGAAACCATGAAAGTATAATACAGAAAGAAAACCTAATTTTCATATAACCTCCAAACAGTGTTGTCCTTTTCTTAAAACCAGAATTAGGCCTCTATAATTTAGCTGCCACAAGACAAAAAAAAAATTAAATATAAATTTAAGAGTGATCTATATACCTTTGTGGTCATGTTAGCTCAAGTTGCATTGGTTCATAAAAGGCCAAGAAATAGAAGACATTTAATAGTATCTGACTTTTTGACCTATGATTTTAGTTTACAAAGAGGGAGAGGGTGATCCACAGTGCTCTTGGAACAGTCTTGTTTGAGGGTCTGAGGTGACAGGTATGACCTCCTGTGGCAGTACTACTGTCCTAGTCTGAGAAACAGAGGAAACCCAAGGCTGTGCTTTGAGGTACAGGAAGTCCTTTGTTCTGTAGTTTGTGATGTCAGGAGGCCTCATTATGTGATAATGTGGTCTGTGAAGCCTGACATAAAATTAAAGCATTGAAACTTGAATGGGATTTCAGGAAACTGCCTGTGTTACAAAGGACCTCTAAAAGGAATTGTTTCCTGAAACTATGAAGAGGCTTTGGTTATTTAAGGGCATGTTTGCATCAGCCTGTTTCTCAATCTGAGAAGCTAAACATCGCATGTTATATTGGAAAGGACACTGCCTCCAGAATCAAAGCCCTGGGTTCAAATCCTGCCACCAGTGCTTATTAACTGTTGTGACCTTGGGCAAGGTATTTACCCTCCCTTTGAAGTTCGTGATCTTTAAAATGCCAGATTTGGACAGGATGAGCTCTGAGGTCCTATACACCTTTAGATAACAGTGTAGAGATTGATTAAATGGTACCTTCTTGTTAGACATTATATACCCTCTGGCTTCTGAACCTCTGTCTCAAGTCTATACAAAGTGGCGTTAACCATTTTCCAGTATAACTCAGAATAATATTGCTGTGTTATCCAGAGAATTCAGCACACAACCCCCCCCCCAAAAAAATTCAGCACACAACACCCCCCCCAAAAAAAATCAGCTTTTCGGACCTCCATTTCACTTGCATGTTGAATGATAAATATTGGAACTACCTTTACAAAACCAACTTGATGAATTCCCAACAGGTCACCTCATTAGGCAGGGTTTTCAGAGCAGCACTATTTTGACTGAGAGCATCTAATCTTTCAATAATAACTCAACATGGTTATATCTTCTTTGAAAATACTATTATCTCCATATTTAATTTTAATTTTCTTTGAGTAGGTTTTTTTTTGGAGAGGGTAGGGTTGGTTGTTAGATTTTTTCTTCATTCTTGGGGTATGTGGTAAATGAACTAGAATTATAGACACAAACCAGAATTAGTCTCACCATCAACAAAATAATTTGCCTCAGAGAGGCATTTAAAGTATTGTTGGTATGTAAATCAGGCTAGATACATCAGGAGTTCTAAGTTTTAGGTTCCATCATTCACTTATATTTGAGGAAAAAATGAGGACAGTACTGTATTAGAAATCCATTAAAACCTCATTAGTCTATGATTTGTGAGCTTTCAAACTAGCTGAGCCTGAGGTTTACCTGTGCTTAGCAAGCTCTTTCTTCATAGAGAGTACAAATTAATGGTGTGACCAAGACTGCAGAGGGAATATTGAAAATGCTTAAAGTTAGATCCAGCTATTTTATGAATTCTTAAAGCATCATCATTTAGATAGAAAAAATTACATTCAATTATCATGTTCAGTAAAACAAGGTTTTAAAGAACCTCTGCTAGGCAGTAGTAGTTCATAGGATCCCAGATCATAGGATCATGGGAACTGAAAGGGAACTTGATGACTGTCCTGTTCAAACCCTCATTTAACAGATGAGGGAACTGAGGCTCAGCTTGCTTATGCAGATTATCCAAGATCACACAGGTAAACATCAGAGGCAGATTTAGAATAAACAAGTAAATGCATTTAGTTTTGCGATATAGTTTGATTTGTCACATATGGTGAAAATAAATATAAATTTCTTCAAAAATTATCCACTCAGACTTTTCAGTTCAACCTGCCCATGCCCCAAAGATAGAGGAGATTTATTGAGTTTATTCCCTCAATCATATTATGACTATGATTAGGCTTAACTGCTTTAAATTGCATGCACATAAGAACACCTTCCTGGTGTGTATTAGCAGAGATGTTTACCACTGCTCTACAGCCTTGACGGAGGCTGGGGAGTGTTGGGGAAAGATTCTGAACACACTTCTACAGCATCTCAGGCACCACCATTTAAAACCTGGCACTTGGATGTTTTGACTCATTCGACTTTTGAGTAGGACAGGGATTATGGTTTTGAGGAAAATTTTTTATTTTTTTTTATTTTTTTTAGATTTAAATAAATTTATTTAACTTTTTACATTCATTTTCACAAGATTTTGGGTTCCAAAATTTTCTCCCCATTTGT
>CM053774.1:91880790-91924378 GCA_028658325.1 Potorous gilbertii | reverse complement strand
CAAATGGGGAGAAAATTTGGAACCCAAAATTTTGTGAAAATGAATGTAAAAACTTAAATAAATAAATTTGTATTAAAAAAAAAAGAAATCTTTCATTGAATATACTGGATAAATGGTCATCCAGCCTCTGCTTGAAAACATTCAGGGCAGTCCCATCCACTTTGGGATGGGGCAGCTGTAATTTGTGGGATGTTTTCCCTGACCTAAAGTCTAAATTTTCCTCTGTAATTCCTGCCAACTTCTACTGCATCTACCTTCTGTGGTCACACAGAGCAATTGCAACCGGTCTTTTACATGATCAGCCTTCAAAGACTTGAAGACAGTGATCACATTTCCTTTATCTTTTCTTCTTTAGTCTAAACCAGGGGTGGGGAAGTGCGGCCTGGAGGCCCTTTGGCTATACTTGAGGACCCAGAAGGTCACATGTGGCCTCGAGGCCACAGGTCCCCCACCCCTTGTCGAAACCTCCTCAGTCCATTCAACATATGCCTGTTGTGCCATGGATTCAGAACCATTCACCATTCTACTTGTTCTCCTCTGCATATCCTCAAGTTTATCAATCTTTTAATTTACACTGGAGTACCCAGAACTAAACACAACAGTCTAAACATGGCCTGACTAGGGTAGTGTAGTGAGGGCCTGGCACCTCCTTATTCCTGGCAGGTATAATTCCCCCAATGAAGGATAAGACTACATTAACTTCTTGGACTGCCACATCACATTCCAGATCCCAAGCACTTCACTGGAGACCTCTTTTCTAGGTGACAATGAATCAGAAATGTCCTCTCTTTGAGTCTACTCATTCAACTAGTTCTGGATCCATTTAACTATATCACTGTCAAATCCATATCTCATCTTCTCCACAAGAACAGCATGAGACACTTGATCTAATATCGACTAAAATTTAGGGGCCTATATCTATATAGCCTTCTCCTGATCTCTAAGTGTAGGAATGCTGTCAGAAAAAGAAAAAAAAAGTTTTGTGTGGGATGACTTGTTCTCAATGAAGCCATTCTGGCTCTTTGTAATCACTGTTTCATTAGCTATCACTTTGATTCATTCTGTAATTTTGCCAGGAACCAAAACCATACTTTAGAAATAGATTCAATTGAATAGACAATACTAGGACTGCCATTTTTCCTGTTCTGAAGACCAGAAGTTCTTAAGCTCTTTTGTATCAAGGATTCCTTTAGCAGTCTAATGAAGCATATGGACCTTCTCTTTAAAGAATGCTTTTAAATGCATAAAATAAAATACATAGGATCATAAAGGAAAAATAGTTACATATTAAAAAAAGAAGTTCATGGGCTCCAGCTTAAGAATCTTGCTTTATACACAGGGTCTTTTCTTAGTTAAGGATTCCTATATCACATTAATGACTCATTTTAAAGCCCCTTTTATAGATTGTTGATATCTAGCCACATTTCCCTAAATTGTACTTAAGTAGTTGATTTTTTTGGAGCCCAACTATAGGACTTAACATTTATCCTTATTAAATTTTTATCTCATTAGATCTGGCCCAGTATTATAACCTAGTGCAATTATTTTGGAGTCTGCTTTGTGTTACTGTGACATCAATAACTTAACTAAATAATCAATAGCAATGTTAAACATCACAAAGCAAAGCACTGATCCTGGGTACTCCACCAGGGGCATCATTCTGAGTTCACACTGACTTATTAATGACTGTTCTTTAAAGCACTGGGTCATTCGACCAGTTACAAATTCATCTACATTATCAATTGAGTCCACATTTCTCACCCCTGTCTGCAAGGTTAGAATGACTTTGTCAAGTTCTGGGCAGTTGTTCTTTCAACTCATAATCAAGAGCTAGGTGAAATGGATGGATAGCCCATGCTGTTCAATGGCATTTTTGTAATGTTACCAGAAAGTGAGAAACGTGCCCAGCGCACTGGGTGGATTCCCCATGGACCAGAGTCACACAGTACAGGCAGGTATGAATGAGAAGCATTCTGCTGCTGGAAGGACTAGTCAACCAAGTAAGACTTTAGATCTATTTGTGAATGAGGATTTGTGAGTGATTTTTCAAATACAACCTCACCCCAAAACAAACTATCTAAAAAGCCCTCTAACCCTTTCATTCCCTCACATGAGGAAAGAGTGGGCCAGGCAGACTTCACAAGAGGTACCCCAAACCTTTCACATAGTTTCTCTGAGAATGCCCTACACATTTCCACTGCTGAAGCCTCATTTTTACCTGAGTTAACTAATGCCACTGAGGCAGACATGGAAAGTGTAACAAGCAGCTGAACAGTTTCTAAAATTTAGAGCTACTGATTCATTCCTTAGAAGCTCAAAAGCACCCAGAGGCAAATACTTTAGTATTTCTTATCCAGATACTTTATTATTTCTTATCGAGAACTGATTCAAGAAAGAAATATTATCTTTTTACAAAGTACTGAAATATACTGAGACGCAACAGCTGTAACTACCAAAGACTTACACAACCCAAGTGAATAGAACACAATATTTTCAGGTATAGGCAGAATGATTTCTTTCTTACCCCATCCCAGAGGGTGGTATTATAAGTGGAATCTCACCAGAAGGAGTTAAAATTTATTCTAATAGATTTTGGATTAAATGAAGTTAAGATAACATCAAACTGAAGATATTCCAAATCTCAGTCCCCTCACTAGCAAGATGAGGGGCTTGGAGTAGATGACTTCAGAAGCCCCTTCCAGCTCTACTTATGATCCTATAATCAAGTCTACAAGTCTAGTCTTCGAAGTGGAACAAACAGAAAGGGCAGTGGGTCTCATATTGTGATATCTAGACTTTTTTTCAAAATATATCAAAATAAAGAGGCATTGTGGGCATTTCCACTTAATCAGACAAGAATACATTTATTTTTTCTGACCAGTTCCCTCATGTTCACCATAAACAGGTACCGGATTGATGTTCAGGGAAATAGACTCAACTTTACCACTTAAATATAAAATATATTCACCCCTGGAGGGACAGCAGCTAGTCAAAACTGCTCTATTAGGCTTTTCTATAATCTTATAAATGTTCTCCTTTAACTCTCCAGCTAATAAAATGAAGTCCAGGGCTTTCTTTTTGCCTAATTAGCTAATATGAAACAGGTGGCCTTTCTAAAAGACCATGCAGGGCATTAAATAAACAAAGGTAGTTATATCTGAAGGGCTTTTAAAAAAATTAATGGAATGATTTAGCAAAGCCCTACACTTGTGCTTTTATTTATAATTAAGGAAACACCACTAGGTTAACATATGGGTATTTTGGTTATTTTGTTATGCAGGATGTAAGGAATCACATCCAGACATTGACAAAAATATACTGGGATTAGTAGCAAGAACCAGTAAAACTATAACTGTTTTTAAAATATATTTTATAGCATACACAAACAAAAGGGCTATGCTACTCCTTTGCTGAACCCCATTTTGAAAACAGGCACAGAAGATTCCTGATGTTCTCTAGTTCAGGTTTGCCACACGCTACCTACATATTAACCACCAAAAAGTCACAACCTCAGTGGGTCATAGCTCCTCTGTAAAATGACAAAGTTGGACTAGATTGGAGAGATAGTTGTTTGTTTTTTTAAGTCACTGAAAAATGGTGACTTTATCAATAGCATACAACATAGGACTTTATGCTTTTTCCTCTAGTACAGTGGTGCCCTGATGTTTGGGACATGGGATTCCCAGTATTGGGAAAGAGTTCACCACTCCTCCCCTCAGTGGTGAACTCTTTTAGCTGGAGAAGAAGATACATGACTTTTTATTTCACTCCTTGGAGGCCATGTAGACCATGAGGTTTGACTAATATAACTATACTCACTGCCATACCAGGAAATTAGTTTGATGGAATGGTCATTGATGGTAATACTAGTGCCAGAATCAAAGGTAGAAGAGTAGGTCACAGGATACAAGCTGGTCCTCTATATAATGTAAAATGTCCCTCAAGGATGCTCTGTTTTTATCACTTTCACGATATCATCATATCTGCCAGGTCAGATCTCTAGGTGGAATAGGAACATGGAATGCCATTCCTATATACTTCCCTTTCAGTGCAGTAGGGCTTTTGGCAGCCCCAGAGGAAGCAGGGATGGTGTTTTGGCCATCACCACCACAACTGGTCAGAATAGTCATCTACTGTCTTCTGGGTAGAAGTAATGGTATGGACCATGGTTATGTATCCTTCCACAATGCCAAAACTGTTGAGAATGGCCAGGGGGAGGGAAGGGCAAGCAGTTGATAGGACATTAAGTATTACTGACTATTGTAACAGAGTTATTCTATTTCTCATGGATCACCTCCACCACAAACAGAGGCATCCACAGAAACGGAGGAGATAGTGACACTCTTAATTCCATCTTTCAAATGAGCCTTGGCCCTGGTGGTGGAGACACCAGTAGACTCTATTACATACTCAGTTCCAGCATCTCCCCATTCAATTTGGGTGGGATCACGTTCCTGGAAGGGAGTAATGATGTTTCCACTGAGAACCAGCTTTCCATTCTCAGCCTTGACAATGTCTTTCAACTTGCTATGCGGATTCATACTGGAACACTGAAATGAAGGAGCTGAGGTCAATGAAGGGGCCACGAATGACCACTCTGCCTGAGGTGAATATATTCCTGATCATCAGGTGCCAAATTCAGTATCTTGTCCTAGGGAGCTAATGAATTAGAAAGAAAGAAATATTTTTTGGTAAAGTCATCAGATGCCTAAAATAATTGAAAACTACTGAGCTGATATTTGAAAATTTTTTTCTCCTTTTTTTCCTTTTCAATAGGAGAGAAGTTGAAGAGAAAAATATTAATTTTTTAAAAAGTAAAAAAAAAAGTTATATAAAAATGAAATCTATTGAGCCAAGAGATAATGTAGTGAACATGAGGTCATAAATTACAGAATGACCTTGAGATGTCTAAGATGAGAGAGAACGAAGACGCTAACATTTTTTTAAAATGTGAGTGTTCTTGTTTTTGCGGACAAATTTACAAAGAATTGGATGAGACAATAAGCGAAGAGCACAGGAAATGTGCTCTAGGATGCATTAGGGCAGTGTGAGTTGGTTTAGAAAGTCAAAAGGGAGCCACTGTATGTCCAAAGTGATATAATTAAATAGGTATAAATGATTAATTTTTTGGATTTCTCTAGGCATGGAAGTTTTTGATTAAAAAGTACACCTGCATGTAAGGATTATTTGTTGTTCAGTGGTATCTGAGTCTTTGTGACCCCCTTTGGGGGTTTTCTTGACAAAGATACTGGAGTGTTTTGCCAATTCCTTCTCTAGCTGATTTTACATATGAGAAAAATTGGGGAAGAAAGGACTAAGCCCACGGTAACACAGTTACTTAGTGTCTTAGGACAATTTTGAATTCATGAAGATGAGTCTTCCTGACTCCAGACCTGGCACTCTATCCAATGAGTCACCCAGCTGCCCCTTTAAAGATTACAGGCATATATACAATGAAAAAATAAATCAGCCTTTGAATAAAATCTAATAGTTTAACAACTAAAATTCACAAATAATGGTCCACTTCTGGAATAACTGAAACCAACTCTGTAGCACTTAGGACAGCAAGCCAATGGTGCCTCAGGATCAGATGAAAGAAGACCATCTCTGTGGGTGGTGAAAAGTTTGGACATTGAGCAAGGCAACATCATTGGCCAGGTCATCTGGGCTGATCACTATAAAATGTGGTTGCCAGGCAAGGGATAAAAGGCATCACACTCAACTGGAAAAAGCTAGTTATGACTAGAAGGCCCCTGAGAGATGCTAGAGGATCTGTCCTCCCAGCTGCTGCCAGGCTAGCTCTTTTGGTTTTTAGAGGCCCTCAGCAGTCTCTGGCCTGGCACCATTCATTCTTCACATCTCTGGGAAGGCGCTCCTGGGCAGACAGGGTCAAGTTGCAGAGACAGTTAAGAGATTCCTGAATGAAGAGGGAAGGGTGGACTCTTGATAATCCAACTTTCAGATCCTTGGTTTGAGTTCCATCTTGGGTCAAAACAACAACAATAACTCACTTTTACATAATGCTTTAAGATTTACGTAGCACTTTCCACACAATATCCCTGTGGAGAGGCTGGAAAGAATAGTACTATTTTCTCAATAAAGATGTGAAAACAGAGGCTTACTTTGAACTTCAATTTTGTCTTCCGTAAAAGAAGGCAGGTAGACCACATATTATAGGTCAGCAAGGTCGCACAATGGTTAGAGTTCTAGACTGGAGTCAGAAAGACCTGGCTTCTGACCTGGTTTCAGACACTTGGGCAAGTCACTTGACTTTTGTCTGCCTCAGTTTCCTCATCTATACAATGGGGATGATAACAGCATTTTCCAGGGTTGTCATGAGAAAAAGCACTTTATAAATGTCAACTATCATCACTGTTGTGATGCTTATTGGAACCTTCTAGCTCCAAGTTTCTATAAATCTGTAATTAATTGCTAATACAATTAAAAATCAGTGAGGAACTAGGCGAACGCAAGAGCAGAGAATATTGCTAATGCAGAGGGAGGAGACTGAGGAATCATCAATAGCTGATTCACATAAGCCAAACATAAAATCTGAAAACAATTATGCTTACCTACTATATTAATGGATACATGTATGAGATTCCCTATGTTTATATAATATCTACTGATGGTTACTGATTAAAGCCTACTCTTTTCACTTATCTCTAAGGTTAAAAAGTTTCAAATCTTTCTACTATCAAGATTAACTATTATCAATGAATCAACCAATCAATTAACAAGTCATCTCTAAGTATTTTGTAAGTGCTTACAGAGTTCTAGGCACTGTGCTTAGCAGTAGGGATAAACATAAATAAAAACAGAGAGAAGAGGGGAAACTGATTGCTTCCAACACCTGTTATAAATAGCAGTTGTGAGAAAGTACTTTCATGAGGTCACAAGACTTTAAGAGATGTCAGATGATTCCTTCCTTTGCTTCCTTTTCTCAGGAATTGATACTTCATAAATAGTCATCGATAGGTGGTACAATGAATAGAGTGCTGGGCTTGAGGCCCTAGGGCAAATCATTTAACCCTATGTACTTCGGTTCATCATCTGGAAGAGGAAATGGCAAAGCACTGGAGCCAAGAAGTCTTCAGATGGGTCATAAAGAACTGGACATGACCAAAATGACCGAACAACACCAACAGTGAGGGAGGAAAAAAAACAACCCATATTAAGGTAAACATGCTAGAGCTGGGATGACTGTAGTAAGATCCCAGCCAGGGGCAATTCCTCTAGTAGACAATGGAAAAGAAAAGAACCCATGGCTCATCAGCATCATCTGTATCTGGCTTAGTGTGGGGGTTTAGAACTCTGGATGAAGACTGGTCTTAGTGAATAAGCCAAGGCTCAGGGGTCCCTAGCTAGGAAGTGTCTGAGGGGGCTAGGGACCCAGGTCTTCCTGACTCCAGGGCTCCAGAGCATGACGCATCATGCTCTAAGCCATACTGCCTCTCAAAAGCATGCTCAGTAACTCTAGGAAATATTTTTAAGATTCCTACATTGCCCCTTCAATTCAGAAGAATGTGCTGTTAACTGAGGCCCATGGACAACACAGCAATTGTTTCATCAAAAGAAAAGTCAGAAAGTGCGCTCACAGAAGAATACAAAAGGAAGATTGAGGGTACTTTTCACAGAGTAAGTGCTTAATAATGCTTTATATAATCTTAGCTAATTAGAGGTCTATTAGTACATTATTTTTAAACATTATTGCTGCTATTTCAAAATAGAAAGATGTTATATCAGGAATTGTAACTGCGCTAGACATTATCAGATATTTACAAATTTCACAGGTGGGACTTAAGAAAGGATTTTGCTAATTTCCAGAGGACAAATGAGTTTCTGCTGAATCTATTCCTTAATTTATATTCTTTCTTCATAATATATATTTTCTTTAAAAAATTACATAAGAAATAAACATGATAATGCTACTGAATCAACATCATCAGGCAGCCTTTATAGTGATGGTGAATTTGGGTGGATTTCTGTTCATTCCATTTCCTTTACCCTTTTGACCCCTACAACCAAAAGGGGTAACAGGCTATATGCCCATGATCACCCCAAAGTTAACTTCACTTTTAAGATAGCTACTGAGGCACTAACAGATGTAGCTTGTGGTCATGGCACAACAGGAAACTAGATTCTAAAAGGATCAATATAAAAGGTCAATGAATATGATAATATAATCAATCAGCACAAACATTTAAATTAGTAACAGGGATAGAATTAAGTTTTCCTAATTAAAAATGAAGGTATTACCACTTTGCAAGGTGTTCTCACTATGCTAGCCAGTTAGTTTAGGAAAATGAAAACCAAAACAAAACCAATCTACCAGAAATGGTTTATCAGTTTGGTCAAAACAGAGCTTTTTTTGTTATTTTCTACAGAGCAAACTTGCTACTAAAATTACCCTTGACAACACACAAGGAAACTGACATTTTCTCACAACTTACCGTACTAAGGCAACTTCTTTAAGCAAAAACAACATTAATAAATAAAACCCCATACAGAACCCATTCCAAAAAGTGCTAGAAGCTCATACGTATACTGTCTAATTATAAAATCTTGCTGGACACCTTCCAGTAATATATCTGTTGGACCAGCCTCTGGCCAGAAGTACACAAGAGATCGGGCAAACAGAACATGATGCAAGGGTTTTCTAATCTGATGTTATTCCAGTTTTACCACGTGGGAAGAAACTTGAGGCAGGGCGACCAATTAAGAAGTGATTATAATAGCTCAATATCACTGGGGTGGGGGGGGAAGAGGGATAAGGCAAGGCAGAATGGGTCACCTGATGACAAACCCTCAGGTCAAAATTTCGTTGGAGTTGATGCCAATAAAATTTTATAACTCACCGAGTTAGCTTTAGAGATACAGATTTTACCGAGGGGGAAATTAACCCTAACCTGAGAAAGTTACTCTCATGCTTAGGTAAAGACTTCTGGTTTGCTAATTCAGTGAAAGTAAACTTAATACAGATCAGACTTGGAAGCACTGGAATAATGTCACAACACCTCAGCAAACCTGTAGACAAATCTGAAAACTCATACTTATTTAGAAAAAGATGCCAAGTGTCTAACAATAAGATAAGAGAGAGGCAATTGGCAAAACACAAAGATGGAGGGAGAGGTAGGCAGAATCCATGAGGCCGAGTAAATTAAACACTGATTAAGCAAACTTGGCCCAGAAATGATATTCAAAACTACATATCAGATGCAATGGAAAAATCTCTAATAAAATAATGTTTCATCCTTTCCTGGACACAGAAGATTCATATACCGTATGGATCTAAATTAACTGTCAGATAATTCATTACTTCTCAAATGCCAAAGTGGCTTTAAATAAGACCAACTTCTCCTGCTATACTTCTGCATAGTGCTAGCCTTTGAAATCCTTTGTGACCTATTTTTATTCACACTGAAAAGGGCACTTTGCTTGATTTAGGCATTAGCTTGTAAGGAGATTAGTTTCTAGAAAAAAGTATAGCACTTTGCATTTTTAACTTGGACCTCTGTATAAGCTTTCTGAGCTCTCAACGGTCCTCACAGATGGTAAGGAAAAAAAAAACCTGTGGAAAACAAAAATATAAAACTGAATTACAATTAAACAACAGAAAGAAATAAGAATTTTTCTTCTGCAATTATAAATGAAAGTAAAATCAATTCAGGTGAAGAAATTTTTTTGAATCAATAAATTTTAAAATAATCCTCACAAAGCAGTATTTATCTTCCATAGTTTTAAGTAAAAAGCAACTAAATTATTTTTTCTCCAACACAAAAGAAAAATGGATGAAATTTATTCTTCTTAATCATTGTCATAAATCTGGATTAAGTTATTAAATTGAGGTTAAATTCAATTAAAAGTGAAGAACACAGCGTGCAATGTGTGGTACCTCCCAACTCAGCTGACAACTTAATCCTTAGTATTTACAAATTACACCAAAGAATGATTTCTGACTTACTCTTGGGGGCAAAACGAAAAAAAATCTTAGCCCCTAAGATCTAAGAAGTCAGATTTACATATACTAATTATTTTAAAAATTATTATAAGCTTCTTAAACATAAACAAAAAATCACCAAATATACAAAACCAGTAACAAAATCAAACCTAAAATCATAAACCTATTATACCATCCATATTAACAAAGTAGAATCAATCAAACAGACTAACCACAAACAAAAAACTTGTCTGCTCTACATCCTTATCCAAAGCTGCCTAGGGTTCCATTACTTTTGTCTTTTGTAGATAATATTTGAGTCAATATTTACAATGCATTTTAGGACAAAACTTAACTATGAATGAGTGAATAAATGAACAAAAAACCATTTACTAAGTGTCTACTGTGTGCCTGGCACTGTGTTACTGAATTTTTTTTCAATTCTATTGATTTTAAGTAATTAAGTCTGAGAATCATGGAATGACCAAAAAAAAAAGTGCTTGGTAAACAATAGGTGTCTAATAAATGTTTGCTGGCTTGCTTGGTTAACAAAAAGAAAGAATGAAGGGGATTTGAGCAAGTGAAGGCACCTTAGAGATCATTCCTCCCAACCTGTTTTCCAAAGTAGGAATTTCTTACACATCCCTAACAGATATTTACCCAACCTCTTCTTTAATATTTCCAGGGACGAAATGCTCAATACTTATGAAACATTTTATTCTATTGTTCAACAATCCTAATTTTCAGAAAATTCTTCTATATGATGAACTCTAATTTGCCTTCCTTCTAACATCCAATCACTGATGCTGGGCCTGCTTTGTGGAATCACGCAAAACAAATCTACTTCCTTATCTTAAATGTGTGTGTGTGTGTGTGTGTGTGTGTGTGTGTGTGTGTAGAGGAAGAAAACCTATTTTCTCTCTGCTGTTAAAGAAAAAGGGAAAAATGTCCTTGTAATAAATATGCATAGTCAAACAAAACACATTTTCACACTGGCCATGTCCAAAAAACATATATCTTATTCTGTACTCTTTGCCAGAAGACTGTTAGCAAGGATGCATCACCTATCCTATAGAGTAATTTACTTTCTTAAACACATAACAGGTCCAGATCTCTTGTCATTTTGATCACTCTCTTCAATCAACAAGGATTTATGAAGTGTCTATAATGTTGTAATGTTAATTACGTTAAAGAGAGTTAAAGATCTTCCTCATCCATTAACAGGCCTGCCCATTAAGGGAAGCTTGATTAGGGGAGATCTGTTGTGTAGGAAGGTCCACACCTTTTGTTAATTTCTAATTATTTTCAGAGCCCTCTGGCTCTGAAAAGTGCATACTCTGAGATGAAGTTTTGCTTTGGGGCTTACTCACTGGAAGTGTTTGTTTGGCTAGACAAGACTCTGGGGAGCTGCTAAGCAGCCACCCGGGCTTTGAAAACCCAGAGGTTGGTGCTCTCTCTCTGGTAACTATGCATGGTCAGACCGTTAGATCTTTCTGTTGATCTGTGATGTATGCATTGCTTATGGTCAGACAGCCGGAAGCCCTGTCTATTGGTCTTTATTTCTCTGAGATTCAGGGTATTGACTTTTTCTCCTGAGCTAAGTAAATGATACATGTGCTTCATTGAAATGATTGTTGACCCCTCGAAGGTTGCTTTCCTTTGAAAAAAAAAACATATCTAAGAACCTGTACAGCAGGCCCTCCTGTGTATGTCAGATTTCTTGCTATTACAAATGTGCCAAACACTATGACACAGAGATGAAACTGAAATGATCCTTGATCCTAAGGAGATTACATTCTAATGAGAGAAAGAACATATGTATACAGGCATATATAAGACCCACACAAAGCAGAAGAGAGGTTATGCTGGATGGGAAGATACAATAGTAGTTGAGCTGAATCTTGAAGGAAAGTAGTAATTTTCTAAAAGGGAGAAGTGCAGGGGAGGCATTCCACAAATGGAGGACAGCCAGTGCCAAAGCAGAGAAGGGAAACAGAGCACTGCGTGTAATGGAGGGCAAGTAGGCCAGTATGGCTGGATCACACAGTGAATGAAGGCGATAACTTGTAAGAAGACTTGCGGAGTAGGAAGGGGACAGCTTATGGAAAGTTTTAAATGCCAACCCAGTGGAGTTTTATATTGACTTAGAGGTAACAGGGAGCCACAAGAGTTTACTGAGGAGGTAACAGTCAGATCAGTACTTAAGGAAAATCATGTTGGCAATTATGTGGAAGATGAAGCAGAGAGAGCTGAGGCAGGGAGACTCCAGAGGACTGCTGGGAGGTGAGTGGAGTAAAAACTAGGGGGGTGGAGTATGAATGTGAAAGACATGGAGGTTGTAATGACAGCATTTGGCAACTGACTGGCTATGTGGTGTGAGTGAGATAGAGGAGGTGAGGGTGATACTGAGGAAGCAAACTAGAATTTGAAATGAAGTAGAAAAGCAAGGTATGAGGAGAAAACCAATAGGTATCCTTGACAATTTCTGAGAAATTCCAAATTGCAGGGGATTTTGAGGGAAAGATAATGTGTTCTCTTTATAGAGTCTGAGATAGTTATGGGAAAAGCAGTCCAAAATGTCTATCAGGCAGTTTGTGAGCTTATGATGTGGGACCGTTGCTCATAAGAACAGGGGCAGGTACACAGATCTGGACCTCATTCTGATGATAACTGGATCCATAGTATTCAAAAGGGGCAAATTCCAGTTCGATATTGTGGTCCTCTGCAAAGTCAAGATGGCAGGATAGAGGGGTCATTCCAGAGTGAACTCTCCCAACAAGTTTAAAATAATGTGTCACATCAAATGCTGGAGGGGTACAGCCAACAAAATACTGAGATAAGATATTTTTCCAACCCAAGACAGCTTAGGAGGTTAGCAGAGGGTCTGTGATCCAGGTAGAGGCCTGCCAGGAGTATGCACAGCGGCAATAACAAGCCCTTGCAGTAGCTTCAGAATCTATCACTGCCTAGAGACAGTAAGGGAATTGGATAACTGATGGGAAGACACTACACAAGGTCCTTGTGCAGGCATTGGGATCAGGACCAAATGCAGGTTGGCAACTCAGTTCTGTGTCGCAGTTCCAGGGCAGAGAGGTCTGCTTATGGTTGCAGGAGAGTAAGACCCCTTCCTGGGCAAGGGCCAGAGCACGGACTGGGAGAGAAGTGACCATGTCACTTCTTGTTTAAAAACCACCTTGGAAGCATTGGAAATTTAAACAGAACTACATCTGAAAACAGCAGCATGAAAAAGCTTAAGTATGAGACAGTTCCTTCCCATCCTCAGAGCCCAACTTATTGTAAAACTCAAAGACAAGAAACAGGCTGAGAAAGTGTGCAAAGAACAAGAAAAAAACATGACGACAAAAAGCTACTACAGTGACAGGAAAGATTAAAATAGCAACTCGGAGGAAGACACTAATGGTGAAGCAGCTACAAGCAAGGCCTCAAAGAAAAATGCAGACTGGACACAAGCCCTACAAGAATTCCTGGGAGACCTAAAAAAAGGGATAAAAAGTTTTAAAAGAGCAAAAAATAATTTTAAAAAATTAATCAAGAATAGCAGGGGAAAACTGGGAAACGAAATGAGAGGAATACAAAAACAATTATGAAAAGAGAATTAATAATTTTGTAAAAGAGAAATAAAAATACTCAGGAAAATAACACTTTAAAAAACAGAATTGGCCATATGGAAAAAGAGTACAAAAATTCTTTAAATAATTCTTTAAAAATAAGAATCAGTCAAGTAGAAACTAATGACACTGTGGTTCTCTTACAAGAAGTAAGTAAAACAGATACAATATGCCAGATATGTTCTACACTTTACAGAATACAGTGGGACTTTTTATCTCTCGTGCTCTGGATATTTTAAATTGTATTAAATCTGTCGATGTTTGAGGGATTTGTCTGTTGGTTTTTAGCATTCTTATGACATACACTATAACCGAATGGTGGCAAAAAGGACACAAACAACTATGATGCAAGGAAAGAGATTTCCCATGATATTTTTTTGTTTATGCAATTAAAAAGTAAAGAGTTTAAAAAGGTAAAGATAGAAGAGGTTAAGAATGGGGATTATAAATGAAGTAGAAAATCAAGGCATGAGGAGAAACCCAGGAGAGCAGGAATTAATTACATTTGGAGAATTCCTAATGGGCTGATTCTGATTATGGATTGACAGGGATCGTGGGTATCTTTCAGCTTAACAGGATTATTGTACCAGACAGTCTTAAAGGGATAAAACCAACGAACTGGTTCTATACCACTGGAAAAAAAATGGAATCACACTACTGAGGAACAAAGTGCTAATCATACCAACACCTTAATATAAAATCTATTCTCAAAAAAAAAAAAAACCAAGGTTAAACTCTTAGAAAATGTAGAGCATTTAAGAAGCATATTTTATACTGAAAATCCCCAAAATGGGCATATTTGAAGATAATAGGGGAGGAAGAGCGCATTTGAAATCTAAAGACCTTTCTCGGAACATGAAATGAGCAAATATTTGGATGAAAACAAACCAAACACATAGAATGTATTCTTTTTTAATACCACATTTCAAGGACATCTGAAGATATCTATAAAAATATTACTGCGCAGATTAGTAGAGATTAAAGTATTTTCCAAGATGTTAATTATCTGTATAGTTCCTAAGTCTCTGGACTATAAACAAACATGCCTTTTCTTGACATGAAAGAAAAAGAGAGTTCTATCTCTTCATACTAAATTAGCCAAAAAGCACATTGCTGGAGGAACATAACACATGTTCACAGAATCTTTCACAGTCAAGTTAATCCTGTTAAGACCCCCAAATAAGTGAAAAATATCAGCTTCAGAGTTTTCAAGCTTTAGGATTTATACCATGATGATTTAATGGCACGCCCTGCATAGCCAGCACTTTTAATCCAACTTCAAAAGAAGCCTAGTGCTTTTACACTCCATTCCCTCTGTGTCAGGGTGGGCCTCTTGTTAGTCTGATCGAACGTTTTAAACCCTGATTCATAGCAGTGACTTGGGAGAGGGCTGGTGGCTTGTCTTCCTCCAGTCTTTCCTATTTCCCTATTCCTTGGCTGATGTCTAATAAATATCCTGTGCTAGAAAGCAAAAACCAAACCAAACCAAAAACAATCCAGTAGTCCCCCTCATTGGCCTATGAAATAGAGACTGAGATATCAGTGAAAAGAAAATTGATATCTGATGAGTCTTCGATGTAAAAGCAAGCACCCCAGGAGGGCCTGCTATCACAGGGTCTTAGATCTGCTTTTCTATAAGGAAAGGCAACTTTTGGGCAGTCAACAATCACTTTAATCAAGCACATATATCATTCATTTAGTTTGGGGGAAAAGTCAGCACCTGAACCTACAAACAGAGAAAATACAAACGAACAAAGATCAACCAGCAGACAGGGCTTCCAACTGTCTGACATAAGCAATACATGCATCACAGATCAACAGGCAGGTCTATCTGACCATACATACTGCATTACCAGAGAGAGACACCAACATCTGAGTTTTCAAAGGGGGAGAAGGGACTGCTTCATGGCTTCCCAGTCTCATCTGTCCAAACAAACACTTGCAATCAGTAATCCCCAAAGTAAACCTTATCTTGGGGTATTTATACATATTTCAGAGCCAGAGGGCATCACGATCCTTGAGAACCAGTGCCTCATTAGAAATTAACAAAAGGTGTGGGCTACATATGGGTGTCATGTGAGTACTGGGCATGTTTGATGCCTCTGGTCTAGGGAACGCCTCCAGTGCCTGGCACACAGTAGACATTTAATAGATGCTTGATGAACTGAAATGATGCAGATGAACAGAGGTTCCTCTGAGCCTCCACAAACCTACCTGATCCACTAAGAAGTCCCATAACTTGCTCAGGGTCTCACAGTAAGTAGGCAGAAGAGGAAGGATTTGAACCCATACCTTCCTGATACAAATACAACACTATCCACTAGGTCACACTACCTTTTAAATGGGTATTATTATTAAGTATTTATAACAGTACTTACTATTTTTACCTAATGAGCTTACAAACTCCTAAAGAAAGTTTTAATTAATGAATCCTCCCAAGACCTGCAAGACTCTTTCCCTTTTGGAGAGGGAATATGACATAAAAAAGAGTGCTAGGCTGACTGACTTGGGTTCCAATTCAAAGTCTGAAATTTGTTGGCTGCTAGAAATCAGAAGTCCTGCTGTTTTCTTCAGTCTAGGCACCCTGCACTCTAGTGTGCTCCTGTTCAGGTTTGGCCTCCCACCTTCCACTTCCCCTTTGTGGCCTTTCTTTCTCCATTAGAATGCTAGACTCTCTAGGAGGGACCATCTTATTTTCTTGTTTCTGTATGCCCAGCACTTAACGCAGTGCCAGGCACAAAGAAAGGGCCTAATACACACTTTACCCAACCTAATGTCTACTTTAAAGATTCCCACTACGAGGTCCAATGATATCAAGTTAATAAGATAGCCCAACCTAGGGTCCTGATTGTCAGATCTACTACAACACACCTCCAAAGAGTGAGCGCCTTTGTTCTCCCTCTTAGGACAATGGGCCAAAGCAATGAGGGAAAGAAGTAGGCAGATTATGAATCGGCTTGCTCTCAAGTCACTATTGGTCAAGCACACCTGCAGGACAGATACAGGGATAAGCAGAAAACTTACTATAATGTCAGATATTTTTAAAACACATTTTTAGCCCATTTCTTGATAAAAGACAATTATCAGTTAATTCATGCACCTCTCAATCCTTACATAGCAGGCTTGGTGCATCTACCCTGAAAGGTGTGGACATGTCCAGTACGTACAAAGTTCTCTGTGTGCTTGGCAAGTGAGGTTTACTGTTTCTATGTGCAGACTCCAGATCTTCTTTTGTTTCTTGAAAATAAAATTATTATAAAAATAAGCATTGTTTTTTATGCCAATTAAAAATTAACTTAGCTATTCTATACTTAAATATTACAATGATTGGGAAACCAAACATTTTTGCCCTAATATTATTTTTCCCAATTTAATATTTTATTACTTCTTTTTTCCCCCAAATTTCTGTGACAAGTGTTGCCAATAAGTCTTTTTAGCCATTCGGTATTGTTCTCTTTGCAACTGTGCATAAATACAGCACCAAAGATGAGTAAAATAACTAGTTGTTTTTCCTTCCCATAAAAATAAAATGGTTCCTCTTTACTGAGAGCTGGAAATAGCAAATCTCAAATTTGGATTGCTGTCTAGCATACAATTCTGCTGATACAACAGTAATGCTTTGTGTGCTGCCAACATATCGAGCCTCATGAGTCCTCTGCAGCAGCACAGCCAATAAAGTTGGAAACATTATCTTTCAAAGAGCAAGGTGATAAAGAGTATGTGTTGTACAGATTGACCTCACAAGTCCTACAGTATAAAATAGAAGAATGGTTCCTTTAATCTCAAAAGGATCTTGAAAGGAGAAGGTGACGTTGGGGAGGCATTCTCTGCCTTTGCCTTCTAGTTGAGTAGATTTTCACCCTATCTTTGTGTCTCCTTTATGTGGACATTCACTGGGTTTTGTCTGACTAAGTTTTATTACCAATACCTGATGCTACACAATTATAGTCACCAAACTTGGCCCTGGAGAAGAAATAAGAAAATGCTCCTCCCTCCCTTCCTTGAAGAAGAGCGAACTGTGGGTGTGAAATATTGATATATTAGCTGATTTCACTCACCCTTCCCATCCTTCATTTTCATTCTTTGTTATAAGATAAAAGGGAATATATATGGATATTAAGGTGATTTAAAAACAAAAGGTATTAATAAAAATTAAAAGTAAAAAAATCAATATAAAAATGATGAATGAATCAAGAAGATGCTTGATGAAACATAAGGAGTGACTGGCCAGGGATTTTCAACAGACCCCACATTGTTTTGACCATACAAATAACTAAGATGTATAGAAAGATTAGGCTTAGGAGACAATATTTGTAAGCACTTAGCACAGTCCCTGGTATATAGCAGGGACTATATAAATGCTTATTGCCTTCATCTTCCTGGTGTTTTCTGATTTAAAGAAGTGCTTGACTCAGTAGAAATCTGGAAGTGGAAGGAGTACTGGTCTTGAAGAAAAATCTACTTTGAATTACAAATCTCCAAGACTATAAACTGAAAAAAAAACATTTTAAAAAACCCTTTAGAGCGCAGAGTACACGCAGCCCAGGAAGCGCCGTGCACATGCAGCCCAGGAAGCACAGAGCACAGTCTGATGTGGCAGGGACAGGATCCTGAACAGGCTTCAGGGGGTTACCAGCAGCAGCAGTTCTCAGACTTCTCAACCCACAAGCACCACAGAGAGTTTCAAAGGTCAGTGAGAGGGCTCCTTCACCCAGGAGAGGCGAATGTGGTCTGGGCCCTGGCAGCAGCCACTGCAGCAGCAGCTTCCATTTTTGGAGCCCTCCTCCTATGCCTAGGTTAATTGAGCTGCTGATCTGAATCTCAGCACTGAGTGGCAGCCCCAGGAGACCTCTGCCTAAAGTCCCTGGGGGAATTGGGCCACTGATCTGAATTTCAGCCCTGAGCTCAGCCCTGACAAAGAACTTAAAAGTCAAGTAACTGGTTGGGAAAATGCCCCCAAAAAGGGAAAAAGAATAAGACAATAGAAGGTTACTTTCTTGGTGAGCACGTATTTTCATCCATCCTTTCAGATGAGGAGGAACAATTTATATCTTCAGAGGAAGACATAAAAGTCAAGACTTCTGCATGCAAAACCTCCAAAATAAATATGCAGTGGTCTCAGGCCACTGACGAGTTCAAAAGGATTTTGAAAATCAAGTAAGAAAGGTGGAGGAAAAACTGGTAAGAAAAATGAGAGTCATGCAAGAAAACCATGAAAAGCAAGCCAACAGCTTGTTAAAGGAGACCCAAGAAATGTTGAAGAAATTAACACCTTAAAAAATAAACTAACTCAAATGGCAAAAGAGGCCCAAAAAGCCAATGAGGAGAACAATGCTTTAAAGAGCAGAATTAGCCCAGTGGAAAAGGAGGTCCAAAAGCTCAATGAAGAAAATAGTTCTCTCAAAATTAGAATGGAACAGATGGAGGCTAATGACTTTCTAAGAAACCAAGAAATTACAAAACAAAAGCAAAAGAATGAAAAATAGAAGATAAAAATGTGAAATATCTCATTGGAAAAACAACTGACCTGGAAAATAGATCCAGGAGAGACAATTTAAAAATTATGAGACTACCTATAAGCCATGATGAAAAAAAGAGCCTACACATCATCTTTCATGAAACTATCAAGGAAAACTGCCCTGATATTATAGAATTAGAGGGTAAAATAAATATTGAAAGAATCCATCAATCACCTCCTGAAAGAGATTAAAAATGAGAAACTCCTAGGAATATTGTAGTCAAATTCCAGAGTTCCCAGGTCAAGGAGAAAATACTGCAAGCAGCTAGAAAGAAACAATTCGAGTATTGTGGAAATACAATCAGGATAACATAGGATCTGGCAGCTTCTACATTAAGGGACTGAAGGACTTGGAATATGATATTTCAGAAGTCAGAGGAACTAGGATTAAAACCAATAATCATCTACCCAGAAAAACAAATATAATACTTCAAGGGAAAAAATGGTCATTCAATGAGGACTTTCAAGCACTCTTGATGAAAAGACCAGACCTGATTTGACTTTCAAACACAAAACTCAAGAGAAGCATAAAAAGGTAAACAGGAGAGAAAAATCATAAAGGACTTTCTAAAGTTGAACTGTTTGCATTCCTACATGGAAAGAAAATATTTGTAACTCTTGAGAATTTTCTCAGTATTTGGGTAGTTAGAGGGATTTTATACACACACACACACACACATATGTATAGACAGAGGGCACAGGGTGAATTGAATAAGAAAGGATGATATCTAAAAATAAAATTAGGGGGTGAGAGAGGAATATATTGGGAAGAGAAAGGGAGAGCTGGAATGGGGAGAATTATCACTCATAAAAAGAGGCAAGAATAAGCTTATTTAAAGGAGGAGAAAAGGGAAGAGGTGAAGCTTACTCTCTTCACACTTGGCTTAAGGAGGGAATACCATGCATACTCAATTTAATATGAAAATCTATCTTACACTACAGGGAAGTAGGGGAGGAGGGGACAAGTGGGGTGAGAGAAATGATAGAAGGGAAGGTAAATGGGGGAAGGGAGTAACTAGAAGTAAACACTTTTGGGAAGGGATAAGGTCATAAGAGAGAACAGAATAAACAGAGGGCAGAATAGGATGGAGGGAAATATTGTTAGTCTTACACAACATGATTATTATGGAAGTCATTTGCAAAACTACACAGATATAGCCTATATTGAATTGCTTGCCTTCTCAGTGGGGATGAGTGGGAAGGGAGGGAGGAAGGGAGAGAAGCTGGAATTCAAAGTATTAGGAATGAATGTTGAGAAATGTTTTCGTATACAACCAAGAAATAATGGTACTGGGGTATAGAAATCTATCTTGTCCTCCAAGAAAAGACAGAAGATGGGGATAAGGAAAGGAAGGGGTGTGAGTGAAGGGAGGGCATATTTGAGGGAAGGGGTTATCAGAATGCAAGGCACTATGGGGTGGGGGAGGGGAGAGATGGGGAGAAAATTTGGAACTCAAAATTTTGTGGAAAAGAATGTTGAAAACTAAAAATAAAAAAATAAATTAAAAAACCCTTTAAAATGCAAAGAAAGTGGAGACTGGTAAGAATTCCTTGCTGGGATTTCCCTACTTAAATGAAATCACAGATCTGGTCTTTCCACCCTACCAAAAAAATGAGTTTGTCCAGGAAAAGGCAATTTTGAAGGCAGTCTTTTAAGGTGTCATGCAGAGAAACCACTTAAGACAGCCAGACACAGGACAAATACAAGGACAGTAAAGATTATGTCCAATGATCTCTCTGAATAAGGAGATCTGGAAAATTCACCTATTATTTGGCCAAGGTCAACAAAGCCAGGAAGTGTCAGAGCGTACTTGGACTTGAACCTGGAGCTTCTGTCTTTTGAGCTCACTGCTCATACACCATTCTACCTCTCTTAGTCTTCTATGACTTGGATACAGCTCTGCTAATGGGAATGTTAGTGTTAATTACAATAAAGCAAAATGACGCAAAGGTCTATTATATCACTATTCACTGGAAGGTCAAATACTGGCGCTGAAACTTAAACACTTTGGCGATATGATAAGAAGACAGGACTTACTGGAAAAAACTCTGGTGCTGGGAAAGACTGAAGGGAAAAGGAAAGAGCAGAGGATGAGATGGATAGATAGTGTCACGGAAGTCATGAACAGACTTTGGGAGATGGTAGAAGATAGAAGGGCCTGGTGTGCTGTAATCCATGAGATCACCAAGAGACGAGTACAACTGAGAAACAACAATCACACTAAAAATACAAGCCCCCTTCATCTTTGCAACTAAGAAGGACGTGTTAATTTTATGAGCTCCAGTGAGTTCCAGTTGGTTTAAGCCCTAAAGGGGTGTGTGTGTGTGTGTGTGTGTGTGTGTGTGTGTGTGTGTGCATGTGCACGCATGTGTGTATACATACTTATTACTTGCCAACGTCTGGTTAGTATAAACCTTTAGTATCTGGTTGTGTCACTGCTGTCTGTATTAGACTGTGAGCTCCTAGGGCACAGGGAGCTGGGATCACTATTTGCTTGACTTACTGGGTATAAGCCTGAGATAAGCACAAGAGGAGCTCAGTTAAACTGACAATGATAATTCTGTGTATGTATATATGTGTGTATGTGTATTTGTATATGTGTGTATACATATACACACATATGTATGTATACATACATATACACACATATGTATGTATACACACATATACACACACATATGGAGATTATTCAGTGGCTAAAAGAAGCATTTGAAGGTAAAGATCATTGTTATGTATAACACAGACTCCTAGCTCTAGCACTTTTTTTGCAATGAGGAAACTGAGGCCCAAGGAACTAAAGTCACTTGTACAAGGTCACACAAGTTGTCAAGGCAGGATTTGAACTTCTGACTCCAAGATCTGAGCTCTTTCTACTGCACCACACTATTTCCTGAAGCTAAGAATAAATTTTCAAAATATTCTCTTCCTTTTTCATTATGAACTTGACAAACATCAATATATGTGTTCTTTTGGCAAGGTAGATTAGAAAGCAGTTTTCCTAAAAGGTGGTAAAAAGAGCAAAAGATTTTTCAATACAAAGGTTTGTTAAAGACGTGTCTTGATTTAGTTTGTAGTAATAAGAGAAAAAGAACCCATGAGTAGAAATGAGTATAAATCTCAACTACTAAAAACCACTTGCTGGATTTTAATTTTTTAAAAATCAGCCTCAGATACCCAAATATAATCTAAATTAATTACTCCCATTGTTAAATGGGCAGAAAAGTGTAAAAAAACTAAGAGATACTGAACTTAAGGAATAAATGTTTTGCTCTCATACACAACTGAACATGCTTTGTCTTTAACTTTTTGGGCTTACTCTGACTTGAATTTCTTGTGTCTTTCCCCCTCACCCCATTCCCAATACTGCTCATGTTACGGAGGGAACTTAGAGAAGATTAAGAAGAGTCACAATGGATGGGAATCGGTGAAAGCGTTGAGATTTGCCCTTTTGGAGGGCATCATGTTGATGAAATCACAGAACTGCTGAGAGGTCCACCAGTGAATATGGATCACATTAAGTGCTTAATACAAACAGTTCTGCTTTAGAGCCTGTAGTGAAGACTTGAGTTTGTTACACCACTGATATGCTAGAGAACAGTATGAGCATATGGCAAGTCTTGTGTTTGCTATCCCCAGAAACAGCAAGACTGGCCCACCTCCTAATAATTCACAAGCTGCAATCTTTCCTAATGAGCTCACTACCACAAGCAAACTTAGGGTCTTTTTCAAGGTCAAGTGTCTTATTTATGGTCTATCTTCTGGTAAGGTAGGCCTGGCTGGCATCCAGGCCCTGCACCACCCCACAGCCTTCTCAATCACTCTGCCTTCCTTGGAGTCGCAGCCCAAAGAGGCCACCCTCTTACCTGTAGCCATCCACTTTGCCAGCCCAGGTAAGTGAACTGGGGAGCAGCCCTGGTCTTCAGGCTCTGCCACTAAATATTGCAGTACTTAAGTATTTTTAACCATTAACATGCAAAAAAAAAAAAACCTGTGCCATTATTTTTATCAAGTTCTAAATCTTTTTTATGTACTGACAAAATTTTTGAGTGCTGTACCTGTTGCCCTTATTCCATGATTTTGCATGGTAAGATGATTTTTAGGAAGGTATATTGCTTTATAGTAGAACTGCACATATTTTGGGGAGTAGGATCGGTAGAGATAAATGGTAAGGAATTAATCAGCACAGGAAGAATGGGAGACGGAAAGTCAAGGGGGTAAGAATTCAAGGGTGTAGAAGAGGATGTTATTGAAATATGGTCAAGTCTGAGGAGGAAAGAAAGGAAAGCCAGAACAGGGCTCAAAGACTAGGAGAGAACATACGAAAAGATTAAGAGAGTCACTGTGTCCTTCTAGTGTGTGTGTAAGTAGTATGTTTTATCATTTACCTCATACATAAAACTAATCAAATGGAGGATCATTCCACAAATCAGGAAACATAACACAGTCTACTCAACGTCACTGATAACTTCTCCAGCTCCTTTCTGCCCATTGTCCTTTACATGGTCAGGACTACTCCCAACCCCCATGGCCTTACTTCATTCTGCTTCATCTCATTTAAAACTGAGAGGCATAAGAAGCTCACACTGAAATCCATCTTATATAATCTGGATCAGCAGGCTGACATGTTTTGAAGGTGTTTGTCAGCTCAAAGAGCAATCATGACTCCAGAGGACTCTAAGCTGGAGCACAACACCCACCTCCTGATGAAGAAATGAAGGACTCAGACTGAAGAGTGAGACACATGGCCAATGCGGGAACACACTTTGCTTGACTATATCTGTTTGTCATAAGGATTTGTTTTTTTTTCTTTTTTCTTCCAATATGGGAAGAGAGGGTCAGTGGGAAGGAGGGAAACTAGATGTCTGTTAATTGAAAAAGAAAATCAAATTAGGAAAAAAAAATGTTGCTTGCCTCATCTGTCCTCTGCCAAGAAGCAGTAGGGCTTAAAGAAGGTGAGTTGGAGATATAGCAGTGGCAGCGGATCTGAGGAGAGGCTGCCCCTTCTGTGGCCACTTCCAGAGGTCAGATGAATTTCAAAGATATGACTCCAATCCCATTGGCCAAAGGGTTTCACTGGTAGAAACAGGCTAACTTCTACTGCCTGTTTTTTCTCCTGGATCTGGCTACTTCTTGGCTGCAATCATGGCTGTTGGGAGAAAATAACTGATTATGAGTCCTCTTTTATTTTTTCAGTTTAAAACATGTCAGTTGTTGTTTTTTAAGTTTCTTTCTGTCAGCTAGCCAGTTGGTATTCTGTTGGTTTATCACCTGACAGCGGAATGGAGGCAAAATTCCAAATAGATTACCGTTATTGGATCAATTACAAATCTCTTTTCCCTACAGAAGATGGTAACAATGGAAATATCATATGGGACTTTGCTCACAGAACGTGTGGCTGGAGACAAGGGCATCTACTGGACCTGGACTTGATTCAGAAGCCAGAGAAACGTGAAGAAGCATGCAGAACATCTCCTCTGCCTACGCTCCTTCTCTGGACCCATCCAGTTCTGTAGTGAAGACAGTGCTGGACTTGGAAACAGAAAGACCCCTGCTGCTGACTAGCTACGTGACCATGGGCTAGGGCTGCTGGGCTTCAGCTTCTCATGGAGATCACACACGTGCAGTACCTACCTCCCAGGGCTGGCAATGAGGTGGAATGCAATAATGCATGGAAAAGTGCCGCATGACCATTTGTTAGCTGTTGTGACCTCACTAAAGCTACAAGATGTATAAAAGCCTACTGCGTTTGGCATTCATGACCCTTCACAGTCTGCCCTAGCCTCTCTTTCCAGGCCTGAGTACTCTGCTTGCAGCCAAACTGACCTGTGTGCTGCGCCCCCCACAACCGTGCACCTCCCCCTCGGAACCACCTCTTCTCTGTGACCAGAACGTTCTCCCTCCTGGCCTGGTCCCTAGAACTCCAAGATTCTCTTCACGGCTCAGCTCAACTCCACTCCCTTCACACAAAGTAAGTCCTGCTTCTACCAGCTCTCACCTACGTTACCTTGCATTTATTGTGTACATGTGCTATGTTTACTTGTCTGAGTCCATGCCGTATTTCCTTCCTCCCCCAACAGAACGTAAGGTATTTAAGCCTGTCTCATCTTCGTACTTGTATGCTAGGTGCCTAGTTCTATGCACAAAATAAGAACTTAATAATGAATGTTCTTCCAATCATTTATTCACTCATTCATTCATTCACTCATGAGGTAGGCACTTGTTTGTTGAATTGAATGGAAATTGAATAAAACCATACCACTGACTAACCAAAATGGATTCATATGTATTTCCATTGTGATAAAGGGCTATGAAAGAACTCTGGACAGCATCAGTGGATAAACAGTTTAGTAAAGAAGTCAAGGAGCCCAGCCTGCCATCATACTACAATTCTGGAGCTAGCCACCACTCGATTTTTGCTAAATGACCCTTATAACATCAAAGTTATAGATATAGAGGATGAAGTTGGGACAGAGCCCCACAGAAACTTTCTAGACTCTTTCTGAAAGGACACAAAGCAGCAAAATCCACTCTTGTTCGACTTGAGAAAAACAGTTTATATCTGGTGCTGAGGGAGAGGGAGACAAGTCCTATTACATTACTAGCATTACTCCAATGGGTAAGCCAAATAACTATTTTGCCAACTGAAAGAAAAACTACAGTTCTTAAGGTTAATCACATACTACATACAGTAGCTCAGAACAGAAGTTGGGGGAGCCTCTTTTTGCACATATGGACAAGCCTCCTGGCTCTCAGACTAATTTCATTTTCATACATCAAATGGAATATTTTGCTAAGTTTCATTATAGCCCTAGAAGGGTCAGAAGATTTTTAAGGTCCCTTCCAGCTCCAAAATTCCAGGATTTCATGAAACAGACACCTTTTTGTTGCTGTTTAGTTGTGCCTACTTCTATGGGACCCAATTTAGGGTTTTCTTGGCAAAGTTACTAGGATGGTTTGCCATTCCTTCTCCAGCACATTTTACAGATGAGGAAATTGAGGCAAACAGGGTTAAGTGACTTGCCCAGGGACGTACAGATGGTAAGGGTCGGAGGCTGGATTTGAACTCACAAAGAGTCTTCCTGGCACTCTGCACCATGCCACCTAGCTTCCCACAAATAACTTTTGCATATCTTAATTCACAGGACACTTCATCCTAAGCCTTAGAATCAGAGACTCTTAAAGGTGGATGGGACTCTAGAGGCCCACCAGTCCACCTATCAAACCCATGCTGGAATCCCTCAGAGACCCTTTTCATGAGCAGAGCAAAGGATGAGAATCTCTTATCCCTCCTCTTTCCTGGAAAATACATACCTAAACCAAGAGAATTACATATCCTTGGAGTATGTTATTTATCGTTTAAGTTTTCTTGGAAAGAATTAAAACTATTTTACTTGCCTGTTCACTTGACATATGGTACAGTTTTTAAAATAATTCATTTTTGTGAGGCAATATTTTATTCATACAAAAATTAAGCTATGCTATAAATACAACACTTCAGTGGTTAAACAACATGTTGGAGACCTAAAATGAAACTGGAAGTAGATAAAAATGCTTTTTAGAACAAGGTTATAGATGTTTAGCTAAACTTGATTTAACAGAGCCAAGAAATATACTGAAATGTAACTGTGGGAAGTGATATTTTTGATGATGGCTGCCCAATCAATAGATATAAATATTATGGAACATCGGTTATCATATGCAAAATTATACTGCATGATTTAGGTCACCATCACCCCCCCACGTTTGGACTCCATAGGTAAGTAGGTAGGGTGGAACACATTAAGTGAGCCTTTGATCTGGTGAAGACACCACCAGGTACAGGGATTTAAGAGCCCCAGCATGCTTCCTTGCCAGTGATCTACACTGTCCCCTCCTGCAAGTCTGAACTATGGTGCTTCCCTAGAGCTATCTCTGTATTTGTGCTCCTGACCTTGGCTTCAAAAACAATGCTAGTCCCAGGCATTTCTGAGTTCACTTAGGTCACATGATGTTGATGTTCTAAGCTGGGTAATAACACAGCCCTGGCCCTTGACTGCTGTCTCTGCTTGATGGCTTAGGGCTCTCGACACTGGACAGGACATGAACTTTGATCAATCCCACCAGGCTAGGAGGGGTCTGTCCTGTTCCACCGATGCTCTCATTTTAATGCATACTAAAATAGACGGACACAGCATACTTCTGATTTTACATTAGAAGTGGAATTTACATTGGAATACAGGGTTCTAGCAGCTGAAAGATCATGTTCTACTTGACTGGATCTTAAAAGCCCAGAATTTCCTTTTCCAAATGACTGACTTTGCAACATCTCTGGAATACTTTCTCATCTCTTCTCTGACACTGCCCCCACTCTGGCGACAGGCCCTCATCCCTTCATGCCTACACATGTGCAGTAGTGCCTCAAGCCTCTACTCACTCCAATACATTTCCCATTCTACCACTAAAGTGCAGCCAGATCATGTCACTCTCCTACTTGCCTAAGATTAAATAAGAATGTTCTGTTTAGCATTCAAAGCCCTCTATGACCTATCCCCCACGTCCCTCCTACCTCTCTAGTCTTTTACACTCACTCCCTGCCACACACTCTTGCATGCAGTGACGCTGGCTTCTCAAGTATTCCATGAAGATAAGACTCTCCAACTCCCATCTCTAGGTATTTTCTCTGGCTGTTCCCCATGCCCAGTTTGGAAAACTGCTCTAAGTCACTGAAAGAAAATGGCAAAATCACTACACATCATCAAACAGAGGGACTGGTTCAAGAAGTTTCATGCTACCTTGTGACTGACTCAGGTCTCCAACTCTGAGTTATTCCAAGCCCTTGCCTACGCTGTAACCCATATGGTAGCACTCTCCCTCTCTATTCAAGGGAGGCAGAACTAAGGCAAAGGATCACATGAACTATCCACTGAGTTTTACTCAGATCTTTAAAAAGGCTGTTACTGCATTGCTGCCCACTGCCACACATCATTTTTGCCATTGATTAGGTCTCATTGGAGAGGCTATAGGTAAGATTTATAACTATGGCCTATTCCTGGCCAGCAGGGGTGCCTTGGGTCTGCTCTACGTAGAAATGCTACTGTCAACACCCTGACTTCTTGGGGGGGATAAACATATGAGTTTTATATCTGTCTTTGTTGCTGATGTGGGAGATACAGATATTGATGGGAATGGCAAAGGTATGGCAGAGAAAATATACCTCCAAGATCAATAATTTCATACCTTTGAATAATGACATTGATTCTGAATTCATAACTTAAAAAAATACAAGCATTATATGAAAGAAGGGAGACTAAAGATCTGACCATTAGCCAGAGCACCAAGTCTGAAACTCTATTGCTTGGGAATCCATGGCAATGGTAATGGTTGATTCTCCATAGAAGAAATAGAAAAGTGTTAAGGATCTGGATGGTAACTTTCTTAAACACGAATGGTTTTATACAAGGTATAGGATGTTCCAAAAACCTTAGCACAGTTTTAACAGCTTTAAGTTTTAATAAGCTTTAAAAGCTTACAGAAATTAAGAGCTGGCAAGCATGTACAAAAGAACTATACAAGAAAGCATCAACGTCAGCATTAACCATGATGGTATGGCTACTAATCTAGAGCTAGACATCCCAGAGAATGAAGTCAAGTGGGTCTTGGGAAGCTTTGCTAGCAATAAGGCTGGCGGAAGTGATAGAATCACAGCTAAGCTATTTAAAATCCTGAAAGATGATGCTATTAAAGTGCTGTACTCAATATGCCAAAAGATTTGAAAAACACAACAGGGGCTGCTAGATTGGAAAAGATCAGTTTATGTCCCAGTCATAAAGAAGGGCAATAACAAGGAATGTTCAAATTTCCAGGCAACTGAACTCATTTCATATGCCAGCAAGGTTATGCTTAAGATTCTGTAAGCTGGACTCCAGGAATATATGAACCAAAAATTACCAGAAGAGCAGACTGGTTTTCAAAGAGGCAGAGAAACTAGAGACGAAATTGCCAACATATGCTGGATTATAGTGAAGCAAGGGAATTCCAGAAAATGCCTACCTCTGCTTCACTGACTACACTAAAACCTCTGATTATGTGGATTACAACAAAATGGGACAAGTTCTCAAAGAGGTGGGAATACCAGATCCTCTTACTTGTCTCCTAAGGAACCTGAATGGAGGCCAAGAAGTTAGAAATGAATATGGAAAAACCAACTGGATTAAGATTCGAAAAGAAATATGACAAAGCTGTATATTGTCACCTTATTTAATTTATATACAGAGCACCCCATGTGAAATGCCAGGCTGGATGAATCAAAAGCTGGAATGAAGGTTGCTGAGAGATATATCAGAAATCTCAACCCTCCTGGTGAGGGTAAAGGAAGAGAGTACAAAAGCCGACTTGAAGCTTAACATTAAAAAAAACAACAAAGATTTTGGTAACTGGTCCCATTACTTCCTGGCTAACCAGGGGGAGAAGAAATGGAAGCAATGTCAGATTTTATATTCAGTGGGCTCAAAGATTACTGCAGATGAGAACAGTACCATGAAATTAAAAGACTCTTGCTCCCTGGAAAGAAAACTATGCCAAATGTGGATAGCATACTAAAAAGCAGAGGCATCACCTTGTCAATAAAGTATAGCCCATATAGTCCAATCTATGGTATTTTCAGAAGCAATGTACAGCTGTGAGAGCCACAGAAATGACACTTTCCAACTGTGGTACTCAAAAAGACTTGAGAATCTCCTGGACAGCAAGGAGATCAAATCAATCAATACTTAAAAGATTGAATTCAGGCTATTCACTGTAAGGTCAAATACTGAAGTTGAAGCTCAAATACTTAAAACACATAATGAGAAGATGAGACTTACTGAAAAAGACCCTGATACCGGGAAAGTCTGAAAGCAAAAGGAAAAGGAGGGGCAGAGGATGAGATGGAGAGAGTATCATGGAAATAGACATGAACTTGGTCAGACTTTGAGAGCTAATGGGGAAGAGAAGGTCCATGGAGTCACAAAGAGTTGGGCATGACTGAACAACTGAACAACAATAGCTTAAAACTGCACTAAGGACATGCGGCATGAATTGTAAGAACTCGTTAAGTAGTGAGTCAACTATCCAAAAAAATCGCCCTTGTGTGTCTCTTCTGACAACATATTTGGATGATGCTTTCTCTATCCTGACTATGGAAATAGTATATAAAAATGAGAACATCAGTCTCATCTGTATCTAACATTATCAAATCCTTTTACTTTTTATCTCATTAATAGAAGACTAAGGTTTAGAAATGAAATATTTAAAACTAGAGAATAGTTGGATTAGAAAAGTTATCATTAAGGAAAAAAAGATTTAGAAACTGGTATCAAATGAACATAGGTGATTTTTGTAGAGTTGTATTTGTAATGCTTTGTTGGAAAAAGATGTAGCAAAATGATTTCTAAAATATTAGATTTTTTAAAGCATTCTCTTCTCAGTAAATTTAAATATTCACTCTATTCATTCACTTCAGGAAAAATGGAATATTTCCTCTCTCTGGGTTATTTGAAAACCTTTGTACCTAAAAATAAATATGAAATAAAGGAAGAGGACATGGGCTTCATGATCACCAACATCAAGGAAACAAAACACTTAAAATTTTTTATCATATAAAATAGATTATTCTGAGGAATTTATGTAAATGGTGATGAAGTTAATTTTAAAATAAAGCTATTCCTCATTAATCTTAAATTAACAAAGATAGTAATTAATATTTTTGTTACTAACTACATTATTCAAGGAAAAACTTAACCAGGTGAAAATACAATAATAACAGTACAAAGAATACTTCTTCAGACATTTGTTAATGAAAATTCTCCACTGATGGCTCTTTCTTACCTTCTAGGAATGAAGCTCAGAGAAAGAACAGTCAAGAAAATCTTGTCCTCTCCCAAGGTTCTTCCAAACAATTGGAAGGATGCGGTTTTTTAACCTATGTAATAGACTTAGTTGTTCTTCCTTCCTAATTGGTGTGGGATTCCTTTCCTTCTCCTTGCTGATCTCTGGGCAAATAAAATCAACATTGACTGCCAAAGTTCCTCTTGAAAGATTCCAAGAGTCTCCCCAGTCAATTGAAGTAGAAGTGTGCTCTGTTATATGATTTTTTTCTGGTGATTGTCAATGCAATAAACTTTAATCCAATGTCATCTTCATTTATGTCATTTTTGTCATGTACATGGTTCCTTAGTTGTATGCTCTTATCTCTGCATCAATTCATACAAGTCTTCCCCCTGGGACTCTGAATGCCTCATCTTTCTTACTAGTTCGTTACTTTCATATACCGTAATTTGTTCAGGCATTTTCCCATTAGAAGGAATCCAGTTTTCCCGCTCTCACAAAAAGCTGCTAAGAATATTTTGTTACATACAGGATCTTTCCAAACTTGCCCTCTTTGCTCAGCTGGGTGACTGGGCACAAGCAGTTTCATTCCCTTTCTTGTACTGGGTCATTCCTGGGGAGCTGGGCAAGTGTTGCATCCTGAACTTGTCCAACCTACTGATTTGCTCCTGGTCAGTAAATAGCTCAGCAGGGTCACATACCTTGTAATGAAGGACCAGACCTTTTTCACACACCTATCAAAACCTCACACAGAACAAAGAAAATCATAAGTCTGAATTAATATGGAAGCCAACCAGTTAACAAGTTCAGCAGGGTTAAAAATTGATGCAGCAAATCGAAAAACAAAATGAAACCCACCATCACTGAAGCAAGAGGAGACTTTTTTTTTTTAACAAATCCAAGGAATATTATGGAGGACACTGAAGCAGGCACAATAAGGAGAAGCAACAATCCTATTTCTTTCAGAAGGTCATTTTTTCTAAAGAGTAAAAAAGTAAAACTCAATTTCCTGAGGATGTGATCTAGTATTAGCCACACCAGGTGCAATATTCAATTTTATCCAAATAAATCAGACCAAACATTCCCCTACAGAGCACAAAAGGTCAAAGCCAGAACAAAATGCCTCTTACAAGCTGAAGAGGAGGAGAGTGAGCAGAGAAAGATGAGGGAGACTTGTGTCCTGGCACACTGCAACTCCATCAGAAAAAAAAAGAAATCACTTTAGTCCAAGTTTGTTACATACGTGCATAGAAAATATATGTTTCAAATGAAAAATTTTTCCAATTTAGTAAAAACTGAATGAAATAAGGTTTTAATTTTCTGTATGTTTAATAAAATATATTCCAGGGAAAAACAGACAATAATAGTATACCGTGTAGTATAGTAATAAAAGACAAAATAGGCAATTTGGATTATGTGAAAACAGAAAGCATTTAAACTGATACAGGAAGGCAAGGGAATAAGAAATATGAGCTAGGAAAAATGTTCTATAGTAAACATCTCTGATAAAAGTCTGATACATTTATTAAGCACTTATCATATTCCAAGTACTGAGCTGGGGGCTGGAAAAGTCATCTGAAAAAGGTATTCTAAGTCCCTAATAATAAATTAAATGAAAACTAAAACTACCATCTTGTACTCATCAAATTGTCAAAGGTAATATCAAAATTTTAATAATTCAATATTGGTAGGTCTGTTGAAATATAGGAAAGATGACTGACTGCTGATGGAGCTATAAATTGATTTGATATGGAATTTTACAATATATTGCAAAGTTCTCCATACTCTTTAATCCACTATTTAACCTGCTTCATACTCTAATTCAAAGACTAAGGAGATTATTAATAGGAACAAAAGTTCTATCAGTATAAAAATATTCATACCAACATTACTTAAAATAAGAAAAAGCTGGACATAATGTATTCAGTGATTAGGTGATGACTAAATGAATTACAGTATGTGAATGTAATGGAATACCTTTGAGCTATAAGAAATCAATTTCTGATGAGTTCAAAGATACACAATGTGCCTTATAAGGCTTACATAATGGAAAGAATGAATGAAAAAGCATTTATGACAAGCTTACTTTATGACAAGCTTATGACAAGATTTATTGCCTTGGGCACTGTACTAAGCACTAGACATAGACAAGAGAAAATGAAGATAGCACTTGCTTTCAGGAAGCTCCTATTCTGCCCTGAACAGGGAGCTCTTAGAGGAGGATCCCTGGGTTGGCCAATTCTGCCCCCTGGAGTGGCCCAGCTTCTCAGTCAGTCTCACACTGAGACTCACTAGGAAGCTGCAGTGATGTTCTAACTAACACACTTCCAACACCCAGCCAGAATATGAAGGGATCAAGAGCAAAGAGAAAGATGTCAAAGATGTAGGGAACCCTGATGACAACTCGGATGAGGACATTCCTGGCTAAGCTAAGGCACAAAGCCATGCTCTTAAACGATAAATGACAAAAGAATGCAGCTGGCATGCATAGTCACCTCCCATCCCTTTTTTGTATTTTTTTTTTTGCTTAGCTGTTTGAGGGGGTGTCTTCTTATTTATTTCTGTTTGCTTTATTAAAATAAAATGTATCAATAACCAAAAACAAAACGGAAGTTTACAATGGATCTACATCCTGTGACAATATTTAAATGCTCACCTCTTTTCCGTCTGACTTTGCTAATGTGCAAAATAAGAAAGTCAGGTTACATTAAACCACATCTAATCTATATTCTCTTCAGCTCTAAAACCTAATGATTTGATGCAGTCAACTAATCAATTGGCCCAGGAGCATGCATAAAAACACTATGTGCCAATCCCGGTGACAGGTGTGGAGGTTACAAGGTCAACCATAAGGCAGTCCTTCTTCTCAGGGTACTTTCTTCCCTCTGGTCAGATCATAGGTTAGCTGCTAGATGGTGCCAAGGGCAGAAGCATGGACTCAAAGTCAGGAAGATCTGAGTTTGAATTCTGCTTCAGACATTTACTAGTCATGTGACCATGGGCAAGTTATTGTAATATGATTATAATTTATTATACATATTATATTCTCTCAACCTCAGTTTACTGCTCTGTAAAATAGGGGTAATAAATAGCATCTACCTCTGTGGTTGTGAGGATAAAATAAGTTTAAAATAGTAAATCACTTTACAAGTCTTTTCTTTTTTTGAGGGGTCTACAGTTGCTTTAATCAAGCACATGTATCATTCACTTAGTTCAGGGGAAAAAGTCAGCAGCCTGAACTTCAGAGAAAACACAGAGAAATCAAGATCAACAGACATGGCTTCCAATTGTCTGACACAAGCCATACACACATCATAAATCAACAGAAAGGTCCAATTATCTGACCATTACATACATACATAGTTACCAGAGAGAGAAGCACCCATGTCTGGGTTTTCAAAGCTGGAGGGCTCTTGAGTGGCTTCCCAGAGTCTCATATGGCCAACAAAACACTTCCAGTCAGTAAGCCCCACACTTTACAAGTCTTATGCATGAATGTTCGCTAATATTATTATATTATAAACATTGTATAAGTATATTCAGTGAGAGATGTTACATAGGGGAAAGACAGTAGGCTTCGGAGCCAGAAAGACTGAACTTTAATTCCCACAGACTAGCTGGGTGACCCTGGATCAGTAATTTAACCTCTCTCAATGATCTGATCAACTCTAAGGCTCTAAGTTACAGGAAAGGTAGTGATCTGCTTTGCTCCAGGGACACCCTCTAGACAAAGACTCAACTGCCTCTTCATATCCCTAAATATGTATGGTATTAATTAAAAAAAAATTTACAAGGTAACTTTGAGGGGGAGGGAATTCAGGAAAGGTCTCATGTAGGAGGTACTGCTTGAGCAGAGGCTTGGAGTAAACTCCAGGTGGGGTGAGGAGGAGATGTACTGTAGGAAGCATGAGATAAAAGAGTGTGTGAGAAGCAACAAGGATCCAGTTTGGCAGGACGGTAGAGTATGTTAAGGGGAATGTATAGGAAAACTAGAAAAGGTAGTTATGGGCTTTAAGTGCCATAGTCTATGTTTGATCCTAGAAGCAACAGGGAACCACTGAAGTTTACAGAGCAGGGGAGTGGTATGGTCAGACATGTTCTTAGGAAATCACTTTGGCAGCTGGATCGAAGATAGATTAGAGCAGAGAGGCTCTAGAGGGAGGGAAAACAATCAGGAAGCAAGTGCAATGGTCCAAGCAAGAGGTGCTGCAAGAGTGAATTAGGACAGATTATGCTGTGTGTGGGGAGAGGGATATGAGGAGGAATGGCGTTGGGGTAGAAATAAGATTGGGCAATTGCGTGGCTATGTGGAATGAGGGAAAGTGAGAAGTTAAAAACTATCTCCAGGCTGCATAACTGGGAATATGCATGAAGAGGGAGTCAGGAAGAGAATTAACTATGTCAGGATAATGGCTTCTGTTTCAGACTGGTGATGTAGAAGATGTACAATTATACCAATAGATAACTGGTGCTCAGGAGAGGGGTACAGGTCTGGAGTATAACATCAGTGTAGAGGTGATAACAACTTGTAGGAACTGATGGGTAATATCTGAAAAGAGAACAAGGAGAGAAGGGATGATGGCCAAGAACAGAACTTTGGGGATACTCCCACAGTTGGGGTTTGAGATTCACAAAGAGTTTGAAAAGGGGTCATAAAGGTAGAAAGAGAACTAAGGGTTGGCATTAAATATCACAGAAACTCAAGAGGAGGAAAAGTTGCAAATACTGCAAAAAAGTCAAGAAAAGTGATGGAAAAATTGTTGTATTTTGGCCTCTCACAGAGAAGCCTGATCTTGACCACTGTGTAGTTTTCTGACATTTTCATCCCTTCTCACAGTGCGTTCATCTTTCTTACACCTCCCTTCCTCTCTCTTTCTCCTTGCCCCTCTCTTCTTGAGCCTATGCCACAGACCCACTCAGAAGCAAAAACAAACACTGCTTGAGTCTTGCTGGGGCACTCAGACCTAAAGACTTTGCTGACCTTGTGAAGGTGCTGAAAGAGGCATCCTGTGCTGAGGCATGAAGACGTCCAAAAGCATCTCATGACCAAACGATTCCTTAAGTGAAGCAAGGAGCTGAGCTTTCGGATGTGGTCTGCTCCCTGCCAAACTTCTCTGCAGACGGAAGCAGACCTGGGTGACAAGCCCTGAGAGCTGCTGGGAAGGCTACCTTTCAATGACAGTGGCATCCCCCAAACTCCCCCTCGTCTGTATTCAAAGATCCAAACTGTAAGTTAGCAGCTCCCAGAGACAGAATTACAAGTAGAAATTTAGATTACATCTTAAAGATCTGTGCCAAAGACACTTCAGGGTGTATTTCTGTTCCTCTTCTCCTCACCAGATGGTAACATTATTTTGAATTTGACTGTATTTGCTGCTTCAGTTTTGCTGCAGAAAACTCCCTGTACGCTAAAGATTCCTAGAGTTAAGAAATTTTAGCCTTGGAAAGAAACTGAGGGATTGTCTGGTCCATCCCCCTACCTAACAAATGAACCCAAGACTAAAGTGAAAAATTATTTTCTGGTGAAAAAGCAGAGGGGTTCAAAGGATATAGATCTCAGAATCAAAACATATGGGAGTTTTTTATTTTTATTTTTTTATCATTTGTTTTCAGGGTTCTAAAATCACTTCCATACAACTTAGATTTTTTTTCCCCTCCCTCCCTCCCTCCCTCCCTGAGATGGCATACAATTTTATACAGAGTCTACACATATATTCCTATGTGTAGGAATACATTTTTACCTTAGTCATGTTGCATGGAAGAACTAAAATGAATGGGAGAAATCATAAAACAAACCAAAATGTAATACAAAAGAAAATGATCTGCTACATTTTGTGATCAAATTCCATAGTCCTTTTCCTGGATGTGGAAGGCATTTTGCCTTAAGAGATCATTGGGAATTTTTTTAAGTCCTTGCAATGCAATGAAGTTCTAAGTCTACCAGAAAAAATCCTCGCACACTGTGGTTGTTATTGTGCACATACAAAATTCTGCTCCTTTCACTCAGCATCAGTTCATATAAGTCTTTTCAGGTCTCTCTGAAGTCTTCCTATTCCCCATTTCTTACAGTACAAAAGTATTCCATTACATTCATGTACCACAATTTATTCAGCCATTCCCCAATTGATGGGCATCCCCTTGAGTTCCAGTTTTTGGCCACCACAAAGAGAGCTGCTATAAATATTTTTGTACATGTGGGACCCTTTCCCATCAGAAGTTTTTATTACAACAGATGATTAAGGTCACTTGATTATCCAAGGTGCAAAAACTGAGAAGAATTCCAGATATAAAAAGAAGGCTGAAAAAAATAGCTTTAGGAGCACAATGAACACTACATCCAAATGTTTTGCAAAGTATTTTATCAAAGTTGCTTGCCAAATGCTTTCCTTGATTCATTAAAAGGAGTAGGGCAGCATGGTATAGTGGGAAAAGCCTCAGCTCAAATTCTACCTGACAATCTGAGTGAGTCCCATAGCTTCCCAAGGACCTTTATTTTCAAATGGGGGAATTAGATGTGACTAGCCTACAGCTTCTATGACACCATGATCTTTGAGAAAAACATGCATAAAGGAAACCTCAGCTAAAGCTATCTGGATGACCCCCTTGTCAACACATCCCAAAGTACGAAGGCAGACTGCTGGAAATGTGTGTTTCTCTTCGACTGCCTATGTGTGCCTGCCTGGCTGCTGGTCAGTGAAAGAGCAGCTCCCTTAGAAGGCCACCCCCATTCATTTTATCCATTCCCTCCTTGTCCCATCAGTTTGAGGCTCCCTTACCCCTCTTGACAGCAGCTGCAGTAGGAAGTAGCCAGATTTCCGAGCTGTTTTCTATGTTATCTGGTTGCTATCCAGATACAGCAACATATATCCGAACTTAGCCAGGAAAACTGCTTTCCAGAGCATGAGGAAGAGGAAGGCCTGGGGGAAAATGCACACACTCTGAAGTAAGAACTGAATACAGCAAGACTCCTCTTCTCTATATAGGAAATCTCAGACCAGAGAACTTCCCACTGCACCCACCAAAGAACCCCCTGAATGGTGAGGACCCCACCCCTAAGGCACCCTGAGCCTGTCCATCATAGGGAAGAAAGGCAGAGGATTTCATGCTCCTTGTTCCTGTTAAGCAAGGCTGGTTATTCATTTTTATTAAAATTCATTAGTGTGCTAATAACATATAGAACATGCAATTGGATACTGCCTTTACACAGCAAGTTTTCTATTCATTTAGAATTCTATATTTTTATTCTTACAAGGAAGAAAATGCTTAGAAAGAATGATTAGGCTTAAAGTCTGAGGCCTGCCTATTTTAGGAGAACCTTTCATTTAAAGATTGGGTTTGACACTCTAGCTGACCTGGCAGTCAATTTGTTCTTTCGAATACAGGGCAATACTCCATCTTTTATACTATTACAGCCCCTGAAAGAGACATGAGCCTCCTAAAAATTGAGAGGGAGGATACCAGTCCCTTTGACTTTTTCCACCAATGTAACTGGCTGGCTAATAACAGCCAATATTTACACAGCACTTGAAGGTTTGCAAGACCCTTGGAGCCTCGTAACAACTCTGTGAAGTAGGTACAACTATTATCTCCATCTTACAAATGAGGAAAATAAGGCTGAGAAGGTTAAGTAATTTGCCCAGGGTCAGCCAGCCAGAAAGTGTCTGAGGCAAGATTTGAATTCAGAGCTTCCTGATATCACATCCAACACTAGCCACTGTGCCAACCAGCTGCTCTACATTGCTAGAGTACATGTGCCAATGCCTGACCAGTAAACGCTGAACAAAGGCTTCTTGATGAAATGATTTACCAGCTAAGCTGCCAATTCAGTATTATAGACACTTTCTAGGCATGAGTTATATGCAAGTCACAAGGTACTTTTTCTGATTCCCTCTCAGCATTTCTAAATTGTTTTGTATTCATCTACACACACTTTTCACTTGCTTGGTTGTGCACAGGCTGTATACCTCCCATTGAATGTAAGCTCCTGGAGGTTGAGAGCTTTTTAGTTACTGGTTTTGTGTCCCCACACCTACTATAAGGCCTTGCATGTAATAGGAGCTTAATAAATATTTAGTGAATTCAAATCAAAAGCAGGAGAGGCAGCCTAGCAGAGAGGTAAGAAGGTTCTCTCTTGATACAGTTAGATCTGAGTTGAAGTCCTGACTCTTAGACATATTAGCTAAGTCAAGAAATTCTAAGACTCAAGTTACAGAAGAGTAGCCCTTTTACACTGATAGAGAAAATTTCTATATAGGAGTTCCACGCACTGTCTTTTATTCATTCATTCATTCGTTCGTTCATTCATTCATTCATGTATGGGGCACTAAGCTAGGTGCCAGGGACTCAGGTTTCAAATAACTTAAATTCTGGGTTATGGAAAGGTATGATATGCAGAAAAATATAATACAAGGAAAGCTGAAGAGGGAGAGAGATGAAACATTGTAATTGAATTAAAAATAATAATATTCTAGTAATCTAAAATTTAAGTAAACATGGTCAAATCAAGGTTAAACTCACCAAGCAGAAAAATACCAATGACCTACCTATCTGCCAATTTTCCCATCAGTGACTATGGTCATAGCTTCTGTTTTGTTGATCTACCTAATGGGAAGTGTATTTTCTTCACCTCTTTCCCATTTAAAAAAAAGAAAAACCCATCACTCTAAATAGGATCTAAAAAGGTCTAACAGACACTTCCGTGTGCTTGTGATTCCTTTTTGACTGCAATGAAACACGTCTCTAAATTACTGCAGGCAGCCCAAGAGCTGAGGCTAATTGCAGAAGAAATTCTATCATCAGTTCAAACCTGTGGCCTCAACACACTGACTTCCACACTCCCACCTGTTTCCTTGAAATATGGTGGCCTTGATTTTTGATATTGTAACACTATTTCAAAATGCTGGCACAGAGCGAGGAGTTGGGAATGAGTTAGAGCTTAAAAAAAAATAAGGTTTTACAGCCTGTCAGGAAACCAGTAAGATTATTTTCCCATTATAATGGTACCTAAAGCTCTATCTAGTTGGGACATCAGCACAATGTCATTACTGCTTGCTCCCCTTAGGCAATCCATAAAGAAATATGTATTTCAACGCAACTTAAATCGCTTCAGATCAACCAACACTAATTAAGCATCTGCTCAGTGCAAGGCACTGTAAATAACTCTATGTTTGTAAAGGAACAATCCCATAACACTTTTTCCTTTTTTGTTTTCAAACAGAATATAAAAATATTCCTTCTAAAATTAAGGTTTCTCTAAATGGATCAGTGAATAAAGCAGCAAGCTCAGAGTCGGGAAGATCTGAGCTCAGATTTGTGACCCTGGGCAAGTCACTTAACCTCTGTTTGTCTCATCTGTAAAATGGAGAAGGAAATGGAAAACCACTCTGCTATCTTTGCCAAGAAAACTCCATGGACAAAAGTCCAGGAGGTGTGGAGGTCAAGAAAAGTTAACAACACTCTAATAGCTCCTATTAAATAGCACTGAGGTTGAGAAAAATAATTTAAGTCTTGGATATTCACAGAAGCCACTGAAAAGGACTGAAATGTTTTGCTTCACAGAACACTATTTTACAGATGAAGTGACTCATCAAACATCACACAATCTAGTCTTAGGGTTAAGGCCAGGATCCACACTGTCAAATTCCAGTCCAAGTCTCCCTGCATTCCATTATATAAAGGTACCTATCTCAGACAAACTTTTAAGCCACCTAATGAAGATTTTAACAGTAATCTCATATATTGTAATGTCTTAAAATAATCAGAAAAATTTCTCAAACTAAAAAGGTTTTGCATTATCTTTTTGTTGGAGGCAGAGAAAATTGGGTTACATTGTACTTTTGTTTCACTTAACTAAGTTAAAAAAATAAGAAATTAAGAAAAAACAGTATTCTATAAACATAAAAACAAAATTTAAGAACTGTAAGGAAAGCCTGAGTTCAAATCCCACTTCAGACCCAAGCCATGTGATTCTGGGCAAGTTATTCTCCTTGACTCAGTTTCCTCATCTGTAAAATGAGAGGGTTGAACTGATGGTCTCTAAGGTCTCCATGGATCCTATGAACCCAAATCTAGGCAAACAGTCCTTCACAAATGTCCCCACAAGTATAGTCACCTAGCTTCTGTCTGAAAACCTCTTGTGGAGGTACAGTCACTAACCTCCCTCATCTGTTTTCTTTCCCAGGAAAAGATCACTATTAATAAGTTTTTCTTAACATTGAATTGAAATCTGTATATGTAATATCAGCCCCACTAGTCCTCTCTGCTCTTCAGAGTAATGGAGTCAAACTCAAAGAGAGGATTCCTGAAGGTAGACATTTAAGGTTTGCAAAGCATTTTACCTATGTTTTCTGATTTGATCCACTCTGAAACACAAGATAGACATGCGCTGTCAAATTTTTACGAAGAAATAGTGATTCCATACAAGCAAGGTCAGATATATATGTCTCCTAGTTGGAAAAAATACTAAAGCTTTTTCATTCCTAATTGGATGGCTAGGTATGTTTTGGCTCTTATTGTCTAAAAGAATTTTACAGCTTCTGAGTTTTATGCTAAAAGACCAAAGGTGAAGCCCCTATAAGGAAGAAGCAGTATAGCTAAGGATGAGCAGATGGAAGGAGAAAGAAACTCTATGACCAGAAGAGTTCCCATGGCAGCACCAGCGAGGGATGCACAAGACCAGGAGGGAGCAATGCCTTGTAGGGACCACAGGTCCAGGAGACACTGTGTGCCAGGTGACAATGGGAGCTGGTATGAGCTGTCCTTTCACATGTTACCAGATTGTCCCCCTTGATCATGTGTACTCATGACTGTATGCCCCTCCATCTGTGCCCTGACCACATGTGCTCTCTACATGTCTTTGTGGGGATAATGTTTCAGGTGTGTGGGTGACTTTTCTTACAATACTATTTCAGTAAATTTTGAGAGTCAGTTAGATGAAAAACTCTGGGGGATGGATGCTTGTGTCATGATTTTGGGTGGATGAGGACTCAGAGGTTGAAACTTGAATCTGAGGTTGCCTTGTTTGGGGGATCCATGCACAAGCTACAAGGTGTTATGCAGATCTTCTCTGCCTCTTCCCATCAAATGTGTGAGGGCAAAAATTGACACTACTGTAGTACAGTATTTGCAAAGACTTGCCTGTTCTTTTCATGTAGATCATTCTCCTGAGAATTTTGTAGAGTGAAGGTCACTTAACTAGTATTACCTTGACTAAATTTTGGTAATAACAAAATCCTTGATTTTTCCCTAGATTTTTGTGTCCTTTCATCTTTCACAAGAGAATTAATTCCTCAAGATCATCCCAACCAGGTCATCCCAACTGTGTTGCCCTAAGGATGCCACAAATAGGAATCATCAATGTAAAGCTGATATAGTCTAGCAGTTCTTCCAGTTTTATTTTTTTAGTAACATTTTTACTTTCTCATCCATTACTTCAGAGACTGTAATACTAAGTCACTTATTTCCAAAGTTCAGTTAAAGCACTGTATCCTTTCTTCCTTTGACCAGTTCAGATAAGAGAGGTTCAGGTAGCAGCCATTTCCCTCAAACCCTCATTCACGTAGATGTCTATTGGTACACCCTGCTCATGTGAGACAATTTTCCCAGTTTCCCTCCCCTATTCTACTCCTCTTCTGCTTATTTCTATTTTTCTTTTAAGATCATCAAGAGGGGGGGCAGAGCCAAGATGGCAGAGTAGAAAGACTCACCTATGCTAACTCCAAACCCACAGCCCATGGATTTCCTCTAAAAAGAACTCCCAACAAATTCTGGAACAGTGGAAGCCGCATAGCAACACAGTGAAGGACATTTCCGTTCCAGAGAGCCCTGAAAAACTGATCCCAAAGGTCCATCACACACCTGATGGGAGCAGAGCCCTGCCCTGCCCTGGCCGCATGGCACTGAGAGGAGCAAGTGATCCCAGCAGGCTTCAGGGATGGAATCTCCAGCAGCCATGAAGGTCTCTCCCCCCAACAGACGCACAGGTCAGTGAGAGAGATGGGTTGAGAGGGAAGTGGGGTGTCTCTGGGACTCAGGCCCCCTCAGGAGGCAGCAGCAGAGGCAGCAGGAAGCCAGAGGCTCCGAGAGCAGGTAGGAGCTCAGTAGCAGCTCCATTTCTGAAGGTCTCTGCATAAACCCCTGAGGGAACTGAGCCTGGGAGGAGGCTCTGCCCCCACCTGAGCACCAGAAATTAAGCTCCCATTGAATAGCAGCCACGCCTGCCACCAAAAGCCCTGAGGTTGGGGAGCAGCATTTGAATCTCAGACCCCAAGCACTAGCTGGGTGGACCTGGGCCGGGGTGGAGAGGACTCTCAGAAGTAACTGGCTGGGAAAATGCCCAGAAAAGGGAAAAAAAATAAGACCATAGAAGGTTATTTTCTTGGGGACCAGATGATTGCGCCATTTCTCACTGACGAAGAAGACCAATGCTTACCATCAGGTAAAGACATAGGAGTCAAGGCCTCTGTATCCCAAACATCTGAAATAGATATCCAATGGGCTCAGGCCATGGAAGAGCTCAAAAAGGATTTTGAAAATCAAGTTAGACAGGTGGAGGAAAAACTGGGAAAAAAAATGAGAGAGATGCAAGAAAAGCATGAAAAATGGGTCAATACCTTGCTTTTAAAGGAGACCCAAAAAAATGCTGAAGAAAATAACAC
>CM053774.1:91845660-91878994 GCA_028658325.1 Potorous gilbertii | reverse complement strand
AAAACTACACAGTTATGGCCTATATTGAATTGCCTGCCTTCCCAAAGGGAATGGGTGGGGAGGGAGGGATGGGGAGAAGTTGGAACTCAAAGTTTTAGGAACAACTGTCGAGTATTGTTCTTACTACTAGCAAGTAAGAAATACAGGTAATGGGGAATAGAAAGTTATCTTGCCCTACAGGACAAAAGAGAAGATGGGGTAAGGGAAGGGAGAGATGTTGAAAGGGAGGGCAGATTGGTGATAGGCATTAGAATGCTTGGTATTTTAGGGTGGGGAGAGGGGAGAAATGGGGAGAAAATTTGGAACCCAAAATTTTGTGGAAATGAATGTTGAAAATTTAAATATATAAAAAAATGACTGAGTTGTAAGAAACAATAGACCTTGAAAATTCAGAGAAACCTGAAATACAAACCAGGAAAACAATGTGTACAATTATTGTAACAAAGTAAAGAGAAAGAATAAGATGAAAGTGAATGCTGTGTAATTATAGTTTGCAAACTTGGCCCTAGAAAAAGAGGTGGAGGACCATGAGTGGAGAGTATTGCATATGATGTAAGATGCAGTCAGTGTCCTAGCTGGTTTTGCTGAACTATTTTTTCCATAGTCTTCATTCCATTGTTTGGTTGGAGGGGCACAGAGAATTCTATTGAAAATTAATCATATGAAAAGGCATTATTTTTTTAAAAAACTTAACCCCATAAGGTTGCTTAACTGAGTGGCCTTTTCTTTCCCCCAACACCTCCCACATGCTTCAGTATTTCCATGGTACATCAGTAGCCTCAGTTTTTATTTCCCCTCATTTTACACCTGCCTAAAGTGAGCGTGACAATATCTACTCTTTCCCCAGTGGGAGAGTAATCTAACCAGGGCATTTCAGTGTCTCGGAGCATCTTGGTGATTAGTCTAGACCCCCTTGAAGAAGTTAGTAGCTTCATAGGTTGTTAATTTCCTTCATGTGCAGGTCTGGCTCAGCCATGGAGCCCAATATGGGGGTTGTTGAAGCTGCCAACAGCAGTTCTGAGCTTTTAATGAAAGAAAGTCTGAAGGGTTTGGTCAAGTCATTCTATTTTGGTGGGTTCTGGTGCTATAGGATCACAAGGATTTCTGGGAGGAAGATTTCATAGAAAAGGATAATTTTTTGGACCTTGGGCCTAAGGCATTTAACAAGTTTGGTGAAGGAAATTATGGCCTGCACCTTGGAAGCAATAAAATTTTATTCATTCTTTCAGCTATTACATTTTAAAATTTACCTTCAGATCCTTTCAGCAGAATACACTTAATCAGGTCATCTCTCAGGACATCACTGAGCCAACTTCTGCCACATATATGACTATTCGTGACTGTGTTTAATTTCTGCAAGTTTGTGCATTCCCAATTTAGCCCATAGCATCCTAGAATTACAATAATGAGGTCTTTATACTTCTAATCCTCATATTTAATTTTTCATTACTGTCATCCAGTAGTGTGCTTTTCTAATTTTATTTTACATAGAACATATGATTTCCTTTCAAAAAATTATTGAACTCAGTTTTCTTTCCTCTTTTCCTTGGACTGATACATTCTGAGGATAGGGGAATTGGCTCCAGGTTCAGTAGAACAAAGTTTCTGTAAGTCTTGGATCATTTGTACAAGAAATTCTTTTTCTTCTGTTATTCTGTTCAAACTAAGTAAATAAACGCACTACTCCACTTCAGAAAGAGAATGTGTGCCTGGAGGAGACAAGAGCACATTATGGGAGTCAGCTGGCTAAAGTTTGCAATTACTTTAGGAAGATCAGTTTGCCATTTGAGTGGAGAATGAACTGGAATGAAGATGTACTTGAGGCAGGGGGACCAACCAGCAGGTGGTTGCAGCAGTCCAGGCGTGAGGCATTGAGGGCCTGCCCAAGCATGGTAACAGTGTAAGGGGAGGGAAAGGGACAAACCCAAGATATGTTACAAAGGTGGAAATGATAGGACCTGGCAACTGATTGAATGCAGGGGTGAGAGACAGTAGGAGTTGAAAATAAGACACTGGCTTGCAAACCTTTTGAGTGAAAGCATGATGGTGCCCTCTGCAGCAGTGGCAAAGTAGGAAGAGAGAAAGGTTGGGGGGGGTGAGAGACAATGAGTTCAGTTCGGGACATTTTGTGGTTCAACATAACCAGTAGACATGCATATACACCCCCATGTACATACATAGATATGCATGGACACATCTTCTCAAAGAAACATAATGCTCAGTATTATTTTCCAACAAGACATTTCCATAATGTCTTCTCCATCTGTGTATTCTGACTTCCCTTTAAAGTTAGCAAGAGTTTGGCCAATAGAAAGCAAAATTACAAATGAGAAGAACTTGGTGCAGGGTTTATATGGAATTCACAGTTTGTATGTCAGCGAGTAAGATGAAATAGAGAGCAAGTATTTTCTGTGTCATCTGCTCAGTGTAAAAACTACAATCTTTTGGGGTGCAGGGTCTTCAGGATTCATTCTCCCCCATAGGAGATTATTTTTCCAGATTGACTGTAATAACTATATGTTATCTAGATGGATAAAGCTAAAAACCCTTAAATGAAACATGTGCCATGAAAACCAATAGAACAAAAAAAAATGGCCAGAATTTGTTTTTCCCTTCACAGATTATCTACAACAACAATTAAGGCTCTGATTATGAGATTTGTACCCAAGTTTTATTTGTGCCTTTTTTCAAAAGATTCCTTTAAAATATCTCACAAATTGCACTAAAATTTACAATTACTAAGATCACTAGTTTATACACTGCAATTTTAGTTTTTCTTCCTCAAGAACTTTCTCAAGTCTTTCCAAGTTACATAAAATAACTTTTATGCTTGCTTTCTTTATTGGTTCCAAATGACTGCATTGTGCACTAAAACCCAGGGGCTGGGGGAGGGAGGAGAGTATGGTATAACAAAACGAATAGTGGACTTGGACCCAGGAGGCTTGGATTAACCTCCCAGGCACTCAAACTGCTCTGAACCTCAGTTTCCTCATTTGTAAAATGGGGATCGACTCAGGGGAGTCTTGTAAGAAGAAAGTAGGATCATGGATGTAAAGCATTTTATAACAATAAGGTGCTATTATGCAAATGAGTTATTTTTATTGCAGCTACTTACTGATCTTGGAAAGTTGTCATCTTTCAGGCTGGTGAGTTTTCCTCATTAATATGAATAAATCAAGATGATGGTGATTTCATTAGCCCTTTAAGGTTTACAAAGCATTTTACAGATGTTATTTCATTTTGTTTTTACAATAACTGGGTAAAGTATACGCTCTTTTGCTCCTCGTCTTACAGATGACTAAATAAAGTGATGTGTTAAGTAACCTGGCCGGGGCCACACAGTCTGAGTATCTGAGGCAGAATGTGAACCCTGGTCTTCCTAATCCCAAATCCAGCACTCTTATCCACTAAATCAGTGACCTGCTTCATGATAACATGTTTGATAGGACAGTATCATTTATAAGATGTCCTTCTGAATGTTTCTTTCTAATTGGAAATATTTAGTGAGTAATAAAGATGTTTAGAGGCTTGGAGCTCCCTGAAAGGTCAGTCCTCGCTGCTAGAAATTATAAATCTTAATGGCATGGAAACCATTTCTATGTAATCATGATATCATAAAATTAGCCCCATAAGAGATCAATGAACATATCACTAAGTTTTGATTTTGATTCCTAGGTGGCTTTACATGCTTGTGGAGTGGCCACAGACATGGTCATTGAGCATTGCACCAAGGCTCACGCAGCCTTTGTCACATGCCCTTGCTGTTATGGTTTTATTCAGAACACCCTGAAGTTTACATTTCCACGAAGGTAAATCAGGAGTCCAAGGTCACATAAAAAAACCTGGATCTCACTTATGTATGCATGTATGTTTGTATATTTATATGTGTGCGTTGATTAAAAAGCCATCTCAAATTAAGGAATGGGGACTTAGTTTGCTGGAAATCATTCCTATTTGAATTTAGAACCAAAGATAATTAGTAACCAATTGTTAATTCACCATCCTTGTCCCTCCTTAAATAAAAAAAATATATACTTGTCCAGTGGAATTTGAAGTTGTTCTTTCATTGTTATTTGATTTAGTATGTATTCTTGTTTGAAAATGCCTAGATATATATATATATATATATATATATATATATATATATATATATATATATATACCTCAAACCAAGAGCTGGTATTATTTGTAAATAGATAAACATCAGAAGCTTTCGCAGTATGATCAGGGGTAAAATGAAGGTACTTAATGTCACAATATTATTTGACATAGAACTAGCTGGACATGCTAAATGGTAGCTATAAAAATAAGACAAGATATATTAGTTGAAGAAATAAAGACAGGCAAAAGAGGAAACAAAATGGTTCCTATTTAAATATAGTGGGGTTGCTATCCAGCTCCCACGAGGAAGAAATAGGAGGAAAAATGCCATTTAAGATACATTCTATTTGGGAATTTACTCGCCAGAACACTCAGCAGGACCACATAAATAACTGTTAGGTTATACCAACATAATCAATATTGTATTACTACTAAAACTATATACAGATTAATGCTGTACCAGAAAATTTGCTAAAAGGATATTTTCCAGAATTAAAGAAAATAGTAATAAAATTCATTTGGATTACCAACAGTCAAGAACATCGGTGGGGGAAAAAGTGGAACCAAACTACAAGGTTGTCATTATTATCTGATATTAGATTTAAAAAGTAGAAAATTAGGTCAGTGGAGTAGACTAGAACATCTAGAAACAATTATTCCCAGCAGATTAAAAACAGCAACACCAACCACTAGGGAAAGATTTCTTTAATAGGTACTTCAGGGAAAGCTGGAAAGGAGACTGATGAAAAATAGGTCTGTATTAGCATGTTATACCTTCTATCATAAATTCCAGATGGAAAAACTCTCAAAATATAAATTCCCATTAACTGCCTCCCCCCAAAAAAATAAATGCAAGTGAAATGATCAGGCAAAGTACATAACCAAGAAGAGATCTTTTTTTCTTTATTCTTAGTCCAGTCCTAATTTAATCAGTGTAAGGTATTTCTAATGTGGAAATCTCCTCTACCGATTGAAGATTGGCAATTGATCAAGCAACTTGAAGCTTCTATTCAGAATCATGAATGATTGCCAGCTTTAGCATTTCAGCATCTCTGAGGGAGACACAGAAAAATAATTTAGTGGGTAACCTCAGGTTAAGGCTCAAATGACCTTTCAAGATACCTGGCAAAATGCTAGGACATATTCATGACTTGCCCTCAAATCCAAAGAGACATTTTTGTTAAGTACTTTGATCCCAGACTGAGAAGAGCAGAAACTTCCCTACTTCATCTCCTCTCATCAAGGAGAGACCTAATTTCAAATCCTGCCTCTGACAGGTCACCTATGTAACCCTTGGAAAAGCACTCTAGTTTGCTCATCATCCAAAAAAGATACATTACACTGTCTGCTTCACAGGTCTTTTGAAAAGACAATGCTTTGCAGCCTTCTATCACAATATAAATTTGATCTATAATTTTTTATACCAAAATATGACACTTTGGTAAATTCTATCCTGTTCAAACTAAAATCAACCACAAAAGTAGTAAAATTTTGTGGATGTGCAACATTTTCTTCAAAAAAATCTTAAAGGAAACCCAGAGGTCATCTCGTCCATCCCTCTTATTTGACACATGACTAAAGTGAGGCCTGTATATATCTAGTGAATTGCCCGAATAGTAGTTAGTAGTAGCAGTAGCAGTAGTAGTAGTAGTAGCAGCAATTGCTAACATTTATAGAGTACCTACTCTGTGCCAGGCACTATCCTAAGTACTTTACAATTAATCTCATTTATGTGTGTGTGTGTGTGTGTGTGTATATATGTATGTATGTATGTGTGTCTGTGTATGAGGTCAGTATGTGACCCTGCGCAAGTCAGTTAACCCTGTTTGCCTCAGTTTCTTCATCTGTAAAATGAGCTGGGGAAAGAAATTGCAAACCACTGCAGTATCTTTGCCAAGAAAACCCAAAAAACTGCACCACAAAACTTCCTGAATCCAAACCCAGTGTTCTATGTACTATGTCAACTAGCTCTGTGATTGCAGACTAACAGTAAAGAGTACCAGGATTCAAACCCAAGGCCTTTGAAAGGAAATACAACACACTTTTCATTGAAACTTGTGTAATCCTTTTAAATCAACAAGTCATAAAATGGCTTTTTTGTTTTCATTTCATGTGTTCAGTCTGTAGCTGCACTTCTCAATAGGTAGAAAGAGAATTAAAGACAAAGAAGTAAAATCATATTTTAATGACAAAAGCATTTACTATTTCATTTTTTCTTAAGTACTGTGCATAATTATGAATAAGTGTATATTTTAAAGCTTCTCCAGAAATTTATAACCATCCAATGAACTTGTATGTACACGAGAATGACTATATGTGAAGAATGACTGTGTTCTTTAGTTATCAGTAAATTTGCAAATTAAAGGTAATACTCAGCACAGCTTCCTAAAAATTGTCACTAAAATTTCTTCTCCTCTTCTCTTAGTATGTTTGGGAAAAAGTTAGTTTCAGCCTAAACAAGAGACTTGCATCATTTTCAGGATGATCCTGCTAAAGATCATGTCAGCTTAGAAAACACACATATAAATACTATTGCATACTTGAACAGGTAGAGAAAAACCCTCAGTTTCACACATACAAGTACCAGTGAATTAACAAGAAGATTAGTGCCTGTGGGTATTATGCCTGCCTGAATTCCTGGCCTGAAACTATGACTTCTGGGACTGGTACATAGTAAAAATTTAAAACAATTTTTAGAAATTACTGTAGTTCTTTTAAAAAGTGTAAATACCTATGGAAGAAATAAAGACAACCCACAAAAGAAATGCATTAAAATAAATTTTATACTTAGAATTAACACCTTTAGAGAAGAAGATTCTAACAGCTAGATTTTTCTCATGTAAACTGTTCAGATAAGACAGTTTTTTCTGTATCCAATTGAGTGTGTATTATTCCCTCCTTAAGCCAAATCCATGATAATAAGACTCACTTATTTCCTTTCATCCCCTCCATCTTCCCCTCTATTGTAAAAGCTCTTTCTTTGTCTCTTTTATGTGAGATAATTTGCTACATTCTACCTCTCCCTTTCTCTTACTTCTAGTACATTCCATTCAGTAGTAAATTTTATTTTTTAGGTATTCTCCCTTCAAATTCAGTTCAGGAACACAAAAGGGAAGGAGATAGGAAAGGGAAGATAAGAGAAGGGACAGCAAATTGGGGAAAAGGATAATCATAAGCAAACACTATTGTGGGGGGACAGGTCAAGGGAAAGAAAGGAATTAATGGAGAGCAGGATAGGACACAGGGAAATGTGGTTAGTCTTTCACGACGTAACTGCTGTGGAAGTGTTTTGCATGGCTACAGTTGTATGTCCTATATTGAATTACTTGTTTTCTCAGTGAGGATAGATGGGGAGGGAGGAAGGGAGAGAATATGGAACTCAAAGCTCAAAACTCAATATTAAAAATTGTTTTAGCATACAACTGGAAATTAAGCTATACAGGCAGTGGAGTACAGAAATCTATTTTACCCAACAGGAAAATAGAGGGGAAGGGGATGGAAGAAGGGGGGCAGGTAATAGAAGGGAGGACAGACTGGAGGAAGGGATGGATGGAGTGAATGCTGTCCTGGGGTGGGGGGTGGGGAGAGATGGGGAGAAAATTTTTAATTCAAATTCTTATGGAAGTGAATGTTGAAAACTGAAAAATAAATAAATTACGTGTTACTTTTTCTGTTTCAGTGAACCGTTCAAGAAAGTTTTATCCTACAAGGTAATAAATAATCCAGGAATGCATCCTATTTTCTTTATATAGCTTCTTTATGTTTTCCCCTATCAAATTTGTAGTGGAGTGAATAATTTTCTTTATTCTACTTGTGAATAGTTCAACGTGTCAGTGTTTTTAAAGATATTAAAAATGCGAAAGTTGGACTATTATATAGAATTTTTGAGTCATGACAATCTGATCCAAAACTGAACTGACCGATGTGTTGGTGTGGCAGTGACACTTGGTTCTGTTAGCAACATTAAATTGCTTTTCTTCACACGTTCCTTCTTTGATCTTCTTGTCTTTCCCTGGTTCCTGAAAGGCCCAGACTCCCCACCTTCACCTCTTACAAATTCAAGGGCCTCCTAGAAGTGTTCTTTGTCTAGCTGATAGCATTCCCCTCACCCTCATTGCTTTTTATTTATTGTGTATTTATTTTATTTGCATCTGTATATATACAGGTTGTTTCCCCAAAGAGAATGTAAGTTCTTGGGGGCCTGTGTTGGTTTCCATATGTTTTTGTGTCTACAGCACAGTCCATGGCACATAGTAGGTACTTAATAGATGCTTACTGATTGATAGATACAATATAAGCTTCCTTTCCATCATCACTCTTTATTAATTTCTTTAATGATGTAACTTATTTCTTATTTATCTAATTATTGGATTTATGATACATTCAAGTAGATGGCATCATAAGGGGGTGAAAAAATCACCCACTTTTTTAAAGCAATTTTAATTATAGCTAAAATGGGAGGGTTAGTCTTGATCAGTATTATCAAACTCAGATAGAAATGGATCAGATCCACATGTTGTCGAGATCTATATTCTGTTGTACTTTTATTTATTTTGTTAAATGTTTCCCAATTACATTTTGATCTGGCTTATGTCCTACTCAGAAGTGTTGTGGCCACATGTGGCCAAGTACTTGACATCTCTGGGATAGGTGACTTCTGAGATTCCTTCCAGTGTCAGGGCTTTTCTGGTATTCTTACAGATTTAAAACTGACTTTCATTTTAAATAGAAGCTTTTAGCGTTTATTGTGTCTTAATAGTTTCTGATTTGAATTTAGCATTGGATGCTGAGTATTAACTGTCCTTCATATCTTTGTGTCTTTAAGAACCTCTGTGATGTTTCATCCAAGTCAGTGGTCAAAGCATTGAACAGGGAACGTTTCTCAAATACTTCACTAGATAACTCCCTCCGAATTGGTATTGATCCACTAAAGTCAGACAGTCAGTAAGCATTTATGAAATACCTCCTGTTTGCCATAAAATGTGTTATATACTGGGGATACACAGAGGTCAACCACAGCTCCAAAAAAGCTCACTGTCCTTTGGGGAGACTGTTCAGATGTATGTAGAGAAAAAAATGGAGATAATCAACTGAGAGAAGGGACAAGCATCGAGGGGGATTGGGACAGGCTTCTCACAGAAGGCAGGATTTTATCTGAGATTTGGAGGCAGGCAGGAGACAGAAATGAGGAGGTAGCACTTTCTGGGCCAACGGGACTAGCACTGGATCAGCTCTCAGGATCACATTCCAGAATTTCCTTGAAGGACCACTAATGGTGCAGTGACTTCAGTCACCCATCGGTGCCCTTATTGATATGAGTAGCTCTCCCTTGGTACAGATCACATCTCATTCCTCCTTGCTTTTCCTTTGTGACTCTACCGTCTCCCTTTCAGTAAGTCTTCCACAAGATCTGACCTCCTTGCTGGTACTCAAGTGAAACACTTGATCTCCTAGTGCCAGGCATTTTCACTGGCTGTCCAGATAGAAGCATCTAGTTAATGTCCTCCTCAGACATCCCAGTTGATGCCCATTTGGCATGATCTTAATGGCCTCCTGAGCTCTCCAGTTTAACATGATTTTCCTAAAATATAGCATGCAAATGTGAATAATCAGTAAACCAGAGGTAGTCTGACCAAGTCAGAATTCCCCAGTCTCTGTCTTAAGATAGCCTAAAATTATAATGGTAGCTTTCATAACTGTCAAAGCATAGTACAACATTGAACCATGTTGAGCTCCCCGAACTTTTTCAGTAAACTGCTTTCTAGCCATATGTTCCCTATCTTGTATTTGTAAAGGTGATTTTTTTGAAGACTTTAAAGACTTTATATTTGTCCCTATTAAACTTCGTCTTCTTAAATTCAGCTTGATATTTAAGGCCTTAAGATTTTTTTTTAATATCCAGTGTGCTGGCAGTCCCTCCAAACTTTGTGTAATCTATAAATTTGGTAAGCATACAAGTCATTGATTGGAAAAAGTTAAGTACCATACGTAGGTCCAAGCTCATATTCTTTCCCAGAGACCAGAGACCCGGACTTCCATCACTGACTTCCATCTTGCCATCAACCAGCTCCAAATCCATCTAAACAAACAGTCATCTAGATCAAAATTGTCTGAAGTCTCTATATGACCATGAGGAAAGATACTGTCGTATTTTCCTGAAATCTCAATAAATCATTTGCACACATGCACACACAGCCTTCTGCTAATCCTCTGTTAAAAAAATGAGGTTAGTACAGCATGACCTTTCTCTTTGTAATCCTTGCTTCCTTTTTATTGATGTTCTCCAAGCCTTCCTTTGATTATGTATTCTAGAAGCTGACCTGGAATGAAAGTCAAGCTTACTAGCCAATAGCATGAAAATCTCTTCCCTGTCCTGAAAATCAGGATGATGCCTGCCCTTACCCAGTCCTGAAGCCTTTCCCCCATTCTCAGCTGACTTTCAATGATCACTGAAGGGTTTGGTACTGCCCATCAATTATTTTGATAGACAGAAATAGATCAATAGATGGTGACTTGTATTCTGAAATGTTAGGGTCTAAAGACTTGAACTCATTAAGGGTAGCTAAGTACTCTCTTACTTTCTCCTCACTTACCCTTAGTAATAATTCACTGCTAGTCATTTCTGTTTTGTCCCTTCCTTACCAAAAGTTATCCTCCTTGACAGAGAAAAAAAGTACTGAATAATTCTGACTTCCCTCTATATCCATTAATCAGCCTCCTGTCCTTCCTCAATATGTAGCTTTTCTCTTGGATTGTTCTGTTTTCTCCACTTAGCTTTAAAAACAACCAAATCTTTCAAACCGAATTTACTTGAATTCCTTCCTTATAACCATATCTCTAATTCACCTTTATTTTTTTAAGCACATGAAAATGAGGGAAAAAAAATTTTTAGAGTTAATTCCGTATTCCCCATCAATAATTGATAATTGCCTTTGATTTCTCATTAGGAGATCCTGTACTCAATGAATAAAGGGCCTCAGAGGCCAAATGAGGATATTGACTAATCCTTGGTTCAACTGGTAGATGGGAAAGTTCCCTTAGAAAATGTCGTTGTCCTATCTGAAGCAGTTATTACATAGCGTTTGTCTCTGCTGGCCCTGGCCACACATAAATTAAGAGTTCTGGGCAAAATGTATAGGTCTCCATTGGCTTCTACTCCTTCAGCAACAAAAACCTCCTAAAATGCCACTGAGGGAAACAGTTTTTTCACAGTAGAAAATAATTTCCAACCTTTCTATTAAGTTCTTTTTTTTTCTGTAAGGTACAGAAATACTTACATAAAGTTGTAGGGGACAAGAGAAAAATGAGAGTTAATTATATAGCTTCACTAAATTGGTGGGTGGGTGGAAGAAAGGGACAAAGCAACAGAGAATATAGCAGTGATTAAGCTGTCAGATAGAGATCCCTGGGGACTGGAATAGCTAACTCTAGATTTTCCACCAATTCTCCTTTCCCCGCTGTCACTGGGTAAAAATCCCTGGATGCCATTTGCATGGAACTTTATTACTACTGTGTGGTCTAGTAGCAAGAGCTAGACTTGGAGGCAGGAGATTTGAGCTGGTAAGATTCCCTAGACACTTAGGGCCACACGATGATGGGCAATTCTATTGTGCTCTGAGTTGCAATATATTTAATTACAAAATGAAGATAATGATACTTGTACTACCTACCTTCCTGTGCAGATAAAATAAGGTAATGTATGTCTAGTGCTTTGTGCTGAAAGTGATAGAAAGTAAATTATTGTCATGACTGGCATTCAAAGAAAACTTTTTTAAGGGGGAAAACATTGTATCATAGGTGCTCCTAGAATATTGTATCAACTAAGAGCAGTTCTTGATTGTTCAAGGTTTTCATCTTGGCCTCAGATTTTGGCCGATTGCCGCAGTGAGAAAAATGGACCAGAAGATAGTTTCTTATTAACTACACCTGAAGATCAGTCTCCTGGAAGAAACATGACTGAGCACTCATGTGAAAAAGCTGGCATTTTTTTCAGAAATCTTAATTTAAAAGAAAACATTTTACTTTATTTTATAAAGTATAAATGCTTGTGTTAAATAGCCAAAGGAAAGGGAATGATGAGTGGAAAGGTATGTCCTTACTATTCAGGGACAAGGACTGACCTGTGATTTCATTGGTAAAGAGAACTCCAAAGTGAGGACACTTCCTTTCACAGTACAGGTTAGCACTTTCTCTGTCATTTAGAGTCAAAAAGATGCCTAGAAACCCAGAGAGGTTAAAGGACTTCCCCAGGATTGAAGACCCAGGATGTGTCAAAGACAGGACTTAAACCCAGGGCTTGACTTCAAGTCTAGTGCTATCCCTTACACCATGCTGCCTCTCACCCTAGTATTAAGTAGTAATAAAAAAAAATTGAAAAAAAAGCCTGAAATGAAGGCTTACTCTGTTGCATTTTTTTCTTTTAGGAACACATGATTCTTTGCAGATTTGCGGATCAGACAGCTGTCCAGCTACCTCAAGAACGAAGACTAATAGGTATGTATTTTCACAGACCAGCTGTTGTGAAAATCATGCACAGTTGGCTCCATAATACACTAAATTACTAATGGGAGAAGATGGGTCCAGCATGGCATTAAAGGTCATTTTTTTCCCACAGCACTTTTCTGAGAATTAAGAATATATTGTAAATATAACCATGTTTTTTCTTCCAACCTTTCTAAGCGTTTGTTAGATTTCATTCTTTTTTTAAAAATCCTGAGTTAAGAATGATGAAATATGTGTAACCGTTTTTAAAAACAATGATATAATACATCTCTTTGCTAGCTCTATAACCAAACTCCAAGGTCACTCCAAGAAGACTAAAGAAAAGGCTAATGGTGGGGAAGTCTATAGAGTCAAGTATATGAATTTTTTTAAATGTATCAAGATAAAAAGAGAAAAGATAACAATTGCTGGCATTTATTAGACATCTATTGTTTATATGCCCTTGATTTATATTATCTCATTCCAATACCAATTCCAGTGAAAACAACAAATTCTGAAAATGACCAGGAGAAAGACCTTCAAATGTAAAAGAATGGAGACTCAAATAACTCGACTATTGCACACTTACCAGAAACCAAGAAAGGAAATAAAGCAATGTGTTTGAGAGAGTAAAGGAGTACAAGGTGAACACACCCTGCAAATCTGAACCTAATCATTGAAGGAAGATGGACTTTCAGTGAGTCATTTAAGTTATTCCTATAAAAAAAAAATGAGAGATCATTTGCTTTGCAAACACTGCAGACAAGGGAAATACAAGAAAGGTTAAAAAAAATTACAGCAAGCATGAGAAAGAAACAAGCAAGTAACAAAATAAATTACCCTAAGAAGAAAAGGAAAAGAAACTATAGACAAAGAAAGATACCTATAAGGTTAAAAACAGCAACAGCAAAATAACAACAGAGGGACCACTAGAAAATTTATTTTTAAAAGTACACAAGACATGTTCCAAAGCCATCATAAAAATGGAAAAGGGCCCCACATGTACAAAAATATTTATAGCGGCTCTCTTTGTGGTGACCAAGAATTGCAATCAGGGGATGCCCATCAATTGGGGAATGGCTGAATAAATTGTGGTATATGAATGTAGTGGAGTACTATTGTGCTATAAGAAACAATGAACAGGAAGACTTCAGAGAGTCCTGGCAAGACTTATGTCATCTGATGCTGAGTGAAAGGAGCAGAACCAAGAGAACTTTGTACACAGCAACAACCACAGTGTGTGAGGACTTTTTCTGGCAGACTTAGTCCTTCACAGCAATGCAAGGACTTAAAAAATTCCCAGTGGTCTTTTAAGGCAAAATGCCTTCCACATCTAGAGAAAGAAATTCAGTCACAGAATGTAGTAGATATCTTTTTTTGTATTACATTTTGGTTTGTTATATGATTTCTCCCATTCGTTTTAATTCTTCTATACAACATGACTAAGGTAAAACTGTATTTAATGGGAATGTATGTGTAGAAGCTACCTAAAATTGTATACCGTCTTGGAGAGGGAGGTGGGAGGGGGAAGGAGGGAGAAGGAGGGAAAAAATCTAAGTTATATGTTAGTGATTGTAGAACACTAAAAACAAAAAATAAAAAAAAATACAAGTACACAAGAAAGTAGAGGTGAAAGAAATTAAAATGTAGCAGGAATGGTGGAGGAACAGGCCTAACACACAGTGAACTAAATCTCACAAGGTCTTGGCTACAGGTGAGTCTGTTTTGAGGAAGTCTGAAAGAGAAGAACGGCAAAGGACAGAAGAGCAGAGGATGTGTGAAGGACCCTAATCAAATCAGTGGTAAACAATGAATGGAAAGTAACGACTGTGGCCTCTCAGAAAGAAGCAAGGTGAGGCGACAAAGTAGGGCCCTGAGATGGGAAAACAAAGGCAGAAACCTTAATTCAGTGATTGAAGGGACTCCTACTGAAGAAAAGGAAAGGAAAGAAGTAAACAAGCATTGATGAAGCTTGTTTATATATGACTGCATGCCTGGCATTGTGCTAAATGCTTTACAAATTATCTCCTTTGGTCTTCATGACAACTCTGAAAGGTAGGTGCTACACAGTTGATCTAGTAAGTGTCTATGGTCAAATTTGAACTCAGATCTTCTCAACTTACAGGCCCAGGGCTCTCTCCACTTTGCTATCTCCCTGTTTCTGCTCCGGGGAAGAAAGAGGGATTTTGTAAAGGGTCGCCTTAAAATTGTTAGCAGGATTTTGGTGCTTAGAGAGACAGTACCTCTGAGAATGAGAATGGGAATCAGAGCTTCTGGAGGCAAATAAAAGTAAGGTGACCTCTTCATGTGAAAGAGGGATGAAGGAGGACAGCATGTTGGAAGGCATCTGAGTGATAGGAAATAAAGAAGGGAGGAGAAGGTGCTCGTGACAAATGGCCTCAATTTTTTCTGTGAAATACGAGGCAAGATTCTCAGGTAAAAGAGTCGGGGAATCATGGAAGACTTGAGGGGGAATGAAAAGGTTTGGAAGAGCTGTGGAGAGTGTGATAGTGAGTTGATCTGGGAGATACAGTAAAATTACCTAGTATCAGTAGGGGGCCCAGTTGAGTTGTATAACAAATATTCAGTGGACTTGGTCAGGGTGTTTGTGTGATTTTCTTGTTCTTGATTCATTAAGAAGTGTGTAGGAGCAGAGGTGAAGGATGGTGAAGTGACCCAACGCCGAGGTTTGTCAAGGTACAATTAATGATATCTTAAGGGGATCTGGGACTCAAGAGAATAACATAAAGGTGAACTGGTTCACTAAGAGTTCAGGATGGGGAAAAGAGGAGTAAATGACTAGTAGAGGGGAGACAGCCGAAGCAAAATTGGGGGACTGAAGAATTGACGGTCACAGTGTGGACAAAGAGTAAGGTTTGGAAGGGAGGGAGCAGTGGAAAACCAATGGATTGTGATCAAGGAAGGGAAGAGAATTTGGGAGTTCATGAATATGGATGATGACAGTATTGAAGTTAAGATTATCTTTGTGTGTGGTGGAGGTGGGGAGGAGTAGCTCATGGGGCATGATTAGGTTGAGGAACTGAGTAATTAAGAGTGTTTGAGGAAGAGTCAGTATGAATGTTGAAGTCCACACATGTGAGGGCATGAGTTAAAGAGGAGAGAAAAATTGTACGCCAAATAATTTATTGAAGAGGAAAGGCGAGTGACCTAGGGGGTCTGTAGCAATAGCTATCAGGATTTTGATTGGTTGATAGATATGTCTCATGAAACCAAAAGGAAGAGAGGTTACTGAGTGAAGATGGAAGAGGGGAACCTGGAAATGTAGAGCAAAGAGTATTCCAACTTCTCCACTTTGACCGTTGAGCTAAGGGGAATGAACAAAAGTGCAGCTTGTTCTGGAAAGGGTGGCCAGGGAGTCTGTCACTGGAGGGCAGAACTGAGTTTTGCCCTTGATAAATGTTGGTTGACCAACTGTTGGATTGATTGATAGCTAAAAGATGGAAGGAGTGAGAAAGGAAAAGACTTAGGATGAAGTAAGTTTGTTGCCTATGGAACAGGCATTCCAGGAGTCACAGTGGAAGAAATGGATGGCATTTGTTTGAAACTTTGGCTTGGGAAGGATGAGGAAGAATTGGGTGGTGGAGAATAGGAAATGGGATTTGGATGATGGCCTGCCTACAGGAGTTCAGAATTACTCAGATGTGTAGAGTATGACCAGATGTGAAAATGTTCATCCCAGAGGAGGCTGAAGATTGGGCTAGAAATATGTTCCAGGCAAGATGAAAAGCATGGGATCATTTGGGAGATCTCATCTCACTACTCCTCTTCCCTCTGAAGGCTGGAGATAAGGTGTGAAACTGCAGCAGGAAATGAAAATCCTGCTCCTCTTGGACTTCCCTCAAGACCCCCTGCAATCTGGAGGAAGATGGCTTCTCATCACACTACATGTTCCCACATCCTGGGTGGAAGGATGTTCTGAACCATCCTGGAGTAGGCGGAAGTTGCTTTGTCAGCCTCTAGCAGCGTCTCTTAAGGAGACAGACCACAGAAGATGGAAAGCAGACTGTCCCAGGAAGGTCTGGCTCCTCCCCTCACTTGAGTCTGGAGATTGGGTGGCAGAGCAGGAAGTGGAGTCCATCCTAACCCCTCCCTGCCTTCTGTCAGGAGACTACAAAGCAGGATGTGGAAGGTGCTGGCATGGTTGCAGTAGGCTGCCAGTTGATCTCTACCACAAGTCTCTCCCCACTGCAGTCCATCAGTCCATGCCATCCACTTCAAGTGTTCTTCCTGAAATGCTGGTCTGACTTCATTACCACACCACACGCCTCTCTATTTAGTAAACTCTAAAGACTTGCTGTTACCTCCAGAATCAAATAGAACACTTTTGGTGTTTAAAGTCCTTCGTGGTTTCTGTCCCCACCACTACCACCTCTATCACCACTTTCCAGTCTTCTTACACTTTACTCACCCCCATGTACCCTTCTTCAAGCGAGACACTCCATTTCCAACTCATTTTCAGGGGCACTCAGATGCTGTCCCTCCCATCTCTGCCTCCCAACTTCCCTCAAGTCTCTGCTGAAACCCTGCCCCAGTATATGGGAAGATTTTCACAGTATCTCTTAATGCTAATACCTTCCTTCTGCTAATTATTTCCAGTTTATCCTGTAAATATCTTGTTTGTATATGGTTGTTTACAAATTGTCTCCTCCCTTAAAGTACGAGCTCATTGAGAACAGGGACTGTCCTTTGCCTTTTTTTATCCCCAGTGCACAGTTCCTGGCACATAGTAGGCACTTAATACATGTTCACTGATTGACTCACCTACCCCACTGTTTTGCAAAGGTGAGAGGTCTATGCTTGTGATGCCTTGCCTATATTTTCAGACTTTTGGAATGTTTTGATCCGATCTGCTGATTGTTTTCTTTTTTTTCCCCTTTAAATTATGTGTTTTATAGGATTTCTGTCCTTGAGGGCTGGCAGAGAAAGGAAACTAATGGAGATTTTGGTGATGTAAAAGCAATCAAAAGATATCAATAAAAATTTATTTAAAAAAATATTTTGAGAGAAAAAAATGACAGATATTCATCTGTTGATACAAAGATGAGATGGATAGAAATGGGACTTGACTGTATATGGCATTCCTTTTCTTCAGTCACAATGAAGCATTTTGGGGTATGTTCTGGGCTTTTTCAAACTGTACAAAATGTACAGTTTTTGTGCACTGAATTCCTAAATGTACATTTCCATGGACAGGAAAAAAAGCTGTTGCCAATTCCAGTTTACCCTAGATTTCCTCTTCATGGTTTTTATGGTTAGACCTCTCCACTCTGCTAAAGATCTTTGCTGTTGCAGCCCTCTCTGTCTTTACCTTGAAATTGTTTCAGTGGTTAACGTGAGTTAATTCTTTTTAGTTGCTGTAGCATGGAGAGTCCGTCCGGCTGCATGCTGATGCACTGTTGGGCTTTGTTCTTCTTCTGACCCTCAACAGACTATCAGTTGTTTATTTAACTGCTTTTTTATGCTGTCTTCTTTCCTGAGAGAAAAGTGAGGAATTTTTAGTGGGCAAAAGTGTACATATTCCACTTTTCCTTGAGTTTTCAGAGGTTTTATAAAAAAGTTTGCAAAAACCACTGTGGCTGAAAAAGTATATTTGGTCACCCCTCAGAAAAATTAGATCAATTTCATTTTAGATCAAAATCATTTTTTCCAAGAAGATAGTATATAATTTGAACTTAGATCAATTGGAGATTAAAAAAATACCACTTAAAAAAAGCCCCAAACCATTTATTTTGTTTAATTTTTTTCCTACAAGCCACTTCTGAAGACACATTTGGGGATATCCAAAGAAAGGAATTTGACTGCTCTACTTGCCAGTCTGGTTTCTGGGCTTTGGGATGAAAGTTGAGTACAGCTTTCCTGCAGGGGCGTGGCAGCTTCTCTGCTAACTTACAGTAAATCTTCTTAAAATTGGATTTTTTTTTTTAAAGAAAAATATGTTACATGAAACATCACAGATTCACCTGAAGTAGTTACGTGGATTCCAAGCTAGAAGGTCTCCCCAATGGAATAGGAAAAGCTAGTAACCAAAGCCCAGAAAAGTTATGTCTTGTCCAAAGTCCCAAAGCAAATAATGAGGGAGCTGATGCTGAAACCATGACCTTTGGCCCCAGTCCTATTGGTTTGGTTTTTTTTTTAATTACCTGGTCAGAATTGTGAATTTTCCTCAAACATAGAACTCTAAAACTTTTTTTCTTTGTCTTTTGGAACTGGGAGGCAAGGTAACAAACATTTATTAAACACTTATAGATGAAGAACTATGCTAATTTCTGGGGATACATTTAGCACACATATGTGCAAAAGAAATATTACCAGAAAGGAGTTTATATTCTAATGAAAGAATTAAAGGGAATTGAATGGGGTAGGGGAAGGGCATGAGGACACAGTCCAAAAATAATGGTGGAAAGGGGCAGACATTCTGGGGGAAAAGATCCTAAGCACTGAGGGACCTTTCTGAGTCTCTGTCTGAAAGCAACTGAGTCTAGAAAAGAAGTCGTAGTGGTTTTTTTATCTCCATCTCTCTTTTACTCTTATATGGGATTTATTCTGTGTGTGTTTCCTCCGTACTTTGTGACTTATTTTGTTAATGGTGTTGGAAAGAATAGAGCTATGGACTTGAAATCAGGAAGATCCAAGTTCAGATCTTGCCTTAGACACATACTAATTGTGTAATTCCAGACAAATCACTGCCTCAGTTTCCTAATCTGTAAAATAAAAGGGTTGAACTCAACTTTCTAAAGGCCCTTTCAGCTCTAAGTCTATGAACATGTAACTTAAATCTATATAGCGGAACAACTTTTAAAATATCTTAATTGTTTTGAGTTTCTTCAAGACTTATCTTATAGATAGATACAGAATTAGTTTCCATTTCACAGCATTACCGATTCACTACCTTCAAGGGAGGGTTTCAAAAGGAAACACTGTACCATTATTTAAAAGTGTGACTGAAGACTGTACTTTCAAAAATACCAAAGCTAACATTGGTGATGCTTTAAAATAAAATATTCTTTTAAATTCAATTTATTAATTTATTTAATATTCTTTTAAACAAGCAAAAGTTGCCACCAAACATAAATCTTTCAAAAATCATGACCCTGTGATATTCTCCCTCTCCATTTAAACAGGAACATAACCAGACAAAAGAACGTTTTTAGGAAATGGCATTTACATCCTCTCTCTGCTATCCTCCCAATACAAGATTTGGGGAATAATATCACATTGTATTGATTTTCCATCCTTTCTGTATACCTAGAATTACCATGCCTTTGAAGAAGGGTTTCTCATGACACTTTTCTGTTGTGTTTCAGGCAAACAGTGTATGTGCCTTGTGGATCTGGATCGGGCCTGGGCTGCAGAAGAGCGCGGCTATTCCGTCCAAGTGATATCCATGGAGCCTGAAAGTTGCTCTCCAAAAAATAACATGATAGTGGGTGTTCCTGTCTAGGCCAGGATGCTCTTTCCATTTGATTTTTTAGTCCTTGTAATCAAAGCTCAGTTATTAGGCGTCTCCTGATCAACCTAGGAAGCCCCTACAGACATCTCAAACCCATCGTCTTTGGAAAAAAAAACATCGGGAGAAACTTGCAAAGCATTATGAGTCCTGCTTATGGCACTGGCTTTAGGTGGCTGCTGGTTCTCATGGTGAGAGTCCCCAGCAGCACCAGCTGCCTGCCTAGGAATGTTCACTTTCTTTGACTAGAGGGATGACTTCTTCACAGTTTTCCTCCTGATCCTCCTCATTGGACGTTATTGCTCAGAGCACTTTGAGCCTATTTTTATGAGTCACCCTGATCTTGACATGAAAGCTTTGCTTTCAAAGCTAGGTCTTTAACAAAAACTGATCTTTCTTTTGTTTTGTTTTAAACAATTTTACTTCCTCTATTAAAAAACTTTTTAAAATCATGTTTTGAGTTTGTAGGGTGGTAATTTAGACCTTTCATGTGTATCTTCAGTATGCTTTGGTAGAGAAAATATTTCTGTCTCTCTCTGTCTCCTTCTTTTCCCAAATCTGTCCATTCATTGATTTAGTGAACGTCTAAGAGTAATCTCCCTCTGCCTATGCAAATGGACACCTGCTCTGCATTTTTAGTCATCAGAAACTCCTCAAGCACTAAGACTCAGTGACTTGTCTAAGGCTACATAACTAGTGATGTATCAGAGGTAAGATTTGAACTTAGGTCTTTCTGATTCTTGACCCAGCTCCTTCTCCGGTCTCTACACTGCCTTTTTCTTGCCTACTTTTACAGTACTTTTATGTAATTTCACCCAGATAATTTCACCATGACAATCACTTCATTTAAAAGTTTTTGGAAAGATAGCAAAGTGTGTGTGTGTGTGTGTGTGTGTGTGTGTGTGTGTGTGTGTGTGTGTGTAAATTTTCCAGTGCAGGACTTGAAACTGATTTAGACTTAATTGTAAGATATCCACCAAGACATGGATTCATGACTCCAGAAAAGAAAGATTCATAAAGACATTATTGATTTAGTTACACTAGTTCTATCATAATACAACCAACATTTCCCTTATTATCTTCTTGACCAGACATTAATCACAATTTCTTGTTTTTCTGTGCATATTTGTGTGCAACTTGGGAGGATAATTTTTTGTATATTTAGGAAATTGTTCTTACTCCTTCTCCGGCACTGTAACCCTCCCATTTTTTCCCATTAACCACAGTTTTAGGGGCTCCCTAAACCTCCCCTCCCATGCTGCCAAATTCTCCAGATTCTAACTTGTGTGATAGCTCCCCTTTACATAAGAGTAACTTCATTGCCCTCTCCGTCTCTTTTATTGGGGGTAAGAGGAGTGATGGACTGTAGTGAACAAAAGAGAGGTGAGTTTTTCTTGTGCATAAAGAAAGCAGTTTTTAAAGCCATCATGCTATTCATTAGAATATGAATTTAGAAATGAAAGGGAGTTTAGAGGTCAACTGGTCCAACTCTCTCTACCTATGAGGAGACAGACTCTCAAGATTAAATAAGTGACTTGCCCAAGGTCTTTCAAGTAGTTAGTGGCAAGTCAACATTTCAACTACCCAGATAGTCTGCCTCTAAATCCAGCACTCTTTCTACCATACTATGTATTTCTTAAGAAAGCTTCCAAATTTTGATCCCTAGAAATCATGAAGAAAATAGATAAACCCCAATCCTGTGTGATTTATTATGTAGTCACCTGCATGAAGGTAGAGACCTGCCTCAAAAGTGACTTTTTGAAGGTCACTTCCAAACAGATTTGATAAACACATAGTTTATAACATATTTCCAGATCTAGCCAGTAGATTCATGGTGAAGTGAAAAAAGCTCTAGCTTGAGTCAGAGGACCCGAGTTCAAATCCTGCCCTTGATAATTATCTGTACATATGACCTCGGCTCAAATCTCTGATGCCTTTCCTGAAATTTGGTTTCCTTATCTGTAGGGTGAGATCCCTAGCCATGGTTGCACATTTGACTTGCTTAACACCATCCCACAATCTTTTCCTCCCACCTACTTTCATGTTATAGATTTCCTTGGCAATTCATTAAGGAAATAAGAAAAATTGGACAACACAACTTTATCTCCTAGGTCCCATAGGTCATGCACCTAGGATTTGGGGACAAGGTTAGCAAATGTCACCTTTTTTAAAAACTAGAGTTAAATAAGATCAACATTAGTGAATGAGACCCATCCTAAAAGATGGTTTATGAATGGATTATTATAACATCTCCTAAGTCCAGTCATGGAGATTAGGGTCTCTCTGATAACCCCATCAGAGACACACCAAAGGATGAGAAACGTAAACTAGGCTATCGTCTATCCACTGTCCAACTGTGTCATATCTATCATATTATCATAACAGAATGGTGATGTGGGTAAAGTCTGGAAAATGGAGAGGGAAGAATTTGTCATTTTGTCTCACCCCTGTCCTGGGCGGGGTGGGGGGGGGTGAGGGGGTAGAGCTTTGGCCCACAAACAGGAGCATTCTGATGACCTTGGCACCCTATAGTGGAGCAAGAGACCTTCAAGTAATTATAGTTTGAGAACATCACCTTTTAAGACCTTCCAGTTTCCATTACCCTTTCTCTGAGATCACCAAGCACCCTCAGAAAACTAGATGACCTCTGATGTCATTTCTAATTCTTAAAAGTTTAGGATTCCTTTATTTGGTTTTCTACATACTTTCCTACTTGGAAGAAAATGCAAGGCCACGCATTCTGGTCTCTCATAATAATCATGAGGTAGATACTCTTATGAGCCCCATTTTACACTTGGGGAAACTGAGGCAGATAGTGCTTAAATGGTTGCCCAGGGAGACCCAGCAGGTAAATGTAAGCACGATTTGAAGTCATGTCTGCCTGACGCCAGACCTAGTGCTCTATCTAGTGCACCACCTACCTACCTGTTAGCCAGAGCTTTAATTAGGTCAAGGCACCAAAATTAAAAGAATAAAAATTTTGCCTTCAGCATCATAAAAACAATGAATTTTAGGACCTAGCTACTCTGAAGAATTAGTTAAAATCCGAAGATATCAGTTCATTGTTAGTAATACCCGTCTGTGGGTCTAAGAGAGATGGCCAAGTGACCATGCTTTTATTATTTATTAATAATATTCCATTATTCATAAAATGATTAAATGGCCCAGAAATTATGTCTCAAAATTATCTTAATCACCACGTTTATGGCTAAACACAAAGGGATCGGAGCTTGGCACTATAGATTGTTAACACGGAACTCCCCTCTATTGAGCCAATGTGAAGAGTTCTCCACAAGGAGAATTCTCTGTTAGGGCTCCAGCTGTGATTTAACTCTTCCTTTAAGCAGGCTATACTGAATCACGTGGTGGTCTGGCTACTGGAAGATGCCTGTTTGCTCAGGACTACACTAAAGCACATGGTGGCTCTTGGAGCTGCTGGTTCCCTTGGCTGTCCTGGGGAATGTGGGGAAAGGGAAGTGTCCTGGTCTTGGTGTTTGCCTCATCCACCACACTGGGGCTTGGGATCTCCCGCTGGTTTGCTGGGATGGGACTTAATGTTGGCTTGTTTGAACACTTCCTGTTCTGGACTGTGCTCCCCTTTTGCCCAAGTGAAATGAACCTTTTTTTCTTTTTTTAACAACCTTCCAAATTTCTTGGGCTGGGGATTATTTCATCCTGTCTTTGTGCTGGTTCTGTCATTTGATAATTGTTTGGGAGCCACTATTTTGTGGTGGTTTGAAGGTGTATATGGGAGAGTTTTATCAATTTACTGCTCCCTCCATCATCTTGGCTCCTGGAAGTGTCTCAATTGGCAAATTTCTCTTATAATCTAGATGTTGTTAAATTAAGAATTGTACTGGTAAAAAAAAATGAATGAGTTAGGAAGCTGTTAGGTTCTATCAATCAGTTCTGCTGACCATGTGTCCTAATATTCTGAAGCACTGTTTTGCCTATATTTAAGAGGAAGTTTCATATAAAATTATTTGTATCACTTGTGAAAATTATGAGATTGTTAACTAAGTTATCTGAAGTTATTATTATAATGTTAAAACTTATGAAGTATTTACATAGGAATTTTAAATTGTGCAAAGTTAAGACCTTGTAAAATCTCCTTTGTAAACCTACAAATGTTCTTAGAAACATCTAGTCATAAATTCTTATCAACCCTGTGCAAGAGTTTTTTGTGTTGTGGAATTCCTTCTGAGTACTTGAGAATCCTTCCACAAAATAGGAGTATAATTAATTTTCAAGCCTGCTTGTGATGTAGAGTAAGTTTTATTTAAGGCAATATATATATATATATATATATATATATATACACATATATATAATGTACATATATATGCACATGCATACATACACACATATGTACATTTGTAGCAGTTGGTCAGTGTTGTTCTTCTAGGGATTTAAGTGAAGTATCACATAGTCACTATATTTGGGGTTCCAGAATATATTTGTTTTTCTTAATTTCTAGTGCTACATTTAAAGACAAAGGGAAGAAAAAGTTATTGAGTAAAAAGGCCTGGCAAACTGTTATTGTGATAAGGCTAATTTAATTGAGATTTTTTTTGGCTTAGCAAAACTAATTCTCTTCCTCACTGCAAACACCTTTTGCTGAGGGTGGGATATACTTAAGAATTTGTGGTGATTAGGAATTTATTTTGGTCTTTTGGCACTTTTAAGATTCATGATATTTAAAGACATTTTATACAAACTTAGTCTTAATAAATTTCAATTTTAAAAATGTATTTTTTGCTTTAAGGTTAAATAAAATAGCTATCTTTTTTTAAAAAGCTATCTGTGAGTACTTTAGTTACTATACAGTAAATATAACTGTATATATATATATTATATAATATATTAGTTACTATGAACTAATTTCCCTTCTGACTGACTCTCTTAACTACTTCTGTGTACTATATTCACATCAGAAATTACAAAACTGATTAGAATGTACTTTTCATTCTCCTGGCCTAGCTGGGCATCAGAATCGCTAGTTATGGCTCTGTTTATTTGATATCCCAATGTCTTAGTCTCTTTTGAGTACGGTTAGTGTGACTCCAAGGCCTCCTTCAAGGACCTGAAGTTAAGGACCAAGGACCTTGGACCTTCAAAGACCAAAGCAGTATTATAGAGACTCAGACAGAGCATAACATCTTTTAACATCTTTTAGTTGTAACCAACCCAACCCTGCTGGCCTTACTAAATGAAGGTTAGAGTATTCAAGAGTCAAAAAAAAAAAACCATCCCTTGGAGGAATCCTAAGTAATCATTTAATCTCCCAATGAAAACAAGGACTGTATTTTAATGATCACCTTTAAATTAGTTCTCCTTGGTAGTTCCTGTCACTTTTCCTTCAAAGAATTTCTGTTTACAATTTCTCTTACAGAACTCCTCAGGACACAAACCTGGTATGCAAACTTTCCCTACCAATGACCTTAACTTTATAGAATAAATGTTTCACTGAAAATGGGCTGCCAAAAACTGAAATTTCTATATATGAAATATTTTCCCATCCAATTTTATTATAAAATTTAATCATTGTGTTCCTCTGTAGAGAAGGGTTAAAGGTTGGCAAGAAAAAAAAGGGAAAAGGTTAACCTCTATCAAAAAATAAAAACACTCAAAAGACAACAGAGATTTTAAAACTGCATCTTGAAAGGAAATGTATGGGTTTTATTTCTGAAAAAAAGCATAGTATAACAAAAATATTAATGCCTAGTTGTTTGGGTAATTTTTACATTTGGTACAGAGAATTAAAGGTCTGAAGAAAAAGCAATAGAAAGAGCTTAACAGAACACAATTAAATAGCCTGAAGAAACATCCAGCCTTGGGAAAATATTTGCCCTGCATTTTACAATAACAACCTTCCACTTCACAACCCCACCTCCCACCAAAAAAAAAAAAATCTTTTCAGTTGCTCAGACTATAGATTCAAAATAGAATGATGACAGTCATAGATTTAGAGCTAGGAGAGACTTAGAAATAATCAAGTCCAACCCCCCCCCCAATTTTATAGGAAACTGAGGCAGAGGTTAAGTGACTTACCCTGGGACACACACAGAGTACTTGAACTCAGCTCTTCTGACTCCACAACTGAGTAAACCTAAACATTCTATAAAGCAAGTCAGTTCAAACTCTTGCTTTGATTTTTCCATTGAAAAAGTTCAATAATATAGATGACTTCTTGACATTCCAGGTAGAAATGGGCTATCCCACTAGGAAGATTCTTGATTTCCCAACCCTTGAGATATTCAATAATACGAAATGATTCTAACCTGTGGGCCCTGCCACCCTGGGCAAGGTCAGAGGAAGGGGAAAGAGTTATTGCATAGTGTCTACATATCTTTCATATCCAAAATACTGATAGCATCAATGCTGGGTTGTAGGATGTTCAGGGGGACTAGTACCTCTGATATGAGGGCTGCTAATCCATCTTTGATGTCCACCTACTCCCAGCTCTCACCTGTGACTCCAAGAAGCTGTACCATGCATAGCAGCCACACCCCAGTAAACAATTTTGGTAGACAGGCTAAACTATCTTAAAGATAACTGGCAAGCTTTTAACCCATTGGTGAGTTAGGGGGATTTCTACCCCAAGTATGTGAAGACTCTCCCCATCCTTCACCCCCAATGGAATATTTGGATAAGAACAATCTCTTTCAGTGGCTATGGAGGGCAGCTGAAGCAAGAGCTATGGAGCACTTAGAACTTGATCAGTCACCAAAAACACCAACATTATCTACTGTATCCAGAATTAGCACCAGTTGTCTTGACTTTTGTCTGGTCCCTGGATTCCGATGACCCTGAAAAAGAGAGTGAGACTGACAATTTTGAGCAACTGTGCTTGACTTAAATCCAATTTATGGGTGACTCAAAAGATATCACCTATACCATTCTACCATGTTTACCTACTTTAAAGTCTAGTAGCAACATACAAGTAACAAAGCAGTAGGTAAGGTTACATTGTAAGCTGTAGTCACAGCCCTGCACACAGGCAAGCCATAGGGTTGTCTTCTCACTGGGCTAAAGCATATGTGAGATTCTGCAGCCTCCTGGAGTCTGAGCAGCCTTTTTAAAAGAACTACACTATCCCCAAGAGCTCATAAAAATGGGAAAGGGTCCCACATGTACAAAAATATTTACAGAAGCCCCATCTGTGGCAGCCAAAAACTGAAAATCAAGGGGATGCCCATCATTTGGGGAATGACTGAATAAACTGTGGTATATGAATGTAATGGAATATTATTGCGTTATAAGAAATGATGAACAAGAAGACTTCAGAGAGGCCTGGAAAGATTTATATGAACTGATGCTGAGGGAAAGGAGCAGAACCAGAAGAACTTTGTGCACAGCAATGACCACAGCGTGCGAGAGTTTTTACTGGTAGACTTAGTGGAACTTCATTGCAATGCAAGGACTTAAAAAAATTCCCAGTGGTCTTTTAAGGCAAAATGCCTTCCACATACAGAGAAAGAACTATGGAATTCAATCACAGAATGTAGAAGAGCATTTTCTTTTGTATTTCATTTTGGTTTTTTATATGATTTCTTCCATTCATTTTAATTCTTCTACACAGCATGACTATAGTGAAAATGTATTTGATAGGAATGTATGTGTAGAACTTGTATAAAATTGTATGCCGTCTTGGGGAGGAAGAGGAGAAAATATCTGTTATATGGTAGTGATTGTAGAACACTGAAAATAAATAAAATTAATAAAATTTAAAAAATAAAACAAAGAAAATGAAAAACAAAAAAATAAAATAAAATAAAATAAGAACTACACTTCTCACCTCCTAGAGAGAAGGAAGGAATTGGAAAAGGTGCCCTAAAAATTGTCTGCTTTACCTAACATTGGCCTTGTTGCCACAGCAGGCAGTGATCCTAACTTGTAGTTGAAACACAAAAAAAATGTACTAAAAGTTTTGTGAAGATACTTCCACTCACCATAAGGATATGGAATGTGTGCACACTTGTGGACAACACAAAATCCAATAGACTGAAAGACTAACAACTCTTGTTGTGAGAGAAGTTAGCAGATATCCAAATAGCAGCCCTGAGTGAAACAAGACTGGCAAATGAAGGTCAGCTTACTGAAGTGGGAGCTGAATTTACATTTTTCTGAACTGGCCACAGTGAAGGAGAGCGCTGTGAAGCTGGCATAGGTTTAGCAATCAAAACTAATCTAGTCATCTAGCTTGTATGCTTACCAAAAGGAGTTAGTGACAGACTCATGACATTGTAATTGCCACTTGCAGGAAAGTACCATGCTCCCACCATGACAAACACAGATGAGGTCAAAGAAAAGTTTTATGAAGACCTGGAGACCCTTGTCATCAATGTGCCAAAAGAAGACATGCTTGTAATTCTTGGTGACTGATGGCACACTAGGCACAGACTGTCAGACATGGCAGGGATTCCTTGGGAGGGAGTTGGAAACAACAACAAGTACTTACTACTGAAGGCTTGTGCATTTCATGACTTCATCACCAACACTGTCTTCCACTTACCAAAATGTAATAAAAATTCATGGATGAACCCTTGAAGTAAACATTGACATTTACTAGACTATGCCATTGTAAGAAGAGACACAGAGGATGTCAGAGTGACTAAGGTGATGTGTGGTACAGAGGGCTGGACTGAAATTAGACTTATCCTCTCCAAGCTAAACATTGACATTCAACAAAAAGTAGCAACTCCAAGGCAGGATGACTACCAGAAGACTTCATGTCAACAGATTAGCGCACTTTTATGAGCGTAAATTGCTAACTTAGAAGAAAATCTGAGCAAACACACAGTTGGCATTAGTATAGAATAAAGGGGGTGGGCAGCTTTCAGAGATTTGGTATGTAGCATTGCCTTCATTCATCTGGGCCAGGACACTTGCAAACATCAAGATTTATTTGATTAAAATGATGGGGAAATTCAAAAACTGCTAAATGAAAAACGAAACTCCACAAGGTTACTAGAAGGATAGTTCATCCATCTCCAAAAGGGCAGTGTTTAACTCCATCATAAGTAAAGGGCAAACAAAACTTAGAGAAATGCAGGATTCTCAGTTTATTAAGGCAGATAAATTCAGTTTTACAATCCAAAGTGCTTTTATGAAGGCTATTTACAGCCCAAAGACCTTTGGTCCATCTCAACAATTCAGTGCTGATGGAGCTACATTGATTACTGGTAAAGACATGATCCTGGAGAGATGGGTTGAACACCATCAATCAATGCTGAGGCCACTGACCATAAACTTCCAGGTTGAAGTCAATCCCTCTTTAGCCAAAGTTCTAACTGAAAAAGAGTTTTTGGATGCCATTAGGCTCCACTCATATGGCAAAACACTTAGTACTGATTCTATTTCAGCTGAGATTTACAAAGGAGAGAGTCCACTGTTCATACAAAGCTGACTGAAATTTCCCAGGTTATATGGCAAGAAGAGGTTATCCCCCAGGAGTTCAAGGATGCCCCCACCTCTATAAAGGAAAGGGAAATAGGTTGTCCTGTGACAATCACAGTGGGGGTGATAGAGGGTTTCTGTCTTAGTCATTGCCAGCAAAATTCTTGCCAGAGTCTTCCTTAATAGGCTGATCTGGAAGATAACTGGAAGTATAACTGGAAGACAGTTATCTACCTGATAGCCAGTGTGGCTTTAGAAAGGGTCAAACAACAGTCAACATAGTGTTTGCTGCCTGATAACTCCAGGGGAAATGCCAGGAACAGAACAGAAATCTGTATACAACATTTGTAGATCTATCAAAGGCCCTTGACACTGTCAGTTGTGAAGGTTTGTAGAAAATTATGACAAAGTTTAGTTGCCTGATGTCAATTTCATGATAGCCCGGTTACCCAAATTCTGGATAATGGACAATGCCCTTGAACTTTCCCAGTCACCAATGGAATGAAGCAGGACTGTGTGCGCTTGCTTCCCATACTTTCTAGCATTATGTTTTCGGCAATGTTTTCAGACACTTTCAACTAGGATGAAGATAGCATCAAAGGTCAGCTACTGCACTGAAGGTAAATTATTTAACTTGAAAAGTTCTATACAAGTCAAGACTAAAGTGGAGAGAATTAATACATGACTTTTTTTGTTTTCAAATGATTGTGTACTCAATGTAGCTTCTGAGATACAACACAAGATGAATTGATTTTCTTCTGCTTGTGCTAATTTTGGCCTAACAATTTAATATCAAGTGGAGTTGTGAACTGATCCAACCATTCTGGAGAGCAATTTGGAGCTATGCCCAAAGGGCTATCAGACTGTGCATAGCCTTTGATACAGTAATACCACTACTAGGTCTGTATCCTAAAGAGAGCATATAAAAGGGAAAAGAATCGATATGTGCAAAAATATTTATAGCAGCTCTTTTTGTGGTGGCAAAGAATTGGAAACTGAGGGGTTGTACATCAATTGGAGAATGACTAAACAAGGTGTGGTATGTGAATATAATGGAATGGTATTGTTCTATAAGAAATGAGCAAGTAGACTTCAGAAAAACCTGGAAAGACTTACATGAACTGATGTTGAGGGAAGTGAGCAGAACCAAGAGAACATTGTACACAGTAACAGCAACAGTGTATGATGATCAACTATGATACAGTACAGCGTATTGTATCAACATTACAATGATCCAAGACAACTCCAAAGGACTCATGATGGAAAATGCTATCCACATCCAGAGAAAAATCTAGAGTCTGAATGAAGATGGAAGCATAATACTTTCATTTTTTTGTTTTTCGTTTCTCATGGTTTTCCCCTTTTGTTCTGATTCTTCTTTCACATCATAACTAATGTGGAAATATGTTTAACATGCTTATACATGTATAACGTATATCAGATTGCTTGCTGTCTTGGGGATGGGGAGAAAAGAAGGGAGGGAGAAAAAATTGGAACTAAAATCTTACAAAAATGAATATTTCAAACTATCTTCATATGTAATTGGAAAAAATAAAATGCTATCAAATGGTGGGGTGGGGGGAACAACACAAGAAAACAGATTCTCCACCAGTCAGAATGATACCATCCATATTTGGAGTCATCATAGCAGATGAAGAAATTTTGCATGCTTTAGTTAAGTTCACTTACCTTATTAGCAGTGTGCTTCCCAGGAATGTACACATAGATGATGAGGTCAATGGACAGACTGCCAGAGCTAGCTCAGTGTTTAGAAGAATCTGAAAGAAAATATGGGAGAGAAGAGATATTATACTGCCTACCAAACTGAAGGTCTACAGAGCAGCTGTACTGACCTCATGTTGTATGCCTATGAAACCTAGACTGTCTACCAGTGCCATGCCTGGAAATTGATTTGCTTCCATTTGAATTGTTTAATGAAGATCACCAAGGACTATTAGATGCCAAACAGTGAGGTCCTCTCAAGCTGAATTTCTAGGTATTCAAACTCTACTACCGAGACCACAACTGTGATGGGCTTACCATACTGTTTGAATGCCAAAACCGCTTTTGCTTAAAAGATTTTTTACGGAGAACTCACACAAGGCAAGTGCTCACATGGAGGGCAAAAGAAGGGATACTGTCAAGGTCTTTCTGAGGAACTTTGGAATTGATTGTGAGACATGGGAGACACTGAGAAAGGACCTCTCAGCATGCCATGCCTGTCAAAGAAGGCACTGTGTTTTATGAGTAAAGCACCATTTCAGTAGTTCAAAAGAAACCTGAGAGGCACAGATTTAGAGGCATCTCCACTCTAAACGTTCATGTGGACTATTCGTGCCCAATCTGTGGTAGAGCCTTCAGAGCTTGTATTGGTCTAGTCAACCACAGCTGGTCACACATACTGATGCCTTTTTTGTCCTCTTTGAGAACAAAGGACAGCAACCCATATATTCTAGTCCGTTGAGGCTGAATTTATTTTTAAGTTCTGGCGAGCATGTGGCGAGCATGCTCCTTACCATTTAAATTCTTGCACGTCCCCATCTCCTGGCCCAATTCCTCTTAACTGTAAATAAGTACAATTCCCAGGATTCCCTCTTATGTGATATGAAGCAATACATGTTGATGTTTGAGAACCGTCTCACACCTGGACAGTCAGAACCACATGACCTTCTCTGGTTTGTTCTAAACTTTTATACATTGTGATAACAGTTCTCAAGAAAATTGAGAGTGTCATGATACAGAAATGTTCACAAGTCAAAAACTTTCAACAAATATCGATTAGGTGCATGATATTTGTATTAGATACTGAGGATACAATTTTTAAAAAATGAAATAATCCCTATCTGCCCTCAAGTTTATGTTCTAGTAAGGGGAAATAATTTGGACACATGAATAGTAAATACAAATATAGTATGTGTATGTAGATAGATAGAAGATAGATAAATAGACAGAAGATAGAGATAGATACATAGATAGAGAGAGATAGTACAAGTGGTACTACCTTCATATCACCAGTTAACATTTGAAGATAGTCAGTGGACATGCACCGGCTTTCCCCAAGACATCAGTATCTCCTCGGCCCTTCAGAAGATGTTCGCTAACAAACTCCAAGCCTAAAAGCTCAGACAACATCCCCATTCCACTCCCCAGGCTTTGCACCACTTGTGGTACAGCCAGTACACTGGTCCTCACTCAGTATTGAGCAAGGGGTTGGGAAAAAAATGGAATCTCACTGAAATGTAAGAATTATGGAAATCTTGACATGGTTCTAACTTCTTCCCATTCCTTCTCTGAGAGATTTTTATTTAATCAAACCAACATTCAGTCTTTATATTGCATGGGTTTCCCATACTATGGCCACAGAGATTTTATTGGACATAGCAGAATAATACTGTAAAGAAGTAATTTGTCGGGGGCGGAGCCAAGATGGCGGAGTAGAAAGACTCACCTATGCTAGGTCCGAACCCACAACCCATAGATTTCCTGTAAAAAGAACTCCTGACAAATTCTGGAACAGTGGAAGCCGTGCAGCAACACAGTGAAGGAGATTTCTGCTGCAGAGAGCCCTGAAAAACCGACCGCAAAGGTACCCCGGAAGGGAGTGGAGTCCTGTCCTGCCGAGCGCTCCCCTCCCCCACCCTGGCCACACGGCGATGAGAGGAGCGAGCAGACCCAAGCAGGCGTCAGGGACCTGAAGCTCCGGCAACCACGAAGGTCCCTCCACCCACAGACGCACAGGTCAGTGAGAGAGACGGGCTGAGAGGGGAGCGGGGGATCTCCGGGACTCGGACCCCCTGGGAGGCTGCGGCTACGGGCAGAGCAGGCTGGAGCTCCACCGCTGCTCCATTACAAAAGTTCTCGGCATAAACCCCCTGAGGGAACTGA
>CM053774.1:91757014-91845160 GCA_028658325.1 Potorous gilbertii | reverse complement strand
AGCATTCTTCTCCTCATTGGCTTTTTGAACCTCTTTTGCCAGTTGAGTTAGCCTATTTTTCAAGGTGTTATTTTCTTCAGCATTTTTTTGGGTCTCTTTTATCAAGGTATTGACCCATTTTTCATGCTTTTCTTGCATCTCTCTCATTTTTCTTCCCAGTTTTTCCTCCACCTGTCTAGCTTGATTTTCAAAATCTTTTTTGAGCTCTTCCATGGCCTGAGCCCATTGGATATCTATTTCAGATGTTTGGGATACAGAGGCCTTGACTGCTATGTCTTTACCTGATGGTAAGCATTGTTCCTCCTCTTCAGAAAAGAAAGGAGCTAACATCTGTTCACCAAGAAAGTAACTTTCTATGGTCTTATTTTTTTATCCGTTTTCTGGGCATTTTCCCAGCCAGTTCCTTGACTTCTGAGATTCCTCTCCACCCCCACCTAGATCAGCCCAGCTAGTGCTTGGGGTCTGAGATTCAAATGCTGCTCCCCAGCCTCAGGGCTTTTAGCAGCAGGACTGGCTGCTATTCAATGGGAGCTTAAGTTCTGGTGCTCAGGTGGGGGCAGGGCTGCCTCCCAGGCTCAGTTCTCTCAGGGGGTTTATGCAGAGACCTTTTGTAATGGAGCTGCTGCCAAGATCCTGCCTGTTCCGGGAGCCTCTGGCTGCCTGCTGCCTCTGCTGCTGCCTCCCGAAGGGGCCCTAGTCATGGAGACATCCTGCTCCCCTCTCAGCGTGTCCAGGCATCTCTCTCACTGACCTGTGTATCTGTGGGTGGAGGGACCTTCATGGCCGCTGGAGATTCCATCCCTGAAGCCTGCTCGGATCTGCTTGCTTCCTCAGTGCTGTGCCACCAGGGCAGGGCTGGGCTCTGCTCCTGTCTGGTGCATGATGGACCTTGGGGTCGGTTTTTCAGGGCTCTCTGGAACAGAAATCTCCTTCACCTCATTGCTGCGTGGCTTCTACTGTTCCAGAATTTGTTGGGAGTTATTTTTATAGGTAATTATGGGCTGTGGGTTCAGAGCTAGCATATGTGAGTCTTTCTACTCCGCCATCTTGGCTCCACCCCCACTTTGCTCATTTTTTAAAGCTTATACCTCATTCCTTTTTTTTAGCTGTGACATTTTCATACATCAGAGGCAATATAATAAAAAGCATTGGACTTAAAGTCTGAGGACATGAGTTTGGATTCTAGTCTTGCATTTTACCATTGTGATGCCTCTTTGTACTTTGGATTCATCATCTTTCCAATGAAAGGTTTACTTGACATATAAGGTTCTAGATCTAACTAGATTTCTTAATTCAGTAATGGATTTCATCAATTAACAAACAGTTATTACACATTTACTATGTGCCAGGGAATGTACTAAATACTGAGGATACAAAAAAAGCACAAAAACCCAGCATTCTTTATCCCTATCCCCCAACTTGTGTCTTAAGGGACTTTTTAATTTAATTTTTTTATTCTATATCTTGACATATTAAAAAATGTCCACATTCAAATAGACTAGGATAAGATGATTATGGGGAAAGAATCTGTATTGGCTACAGTTTGCTTTTAAAATATGTTCATATTAATTTGAAAGCTGTCCTACTCATATTTCCTTACGGATTTTTTTTTTTACCTTTCCTTTGTAGTTTTAAAAAAATGATTCAGTGATCTTTTTTTCTAGTCTCATTTTTGGCAACCCTATCACTGGCTCCCCTTTGCCCTTCATATACCTCCCCATCACAAATAAATAATGGAATCGTTGTTTCAAATAAGCATAGTTAAGTAAAATAAAACCACACATTTGCCACAACTAATTCTGCATCTTCAGTCCATCACTTCCTTGTAGGAGATGGGTGGCATACTTCCTCATCACTTCTCAGGAGCTGTAATTGGTTATTTCATCGATCAGCATTTGTGAGTCCTTTGAAGTTATTTTTCTTTAAAATGTTGTTATTACTGTATCAATTGTTACCTTGGCTTTGTTCACTTTGCTATGCATTAGTTCCATCCTTTCATAATTTCTTAAACTATAATAATATTCTGTTATATTATTATACTATAATTTGTTCAGTCATTCCTCTATTAATGAGCATGTTTTTGTTTCCACTAATTTGCTACAACACAAAGATCTACTATAATTTATGTACATGCATACACACAAGTTTATGTCTACATATATATGTATGTATACATACGCATGTATGCATATATGTGTATGTATATATACATGTGCCATCTTTTCCTCCTTCTTTGTCCTCTCTGGGGTATAGTCCTAGAAGTTATTTCACTTGGTCAACCAATATGCATAATTTAGTGACTTTGGGGGCATCATGCAAATTACTTTCCAGGAAGGCTTTAACAGCTCACATAGGAGGTTAAATCCTAACGGGGGACATTATATAACTTGTTCCATTCAGCTAACCATGTAGTACAGGTAAGCCTCTTTGATTTGCTATCTAGGCACTTTAAAAGACTTGTCAGCTCCTGATACTGCCTCTTTGTCTCTCTGTCCTCCATTTGGTAGCCTCTTCACTCTCAGTTTCTGGCAAGAGACCAAGTTGGTCCTTTGGTCCTGAAGAAATAGGCCTTAGTCCTTGACTGTTTTTTTTTTTGTTCATCCTGTTCTATTTTAGGTGAAGGGACATAATTGGGAAAATGAACTATAGGAATCCAGGAATTAAAAGCCAGACTTTTGTAGTCCATGCAGAGCCAGTACACAAGAATTTTTTTCTTGTGATCTTTGGGATCTTTGAGTTAAGACTCAGAGGAAAGACTCATCCAACATTCATGCAACATCTGAACATGAACTTAGTGTAACCAATGATATGTAGGAACTTAGTTAATTTTTGAGACTACTCTCCTAGAGATCAAGGTGGTTCAGGGAATATGCCCTAGGCCATTAAAATGATTGTAAGTTCTTCTTGTTATATCTATGAAGTAAATATCCCTTTGTAAAATGAATATTCTAAGGAGGGAGTCAACATGAACATACATAGCTACATACAGGTAGAAGGTACCCTTAGATGAGAAGGTACTAGCAGATAGAAGGCCAGAGAAAGAAGTCTTTCAGAATGTGGCATTTGAAATAACACTTGAAGGTAGCTAGGAATGTTAGGAAACAAAGATGAGGAGGCAGAGCATCCCAAGCATGGGCAGCAGGCACTGAAAAGGTCTGGAGACAGGAGATGGAGTGTTGAGTGTGACAATCAGCAAGTCATCTAGTATGGCTGGTCCATAGAGTATATAAATGAGAATAATGTACAAGAAGACAGAAAATAAAGGAGCAGAGTATGAAGGATGCCAAATAGAATGTGAATGCCAAACAGAGGAGTTTATATTTGATCCTGAAGTCATTGGTGTCTGCTGAATAAGGGGCTTAGATGATTAAATCTGTTCTTCTGGAAATATCACTTTGAAAACTGTGAAGATGAAATAGTATGGAAATAGAAACTATTTTATTCTTAAGGAGACTATCAATAGAATCTTGGTTCATTTCCTTCAGTAACACACCAACTTATTTGCTGTTGAATAAAGAACTCACATTAAGAACAACATAAAATTGATTTTCAGAGGAATCTTAAAAAAAACTGTGAAACTAATCCCACACAAGTCCTATTCTGAAGACTCAATGGAAGTGACTTTGAATAATTGAAAAATATGACAGTTGGACACAAGCTCAGGCAATTTCTACCACATTAGGTAATTTGATTATGGTTTAATAGATTGAAAACATCAATAAAATTATCAAACTCTTGGGGCATTTTGGACAAATAAATACAAGCCCTACTTAACAATGGAGCATTTGCAATTTATATCACAATCAGCTTAGAACTGTTACATTTGGGAGAAAGCTTTTTCTGGCTCAAATGATTATAGCAGAAAGGAAATCACTTGGAAATACAGTCAATTGATCTTAGGGTAATGCATCTTCCTTGTGTCTACAGAATTGAAGCCTCCAGTCTTCATCAAATTCCATTATATTAGCTAATTTTGAATTAAAGGTAACCTGGGAAGAGACTCTAATTGATAGCCTCTGTGCCATGAGCCTGGTAGACTGAGGGATCTTGCTTACAAAGTGAGAAGAAGCTCTCAGAAAAGAGGACCTATAAAATTTAATCCTCTTTCTTAGATTAGTAAGTAGCATAAATGGAAGGAGAAAGAACTAAAAATCTTTTCTCCCAGCAGAACCCCCAAAATACGAAGTTCTCATTCTACCATTTAATTCTTGTGCGACCTTCTACAACCACCTCTGGACTTGTTTTCTGAACTATGATGGAGTTGGACAAGATGACTTCAAAAGTCCTTTCTTGTTCCAGATCTGTGATCATATGATGTATATAATCCCATGCACTTAGCAGTTAGATGTGCGATCCAGACTTTTATGCTGTGGAGAAGCATACAGGATGAAAAGTAGACAATCAACAGAGAGTTGTAGAGATATTGACAAATACACAGCACGCCAACAAATGGAGGGAAATTGTCCATGCCCTTGCTGGTGAGTCGGTTTCCCCAGGGAACATGTAAGGAACATGTACCACTCTCACCAAACACTCAGATGAGAATGACAATGGAAGTTATAGAAACCAGGATACTGTCGGCACCATTACCAATGTTTAAGGAGAAGCAGAGTTTAGCTAACTGGTTCAGCACTGGATCAGTGGACAGCGCCAATCAGACAGCCTCATTATTGGACAAGGTGTTGGGACAATGTCGGTGTTAAGGGGTATGAAAATTTAGGGGGCTGGCAGGGTTGGTCCTGAGGCTTACAGATTTAATCAGACTGATGTCTATGTTTAGGTGTTTTGGTGGTCTGGATTATTCATAGACTCCAGCGAACCTCAGGACCTGAACAGGCGTACATTTCCCAAAAGGTTAGTTCCCCTCCTATGAGTGTTTGCTTGTATCTTTATATAGGTATGTCAACCTGTAGAAAATGAGTCTGAGTAAGGCTGTTCATACCTTCCCAAATATATATTTCCTTGTAGCAGGGTCAGTTTTCTTAAAGGGACCAAGTCTATGATGAGGCCTTTCAGAGACAATTTTAGCTTCATTTATTATGAGTCTGATTCAGAAACTAATCCCCATCACCCTAAATGTATATTTTGACAGCTTATAGATTTTATCTGCTGTCTGAGAACCATACTAGCTAGATACAGAGGGACTCACCACCAGATGTTTTTATTTCATTTCAACAAATACATAATAAACATCTTTTTCTTCCTGCTAGGCACTGGGGATAAAAAGAGAGAAATAAACAATCCCCACCTTTACCTTTTACTGGGAAGGGCATGAGTTGAACACTAGGTGATTAGTTATTTGACCAAAGAAACCCATGAAAATATATGCATGCACTATAATAACTTAAAATCTATAATTTCATCATTTTTATTTTGATTCCTCCTTTCATCAATGAAGATTTCAACTCCTCTATGACTTAGTAGACCATTTTTTTCATTGTGGAGGATTTTTATTTATTTATTTTTAGCTTTATCATTCATTTTTATAAGATTTTGAGTTTTAAATTTCCCCCCTCCCTCTACCCTCCCTCCTTAAGACACTGTGCAATCTGATATAGGTTATATATGTATGATTATATTAAACATATTTTCACATTGGTCATGTTGTGAAAGAAGAATCAGAACAAAAGGGAAAAACAATGAGAAAGAAAAAACACAAAAAATGCAACAACAAAAGAAGGAAAAAATAGTTTGCTTTGATCTGCATTCAGACTCAATAGTTCCTTCTCTGGATGTGGACAGCATTTTCCATCATGGGTCTTTTGAAATTGTCTTAGATCATTCATTGCATCGCTCAAAAGACCAAAATCTAACAAAGTTGAACAGTGCAATTGTTGTTACTGTGCACAGTGTTCTCCTGGTTCAGCTAACTTCACTCAGCATCAGTTCATGTAAGTCTGTCCAGGTTTTTCTGAAGTCTACCCACTCACCATTTCTTATGGAACAATGGTATTCCATTATATTCATATATCACAACTTATTCAGTCATTCCCCAATTGATGGATATTCCCTTGATTTCCAGTTCTTGGCCACCACAAAAAGCTGCTATAAATATTTTTGTACGTGTGGGTCTTATTCTCTTCTTAATGATCTTTTGGGGATGCAAACCAGTAATGGTATTGCTACATCAAAGGGTATACACAGTTTTATAGCCATTGGGCACATTGTTCTCCAGAATGGTTGGATCAGTTCACAACTCTATCAACAATGCATTAGTGTTCTAATTTTCCCACATCTTCTCTGTAGATCATTTTTTATTTCAGCCACTGTGGCTGACAAAATCAGCCTTGTGGCCAACTTTCTTTGAGTCTTTATAAACTTATGTAAGCTTGGTTCTCAGACAACAGACACATTCTATCACCAGGGTCATACTTACTTGGTAAAACTCCTAAGACCTTGTGCTCTGCTAAAGTAATGGCCTTTGAATACCCAAGTTCACCTCCACACCATGATAAACTAATAGGAAAGGACTTTAGCATACTTATATTCATGTTATATATTTACTTTCATCTATATTTGTAAAGATGCTAGCAGTGATGATTACCATTTGTGTTTAAGAGCATATTTGAAAATCCTAATATGAGATGTCTTTCTCTCATATGTAAATACGAAGACTGGGCTTTAACTGAGATCTGAAACAGCCCACAGGTGCCAATCATCTCTCTAAGACTATGAATTAGAGAAGATCAGATAGTTCAACCCAGGCCAATGAAGAATTGACTATTGTTTAACACCAGACCACAAAACCTTTTATCAGAAGACAGTATTGACATTAACTGGTTTGAGTTGTAGCTCTTTTTGTCTTTCCCCTTTCTATGGAATCATTAATAAGCAAAGAAATATCCCAAATCAGATAGTTTTTGTGGGGCAGATCAGGGGACAAATGGGAGAAGTGAGCAAAAGAGAATGAACTTATTTGGTAGTTGTGTGAATTGAATGATTAAAATTACCTAGTTTCTCTAAGCATCCATGCTTACATTTATTCTTCTGTTTTCTAATATTTATACTTATTGGAGTTAAGGACAGTGAGGTTTTGTTTAAAATTTAATGACATTTAACTAGTAATTTCTTGAATTTATCACATTCTGGTACAATCATACTCAGTCTTGTATTAACTAGATCAGGGGTCTTGCATCCCTTAATCCATCAAAGGGCTGGACTTGAGGACCTAGAGGGCTACATTGGCCTCAACACCACAGGTTCCCTATCCCTGATCTAGAGTAAAAGGGAACTGTAGAGTTACTATCAAGCATAGAATGTCTCCTTAGGATCAAAAGGATTCATAGGTCAAAAATGATAGACAAGCAAGTTTCCAACTGTACATTCTAAGCAGGTGACATTTTGGAATTTCTTAACAAGCATATCAAAGTTAATTTTTAAAAAGGTGAAAATAAATAACTTCTTTCTTAGAATAAGCAATTTTGAGATTCCTGACTAAAGTTTCATTTCTGAAGAATATTTTTCTTGGTGCTTCTGCAAGTGTCTACTGTTAATGCATCAACCACTAAAGTTAATTTGTTAAACAACTTTCACCCAGTACTAACATACTGTAACTACATCTGTTCTGAGTGCATTTGATTTTTTTCTAACACGCATATTTTGATCTAGGTCACATTTTTTTGATTATTAGCACAGCATGCTATGCTTATTTTAACATCTTCAATGAAAAAAAGAGACTTCAACAAGTTTCCAAGTTAAAACCCTGTTCTTTTTCAAATAAAAGTCTAAGGATTCTTAAAGAATTTTTCTTCTCTCCTATTTTGCATTGCCTTTTAACCTACAACACCATAGATTTTTAGGGAAAACTATGAAAAATTTAGCCAAAGAAAAGGTATAACATTTATATAACAGACTTAACAGACTATGAATGGTAAGTTCACACAAAAAAGTTAAAGTCCTGAAGTCAACATGAAAGCTGTTTTCTAAGACAAGATTTGTTCCTGGTCCTATAGCCAAGTCGTCAGAATTTTAAAAGGAGAGATGGAATGATGATGTTAGACTCCTGCTTATGATATTCTTACTTTAATAATTGATGCAAGACATCCCTCCTACACACACACACACACACACACACACACACACACACACTCTTATATATAGATCTGATTGAGTCACTTCCCTACTAAAAGAAGCCCCAGCATCTCCCTATTGCTTCTTCAATAAAATACAAGCTTCTCTGTTTGGCATCTAAAATCCTTCACAATCTGATTCCAGCCTCTCCAAGGCAATTCCACAAGACTCCTCCTAATGCCATCTACATTCAAACAAAGTGAGGTACTTGCTGTTTGCCATACCCAACATTCTCTCTCTTACCTCTGTTCCTTGAACAAATCTCCATAGCAAAAATGTTCTCCTTATCTCTGTTGCTTGGAACTCCTCATTTCTCCCAAGTTTCATTTTAAATGTGAACTCTTAAAAGAGACCTTTCCTGATTGCCCCAGTTGCTAGTGTCTCTAAAATAACTGTAATTATTTCATATTTATTTTACTTAGTTTTATGTGTCAAATGCTGCTTCCTGTAGAATATCTACTTGAAAGTCAGAACTACCTTGTTTTTCTCTTTGTATTTCTAATACCTGACTATGATGCCTGACACATAGAAGATACTTACTAAATCTTATAGAATTAAATTGAATTGAATGTCTATGTTTACGTGTACCTAAACATGATTTTTTGCTAGAATTTCTCAGAAACATAAAGAAATATTTTTGACATATTTTTCTTTGAAGCATCCATATTAACTTTTATGGACTAAATCATCAATATATAATCCCTATTTCCTTTTGCATTGAAATAATTTGGTTCACATTCACACCACCATTTGCCTCTCCATTGCCTTGTTCTATAATATTAATTTTTTATTCTTTTGATACAACTGTATTCTGGATCTCTCTACCAGTAGTTAACTTTGCTTCTTGACTATTTACCTTTGAATGGACTTTTTTGGGAGGGAGAGGAGAACTGGGTCTCCCTATCTTACCCAGGCTGAAAATAATGCCGCGCACAAAGGCTTCATCCCATAATTGATTGACATGGAAGTTTTGACCTGTTCCACTAACAACCTAGGAGGGATTCACTCCTCCTTAGGCAGTCTGGTGCCCTCTTCATTCCTGAGGAGTTAACATATAGGTGCTGGACTTATTTCTGCATGCAGGGATCAACTTTAACTCCAATGTTGTTCAAAACTCCAGCAGCAAAAAAATAGAGGTGTGGGCCACTTAACTAGATAATAAATAAACATTAACAAGCAACATGTCCAGAGCAACTCGTCACTGATTCCCTGATACTTTGTCAACTTCCTTTGTCCGTTCATTGCAAGCTACCTTTTCTTTTTATATGCTTGTAGTTAGCATTGTCATGACTTTCTGGTTCTAGGTTATTGGTTAGTTTTGTTTGCTTTGCATTATTTCATAACGATCTTTCCATATTTTTTATGTTCTTCATACTTAATGATCAGTATTTTAGTAATTTATTAATTACATTAATTTTACACAGTTTATCTAAATATACCCCTATTGCTGCATATATTTTGCAATTAAAAACAATGTCTCTATACATATACATTAAGTCTTTTTGTTTAATTGAAAAACCCTTGGGGCATATTATTGTTTACGTTAGCAAGACCTGTTTCCCTGGTAAGCTCTCTCAGGGCAAGAACCATGGTTTCTAATCCTTCTTTGTGTCCATTTTATGCCTTCTTATGTGTTCCATACACAGTGATAGTAAGGCTAACAAATTAAGCTGGAAAGAATAGGAGAAGGATCTATAATTTATAATTTGTGTTATAATTACAGTTATATTTATAATACATTGTAAAATAATACACTATATTACATTGTTATATTATAATTACATTTACAATTTTAATCTATAATTTTCCAACTGTCCGTTAGCTTACTGAGGTTGTATTAAGCTTCTCCAAGGTGTATTTTGAGTTGATAACCTATTTCCAACCAAACTTGGCCTTAAACTGAAGTAACTCCATGTGAAGTGCTAAGCGAGGGGGAATTTGTAAATGACAAGGAGGGAAAGTAGGTGCTTCTTAACTTGCCCTTTTACCCATTGTTCTTCCCTGCCTTAAAGGTGATGACCACACTCAGTCATGTGCGTCCGTGTGAACAATTGAACCAGTTTTGACCTCAAAGGAAGCTTCTTCTGTTTTCTAATGCTTGGAAGTCATTCAGAATTGTGCCCAAACTAACATGGAGCATTTCTATGTCTTTTGAATAGACAATGATGTGTTTTCCAAGCTCTTTTGGGGCAGAATCACCCCCTAGGGTATGATGAATCAGGGTTATTTCCTTGGTCCTTGATTTGTGAGATTTCCAGATGTTTATTTTGATTGGCTGTGGAAGCACCTAAGAGAAAGGATTAGCTAAAAAGACCTGGGACTCACTCAATCAATCTTCTCCTTCTTACCTTCCCAAAGACAAGTCTAGGGTGACTTCCCCTCTTCCCTCTTCCATACACCTCCCCCTGTAAGATTTCTGTTCCTCACCAAAGCTACCTCTGGTGTTGTGACATAGTAGAAAATGCCTTGGATTTGGAGTTAGAGAACCTTGGTTCTAATTTCATCTCTGCTACTAATTATGTGACCTTGAGCAAATCATTGTGAGTCTATTTGTACAGCTGTAACATGAAGGCATTGGACTATTTGATTTCTTAGGTCTCATCTTGCTTTAAATCTGGTGAAAATGTGGTTTTTATAAGGTGTGATAGGGTAATGAGGCTAAGAGTGCTGGTTGGTCACTTCCATTGATGCATGTGCTTTGTACTTTTGCTTAAGGACATGGCAGGAAGAGGATAATTCTAAACTCTTCCCACAAAAGGGTCCCACCTGTGGACTCCCATAAATTGGGTTCATATCCTTGGGGAGTCCAATCCTCAAAAAAGGCAGTCAGGTTTATATAGATCATCATGCCTCCCACCTCAGAATGCTGGGGGTAATCTCACATAAAAAACTTAGATTTCATTTGTCTGCTTCCCCAAAAGAAATAAATAGGTTCTCTTATGGAAAACTCAATGTACAAACTAGTAAATATTAGGTATAAGATAGCTATTAATTTCTTCCAATAAAAAAGAAATGCTTATAACACAAAAGACTCACAAACCCACACTGACATATATTTGAAATATGAAATAGTAACCCATAACTGCTATTATACTTGCCTGGGAAGGAAAAACTCTCAGGAAAATGGTGAAACTGCTGAATGGCCACTTTACTAACACTTCTCATTGATACTGTCAGAAGGAATTTACAAGTTTGGATGTCTCAACAAAACAGGACATGGTTTGTTTAGTATCCTTCTCATACCGGTCATCTTCTCCACCAAGAGGTTGTTTGGGAAATCATCTCTTGCTGGACAACCAGCACCCAGGAACTCCTGACCCTTTAAATTCATGAAATTTCTTGCCAAAGCTGGAAACTCATCTCTGAATTACTTTTTAGTCATATGTGTTCAGGGAGAGACAAACCTGTTGCTTAAAACTGCACTAAGACTTTTGGGATACCTTGTACAAAACAAAGACATCTAGGAACCTAAGATCTAGTCTCAGGTCCATATGAATCAATATATGTTTGTATTGCCTTATACACATGGCAACAGGAAGGAAGAATGTTGAATATAAAGTACTAAGGATACACAGAACTCACCCAAAGTAGAAAAGAGAGCTATTTGAGGAAATAAGAAAACACAAGAGTGTTTTCCACAGCCATCTGGAAAGACTTTTTGTGTAAAGGTGAGGCTGTGAGACCTGATAGCAAAACCATAGGAGGTTTAAGTAGCCAAAAACATTATGGGCCCCAAAACAAGGAAGAATTATAATACTGCCATGTAATTATTTTGCACCATTAACTAGGGAGAAGAGGTAATTATAAGGGAACAGCAGAGTCAAACAGTGAACAGTGAAAATGACCAATCGATGGAGAGTAGATGGGTAACATAGAAAGTACATGGAGATATACACATCCAGCCTTCCTCCCCTCCTTCTCCTGGGGGTAGAAGTGTGATATCATAAAAAATGGGAACTATATGGGGTAATGGGGAGATGGATGGCCTATTGGAAGAAGAGTCTCTTGACTATTTACTCAGATGTGGTTCCTTTCTGGGCCCTTCAATTTGCAAGAACTATAGTTTGTCTTGTGAACCTGAGTGCTTATAAGGGAAAATCCCTTTGGAGGACTACCGTATACTGACATTTCTAGCCTTTACCTGAATGTGAGCAACAATCCTGAGAGGTGAAACATCCCCAAAGTATATATACAAAGGTCTTTTGTATAAGGACATATGGGTTGTAGTGATGCTTCACTGTGATCAGACTGCAGACTAGGTAAAGTATGGTCAGGCAGAGCAGCCAGGAGATGATAATGCTATGATTGTCCATTTAAAAGTCTTCAGGACACAAAAAAGGAATTCAATAATTCAATTCAGCATGTATTTAATAAATATCAACTAAATGCAAGTCATAGTTAAGAGGGGGCCAGGTGGAACACACTACCTGGGTGTCCTTAGGCAAGTTACTTAACTGCTTTCAGTTTCTTCATCTGCAAAATAAAGGGATAGTCATGCTTTTCCTTCCCTGTTTCCATCTGTGCAAAAATGATCCCGTGACTTTTGTTCTGAAAAAGGTTTTTCAAAGATTGAGGGGCATTGTTGTTGTGTTTGTCCTTCATTCTTGAAGAGGACCATGACATTGAGATGATGACTTGCAGTTGACTTCGATTGGAGTGAGGGAGGGTTGTGCAAGGTCACCAGCCTCACTTTCTCCTCCTGAGCCATCTGGGTGCAGTGGCCGTTTATTCATCAGGATGGCCCAAGGTGCAATGTGGGACCAAGGATCTGGACTTGGTATCTTCAGAACATCTTCACAGCTATTATATCTACAAAATGTCACAGATGTCCTCTACAGTATTCTCCTAGGGATCAACTTTCCTTTGTCTGCAACAGGACTTTGGTCAGATGTATCTGTCAATCACCTATCACTCTCCTCTAGGCCACTACAGGTGCTTTACCTGGGAGTACTTATCCATCTTGACTTTTCACTCACCAGTTCTGCCTCCACCCACCAGACCTCTCTGTTCCTGGTAGATCCATTGTGTGATTTCAGTCATTGGAGCCTGAGCAAGGTCATAATTACCGTAAGCAAGCAATTTAATTAGATTAGCTAGACACACGTAGAAGGAGATGTAAACATTCCACTTGCAACTCCAATCTTACAAGGCAAACCCTCTCAGGTTGTTTCTGGGTTCTTCCTCCTCAGCTTTTTAGCCTAATTATAAGTAATTAGGAAATATTTAACAAAAATAGGAATATGTTTTTAAAAGACTACATAGTTTGCTATTTCCTAATAGCAAATACTTCAGTATCTTTGCCAAGAAAATCCCAAATGGGGTCAAAGAGAGTCAGACATGACTGAAAAAGGAGTGAACAACAAATGGTCACATAGGCAATAAGCATCCAAGACAAGATTTAAACCTAATTCTCCCTCACAAGCTTAATTATCAGTTATAACAACCTGTCTCTGAACTTGCCAGTCAGGCATTTAATAAATGTTTCTTGAATCAACTTAAGTATCCAGGATTTAAGGTAAAGGGAAACTTACAAAATTACAGAAATGTTAAGACTACATTCATCATTTTAAAGTGTAATTTCTTAACTTTATTTTTCTTTGGTTTTTTGGGAGGGAGTCAGTTTTCTCTTGCAATCCAGTTAATGTGGAATTATGTTTTACATGACTTCATATGTATAATTGATGTTAAACTGTGTGCCTTCTCCAGAAGAAAAGGAGGGGTAGGTAGGAGAGAGGAAATTTGAAATTCAAAATTTTAAAAAATTATTGCTAAAATTTTTTTACAAGTAATTGGGAAATATTTAACAAAATAAATAGGAATATATTTTTAAAAGACTATATTAACACAGTTTCCCATGTAAAATATGAAAGGAATTACTGTCTTAATCTTAAGACACATATAATATGACACTTTTTCCTTGAACAGGAAGCTGCTCTCTCTGATCAGCATTAGAGTTTATGTACTGTGGGATACCAGGTAGGAAGGGCTAAGTCACCCAGTAGGTTTATAGAAGGACCATATACTACATATGCCACAACCAAAACAGCTAAAGCTACAATCTTCTGCAAAATTGAGTAATATCTTTAGGATAGAGAAGACCCCTATCTTGTCTAAGCTGCAGTTGAATACAGCAGTCACAACGCCTGAGCTATCTGCTTGCTGTAACTGAATTGCCAGAGTGACCACATACTGTGATCCTGTCTATGCCCCTGTCAGTGCTGTGATCAAAACCACATGTGCTGACACACTGCAGTCCCACAAATCCCAAACTATATGGTGGGATAATAGATCTTAACTGGGGAAATGCATGGTATGATGGATAGAAGGCTGACTTTGGAATCAGGAGAGATGTGGATTTGAGTTTTGCCTCTTACAGCTGTGCCAACTTAACCTTTTTTTTTTCCCTTTGTAAGCTAGGGACAACTAGGATAGAGTGTTGGATAGAGTGCTGGATAGAATGGATAGAGAGCTGGGCCTGAAGTCAGGAAGATTCCTATGAATTTAATGCTCTTCCTGAGTTTATCTGGCCTCAGACACTTACTAGCTATGTGACCTTTGGCAAATCCCTTACCTCTGTTTGCCTCAGTTTCTCGACCTATAAAATGAATTGGATAAAGGAATGACAAACCACTTCAGTACCTTTGCCTAGAAAACCCCAACAGGTTCATGAAGAGTCAGAAATAACTGGGAAAATGCAACAAAGGTAGGGATGGCTATAGTATGTGGCTCACAGCAGTGTTGTAAGATTCAAATGAGGTAATTCATGAAAAGCACTTTTCACTGTATAAATCTCAGATATCATTATTAGATTCATGGTCCTATTAATTAGGTGAGTAAATAAGCCCGGGTCTGTGGGTGAACCAAAGAATATATTGCTGCACATTCTTTTTGGTGACTTGAATCGGTTATTTATTAGGCAGAGGGGACATGCAGGAATATGTAGCTATGTCTGCCATGAAGACAATCACCCCTAGTCCCAAAGAACCCCAAACTGTGGGATACACTGAGGCATCTATGTGTTGGGACTTTCACAAATTGGGAGTGCCTAGGCACAGTTTGAGATGACCAATTCTTGGTTAGGTCAACAGCATTGAACACAGGTGCAAGTTTTTTATATCAATTGTTTCATGAAAGAAAACAAATATACTAGCACAGAGGAAATGCTTAATCAAGCATCATAATGTAGGTAAACATGAAACTTTACCCATTCACCACAGTGAAGTCCTCCTTTGTCACCTGAAAATGATCACAACAAGGAAACAAACCACAAAACAATCCATGCTAACAAAAACAGTTTTCTTGGTGTAGTTTTATAGACTGCCTGGTAATGCTTGGTTATTTGGACTACCGAGCCCTTTATTCTGTCTCAAAGGGACTTTCAACCAGGCAGTCTCCAAAATAAACACCTCCTTGCTTTAAGAAGGAAGGTCATCGTAGGTTGCTTCCTTACGACCTGAAAGAGATTAAAATGGAGACCTACCTTGTTGTCTACACCAACAGTCCTAAGGAAGCATTTCTTTACCCAGCATTGGGTAATGAAAAGATTAAGTATTTGTAAAGCACCTACTATGTGCCAGGCACTGTGCTAAGTTATTACCTCATCAGAGGGTGCCCCAGGGCGCAGAATGCTGGGCTTGGATTTTTAGAAGACATCAATTCAAATCCAGTCTCAGCCACTTACTAACTGTGTGCCCTGGGCAAGTCACTTAACCTCAGTCCACCTCAGTCTCCTCACCTGTAAAATGGGGATGATAACAGCACCTACCTCCTAGGGCTGTTGTGAGACTCAAACAAGGTAATGAAGTTAAATGGTGGCTCATCTCCATGAAAGATGGAGAGAAGTAGAGAGAAATACCCTTTGTTCTTTTGAACAAAAAAACCAGAATTCCAATTCCTTTTCAAAGCTACTCTTGCCATGATAGCAGAAGGGGTCATGAATTAAGTTGCAATTCCAGAATTGAAAATGGTAGAGATCATTTGCTCTAGAAGCCAACTCTCTACATATCAGAAAGTAGTAATTAATGGAAAGAAAAGGTTGATGGAAGAAAGCAGATTCATGCCACATTCTGCATGTGTCAAGAATTACCTGTTGGCATCTGACCTTCTCTTACATACTTCACTCTTATTTTCTCTATCTGCAAGTCAAATCAACAAGCAATTATTAAGCACCTACTCTATTTGTGGGATACAAAGAAAGTCAAGACAATCCTTGCCTTCAAGGAGTGTACAATCCAACAGGGAAACACAGCACATAAAAAGAAGCTGAAAAGGGGTGGGAGAGGGGCATAAAGGTAAGTACATGGCTAGCCTGGGTGCCCTCCTTAAGTGGAGGTTTTTGGTGGAACTCTCCAATCTCTGTCCTACAATCAGAGTGAGGGAGGCTTCCTCACAAAAGATCCATGAGAGAGGTGGCACAAAAATAATTATTCCTATCTTAAGAAGAGGAGGCAGATGCTCTGAGAGGTTCATTTTCCACCATGCTACCCTCCTCTGGACTTCTCCATCATCTCCCCAAAATAACCTGGAAAATTATAAGAATGCACACACACACACACATCTATTAAAGAAAAAAAAAAGCAAAGAAAGTCACATCCTACGTGTATAATTCCTCCAAAGTGATTTTCCTTTGAAAATGTAGCAGGTTTCCAGAGTTCATTGGGGATGGTAGCCTCAGTGGTGGTAACAGATCAATGCACACAGTGGGGACCTTGAAATGTAATATAATCATTAGTGATTATTTCTTAAATATAAATGTCTTGGAAACAAGGGAAGTGGAATAGAAAGGGAACAGGTAAAAGTGAAGCCTGGAAATGTTATATTAGAAATCATGCATCTGAACCTTCATATATCTGTTACCACCTGAGGCCACCATACCCAGTCACTACTGGAAACCATTAGAAACACCTGTTATATTTTTCAAAGGAAAGCCATTTTGGAGGTTTATAGCTATATTTTCAGAAGATTATGCAAGTAGAATATGACCTCTTTTACTTTTTTCTTTTGTGTGTGTGTGCACATTCTTATAATTTTCCAAATAATAGCAAAATACTTGAAAACATACAAATTTTCACCTATTGTTTATTGTTCCTAATTGAATTGAAGCACTTTAAAATTATCTTTCTCCTTTGCAACCCGGTTTTAATGTTATATTCATATATCATGGTACTAATGCCTTGTGTTTGAATATTTTTAATACCAAATTTTGTGTATAAATATGATTATGTTTCCAGCCAAACCATAAAAGATAAATTAGATTCTTATCTGCCTTGAATTGCTTCCAATATTTGAGAGACTTTAAACTGAAAATTCCATTATATTTCTTCATGTAAAAAGAACACTTATGAAAATAGTAGACCTGATTGGATCCTGAATATTTGACTAATGTTTGTCTCACTTCTTGTTCAGGAAGTGAAGTTAATTTAGACAATTTGGGAGGTTTTCATTTCTATCCACTTATATAGCAAAAAGAAAACGTTTCACTCCATTTTTTACTTTTTGTGTGCAAGACAGTTCATACTACTCACCTTCTTTAAAATCAGTCCTAGTATTTTAGTGGGCTCCAAGTTCAGCATGAGTCAACAGCGTGACACTAAAACCAAAAAAAGTTTATGTGATCATAAGACAGATGAGGAGAAATAGAGTGCCAAACTCTGGAAATTAATAGTGGTGTTATAGTCTGCCTTGGTCAAACTGCATCTTCAAATCTGTCAAATGAAGAACATTGAAATTCTAGAGAATGTCCAGAGAATTAGACCCATTCTTAATCAGGAAATCCAAGGAGGAAAAAAATCATAGTAAGATATATATATATATATATATATATATATATATATATATATATATATATATATATATATGTATGTATGTATCTAGTCCATTTCAGCATAGAAACACAAACCAGATCAGCACAAAGAGAGATATACAAACCTTGGGGACAGTGTCTGGCCAGGGGCATGCTACATGGAACATTCCAGCATACAAAGATCTGAAGTAGGACCAAGATTATGCACCAAAGCAAGGAGTTCCAGATCCATACAGGAGGGCTCTGAAGCAGGAAAAAGTGACAGTCTGTAGTGCTATGGTTTAATGTCTAGTTCTGGGTCACAGATCCACAGTAGACTGAGGAAGATCTACTGTGTATGAGAAGGTCCTAAGTGTATGAACAAGTAATAACTTCAGAAGCAAATGATAGCCCTATGCCTCTGACCCTTGGTGCAGACTTGGGTCCCAGTTCCAGCCTATAGCCCAGTCTAAAGTGTTGCAGAGGAATATCAGGTCGGGAATACCAGACCAAATGGGACCCATAGTTCTGTCCCTTTAAATCTGCAATGATTTGAGGTACAGAAAGGGGCTGAGTCCAGCAGCAGTCTGCTGGAACTCCTAACCAGGGGCAAGTAAACAGGAGTGGATTGCACAGAACCAAACACAAGTCAAGAACTTTCAGAGAGAGCTCAGACAAGAAGATCAGAGATCAGTCTTTGCCCTGGACCAGACCACTTTAGCAGCTCTGAAAGATTACAGGTTACCAGCCTGGGCTGTTGTTGAGATTTTAGAGCAAAACAATACTCAATGCCCCAAGAAAGCAACAGAAGTATCCACGAAGAGAAAAGGTCAGTCCAGACATCCCCCTGCTCCTTGAGTTGCACAGAGCAGTCTTAACATAAAGTCCCAAACTTGAAAGTAGGCTGGAAGAATGATCCTACCATAAACATTTATCATGATGAAAAGGACACTCAAGACAGAAGTCCAGGAGAAAAGAATGACTCTACAACATCAACCAACAAAGCCTCAAAGAAAAATATCACTTTGAATGAATTCAACTAGAAGTCCTAGAAGAGAAACAAGTTTTTTTTTAAAAGAGCTAAAATGATTTTTTAAAATCAAATGAGAGCACTAGAGTAAAAGGTGGCAAAAGAAATGAGAGCTGTAGAAGAAAGATATGGAAAGAGAAGTAATGGCTCAGAACAAGGGTACAAAATGGTAAGAAACAAATCACTAAAACTTCTGACAAAACAGAAGATAGAGACTCCATTAAACAACAACAAATATTAAATCAAGAAAAAAATAGAAGGAAATGTAAGGTATCTTGGAGCAAAATTACAGTTACAATTATCAGAATTAATTAGCCAATGCCTTTAATTTCTGCTTTTTGATGACCATTCAATTGCATTTGCAACATGTTCTGTTAATATAATTTAAACACACATACACACTATGATTAAAATAGAAACTACCATTTTTTTAAATTTGAGGGAAGAAAGGTCTAGATAAGCCATCCTGAATTATTCTGGTTCAGTTTCTGACTTTCTGAAGTTAGTAACCACATCTTTTCTCCTCTTTTTTCTGAGTGATTTTCCCAAAAAGACTATAAGTATCTTGAGAGTAGAATAATCTTTCTTTTTGCTTATATTTGTATCCCCAGTGCTTAGGAAAGGGTCTGGAAGATAGGAGTAACTTACTAAATGCTTGTTGACTTGACTTGTTGTCAGTGAATTTACAGTAAGGATAAATATTACCTGGAAACTGTTTATTAATGCATTAGGTTACACAATTAGAGCAAAACCTGGAGGTTTCTGTGACAGGATTTCAGGACAAACCTGCATAAGAGCTGAGGCAGACAGTCCAAGGTAGAAAGGGTTCTTTAAATGAAAAACAAAGGCATCTGTTTGAAAGAGAATAGAGAGGGTACCACAAACCAACAGCAAAGTGATGTCATTAGTTAAAATTTTACAGTGATATGTCTTTCTGCAACCATATCAGTTGTGAGGCACCAAATGAGAAGACACATAGCCCATTATCAAGGAAAATCCCGGGAAGTGATAAAATTCATGCTGAACACTTTAGTGTAGTGGATGGAGCACAGGGTATTGAGTCAGAAAGACTAGTCTTCCTAAGTTCAAATCTTACTAACTGTGTGAACCTAGGCAAGTCACTTAACCCTGTTTGCCTCAGTTTCCTCATCTGTAAAATAAGCTGGAGAAGGAAATGGCAAACCATTACAGTATCTTAGACGAGAAAACCCCAAATGAGGACAATAGCCAGCATCAATAATTATTGTAAATCTAGAGACTCCCCCAAAAGGAGGCATGAGTAATTCCATTCAAGCTGGGACTGAAAGGGAAATAATAAATTTTCCAATAAAGACTACATAATTACCTGGAATAGGGGCTAGAGTTCAGGATGATCCATGAATTTGAATGGGGAAAAAGTCGCATCTTTCTTTTCAATAATTTCTGGCAGAAATTTAGCATTTCCTCCTATTATGAATTATGAAACCTACATGAAAATAGGTTTCACCAGACTTTCAAAAGGTACACTTCACAAACATGCACATGCGTACATGCACATGCGTACATGCACTCACACACACTCACACACACACACACACACACACATCAAGAGCTCCTGACCTAGAAAAAATAAAGCAAGAGACAAAAATTGGAATAAAACATCTAGAAGAAAGAATAAGAAAGATAGTAAATAGAAGAGAAATTTATCTAAAATAAATGGACTGCCTCCTTTTACCAGTTCAGATGAAAGGGAAGTCTGAGTCTCAGCTGCATCTTCCCATTGCCTCCTCATTGTTTGTATAAACACACTTACTTATAATAACCGAATTTTTTCTCTCTCTTGCTCCCTTCACAACAGTGTATTTGTTTTCCCTTTCATTTCCATTCTTTTTTAATATTCATTAAGATATAAGAGAATCACTCTCAAACCTGCTATCTAATTACTACCTCTATGACCCCCTCATAATAGAGCTCACAGAAGTATATGATGGTCCTGGATTGGAACATACACAGTTAATCTTTGTTTTTTTTCTTATGATTTTTAGTTCATGGTATATTCTTCTTGTGACTCCTTTATTTTCACTTCAAAATTTCTATGCAGCTTTGGTTTTTTCATTAGGAATGCTTAGAAGTCCTCTATTTCATTAAAATTCCATTTTTTTACTCAATAGGAATATGCTCAGTTTTGCTTGATAAGTTGTTCTTATCTGTAAGGCTCTATCCTTTGCCTTGTGGAATGACATATTCCAAGTTCTTTGCCTCTTTGATCTGGTGGCTGCTAAATCTCACATGATCCTGATTGTGCTTGCTTGGTACTTGAATTTTTTTTTCTTTCTAAGGACTTGCAATATATACACATACATATATACACACTATACAATCTAAAATGTATATATGTATGTATAGTATGTATATATATATATATATATATATATATATATATATATGGAAGCTCTGAATATATTTATGTATATGTATATGTATGTATATACATATGGAAGCTCTGATCTGACCAGTTTTCTCATTTTCCAAGGAAGTTGCTTTTGCTATGTGATATCTTACTTTTTTCTATTTTTTAAACTTTGTTAATCCTTCCTATTGTTTTGTGGAGTCACCATCTCTGCTTGATCCACTATAACTCTTAGCAAGTTTGGTACCTTTTGTTCCAAGCTATTAATTTCCTTTTCAATTCTTTCTTCCATTATTCGAATATTTTTTCCAATTTCCTTTTTAGTGTTCTTATTTCATTTATAAAAATGTTTATGGTTATAAAAATATTCTTGCTTCATCTCTTCTATGAATTTTAGCTAAGTTTGGGTCCAAGCTTTGTGTGTGTGTGTGTGTGTGTGTGTGTGTGTGTGTGTGTGTGTATGTTTTGAGACTTTGCTTGTAGATATTGTAGAGTCATTTTCTTTTTCTGGGTTTGTTTCTTGAGTATCCTTGTGACTTTAACAGCATTTTATAGTGAGATTCATTTGTTTTGTTTACTTGCTCATTCTGAGCCTGGACTCTGGGCACTTCTTGAAAGAACTCCTGGGCTTGTCTTGTCACTGATTCCTTGGAGTACTGAGTTTTGTTATTCTACAATCTTACAAACAGTTCATACTGGGGACCTTCAAATTTTCAATGATCTCAAAGTGGTTTGATCCAAGGCAAAGTTTGATTGCTGCCTCCTCTGTTCCGAGCCCTGCAATTAATTGCCCTGGATTTGGGTCTTTGGGGATGCCCTGTTTGGAATTGGATTTTGCCATCATCATTCATCTGGAAAGTTCTGTTGGTTCAGTGACAGAACTATAGTCTTCGCTTTGGTCTGGGATTCCCACCTTGCTTAGTCTTCTACAGGTTTCACACTAGCCTAGAAGCTGGAAGTGAGACTCTGCTTGACACCTAGAATCCAAGCCACACAGCTGTTGCTTGCTTCTGTACTTTCTCTTGCTAAGTAGACAACATAGGACCTTTGTTACTCCTTACTTAGGAATGCCACCTTCAAGCTAGGTCCCCTCCTCAATCAGTCCTGGATCTATGACCCAGAAGTAACAGAGAACATATTAGCAACTGTCTCTAGAGCCTACATAAGGTTAAGGCCCTTTGTGCTGGATCTGGGCCTCTTCTTGCCCTACAGAGTGTCTACTCCCTGGTCTAGAATGTTCTGTGACATGAACTCCTGGCCAGGTCCTGTTTCCAGTATCCTCTCTGTCTATCTTCTTATGCAGACCTGAAGTAGAAGCATAACTCATTTTTTTCCTTGGATTTTTAAAGTAAAAATTTGATCCAGTGCATTTTCTAGATCTGTTTGCTAGAATTTTTGCAGGGGAGTCTGTTTTGTTTCTTCCTGATACTCCACCATCTTGACTCCTGTGTAAAATTACCTCCTAAACAACTGGGGAATGGAAGAGCAAATTTTGGTATATGAATGTAATGGAACATTATTGCTCCATAAGGATGGGTGAAAGAAATTATTTCAAAGAATCATAAGTAGCATGAACTGATGCAGAGTGAGATGAGTGTTATAAGGAGAACAGTTTATAAGAGGATACAATCATTGTCAAGAAAAACAACTTTAAAAGACTCAAGAATGTTAATCAATGCAATGAGCAAGTATGTCTCTAGAGGACCTATGATGAAGTATATTACCCACCTCCTGACAGAGGCTGATGAACACAAGATGCAGAGATATACAGTTCTGAACATGGAAACTATGGATGTGAGTATAATTTTTTTCTTTATCTAAATTTTTGAGGTAGCAATAGTGATAACTTCTTTTGGTGTTGTGCTTTGCGCATGGAAATGCTTTTTATTATTAAATTCAATATTAAAAATACAATTTTTAAAAAGAAAAAATAGATTATTTGATATACATAAAAGATTCAAAATGGTCAACTTGGAAGCCAAAATTTTAGTGATTTGAGTCGTTGGTCTAATTTTGGGCTCAGAATAGATGCAATGAGTGAAGAAGTCCTGCTTTAATAGCTCATCCTTGTGTGGGGCTATTACATTAATGATTTTTAAAAAAACTGTAGCAGGTTCTATTTAAATGTATAATCCGTAAGCTGGACTTCACCTACTGTCTAAGAACCAATCTAGTTCATTATGGAGAGTCTCGTCACTACCAAATTGACCACAAATAGCCCACAAAACAATGAAAAATACAAAATGGCCCTTCGTCCTCTGTAATGCTCTGTTTTTAAACGTAATTTTTCTTTTATCTTACTCTTTTTTCAGAGTATTATTTTCTTCTATCTTCCCCCTTTCTCCCATTAAAAAAAGAAAAACAGATCCCTTGAAACAGATATAAATAGTCAAACTATAAATTTCTGCATTAGATTTGTCTAAAAATTCATGTATTATTCTGTACCTTGAGCTCATTGCTATTCTGTGATGAGTAGATTGGTTCGTCATGGGCCCTTTGGAATTGCAACTGACCATTGCGTTGATCAGAATTCTTAAGTGTTTCAAAATTGTTTATCTTTCCATTGTTGCTGTTATTGTATAAGTTATTCTTCATATTTTGCTCCCTTCACCCTTCATTAGTTCAAGCAAGACTTCCCAGGTTTCTCTGAAACTATGCCTTTCTAATTCCCCTTTCCTTCCACAGTAACAGTGATGGAGGAGAAGGTACTATACAATCACAGAGTTTTAGACCACATATAAACATTTATTGATTTTATAAATGTGAGGTTTTTGTGCAACAACCAAGATGAAATGAGACTAGAGAAATCAATCGATATTGACACATTATAAATGTGCAACCACTAGGCGGGGCTGTTGCCTCTAGCCTGCGTCTATTTACCATAAAAGTCAAGCATCTAGTAATCCAGATCACCCTAGTATCTTCATCTAAAATTTTGCATTTCTAAATTTTCTGTGGTTACCAAACAAACAGTGACTCCTTTTCTTCATCTATGCCTCTTTCTGGGTTGCACTACTCCTCTCCTTAGTCTAAGGGGTGTGGTCAGTGTGGATTTATCCAATCAAAAGCTCTTAAACCACCATCTTACTGGGTAAATGCCTCTCTCTTCCTTTTGCTGTCATTGAGTCCAGGCACAACAAGGGACAACTTATACTTCCAATGGTACGGGACTATTGACAAACTCTGATAATATCTTATGATGATGTCATAGGATTAGTTCTGGTAACACTGGTCTCCTAGCCTCTGATGGCTTGTTGCTCCGCTGGTCACTGCAGAATGTTTCTTCTCCAGCTTGCTTTTGGATGTTGCTCTGCCTGACAAAGTCTCTTCCAGATGTTGCTGGATATACATTCTCTACAGTTGACTGTAGTTTCCACCAACTCCATCTACTGGTTGAGCTAAAATCTTTGGCTAGGATGCTGTCATGCTCTTCTAGTTTAAAGATTATATTAGGAATTTTCCAGTTCTTTAAAAAAAGGCAGCAAAACCCTTACCTTAGGGTAGGCAGAAAAGTCTCTCCTTTCTTGTTTCCTTACAGTCTCAGTTCTGGGGCTTCTTAAGACCTTAACTGCCAAATTCCTTAAAATAAAAGCCAATTTGACTCAACTAGCTAGTGCCTGTGGGCTTATTCTTTTCTTTAGACTCCCCTGCCTAGTTCAGCTTTGAGGTCTGTCAGAGACCTCACACTATTATATGATGGTGATTATTCTACATAGTTTCCATTTTCATTTATGAAAAAGAAAAAATAAACTAGGTAATTATTTGCCTAATAATTACCAAATGGCTTTGGGTATTTTGGGTTCCCTAGTTTTTTTAAACTAAATCTCTTCCTTCCTTTGTGTCAATGAATAGAGGGGGGGAAAATTAGATCCATCCATAGGTGAGTCAACAGTATGAGCCAATGTTCAGATGGATACAGGGAGCAATAAAGGTATTCATCATGTGTTCAGTATCCATAGATCAAATGAAGGTAATAAAGAAATATAGAACATGCTGAAGTTTCCAAATGAAAAACTAAAAATATCAAAAAGTAAGAAAACAGAAGTTGAGAAAAACTGCCATCATAGATAAGTTCCACAAGGGCTGAGACGGTTTCATTTTTGTCTTTGTATCTCCAGCACTTAGCACAGTGCGTGGCACATAGTAGGTATTCATTAATGATTTTGATGATTAATTGGTTGATTTAGTCTGGAAAATAGGCTGATGAAGTAACTGATTCTGAAAAAAACTTTAAAACTAGTCAAGTCAAGGGTTACTGTGTGGAGGGTATTACTTTGTTTCCACCCACATGGGCCTCAACAAGTAGCAGTGTTCTTAAATTTGATTCAGATGCCAACTTAAGAATTTCCTGCCAGTGAGTTACAGAAATACAGAATCACAACATCTAAGACTTGGAAGAGACTTCAGAGGAGAGACCATTTAGTACAACCTATATTTGAATAAGAATCCTTTCTCCAACATCTGCATATAGTCTTCCAGTCTTCACTTGAAGGTAGTGAGAGGAAACTCACTACCTCTCAAAGTAGCCCATTCTATCTACTTCCCTTTGATATTACCTTTCCATCTTCTTTGTTTATGTGATTTATGTACATAGCTATTTGCATACTGACTCCCCTACTAGAATGTGCACTTCTTGCAGAGAGAGACTGCATTTTTACCTTTTTTTCTATCACTAGTGCTTGGCACATAGTAGGTGGTCAATAAATGCTTATTGATTGACTGTGTTGATTGAGTCATCATCTGGTAGTATTTCATTAGGTTAAGCCAAAATTTGCCTCTCTCTATCCATTGGTCCTGATCCCACCCTCTACAGTCAAACCAAACAAGACACGTCTACATGGCAATCCTTTAAATACTTGAAGACATTATAATACCTCATCTAAGTCCCCTCTTCCTCAGTTCTTTCAATCAATCCTCATAGATGATGGATAGATAGATAGATAGATAAATAGATAGATAGATAGATGGCAGTCTTGTTTCCCTCCTGTGGGAGTCCTCCAGTTTATCAAAATTTTTCCTAAAATATGGTGCTCAAAACTAAAGACAATATATTCTAGGTGTGGTCTCATAAGAACATTTGAAAAAGACCTGAAGACTTTTAATGAATTGTAAAATAAACATGAGTCAACAGGAGATATTGTAGCCAAAGACTTGTGTTCTTATAAGCTTAACATAGGGTCCAGGATTAGGAAGGGGATAGTCTCACAGTACTTTGTCCCATTCATGTTCTTTGACCATTTATCAATTGCTTCTATATTTCAGTTAAGGGCACCATTATTCTCTCAGTCCTCCAAGCTCACAAACCTAGATTTTATCTTTGACATCTCATCATATTCAATCTGCTCCCAAATCCTGTACATTCTAACTTTGTTACATCTCTCCTATATATGACCTCTCTTCTGACTCTTCCATCACTCTGATGAGAACTTTCATCACCTCACACCTGAATTGTAGCAATGACCTTCTGGTTACTTTCCCTGCTTCAAGCCACTCCTCACCCCCCTCCTCTGCTAAACTATCAAAGCACAACATGTCATCATCCTATTTAATAAACTCAAGTGGCTCCCCATTGACAGCAGAATCAAATATAAAATCTGTTATTTGACTTTTAAAGCCCTCAACAACCTTTGCCTCTTCTTATCTTTCCAACTGTCCTAAACTTTCTTTCCTTCCGTGTATTCTGTGACCCAGTGCCACTGTTGTCCTAGTTGACCAGAACAGTATATTCCATCTCCTGACTCGATTTATTTTCTTTTGTTTGTTTTTTAATAGATATTATTATATTTTATTTTCACCATTACATGTAAAGACAATTTTAACTTTCATTTTTAAAAATTTTGAGTCCCAAATTTTCTCTTTCCCTCCCTCACCAAGACAGTAAGCAGTTTGATATAGGTTATATATGTGCAATCATGTAAATCGTATTTACATATTAGTCATATTGTGAAAGAAAAAAACAGACCAAAAGAAAAATAACACACAAAAATAAAGTGAAAAATATTCTACTTCCATCTGCATTCAGAATCTGTCAGTTGTTTCTCTGAATATGGATAGCATTCTTCATCATGAATTCTTTAGAATTATCTTGGATTGTACTGAGAAGAGCTAAGTCAATTACAGTCATTCATTATACAATATTGCTATTGATGTGTATAATGTTCTCCTGGTTCTGTTCCCTTCACTTTGCATCACTTCATATAAGACTTTCCAGGTTCTTCTGAAATCTACCTGTTTGTCATTTCTTATGGAACAATACTCCATTAAACTTATAATTTCTGTATTAAACTTATAACATATATTAAACTTATAGAACAAAACTCCATTAAACAATATTCCATTATATCCATATTCTACAACTTGTTCAACCATTCCTCACTTGATGGGCATCTCTTCAATTCCTAATTCTTTGCCACCACACAAAAAAAGATCTACTATAAACATTTTTGTACAAATAGATCCTCCTCATCCCTTCCCTTTTCTTAATATCTTTGAGGTATGAACCTAATAATTGTACTACTGGGTCAAAGGATATACACAGTTTGATTGCCCTTTGTGCACGGCTCCAAATTGTTTTCCAGAATGGTTGTATCAGTTCACAACTCCACCAACAGTGCATTAGGATACTAATTTTTCCATATCCTCTCCAACATTTATCTTTTTTCCTTTTCTGTCATCTTAGCCAATCTGCTGTTGTGAGGTGGTACCTCAGAGTTGTTTTAATTTGCCTTTCTCTAATCAATAGTGATTTAGAACTTTTTTTATATGACTCTAGATAGCTTTGATTTCTTCATCTTAAAACTTCCTGTTCATATATTTTTACTATTTATCAATTGAGAAATGACTTGTATTCTTGTAAATTTGGTTCTCAGTTCTCTATATATTTGAAAAATGAGGTCTTTATCAGAACCACTTGTTTTAAAAATTGTTTCCCAGCTGTTAGTGCAATCTCTTTTTTAATTTAGTATAATCAAAATTATCCATTTTATATCTTGTAATGTTCTCTAACTCTTGTTTGGACTTATACTCTTCCTTTCTCCATAGACTTGATAGGTAAACTATTCCTTGCTCTGCTAATTTGCTTTGGGGTCACAATTTATGTTTAAAATCATGTACCCATTTTGACCTTATCTTGATTCATGGTGTAAAATGTTAGTCCATACCCAGTTTCTACCCTACTGTTTCCTAGTTTTTCCAGAAGTTTTGTCATATAGTGAGTTCTTATCCAAGAAATTAGAGTCACTGGGTTTATACCATGTCTTTTGTACCTAACCTATTCCCCTGATCTACCGTTCTATTTCTTAAGTCAGTATCAGATAATTTTGATGATTACCAATTTATAATAAAGTTTGAGATCTGGTATGGCTAGATCACCTTCCTTTGAATTTATTTCCATTAATTCCCTTAATATTCTTGACCTTTTGTTCTTCCAGATGAATTTTGTTATTTTTTCTTGCACCATAAAATAATTTTTGGTAGTTTGATTAGTATGACACTGAATAAAAATTAACTTAGGCAGAATTGTCATTTTTAATGTGTTGGTTCAGCCTCCCCATAAGTATTTGATATTTTTCCAGTTGTTTAGATATGACTTAATTTGTGTGAAAAGTATTTTGTAATTGTGTTTCTTTAGTTCCTGGGTTTGTCTTAATGGGTAGTTCCCCAAGTATTTTATATTGTCTAGTTATTTTAAATGGAATTTCTCTTTCTATCTCTTGATATTGAGTTTTGTTAATAATATACAGAAATGCTAGGGATTTGTGTGGTTCATTTTATATCCTGTGTCTTTGCTAAATTGTTAACTGTTTCAAGTAGCTTTTTAGTTGATTCTCTGGGATTCTCCAAGTACACCATCATATCATCTGCAAAGACTAATCGTTTTGTTTCCTCATTGCACATTCTGATTCCTTCAATTTCTTTTTATTCTCTTATTGCTGTATTATCACTTATTGCTATAACATAAGCTATTTTATAGTTTATTGCTATAACATTGCGAGTACAATATTGCTAATAGTTATGATAATAAGCATCCTTGCTTTACCCCTGTTCTTATTGTGAAGGCTTCTAACTTATCCCTATTATAGATAATGCTTGTGGATGGTTTTAGATAGATACTATTTATCATTTTATGGGAAACTCCATTTATCCCTATGTTCTCAGTTTAATAGGAATGGGTGTTGTATTTTGTCAAAATCTTTTTCTACTTCTATTGAGATAATCATATGATTTCTGTTGGTTTTATTACTGATATGGTCAGTTATGTTCATAGTTTTCCTAATACTGAACCAGCCCTGTATTTTTGTATAAATCCCACCATGTCATGATTTATGATCCTTGTAATCTCCTGACTAGTATTTTATTTAAAAATTTTACATCAATATTTATTAGGGAATGTTTTAGCTCTTCCTGGTTTAGGTATTAACATGAGATTAGTGTTATAAAAGAAATTTGTTAGAACTCCTTCTTTGCCTATTTTTCAAAATTATTTATATAGTATTGAAATTAATTGTTTTGAAGTGGAATATCTTAGATTGGAAGTGCAGCAACCACCAGAAGCTGGGAGTTACTGTTGATCTTGACTTATTTCATTTCTGACCTGGGGTGTTTAGACCTCTTTTTGTCGGTCTGGTTGTCTCCCTCTCCCTAGCAACTTATCATATTTCTTCTGACTTAGTATGCACAGCCAATCAACTTTAGCCCTATTGTAGCTTAAAACTCCTAAATTCAAGGAATCCGTCAGTCTGACTCCCTAAGAGCAGGGATTATGGTTTTATCACCAGCTGATTCCATGTATTTTCATTGTCTGTCCCCAATACTTGGAATTTTCTACATCTTTATCTCTAACTCTAGGCTTATCTGGATTATTTCAAGTCTACTTGAAATTTCTACCTTCTATAAGAAGTTTGTCATAGTTTCCTTTGATGCTTATGCCTTCCCTTTGTGATGATCTCTAATGTAACTTGTATTGTTTTTGTTGATGTTTTGTTTTTGAAGAGAACCAGTGACATCATGGGTAATATCTTGACCTGCTCATGAATTGGATTTAAGTGAGGCAGACTAGCACAAAGTTGTCAGTCTTACTTTCTCCCAGAGTCATTGTAGTCCAGTGGCAGGATAAAAGCCAAAGTGACTAGGGATGATTCAGGATGCAATGGATGATCTTGGTGTCTTCAGCATCTGACCAAGCTCTAAGTGCTCCACAGTACTTGCTTCAGCCAATTTCATGGTTGTTGGAACAAATTGTTCCTATCCATCCATTCCGATGGGGGATGTTTTCACATGCTTCAGGTAGACATCTCTCTAACTCCTCAACAAGCTTGAAGTCTAATGTTTATCTTAAACCTGGTTTATCATGGCTGCTGAGATGGTTTTGCTAGGTTGTGGTGCTCTGCATGCTACAGTTTCTTGGAGTCACAGGTGAGAATTGTTGTTGTGTTTGTCCCTCGTTTTCAAAGAGAACCATGACATCAGGGAAATGATGACATAGTTGCAGTTGACTTGTTTTTGAGTGAGAGAGGGCTATACAAGGTCACCAGCCTCACTTTCTCCTCCAGAGCCGTCTGGGTCCAGTGGCCAGATATTCATCATGATGACTGGAGATGGTTTAGAATGCAATGGGAGACCCTGGTCTTTTTAGGCTAAGGTCTTTTCAGGTTCTCAGCTTGAGTGAGGTAACACCCATTCAGTGAATAGGCCTCTTTAAGAAGTGAGTCAAGGGATGGACCCTTTAATTAGAAAAAAAATCAAAATGGGAAGGGAAGACCCTTAGGGCTGCTAGTCAAAAGAGAAACAGTTACTATTGACATTCACTCTGAGCCAGGAGGGCCCAAAATATAGCCATTAAGTGGTGCTTGGGCAGGGACTTATTGAGGCCCAATCTATAAGCTCCAGAGCAAATTGACTTCAAGGTGAGAAATAGGTGAAGTTCCACCAAAGATGGATAAGCAGTCCTGAAAAGAGCTCAGTGATCCCTCACACCAGAGGCGCCAGTCCTGCTGAACACCCCTACACTTCTATCCTGTATATATCTTGTTTTTATATACTTGTTTGCATGCTACCTCCCCCATTAGACTGAGAAAAGGATTGAACTTTGACTTCCTTTGCATCTCCAGTGCATCTCATGGTTGATGCCTAATAAATTTTTACTGATTTAACTTTGGGTCTGGCCATTGACCCAGTTTTATATCCAATCTACCATATCTAGCCTACGGCTCTACATCTTTTCCACAAGGGAGGCTTTGTTCAATGTTTCAATAAGATTTATAATTTGTTAAGACTTCAGAGCTCATCAATTCTAACCATTTCATTTTACAGAAGAGGAAATCAAGGCCCAGAGAAGTTAAGTGACTTTGCTATACTATAAATAAATTATATCTACCAATTTAATAACACCATCAAGAAAAAGAGGAGATTAATTGGTATATCCCATATTTGTGATCAGTTTCATCTTCTAGATATCAATTTGAATTGTTTTCAGTCATGTTTGACTCTCTGTGACCCCATTTCGAGTTTTCTTAGCAAAGATACTGCAGTGGTTTACCATTTCCTTCTCCAGCTCATCTTTCAGATGAGGAAAGTGAGGAAAACAAAGTTAAATGAGTTGCCCAGGCACACACAGCTAGTAAATGTCTGAGGCCAGATTTGAACGTAGGAAGATGTGTTTTCCTGACTCTTACTCAAGCTCTTTATCCACTATACCACCTAACTGTCCCAGATATACAATAGCATCATTTCAATTATATGTTTTGCCAAAGAGCAAAATCAAACTCACTGGTCCAAAATTCAGACTCTGCCATTTTCCCTTTTTTGAAAATCAGAACAATTCCTTTCCTTCTCTACTTATTCTGCATCAGTTCTCCAGTTCTACATGACTAGAGAGATCATCCCTGATGCTGGTTCAATGATCATAGCTGTAAGTTCTTTTAGGACCCTGGGATATGGTTCACTGGTATCGTGTCTTGAACTCATTGGGGACAACTTGGTACTTTCTTAAAATCTTCTCCCTTATCTTGGATTTCAATTCTACAGTGATCATTTTTGTTCTGTGCTTTTCAGGTCACAGGCTTTGGAATGAAAGAACTCACCAATCAATCAGTGAACTAGTCAACAAGCATTCAAGCATTTAGTCTGGACCAGGTACTGTGGTGATGAGGACACAAGTTTAAGCAAATATAAGAGGTGATGAAGGCCTGAACGAGTGTAGTGGCTGTGGCAAAGGAGGCTAGAGGTTGTACTTAAGAGATTGTGTGGAGAAAGAAATCACAAGGGTTGGCAACTGGTTGGATATGTGAGGTAAGTGAGAATGAGGAATTGAAGTTGACAGTGAAGTTGTTAAGCTGGGAAACTGGGAGTATGGAGTATTACTTCAGAGTAATAGGAAAACTGGAAAAGGGGTGGATTTGAGTAGAAAAAACAATTTGCTTTGGGTGATAAATGATAAATTTGGGGTGTCTATAGGATATCCAATTCAAAATTCCATGAAATACTATCCATATAGGTAGTATATTTGGTTTGGCTTTTCATAAGGAGTTGCTAATGCTACCCAAAATAGTGACAGAGGACTTAATATCCCATCTTCAGCCAGTATATAAAGCAAGGAGACTATTGTAGTCTCTATATAGAATATGCCATGTTTGTCTTCCTACCATGGCCAGATAATAGAATTACAAAGAGCAAGCTAGTCTTCCTTCTGGAAAAGAAGACAAAAGGGCTAGGAGCCACCCTTTCTAGTCTCCAGATTGTCAGGGAAAAGGTAATATTCCTGTAAAAAAAATGGAAGAAAACTTTTAAGGTAAACATAAAGAAAAAATTTCTGGAAAGATAAAAAGAAATTCTGGCCTGAGTCAGGAGTTTGGAGAGTAGAAGATTCCACATGAAGGAGTAAGAGAAGGACCATCAGAGCTAAAAGAAAGTTATAAGACTCCTTTTGAAGAGTGAGGAGGAAGACCACCAGAGGAAGAAGTAGCTGTTTATACTCCAAGGACTGATGATGATGAGCCATAGGTGGCATCAGGAGGCAGGCCATACAGGATTGATTAGAAGAGAAGAGAGTGGAGGTAATTGCCTTAGTACCCTTTGTCTATTGGTGGTGGGGAGTTGTTTCAGTCACAGCCAACTCTTTGTGACTTCATTCGGAACTTTCTTGGCAAAGATGCTGTAGTGGTTTGTCATGTCATTCTCCAGATCATTTTACAGATGGGGAAACTGAGGCAAACAGGGTTAAGTGATTTGCCCAGGGTCACACAACTAGTGTCTAAAACCAATTTTGAACTAAGGAAGATCTATTGCACCACCTAGCTACCTGATATTATATGGCAATGATCTCTGTTGTGTGGGACCCCATTCCTGAACCACCCTGAGCTAGCATAGGTAGCTTTCACCTTATCTTGCCCAGAGCTAGGCCCTTCACCTCACTTTCTTCAGACCACTTGGACTCTGATCCTGAAATTACCAAGGACTACGATAAATGGATGTTGCCTTATCTTTCCTTCCTTCCTTCCTTCCTTCCTTCCTTCCTTCCTTCCTTCCTTCCTCCTTCCTTCCTTCCCTCCAGTCCATGTTGCCAGAAGCATCTTCACCTCACTTTTTTCCTACTCACCCCCACTTCTACAACCATTTGTGTGCTGCCTTCACTTCACTAGACATATGCTCCATGAAAACAAGGACTCTTGATTGTATATATGTGTGTATGTTTGTACGTGGTGTCAGATATCAGCAGGGTGATGTCAAAGGGAGATAAGACGAGGAGAAACAGCAAAGAGGGAGCTTTTGGTTAGTGGCCTCAGTTTTTTAAATATAAGGAAAAATCTTATATTGAGAGCACAGAGGTTAGAGGGTCATGAGAGGCTTGAAAAACAGTGAGTAGATTAAGAAAAGTCATTGTGGTCAACGGGATAGCGAACTGACTAGAGAGGATGCATTACCTTGATGTACTAAGTGCCCAGTTGACAAAACACAGAATAAATTTGGAGTGGACCAATCAGTGGTTTTATGATTTCTTCCAGTAACATTCAGCAGAACATTAGTAGGAGGAAAGAAAGAAGGCAAAAATAATCCAGGATTATGGCATAGCAAGGTGTGATAAGCAATCAGACAAAATAAGAAGAGATTTGAGCATAGAGGGCAATGTCAGGTTGAATTTGTTCACCAAGAAACAGTAACTGGGAAGGAAGGAGAATGTAGCCGGAGTAGAAGAGAAGACCTAGGAAAGTACTGAGCAGTGAAAATCATAGTGAGGACAGAGTAGACTTAGGAGTAAGGCAGAAATAGCTGAAAAGATAAGATGGGTTAGAAGAATTTCTATAAATGTCTCTTCAAATATATATTTTTAAAATCACGTCTTATATATATTTTAAAATGTAAATTGTCTAATGAGTTCCTTGTACAGCAACATCAGTCATTAGACAAGTCCTTTTTTTCTTCCTCAATTGAATTATTTCTATATATGATCTCATAAGTTCCTTCCTGAGAGTTTTATATCCCTCCCTTGGGCTGACCCCCTTGTACAATTTTAGGCCATGGAATACAACCTCTTCTTTCTTTAAACCTACTGAAATTTATATTACTTTTAGCTTTCCTTTATTTACAATCCCAAATTATAAAATGAAATGGGCATTTCCTACTAAAATTCCCATCATTTCTACTTTATTTTTTTTTTGAGAGGGGAGGCAAGGCAGTCAGGGTTAAATGATTTGCCCCAGGTCACACAGCTAGTAAGGGTCAGACATCTGATTCACTGCACCACCTAGCTGCCCCTCATTTCTACTTTAGCAAACAAGTCTTCCTTGTTGATCAGGTGCTAGGACAGCAGTTTTCCTCATTTGTTTCCTCCATCTCTTGAACGAAGAAATTATCATTAAGAAAAGTCAAGAATTTATGAGCTGCTGTCCTTTTGGGATACACAGAACCCCAGCAGAAGACTAGATCACAGAACTTACTGAGCACTATTATACCATGTGTCTGACCCATTTCTTCCTTCTGTGAATGCCATAATACTCCTACATTAATATTGCCTTCGTTTTTTTCTCTTGTCACCCAAATGTTGTCTCATTATGCTTCTCTTCTGGCTTCTAGATTTTCTCACATGACCAGGTCTTCTTAATAAGCAACATTATTCTTTACCTCCCCATCTCCGACTTTATCCCTTATCCATATCAATCTATTGCCAAAACCTGCCGATTTTACCTTTTGCACCATTTCTTGAATATACCACTTTCATTCCCCTTTCTCTTCTACCACTATAGTACAGTCAAGTATCACCTCATGCCTAGGTTATTGCAATAGCCTACTGGTGGGTCTACTCTTTCCACTCCAATTCATCCTCCATTCAGCTACTAAAGTAATTTTCTCAAAACACAGGGTCACTTGTGTCACCTGGGGCCGGGGCTTACAATAGGGGGATTCAGTAAACTCCAGTGGCCTCTAGAATCAAATACAGAATGCTCTGCTTGGCATTCAAAGCCCTTGATAGGTCAGAACCACCTTTCTTACCCCAGTAGTCTTCTTAAATGTTACTCCCTGACCTGTACTCTTCGATCCAGTGACACTGGCCTTATGGCTGATCCACGAACAAGATACACTATTTCTTGGTTCCTGCATTTTCTCTGACTGTCCCTTATGCTTAGAATGCTCTCCTTCTTTTATACTGCCTACAGTCTTCCTTGGATTCCTTTAAGTACCAGCTAAAATCCCACCTTATACAGGAAGCTTCTTCATTCTAGTAGCTTCTCTCTGTTAATTATTTCCTATTGATCCTACAGATAAGCTTGCTTTGTATTTATTTATTTTCATGTTCACCACTACATCGTAAGTTCTGTGAGAACAGGGAGTGTCTTTTGCATCTTTTGTACACTCAGTTCTTAGCATACTGACTGGCACATAGCAAGTGCTTAATAGATGTTTTGTGATTGACTGATTGAAGTGTTTGGGGGGGGGCTTCCCTATCTTTTCCCCCCTTATCTTTCTAATCTTCAACTTCTGCATCAATCAGGACTTCCAACTCCCTCTTCCTATCCAATTCCTTCTTTATTGTGACCTTTAAGACTTTCATCAATTTTATTTCAAAAAACTTTTCATTCTTCTTGGTAACCTAAAGATGAGTCTTCTAGGATGCAGATTAACATATATCCTTACTGGTAAACTTATTTTTCTTGGTCACTATAATCAAGACTTTAAAAATAACAGATTGTATATTCTCCTTTCCTAGATATCATCCTATCTCTCAGTAACAGTCTTACCTGGGGAAAGGGTATATTGAGAGGTATTCCTTCCAAGAATCTAATTCAGTGATTAAACACAGGCTGGCATAATTAGAGCTTAGAGAGGGGAGAAGTTGAAATTGAGAAGTAGGAAGAAATACACAAAGAGTATTAAAGGATGAAGTATACCATAAACAATTTTTACTTTTCTATTCCACATATTTCTATTCTCTGTCTCTTTATGACTTTTCTAATGCCCTTCTCCAACATTTGCCCAAAGCTGTTTGCAAATTCGAGTCAGGAACCCAGTAAACAAAGAGAATGGGTCAGAGGAGCCACTGCTGCCTGGAACACAGCCTACATTACACTTACAAAAATTTCATTTGCTGGAGCAAATATTTTGATTCCAACATTTTTGGGTCGTATTAGGATCAGGAGCTGGGGTGGAAGACAGCAAGCTGTTTTCCTAAAAAAAAAAAAATGTCCCAAGTCTGAATTGGCATGTATTCATCATGCTTCCTGATGTTAAAATAGAAACTTGTTTTCTCACAGAAAATAACTTGAAATCAGTCATTTGTGTTGAAATAATCTATTTTCTTATTCGAAGGGAAAATTCCTCTTCTTAGACAAAATGAAGGTTTAGGAAGGTAAAACAATCCAGCAACAGGCTTTGCTCAGATTTTGCAAAGTCTTGGAAACTTCAAAATAAAATATTTGTTTTTGATTTTTAATTCACAATGACATTCCAAATGAAATACTGTTTCTATTAATGACTTTGGGATTTGTCAGATTATAGACTGCATTTTGGTACTTTTTTTACATGGGAAGAAATGTGGAAATCATCCACCCTTTCATTAATAAAATGATAGTGAAGATGTTACATGATTCATCTTTGATCGGTGTGTGCCCCTGACAGGAAGAAACACTCTTGTCCAGGCTTCTTAATGTACTTGAAGCTAAGTTGAACTAGCTCAAAACAATCGGACGCTACTTTACTTCAAAGCTCTGCTAGAAGGCTTGCTATTTTATTTCCTGTGGGAGAAAAAATGAAAATCAATCAACGACCTGTGGCGTTCTATTAAGTACCCTACTGTGTATCCTTAAACTGCCAAAAGCACAGCCTGGGAATAAGCAGCTCTCGCCAGTTCTGTTCAAGTGATGCAGTATTCACTGAATGCACACCCTGGGCTTCCATTCTCGCCTGCTGATCCTGCTTCTCTCTCTAAGACACACCCCTCCCGCCTGGGACTCACCTGCATCAACCCCTTGCCCGGGGCTGTGTATAAAACGCATACCTCTCCCTCCTGGGCAGTTCCCCTTCCCTTCTTGGCTCAGCCTTACCTGCGGCTTCCTCCTCCTTTCCTAAGGCTTCCTACCTCCCAGTAGTTCCCTCTCCCTGACCCTCTCAGCCTCCTGCCAGGCTTCCTCGCGTCCTGGGCTCTCCGGGAGAGCCTGGCTCAGAGCTCCCGGGGAGCGGGGAAGGAGGCTAGGCACGCGCGTGGGCTGGCGCCCTTCCCCGCCCCGCGGGCGGCTCGTCTGCTCTCCCTCTCCCCATCCCTCCTTCCTCCTTTCCCTCCTCCCCTGCAGCGCCTCCCTCTCCCGGGAGACAACCTTAGAGGGGCTGCGGGCGCCCGGCCGGAGCAGTTGGGCTGCCCTCCTCCTCGCTTCTGCCCCCGGCTCCCGCAGCTGCGGGAGGGGGCACCTGCAGGGCAGCGGGGAGAGGGAGAAGGGCTGAGGGAAGGGCGTGCGCTTCTGGGGCCCGCGGACGGTCAGCCCTGCTCCTCCCTCCAACCTGTCCCGCTCCGCCGCAGCTGCTGCCGCCCGGCCCCGCTCCCCAGACATGGATTTGCTCCTGGGGCTGGTGCTCGCGTCTTCGCTCTACCTGGAGGCTTCGTCGGACTTCGATGGAAGGTAAGCCGAGCCCGGGGACGGGGCTGGGGGTGGGGGAGAGGGGCGTCGGGCCCCGGGGACGTTCGTTCCCGCCTTGGCTGCGGTCGGGACCCTGTGCAGAGCCGAGCTGGCAAAGAGAAATCCCTCCAGTCCTCGCCGTGGCTGCCAAACCTTTGTCCCCACGGCGGACCGACCCGCGCGAGGGCCACCTGGCCGGATGGGGCCGGGGCTGCCAGACCTCCTGCCCTCCCCTCCTCGGGTGCACCTCGGCCCTCGCCCCCAACCACTGGCGAGGAAGGGTCCCAGCCTGCGCCTTCCTCCTCGGTGTCGGGGAGTTTCTCACGAGTGGACGAACCCCGGACCATCTCGCTCCCCTTTCACGGACCTCGACCGCGCGAAGGGGAAACTTCTGAGTGACTCCCCAGAAATCCCTCCCGCTGCTGCCGGCTCCCGAGTACACCACGGGTGGGAGTTGGAGACTTAGTGCAGGTCGCGATCATGGGGGAGAAGGGACAGCGTTCCCCTGGGGGAAGGAAGCGGGGCAGGAGGTTGGGGCGGGGAGGGTGCGTGGCGTACCCGCAGATCGCGCCTTGCACCTCCCAGCCACCCGAGCTCTGCGTGCTTTGACAGGTCGGAGCCGCTCTCCTCTCGGGGCGCGCTGTCCCTCAGCTGGGGCGCCCTAGCTCCCTCCAGCCGGGGGGAACAGCTGCCGGGCTCGCCCACAGTGGGCGCCTCGGGGAGGCCCGATCGGGGGGCTTGTGCGCACCCTGAGTAACTCCCTGCCGCAGGCGAACGGATCAGCCGCTGCTTGGCTGTGCATTCCAGGTGAAGGGCTCAGGGTGCCTGGCGCCCTGGGCGCGCCCAAGAGGGTCAGGCAGCCTCGGGGCTCCCTTCCTCGGCTGGTTTGGCTGCTCCAGGAGTTTGAACCCTGCCTCCTTACTCCCTTCCCTGCTCGCCCCACACCTGGTTTACCTGCAGTCTCGTAACGAACCTGCCGTGCTGGGTTTCCTTTCTTGTTCCTATTCGAGAATGGAGGCGGGGCTGGGAGTTAAGAGGAGAAGAGGGGAGGAAAAGTGCAGCCACTTGGTCTACAGACATGGCCTGGGGACATAGAAAGTTTGGGGGACTTTTTGGTGGGACGGTAAAGCGAACGACATTTCTAGCAGGAGATCTAGACTGAATATCTTGCTCTGTTTTACTCCGTGTCCAATGTAGACAATTTCAGGGCAGTTTTTACACTTCCGATTCCAGTCAGGAATTCATCAAATACACATGTGCATAAAATCTTATGGATCCTTTTTAAAAAATCAGAAATAGGCATAACCTTATTTTTTTTTTTGTAGAAAACTGAAAATCCCTTAAGCTTAACTCTAGAAGAGTTAACGTTAGCGACTCAACAACAATAAAGTGTTCAAAGAAAGTATGTAAAATGAAAATCAGTCAACGACCTGTGACCTTCTATGAAGTACCTACCGGGTATCCTTAAGCTGCCAAAAATATGATGAAATATTTTCCGTTTATTACTTTTAGCTTTGCACTAATAATAGCATCTTATAATAGTACATGACAGTTTAGAGTTTTTATAAAGCTCTTTCACATGCCTTATCTCATCTACTCCTTGGAACCACTGGGTCAAATAAAGGGATGGGAAAGTGCCTAAGTGCTTTACAAATGTTATTATTTCATTTGGTCCCCAAAACAATCCTGGGACGTAAATGCTGTAATTATCCCCTATTTTACAGAATAGGAAACTGAGGCAGACATTAAGTGACTTGTCTACACATGCACACAAGGTGTCTGAGGCTGGATTGAAACACAGGTCTTCTTCACTCCAGGCCCAGGGCTCTGTCCACTAGTCACCAAGCTACTAGGAAGAGATGTTTTTATTCCCCTTTTATAGATGAGAAACTCAGGCTTTTGATTAGTATTTGGCTAGTAAGTAGGCAGAGCCAGGAAGCCTTGAACTCAAGTCTTCAGACTCTTTTCATTTATACCCTTAGGTAATCATTCTACAGCCTATTCTGTAGCTGCATAAAGGGGGAAACAGTGAGGATTTTTGACACACGAAAGAAAGCTTTCTGTTAAGACACTTAGAAAATTTTTGTAAACTTTTTTGTCATGTTACTAAGATTTTTCTCAAGTGCTTTTAAAAGTGAACTTTTAAAAGGCATCTCTTCAAATCACTTCTATCTTATTCACAGTATATCCAAGCTGGGGAAAGAGAATCTCTTTTCTTTTTTCACATTTCTTTGAGAGAGAAAATAAAGTTTATTTTTTTGTTCTTTGCTTTGCAAATTTATGGTTGGTGTTTAATCATTTATGTGGAATTCGTCAAAGCTTTTAATTTTGTCCTTGACTGGTAATAGGTAATTAGGATTTAATACTCATCCTATGATTTCAGGCACTGAGTATCCAAGACATTTTGTTTTAGTTCCTTCTTTTAGTTTCTTACCTTGCTATTTGAGGTTTTCACTGTGGGATTTAGCTCATAATTAATATTAGTATGAAAGTAAACTCAACTCTCATCCACCTAAAAGTCTGATTTTTAAAATTTTCATAGACAGGCTTGGCAGAGAGATATATGTTATATTATTTCTAAGAATTTTTTTAACCTCCAAAATAAAAATATTTATCTGATTTTTCTTTCTTTCTTTTTTTTTTTTTGTAGGTGGCCCAGACACATAGTGTCCTCCATTGGACTATGCCGTTATGGCAGTAGGATGGATTGCTGTTGGGGCTGGGCCCGCCAGCCATGGGGAGCTTGTCAGCGTGAGTATTGTCACTGCTGGGGCTTTTAGCCACCTGGGAGGAGGGGCTTTTCACAGTCATTAATGGCTTTCACTCTATATAGTGCAGGGCTTATTACTGAACAGGGCTTGGCACGTGCAGGTCTGATGTTTAAGTTTTCATGTACAGTCTCAGATTCCTTATCTTGCCCTTTCCCAACCTGACCTCCCTTTGTTAGGATGCCAGTTCTCTTGTTCACAGAGAACCACCCAGGACTTCCCACTTAATTGTTTGGCCCTAATATTTCCAGCTTTTGCTTTCTCATCAAATTTGCTTCTCGTTGCTCTAGGCTTCAAGATGGGGCAAGATAATGAGTCTAGACTGTATTTACATTAAATAAACCTCGAACTCAATGACTCTGATACAGTATTTGCCACAGCTGCTATGTAGTGTAAGGTGGCCCATTTAGAAGACATGAAGCCATGCAGTACAATCTGAATGGCTCACCCAACACAATCAAATCAAATTTCATAGCAACTAAAAGAAACTCACCAATTCCAAATTAATTCTGTACTGTTAAATAAATGCCATCTAACCTGTGCCTAGTCAACAGATTTGGTTCACTTTTTCCATTAACATAAAAAAATTTATAGAAAGGTCAAATCCTGAGTTACATCACATGAGCTGAGCAAGTTCAAATTCAAGATCACAACATTTTTTCTTTAATGTAAAATTTTTAAAGCTAGGAATCCCTACTGCATAACCCCAGCTATCTAAATGATGATTACAGAGTTGCTCACCTGAGAATTGGGATCCCTAGGATATCTCCAAGACTTAAGAGAACTGGACTGGGCATGCCAACCTTGGAAATTTGTCAATGTCCATCCAGTTGCAAATATGCTCTGTAGCCATAATTTAGATGATAGATATATTAAAAGACTGAAAAGGAAGGAAGTCAAAATTGGAAGGAAGGGTTCCCATCTTAGAGGTTTAGTGACAGTGAAGAATAAAAGCAACCATATGTGCACAAAAGCCAGGAGTTTCCATAGCGATTTTGAGCTCTGGGATGATTTCAACTTCATGCCTTTCTTAAGATTTAGTAGAAATAGAGTGTGTGATGAAGCCTATTCATGTTGACTAAACTACTTATTTAGCCTTATTTTATAACATGTTCAGGATATTTAAAGATTAGTTGGCAAAGCAGTCATAATATCATGCTTTATTAATGTCTTTATGTGGAAATAGAGGGAATGGTGACCCAAAAGGAGAAAGATGCTGAGGAATATTTTGTGGCCTCCTAGTATAGGGTCAGATAAGAAGACTTCTTCTGCAAGGCTCTAACTAGGCATTGATCTCAGAGGCACCCTGTATTGACCAGGGTGTGCTGGCAGCAACAAACTCTTCTCTACCTCTATTCCTGGGTGGCCAGCTGGTGCAGTTACTCTCAAGGGATAGCAACGATTTCCTGTTGCCCTGCTGATAGCTCCATTTCCAGGGAACTTCTATTATGAATCTCAGTGGCAAGTTGAATGAATGTAGTTCCTCAGCTTCACCCAGAATAAGCAGTCACATTGGCAAGATGCCCAGGAGCAGGAGGGGAGAGGTTTTTACTCTGAGGCAAAGTGCCAGTGGGAAAGCAGAGGAGTTAGGAGTACATGTATCTTTTGCTAGAATGTGCAATTGGAGCATTCTAAGTGGGGAACGCCATTCACAATGGAATGCCAGAGGTGGCATCTCCAGCTGTTCTACAATTCCTCTTTCCCATGTTCCTTTTCCTCTGACTTGAAATTTTTGCATATGAATTATTTTCATGCTCCTTTTCCCCTAACTTGGAATTTCTGCACCTGAATTATTTTCCAAGTCCTGTAACAATCACAGTGACAATGTAAAGTTGAAGAATCCATGCTGCTTTTGATCGAGTCTTTCTGTGATAATATTCTTAGCAACTATCAGGAACATGTTAACCCCTTATTTAAAAAAATCAAGAAACGTCAGAAATTATGTTCTATCTTTTGTTAATTTTTCTGTTGGAGGTGTTAAAAAATTAGTCCTAAACAAGTCATCATAAGTATTATATCATGGAAGTTTGAGCTGGCATTGCCTCTGAGGTGCACCTCTAAATAGCGATCATGTCATGGTCTAGATTTCTGCTACAACTTCAGCTATAATCTGCTCAGTATCTCTTCCATCCCTTTTGAAATATTAGAATAATGTCTGTAAGCAAGAATGTGGGTGGCCCACCAAAATAGCAGTAAGATCCTGCCATGGTGCTGGGTAAATGGGTATAGGTGGACTTTCACACCTTTTCATCCTCCACCCTTGTTTAGTTGCATGTGCATATATTTATTATTTGGATATTAGAGAACATAGTCATTTGTTCCACCCACTGATTAAAGAATTAAGAACATTACTTGAATCTGAAACTCTTATGCAATGATAATAGCTAGCATTTCTTGCGCTTTAAGGTTGGCAAAGCACTTTATAAATAAATGTTGTCTCATGTGATCCTCACAACAAACCTGGGAGGTAAGTGCTCTTATTATCCACATTTTACAAAGGAGGAAACTGAGGCAAAAGGGGATTGAGACTTGCTCAGCATCTAAATGACTGATGTCAAATTTATACTCAGGTCTTCCTGACTCTAAGTCTACTATTGACAGTAGGAAGAGGACAGAAATAATTATAGAAGCTCAAGCTATTGTAATACCTAGTACTTTTCGCATTAAGGAATTATTCTTTTTTAAGTGATGCTCCAGTCAATCTGTGAACGTATGTGAATATTCTCTCCTACAGTGCATTCAGATCATAATTCATCTATGCTTATCCATCCTGTTTGACTCCATCACTCCTCCTCATAAATTCATTCTCTGAAGTCCATCCAAAGAGTTGTTGATTTTCCTCACAGTGTCTTGACATAACAGGGATACAAGTGCATTATAGGCTTGTGGCTGTTAGAAGGAAGTTGTTAGAAGGGACCTTAGAGGCCATGAGGACCAGCCCCATCATTTTATAAATGAAAAAACTTAACCAAGGTCACACAACTATTAAATAACTGAGGTAACCCCTTTTTTTGTTTGTAAACCCATTTCTCCTCTGATGTATTTCATACTTCTTCCTTATTCATAGACACTGTGGGTCTTTCCATTGCCCTTCAGATGATTCTCAACTTTACATCTTTCAGAGACTGTCATGCTCTTGTCTGTTTCATGCTTTGCAGAATCTTTTTTCACCCTTCCTCTCATTATTCAGTTTATTTATATGCTTGGACTTACTAGAAGAGGTCAGCACATTTTCAAGTGTGACTTTCCTCTCATTCTTTCTGCCTCTCAGGACAAACATAATGTTTCTAGGTGTATACACATACATGTTCATGGCTTGAAATAATTATGAACTATATTAACCTAGGATTTAAGCTCATAGAATTTTGCTTCACTGAAAATTAAGTTTATGTCACCAGGAAGCAAAGTTAGCAAAAACCAGGATTATGTCCACTTTCACAACTCTCTAGGCATGACAGTTTTTCTTGTTTCTTTTGAAAATTATAAAATAACTCTGAGATTTGCTGGGTTGCTGCCAGAGAATAAAACCACTCTTGAAGAAAGAAGGGCCAAGTAGTTCCTCCATGGGTCTACTGGCAGCATTTAAAATGACAGGGTGGTTTAGCATTTTTTTTTTAATGACTGGAGATTGATTTAGCTTCATCTGTGGTTTCTGTAAGAATCCCATGCATTTTTTTGTACCTTCAAAACTAGAGCATAACCACATTAATTGTCCCATTTGGGGATGCTAGAGTATTAGTTGGAAGCCTCCCCACTATATTTTTATGTGTTTCAGAATTATGTGGGGACCCTGCTTCAACCGAATTCCCACATATAACTTTGTGAATGTTCTAATTTGTTGGAACAATCAAATGTGGAAAATATGTGTAGGGAGTGGGAGAATACTCCATTATATAAACAATAAGGTAGTAGTGAAAACAAACAAACAAAAAAGAGACACTGGCCTATGAATTAGGAATCCTTGACGTTAGACCTAATTGAAGCTGTAGAAGTCACTTGACTTTACAGTTTGTCATTGATAAGAAGGAAGGAGCAAGGTGGGTATTACAGAGGGTGCTGTATTTAGAGTCAGGAAGTCTTGAATTCAAATTCTACTTCAGATACATTCAGCAAGTTACTCAAGATTTCTTAGCCTTATTTTCCTCATATGTAAAATGGGAATAGTAATAGCAGATACCTACCAGGGCTGCTATGAGAGTCAAATAAGATTACACATGGAAAGTATTTTTCATTCCTTAGAGAACTGGCTAGCTAGTCTACTTCTGGCCATCTCAAAGGAAGCTTATCTGGAAAAACTTCTGTGAAAATGGCTTAAATTTTATATAGTCTTTCAGAAAGCTCAAAGCATTACCATATTTAGTAATGGCAAATTTAATTATAATATTTATACTAGTTTCCTTATAATAATTAAATGGGACATCAGAGGTTCCCCCCTCCATAGAAAAATATTAAAGGTTAGGAAATTCAGTCCTTAAATTTTTTTTTAAGTGAGAGGCTCTAAATTTCAGCCAACTAAGGCAGTGCTTGTAAGGAAGAGAGGAAGTTTGAGTGCCAAGGTCGCTTTATGGAAGTTGCCCTTGTTCTTTTTTCTCAAAATAGAAATTAAAAAATGTCATTAGCAGATTCTAATGGGCTCCAAGTTCCAGACTCCAGAGCATAGATATTATTATGAGTAGATATCAACTGGGCATTAGTGAGACCTTTCTTTGGATGTTAGAATCAAGTCATATGTTGCAAGTGAACATATCAAATGTTAGTTTTAAGTTGCTAACATGCTGTCCCATATTTGTCGTGTTCTGTTCAGGGCTTCTTAAGTACTTTGTGGATGAAGCCCATGGACCCCTTCTCAGAATGGTGTTTTTAAATGCATAAAACAGAATTCCTAGGACTACAAAAGAAACCAATTATGTTGAAATATATTTATAAATTTTTTTTAAAAGTTTGTGAATTCCAGGTTAAGAACCTCTCCTGTAGAGGGAAATGGAAGTATCTTAGCCAACAAGATATTGGAGTCGCTAAGAATAATATTCTCTGCCACCATATTCAATCAGTTTCACATTCAGTCAAGAATCTTCCTTTCCATCATTTTGTCAGACCAGAGAAGTAGGCAAAGAAAAGCAAGGATGAGAAAGGCTGCTGGAACAGACATCAAAGCTGTGATCACATTTCCTGCCCACACCTCTTTCCTAATCCAATCGCCTGCTACAGAACACACAACCTTTTGCAGGGACAGACATCATGCACTGACAATTAAGGCAGAAAGGGACAGCCATTCTTTGATCTCTGCTATTATTTGATATTTGTTTGTGTTCTTGACTCATAAGTGATAAGAAATGGTGCATTGAATATATATGATTATCAAATTGGCTGGAGATTAACATTCATTCAATGTTAGAGCAGTTTTTATTGTAAAGAAAACCTTGGACAGTTTATCAAAGAATAGAATGATGGAGTTCGGGAGCTGGAAGAGATCATGGCGATAATCTAATTCCAATTTATTAATCTTATAAATGAGGAAATTAAAGTTTAGAAAGGGAAATGATTTGTCCAAGGTAAAACAGAGAGTCCTAGAGTGAGGTCATTTGGGGGCTGCATTAAATATGTAGTTGCTTAAGTAGTTTCCACTGATGGTCCACAAAATACACTCACTTTCTAATTTGTACCATTCTCTGCTTTTAAAGCTTTTCAATATCTTAATAAATAGTCTATTTTAACTGTATTAGTATTCGCTCTACTTCATTGAAGCTAATGGAGAGCTCAGGTTATTGATTCATATTAGAGGAAATGGATTTAAAGCCCAACTTTTGGAATGATCTATAAGTTGATTTCTCTGGAATATTTAGAAAAACACGTAGAATACTTAGGTCTTATGTTTTCTTATAGTAATCTCTGACCATGGTATTTTTGCTCACAAGTTTGACTAGGTGTGTGGTAGCAATTCTGTATAGAAAACATTGTACAAATGTGAAAATACACACACATCTGGCTCCAGGTTTCAATAGAGGTATTCAATGTCTAGATTTTGGCTCACAGTAAGCAATTTGTGGTTTCCAAAGGAAATTATGTGAAATAGGGTGGTTTGTATCATTTTTTACAAGACAAAGTAAAATGTAGGTTTGTTTGTGTTTCACTTGGAGATTTTGAGTTGATATAAAACCTAAACACAGAATAAATCTTTGCTCTGTAAGGTTCTTTTCTCCCTTTCCCTTTTACCTATTAAAAAAAACTAACCCAAAATTTGCATGAAAATTCTTTAAATTTTGGTATTTGTCACCAGGATTGTAGGTCATAGGTCCAGAGCCAGAAAAAACCTTACAGGTTACTCATTATACTCCCCTCATTTTACAGATGAGGAAACTGAGGCTCTGTGACTCCAAGGCAATCATTCTTTTCCACTCTACCATATTTTTTTGTTCAGTCCTGCCCAACTCTGTGACCCCATTTGGGTTTTTTTGTTTTGTTTTGGTAAAGATACTGGCTAGGTTTGCCATTTCCTTCTCCAGCTCATTTTACAAATGAGGAAAGTGAGGCAAATAGGGTTAAGTGACTTTTCCAGGGTCACATAGCTCATAAATGTGGGAGGCCAGATTTGAACTCACGGAGCTGATGCTTCCTGACTCCAGGCAGGACCAGTGCTTTATTCACTGTGCCTCCTAGATGTCCCTCTACTCCTCCTCTAACCACTTTCAGTTGGTGAGATCATCATTGTAAAGCTGGTGCCAATGTAGGAAACAAGTTGAAATCTCGAGATGTGTTGAAGCTATAAGAGAAAGATTGACGTCGTCAATATACATCCCAGCTAGGACCAGACCTTCTCACAAATGGACAGGCAACAAGCATTTATTAATCACTTACTTGTGTGCCAGGCATTGTACTAAGCACTAAGGCTATAAATAAATAGAAGCAAAAACAAACAAACAAAAAACAGAAGAAAGCCAGCTCCTGCCCTCAAGGAGAAGACATTCTAAAGGAGGGAACTGGAAAGCACAGGAGACCATACTCACATGGGGACAAAGTCTAGAGTTAGAAGAATAAAGGACAGTCTGCCTGGACCTCTAAAGTGACAGGCTGGAAGGAACTAATCTATGGGGCAGGGTGGGCAGCATTGCCAAGGGTTTCTAGGTAAGAAAGGAACAACAGGGATAAATAATTAATCTATTAAGGAGTAGTTTTAATTTCCCTTTCTATTGCTAAGGACTCCTGATTTAATATTGGATAGCTCTAAGTAAATGAAACTACTTGAATTTCCCAAATCTCCAATTCTGTACTAGAGAAGCTGGGTTCTACGGGTATGCTGGGGCTGATTGTTAAATTGTCAAAGTGAGCATTTACACCTTAGAAATTCTCAAGGCTAAAAATCAGGAGTTCATAATTGTTTTGTTGATTGTCTAGATTTAAGAAAGTGAAGGAGAAAATCGCAACAATGCAGATTAAACTTTAAGATGTGCAGTGGGTATATTGCCGCCCCCCCCCCCAACTCTTACACATTTACCAGCACCCCTGGCACTCAGCAGACATTTACATTTGCTTAAAAATCAGATTCACTTAACTTTATCAATTGGAAAAAACCAGAAACACAGTCCACAACATTTCTAATTCTCTGCAGATGATAAGGACTTAAAGATTTTCAGCCAGGATATATGCAAAATATACTTTTGTTTGGTTTCAGATTTTGATTTTTTTGGAGAACTTTTAAAAGTCATCACTTAGGATTTAGAATGCTAGTTATAGGAAAACTTCCTTGTAGAAAGATCACCTTTAGGTTTGTTTTTTTTTAAAGCAAGTAAACAACAACAACAAGGGATGTTGACCATTCTGAAGTTTCCTTATTTGTCATCAACAGCTGTTGTCACAGTTTTGAAAGAGTGTTTAACCTTTCACAGCTGTTCTCATCTCTTGGGTAATCCTGATAATCTACATTCCAGAGCCCCATTAAGACCTGTTAATACATAGATACCCCTAGTATTCTCTACTCTAATTCTAAGAATGCACATGTGGAATCTGGTCATTTTTCAAGGATGGAGATAAAGATCACTGCTATAGTTGAGGCATTCTTAATCTTGTGTGTGTGTGTGTGTGTGTGTGTGTGTGTGTGTGTGTGTGTATGTATGTATGTGTGTGTGTGTGCGTTTGGTGCAGTCTCAGCTTAGTGGATAAAGTTCTGGACCTAGGATCAGGATAATTGTGGTTCATATCCCACCTCAGATGACACTACCTGTATATGAGCAAGTCACTTTCTTTCTTAGTCTCAGTTTCCTCATCTGTAAAACAGACATAATATTAGCACCTACCTCAAAGGATTTTGGTGAGGATCAAATGAGAAAACACATGTAAAAGTACTTTGCAAAACTCAGTATTAAATAAATGCTAGCTGTAATTATCATGGACCCCTTTGGTAGTCTGGTAAAGTTTTTGAACCTCTTTTCAAAATAATATTTTTTAATCAATCAAAATCTATAAAGTTACAATGGAAACCAATTATATTAAAATATTTTATAATATATAATTATTGACAATTTATTTTTTCCCTTTTTAAAATGTATCCTCTATTTTTAACATTAAAAAATTTTTGAGTTCTGAATTCTTTCCTTTCCACCCCTCATTGTGAAGGCAAGAAATGTGATATCAGTTATACATATGAAATCATGCAAAACATTTCCATATTAGTTATGTTTCAGAAAAAAAGCAAGAAAAATAAAGTGAAAAAAATTATACTTCAATCTACATTCAGACTCCATCTGGTTTTGGTGCATAGCATTTTTCATCGTAATTTCTTCAGAATTATTTTGATTCATTATATTAATCAGAGTAGCTAAGTCTTTCATACGTGATCATCATTTCCATATCACTTTTATTATTCACAGTGATCTCCCGGTTCTACTCACTTTCCTTTGCAGCAGTTAATGTAAGTCTTCCCAGGGTTTTCTGAAACTATCTTCCTCATCATTTCTTATATCAAAATAGTATTCCATCATAATCATGTGCTACAACTTTTTCAACCATTCTGCGATTGATGGGCATCCCTTCAATTTCCAATTCTTTGCCACCACAAAATGAGCTGCTATAAATATTTTTGTGCATATAGAAATTTTTTCTTTTTGTTTTTTATCTCTTTGGGATATAGACTTAGTAGTGACATTGTTGGATCAAAGGGTATGCACAGTTTGGTTGCTCTGTGGGCATAGTTCAAAATTGCTCTCCAGAATGGTTGATTCAGTTCACAGCTATACCAATAGTACTTTAGATTCCCAATTTTCCCATATCCTCTCCAATATTTATCATTTTCCATTTCGGTCATATTAGCCAATCTGATAGGTATGAAATGATATCTCAGAGTTGTTTTAATTTGCATTTCTCTCATCAATAGAGATTGAGTATTTTTTCATATAATTATATATATATATATATATATATATATATATATTCTTCTGAAAACTGACATTTGATATCCTTTGACCATTTATCAATTGGGAAGTGACTCATATTCTCATAGTTTTGACTCAGTTCTGCTTTTTGCTTTCCTTATAATCTTGGCTACATTGATTTTGTTTGTGCAAAATCTTTCTATATCAAAATTTAAAATGAAATTGAAATAATATAAAGGAAATTCTAAAAAGTTCAAAAACCCCAGGTTAAAAACCCCTGTAGCATAGACTATCTTAAATTTCCCTTGCAGCATGTTTTTTAGCACTAACCTTGGATCCCAAGGAATTGAATTTCTCTCTTAAGAATTTCTTTTTCTATAATAGAATGGGAAGATATGTTGAGCTATTGCCCTCCTTAAAGAGATTAAGTACATCTTCTTCTTTGAAATCTCAAAGGTACTGGAGTTGCAAAATTAATTTATTGGCCAGAAAACTGGCTGGTGGTCTTTGAGAACAGCGAATATAGAGAGAATCAAAGAATCTTAGAATAAGGAATCAGGAATCTCAGAAGTTATATAGTTCTATTTCCTACCATATATAACTTACTTCTTTGCAATATCCCCCATTTTTCAGTTGTTCATATTTCCTCCCTTGATTTTGTATCTTTTAATTTTCAATGTCCACAAATATTATAATTGATCCAGGTAGATCATGGCCCTCCCAGGAAAGGATGTAATCTTACTCAGCTGGGCAACCCAGAGACATAATTCAGAGTATTGCTGAGCTTAGAGTTAAGAGGACCCGAGTTTGAATCCCATCTCGGAAAATTATGAGCTGTGTGACCCTAGGCAAGTCACTTAACCTACTCAGCCTCAGTTTTCTCATCTGAAGAGTGGACGTAATAAAAGTACCTACCTCACAGAGTTATTATGAGGATCAAGTGAGATAATGTAATGTTGGTAAACCTTAAAGCACTATAAGAATTCTAGGTATTATTTTTTTATTCTATTATTACATTATTATTTTTCCTTTCAAGATGGGAGGTCAAATGAAAGGAAATAATCTAGTTTCTGTCAGATCAACTTTAACTCCCTGTTATCAGTTGTGCCATTTCATTTTTTCAAATGTTGGCATTGCCAGGTCCTTCCCTGTTTAAAGGAAGGGAGCATACTCCTGTGCAAAATGAAATCTTCTGAAAAGCTTCCAGAAACTCGGGTGTGCATTTTCCTCCCTGTTGTAGTGAGTGTGATTAGCATTATTTCCTTTCACTGCTCTTCATCTCTTTATTAAATGCCTTTTGAATCAACCACTTAATGTGTAAGATGGGTAATGAAACATCCCTCCAACAAAGTTTGGCTTGGAGCTATATCCTCTAGTAACAGCTGAGGAGAGAGACAGAAAACATATAGATTGGACAGTCTGAGGATTCGGCTCCATGTGATGAATTCTTTTGGCTACATCCATTCTTGAATGCTGTCTGTTAAGGTGTGGAGGAGTTATGACTTATTTCAGTGAAGGAAGCCTTCAGACCAATGAAATCAAAGATACTTTAAAAAATTAAAACAAGTTGATTTTTGACAGACAATTTTAAGAATTATTTGAAAAATTTGGTGGTGAATAGGGTCCTTTGAAAGGTACTTTCTAAACCCGATGACTGAAGTAATACAATAAATCTGGGACAGGGTAACAAGTCCAGAAATAAATGTGGCAGAAACTAGGGGAATTTCAGAGACTTTAATGGAACTGCAATACTATTTTGACCAAAGAACCAAAAGATATAAAGGTCTGATTTAGTTGTTGGATCAAATGAAACATATTATCTGTGTGAGGTGGGGAGAAGGGGAAGTGGTAGCCAAAAAAGACCCTCTACATGACCACTTGACATTATTAAGATGGAGAAACTGTTGATAGGCAAAGAGAAATATCTCTTAGGTGTTGTTAAAATGGCAGTCTCCTTTATTGCGGTAGTGCTCATCAAGAATCCCCCTGTTTTGGGGTTTTTAACAGGCTACTGAGATTCCTCTGGCAGAAGGTGAGGAGTTAGCATCTTTAACATTACCCATCTGCTTTTCTCTCCCCAAAAGGACATCTGGCTGCCATAGGGTTGGATGAAATTTGTCTAGCTGCCAAGACCTCCCCTCCCTTCTTAAGGTTCCTGCCCGCAAGCTGTCTACCTCTCTCAAGGAGCTTATAGCTTATAGCTTCCCTGCTAGCTTTCACAAGTTCTTCCAGAAACTAATTTATGGATCATGTAAAATCTTAGCCAAAGAACAAATTTTTGAAATTATAGTTTACCTTTTTACTTCTTATAGCCATGACAATAGTGGGGAGATTGTGAAAAATCTGATATTTCAATAAGTTAATTAGAAGCATTTAGAAATAGCTAAATTGTTTTAATTCCCAAATGTTTTTAAAATGTCATTTAGAAGAAGGAAACTTTATTCCTTCCATTTATATTTATTCTCATCATCAACTCTTAAAAAAAATTAAAAACATGTACAGCAGAGATAATGATGTATATTTGATGTGATCAGTTACAGGGATGACCAAATAAGGTAATATATGTAAAATACTTTTTGAACCTTAAAGTGCTATATAAATGTTAGCCACTATCATTATAACATTATAACTTACATTTTCCATAAATACCCATGAATACTTATATGTTTTTAGCAATGCAGGTCACCATTCCTCCATATCTTCCTAAGGTTATGTGAATTACTACAGCAAAAAAAGAAAGTTAAAAAAAATTCTGCATCACCTTGTGCTCAACCTTATGGTGATATGCTGTGTTTATACACAAATACACACACATGTGTTGCATTTTTCTATATATACATATATGTGTGTATACATATTACATATATACCATATATACACATATTTTTATGCATTGAAATAAACAGTGAGAAGTTTCTAAACTTAACTAAGGTTCTGTTCAGTTGCCTCATTGTGGTATGGAGGTGGTCTCGAGTTCTCAAAGGTTATGCCAATGCCCCATAATTGTTAGACCTAATGAGATGAAAAGGCCTTGAATATGAGCCTGGAAAGTCTGTTGATCAAGACCAGTCAATCAATCAACAAGTATTTGCTAAATGGCCACTCTGTGCCAAGCACTGTGCCAGATACTAGGGATACAAACACAATACAATTGGGAGAAGTAACATATACATATTTAAGTACAACCAATCATATTGTTGTTCAGTTGTATCTGACTCTGCCTGATTCTATGGACTTTTGTCCATGGAGTTTTCTTGGCAAAGGTACTGGAGTAGTTTGCCATTTCCTTCTCCAACTCATTTTACAGATGAGGAGAGTGAGGAAAATGGGGGTTAAGTGACTTATACAGGGTCACAAAGCTCGAAAGTGTCTGAGGTCATATTTGAACTCAGATCTTTCTGATTCCAAGTTTAAGTGCTCTCTCTACTACCCAATTCAAATATATATATATATATATATATATATATGTATGTATGTATATATATATATTATATATATATATATATATATATATATATATATATATATATATATATATATATAGCAATTAATTATGTGGGAAGAAATGCTAACAGTTGCCGGGATCAGGAAAGACCTCGTGTTGGAGGAAACATTGCCTGAGTTTTGAAGGAAGAAAGACATTCTAAGTGGAAGAAATGAAGAAGGAGCCCAGTCTAGGCATTGCTGACAGCCGACACAAAGGCATGCCAATGCAGCACCATTTTTGGGAGGAAAAGCAAATAGGTCAGTTTGTCTGGACCAAGGAATGCAGTGATAGGGAGAAATATAAATAAGATTTGGAAAGGGAGGTTGAATCCAGGTTGTGAAAAGTCATAGGAGTCACTAGGAAGCCACTGGAGTTTACTGAGCAGAGGAGTAATATTGTCTGACCTTTGTTTTTTAGGTTTATTCCTTTGGGAGCCATATGGAAGATATAGAGAAGGGGGAGACTTGAGTCAGGGAGACCAATCAGAGGGCTATTTCATTAGGAGGTGATAAGGACCTGAACTCAGATTGGGGCTGGGTGAATAGAGGGAAGGAGCCCAGCTTGACTGGCTAGCGACTAAGTTAGTTAAATCGAATTTAGAGAAAGAAAATGGACTACAAGTATGGATCAAAGCATATTTGGGTGGGGAGGACTTGGCCAATGTGGAAATTTGTTTTACTTACTGGTTTTGTTTCCCTTGCTTTCTCAATGTGTGGGAGAGGTGGAAGCAGGAGGGAGAGAATTCAGAACGAAAATAAAATAAAATTGAATTTTTAAAAATGAGAACAGAAGCTTAGCTACCACGTAGTGAATTTATTTTGGTTGAAGAAATTCACACAGCCCATTTATTGAAACATAAAAAGGTTATAATATGTGTGAAGGAAATATCTGCATGGATGAAATCACGATTATTTTGAAATATTAAATAAGTTCATAGAACAGAAATCATGGGTGATAACTAGAATATAGCTTCAACATCAATAAATTCTAATTGAGATTCCTCAGAGATAACCTTAATATAGGTACACGGAATTATATTAATAAATCTCTTATGATTTCTTTTAAAATCCTCTTAGTTAACAAGGATTTTTTAAAAAATAACTTGCGTTCTTTATATAAGTGTATATTTTAACATATAATAATAAGCAATTGAGGGGTATAGACCTGTGGTTTCATTCATTAAAGAAAACTCCCAGTTGAAGATACTTCCCCTATTAATTCAGCTTGGCACCTTCTCTACAGTCTTAGAGAATTTCATAGAACACAGAGAAGTTAACTTACTTGCACCGCCTCCCCCGCCCTGGTCACATAGTCATTACATGTCAGAGGAGAGACTTAAACTCACGTCTTTCTGGTTCTAAGGCTAGCTCTCTATCCATTTTGGCATGATACTTTTCACAGTCATAATAGTTACTAATAAAGTTTTTTCAATTAAATTTAAAAAAGATTTTTATATGTATCTATTTTCTCCCCTTCTATCTGTCCCTCCTAATTGAATAATTAAAAAAACCCAACAACCTTGTAACAAATATGTATAACCCAGCAAAATAAAGGCCCACATTTACCATATTCAATCATTTATATCACATTCTGCTTTTTAAGATCCCTGTCTGATAGATTGTAGGAAATAGCATACTTCATTCTGGTCCTTTGGAATCATGGCTTCCCATTTCATTGCTCCAAGTTCTAAAGTCTTTCTAAGCTGTTTTTCTTTATGTCATTATATACATTGTTCTCTGAGTTCTGTTCACTTCACTTTTTATCAGTTCATTGAAGTCTTCATGATTTTCCCTGAAAATGTCCATTTCATCATGTCTTATGGTACAGAAACATTCCCTTTCATTCATTTGCTAGGATCACTATTCCCCAATAGTTGGTCACCCTTCTAGTTTCTAGTTCTTTACCACTGCAAAAAGTGTGGCTATAAATATTTTTGTACTTGTGGGTCTTTTCCCCCTTTCTTCAATTTTGGGGGGTATTTAAGCCTAATAGTAGCATTGCTAGGTCAAAGGGTATATGTACAGCTTCATCGTTTACTGAGCACAGTTCCACACTACTTTCTAGAATGGCTGGACACCTTCACAGTTACAGTGATAGTGTATTTGTGTACCTATGTTCCTGAAGTCTCTCCATCTTCATAGTTGCTTTAATTTGCTTCTTTATATTTATTAATGACTTGAAGCATTTTTTCATATGGTTGGTGATAGCTTGAATTTCTTCCTTGAAAACTGCCTGGATATATCATTTGACTATTGATTAAAGAATGACTCTCATACTTTTTTTTTTAATGGCTCTCATAGTTATAAATTTGAAGCAGTTCCTCGTTTATCTTGTCTATGAGACCTTGATTAGAGAAACTAGCTGCAAAGATTTTTTTTCTCCTTTTTACTGTTTCACTTCCAATTTTAGCTGCATTGGTTTTGTTTGTGCAGAAAGTTATCTTCTCTGATCCTCTCTAAACCTCTCTACTCCTTATTTAGTCATGAACTCTTTCCCTATCCATAGATCAGAAAGGTAATTTCTTCCTTGCTCCTCTAAATTGCATATGATATCAACTTTTTAGGGCTAAATCATGAATCCATTTGGAACTTATCTTGCAGGTAGTGTTTAAATGCTGGTCATAATTTTTCCTAGACCATTTTCCAGTTTTCATAGCATTTTTTTTTTGTCATATACTGAGTTCTTAAAGCAGTGACTGGGATTGTTAGGTTTATGTAATTCTATACTGCTGTGTCTCTTTGCTTCTGCATAATTGGGCACCTAATCTGTTCCATTCATTGATATCTCTATATTTTAACCAACGCACCATTAAAGTATTTTTAGAATAAACAGAAAAAACTATGTAATAATAGATGTGTGTCATACAGATGTGACATTAATTTTCAAATACTGACAATGCTATATTTATATTTTATATATCATTTAATATGTTGAAATGCAAACATTGGAAATCAACAGTCCTAAACATTTACCTTGGCTACGTAAAGCACCATTCAGTCAACTGAATGGTCTTATTGTCAATAACAGTGGAGTAAAGAATTTATCAGTATTTCAGTTAGTCTATGATCTAATCAATGTTTATTTTCACTTCAGTGGTACAGTTTACATCCCATCAATTCCAATCTTTTTCAACCTCTATGGCTATTGGCCATTTCCTACCATTAATCCTCTATAGATGTACCCAATGTCCTAAGATCCTGACTCCCAGCAAAGATGTCTCTTAACATTGTGTGGATATCATTGCAATGTGCAAATTGTCTTCCTCTTATGACAAATTACATAAATATTCTACTCTCTTCTTGAGTCACACATCTCTTTGATGATACTTTTTGCACGTAGTTCTTCCCTGGTAATATGCAATAGCCTATTTTTGCCATCACACATCTTTCCATTGCCCCTTACGTCATCTATAGTTCTGTTGCTTTGAAGATTGTGATATCTGATGATTCACAGCTATATAGCATCACCCAAGTAATACCGGTGTTAAAAGGATGGGCTTTTAAAAGGAGCAGCTTGGAGTCATTGAAAGAACTGGATAATTTCTCACCTGCAGCCTAGCTCTCATTTTCTTTTATTGAATTCTGGGACCATTGATTATCTATGATATATGACCATCTGTGACAGATTCACAAAATCTCAATGCTGGAAGAGACCTCCAAGGCCAATTAATCCAATTCATAAGCGAACAAGCCATTACAACAAGCTGAGCAAAAGGTCGTTTGTGGATTAGAGGCCCTCTACTTCCTACCTCCAATCCATTTTTAGAGACCTCTAGTTGTTGAGTTTTGTACCCCTTTATACCAACCTGTGAATTTTCTTCTTTATACTTTTTACTATTTCATTTGCTTCCAGTTCTTCCCTTTGGGTCCAAGCAGAATAAACCCAATCTCTTAGTAACTGTCATGTCCCCCTCACTCTACTCCTCTCCAGGTTAAACATCCTCAGTTCTTTCCACGGAGTCTCAAATGGCATCAACCAAAAGACCTTCAGTATACCTCTGTCTCACCTCCAGGTTATTATCATTCATCCTAAAATAGGGCACCCCAGCACTGAATGTTATGGTTCCCATGTATTCTGACTGGGCAGAGGACAAGAGCACAATCATCTCCCTAGTCCCAGACCCTATGCTTCTCTTAATGAAGTCTAGGATCTCATTACTTTTTTTGACTGCCTTTTTGCCCCATTGTTTGAGGTTGAGCTTGCCACCTTTCTCAGATGAACTACTGTATAGCCAACACCTCCTCTATCTCAAATTTGCAAAGTTGATATTTTGAAACTAAGTGCAAGACTCATTAGTGAAGGTTTGGGCTTTTGAATTATTGGACCAGTTCCAAATCCATCTAACTATACTGTTATCTAGCTCACATGCCAGCATTCTTTCCATAAGAATATCAGAGTTTTTTTTGCCAAATTCTTTGTGAAAAGATAAGTAAATCATACCTACAACAAACAAGGCCATTCTGACATGACCATTTCTTGAAGCCAGACTGTTTCTTTATGATCACTGTCTCCTTTTCTAAAAGCTCACTAACAATCATTTTTTTAAAAGATATTTTACTTTTCCCCCATTTACATATCAAGACAATTTTTAGCTTTCATTTTGACAAGATTTTAACCTCCAAATTTTTTCCCTCACTCCCCTCCCCCTTCCAACAATGGTAGGTAATTTGATATAGGTTATACATGTGCTATCATGTAAAATATATTTCCATATTAGTCACAATTGTGAAAGAGGAAACAGATCAGAAGAAAAAAAATACATGAAAAAGAATAAAGTAAATGAAAAAAACTATGCTTTGATCTTTCAGAATCCATCAGTTCTTTATCTGAATGTGGATAGCATTTCCGTTCTTGAGTCTTTTGTATTTGTTTTGGATCATCGTGTTTCTGAGAAGAGCTGAGTCATTCATAGGTGATCAGTCATCACACAGTGCTGCTGACACTGTGTTCAATGTTTTCCTGCTTCTGCCATTTCATCTGGTATCAGTTAGTACAAGTCTTTGCAAGTTTTTCTGAAATCTGCCTATTCATCGTTTCTTGTTGCACAATGGAGGGCCATCTGCAGTTGTCCTGATCTATATCTTGTCACTGGACCCAGATAGCTCCAGAGGAGAAAGTGAGGCAGGTGACTTTGCACAGCCTACCTCACTTAAAGTCAATTCACTTGCAAGTCATGGCATCACCTTCTGGATGTCATGGTCCTCTTTGAGAACCAAGGACAGACAACCACAGTTGTACAATAGTATTCCATTCCATTACTATCCTACAACTTGCTCAACCATTCCCCAACTGACTGGCATCCTCTCAATTTCCAGTATTTTGCCACCATAAAATGGCTGCTATACATATTTTTACACATGTTGGTCCTTTCTTCCTTTATAAAGATCTCTTTGGGATACAGACCTAGTTGTGGTATTTCTGGATCAAAGGGTTTGCACAGCTTAGTTGCTCTTTGGGCATAGTTCACAATTGTTCTCCAGAATGGTTGAGTCAAGTCAAAACTCTGCCAAAAGCATGTTGGTGTCCAGATTTTCCCACATCCTCTTTGACATTTATTATTTCCATTTTTTGTCATATTAGTCAATCTGATAGGTATAAGGTGGTATGTCAGAGTTGTTTAATTTGCATTTCTCTAGTAAAAAATGATTTAGAGCACTTCTTCATATGCCTATAGATAGCTTTGACTTCTCCATCGGAAACTGCCTGACTAATGATCTTTTTAACATACATTCTAGAGTTTTGCCAGATACCAAAGTCAGGCTCACAACCCCACTAGCCAATAATGCGAAGACACCATCCTATTTCCTCATTTTGAAAATAAGGATGATTATTTGCCCTTTTCTGATCTCTATGGTCAGATAGGTGGCATAGTAGATAGAGTACCAGGTCTAGAATCGGGAAGATTTGAGTGTGATTGTGGGCAAATCACTGAACCCTGTTTATCTCAGTTTCCTCATTTGTAAAATGAACTGGATAAGGAAATGGCCAACCACTCCAATATCTTTGCTAAGAAAATCCCAAATAGGGTCATTTAGAGGCATACAATGACTGAAAAAGCACTAAAATCCTGATTTTCTCTATGTTTTTTCAATGATCATGCATAGTGGAACAATAATCACGTGTGGAAGTTCTTTCAGTATAGGAGGATATAATTTATCTGGCCTGTATATCTAGTTGTACTCTTACTGCACCCTAAGTAAAAACCTGCATAGACCTTGGCCTAAAGGGCCAAGGTCTCCTATTGCATCCTGGGTCATCTCCAGTCATTCTGATGAATATCTGATCACTGGATTCAGATGGCACTGGAGGAGAAGTGTGGTTGGTGACCTTGCATAACCTTCCCTCACTGAAAACCAAGTCATGTGCAAGTCATCATTTCTCTGATGGCATGGTCTTCCTCAGCAACAAAGGATGAACTTCCTACTTATCTTGGGCATCACCTGTCAATAGCATTATTTGTTTTGTCCTTTTTAGTCCCAAAGGGCTTTGAATGGAAAACTGCTACATGTAATTATGATTCTACTTTACAGGTTGGCCATCAAATTGTGTATTATAGTGTAGATGATAAACCTTTGCCATATCCTTGGTTTTCCTGTAAGAACTATAGGGTTGAATACTTCTGAGTGCTCCTGAGTCTCTTTTAGGAGGGTCTGCAGTGTTCAGAGGACTGATTCAATCAGTACATTGCTATCAGCCAACATGGGGCAGCTAGGTGGTACAAGGGACAGAGCACCAGTACAGGAGCTAGGAGGACCTGAGTTCAAATCTCACCTCAGAAACTTGACACTCACTAGCTGGGCAAGTCATTTAACTCCATTTGCCTCATCCTAGTTCATCTCCAGTCATCCTGATGAATATCTGTTCACTGGATTCAGATGGCTCTGGAGAAGTGAGTCTGGTGACCGGCACAGCCCTCTCTCATTCAAAACAAAGTCAAGTGCAAGTCATGTCATCATTTCTCTGATGGCATGGTCTTCTTCAACAACAGATGAACACACACATCTGCCAACAAAAGAGCATCTGAAGGACCTCATTATTTATAGGCAATCCGTCTTGCATTTAGACTTTGTATTAGACATCACTCGTGACAGTAACAAAGTCCTCTGAGCATTGATCTGCCTGTTTTATACCTCAGTTGATATTACTATTCAAAGGATTATCAAATAAGATTTATCTTGTTGCATCCATCGAAGAATTTTGCTTGCTTTTAATACTTGGATGGGAAATGCAGAGCCTAAGGCTAAATATGGCTTTTCTTGAATCAAATTTTTTTTCATAGTCAAACAATCAAATCGTTAGATTCTAGTATTCTTTCCACATTTCAGTCAATATTGGGATTATAAAGACATGCTTTGTTATTGTATATCCTTTGTGAAAACCTTCCTTCCTATTCTCTTCTTGTATTTTCATCAAGGTTGCCCTTAACATGTATGTAGGTCATTATCATAGAGGTTTTGTAGAAGAAAAGAATTCCTAACAGATCCTCCAATTTAAGGAGGATGTCCATGACAACCATGTCTTCATTCCTCTCTGGGCTGTTCTTGGGACTCTCTGGACTCTCTTTCCTTCTCCCCTTAATCTCTACCAATCAGGTACCTTCATCTTCCCCCTCATCTCAAACATGTATGTATTGTCTTCTCCCATCAGAATGTAAACTTCTGAGAGCAGCGTCTATCTTTTTGCTTATATTTGCATTCCAAGTCCTTAGCACAGTGCTAGGCTTGTAGTACATGCCCGATGACTTGACTGCTTTCCCTATTCCAGTAGTAATTGAGTCTCTGATTTTTAATCGTTTTTAGTTATCGTCTCCTCTTTCAGATGCCTGAAGAACTGATCCCTTCAATGCCAGCAAAACTGTATCACTTCCAGCAGGAACCTTCTCTGTATATACTTTCCTAGTTCCAATAACTTTCCTCATCTTCATTTTAAAAATCCTATTTCCACTTCCTGGTGCCTCATCATATACCAATGATCTTGAGATTAGTGCCCAAAACTTTAACTGATAAAGAAGAATGTTTAATAAGTAATGATAGATCTTTTCTATTGTACATTTCTTTGTTACCCTTCTAGTTTAATCTTTTAATGTTCTTGCAATGATCTAGCTTTAATTGAATCTCTAGCAAGCCTTCTACAAACTTACTTTTTCCCAGCCCCCTCCTCCCCATCCGTTGCTCTTTTATGAAGTGCTACTGCTCATAATTCTTCACCTTTTTCCTCCATAAAGTTTTACAAAGGAGGCTATATTCTAAACCAGTGTTGCACTTCTGGCTACCTTGTTGCTCTACTTAGAAAGAATTTAAGTGTCTGCTAGCTTAGGTGGTTTCTTAGCTTTCTTTTGTTTTCCTTGTTGCAGCAATTGCTTTACATTGGATACAATACTCCAGAAAACTATGATAAACATTGTTGATATTTATTTCTTTGTTTCTTCCTGAGTGTGTGTGTGTGTGTGTGTGTGTGTGTGTGTGTGTAGGGGATGCAGAGGGATTGCCATTAGCTTGTTTGCCCAGGTACCCTTACTGGCTGCATGATGCTGGTAAGTCATTTAACCAATCTCTACCTCAGTTTCCTCAGTTGTAAAAATGGAATAATAATAGCACCTACCTTCTAGGATTATTGTGAAGATCAAAGGAGATATTATTTGTAAAGCACAAAGTTCTCACAGGGCCTGACACATAGTAAGCACTTAATAAATGCTTATTACCTTCCCAGCCCTGATTTAAAATATTCAGGTTAGTTGAATGTCATATTGTCAGCTCATCATTATCCTTTCCTTTCTTCCCCCAATCTGGTATTCATTTTTATCTTGGTTCCAACAAACCACCACATTCTGACTCCCCATAGCCAATTGGTTCTTGTCTCCTGTCAATATTTAACTTCATTTTATTTCTTTTTCTTGTGCAATGAACAACATCATAAAAATGAAACTGACCACATTTTTGTTTCTTTCTTTCTCACATCTTGAAGAAAGTATTGGTGATATATAGTTATTTGACTTCCTTGTAAACTTTTACCTCTTTTATTTTTTAATCCTGGACCATATCTTCCAATGCATTTTTTTACCTTCTCCTATATCCAACTTCTCATTAAAATCAAAGTATTAAAATATATGTTGCTTTTCTTTTTAAGAGTTTCATCGAGTTTATCATAGACTTTTTCTATATCTTCATCCTTTGCAACAAATACTTGCTCATAAAATTCAGTGCCTTCATGGTGGTCTTTTGCAAATGCCTATTCCAAACCCTACAATAAGAGATAATGAAGGATACTATGATAAAATGTTTCTTGTTGCCTTTGGATTCATAATAAAACCAAACTCTGCCAATTCCTTTATTTTCCTTTCCAAGGAGAATGTGAGACATCTTTTCATTGAGCTGTGACTTCATCTTCTAGTTTCATTTGTAGTGACAAATGGAGACATAGATTTTCTCTTGGTCCTTATATAAGATGTACACTTATTAGTTGTTAAACAAAGTTAATATTGATAGATAATGCAATTCTTAGCACCCTCTGCCTTCCCTTTTTGCCACTGTCCCTGCAGAAGAAGGGACTGTTTAGGACTGAGAATCATTTTTTGTATTTTTCTTTGGTTCACAGTTTACCACAAACAAAGAATTCATCACCAAGTAGCCAGCCTAGTGGTGAGGGAACTTCCCATATTTGTCTCATTCGAGTAGACACAGTCTATTACTAGAACCATACTCAAAGTCTTCCCTTCATTGTAAAATTTAATAAAACTAGAAAAAGCAGAGTCACTGCAATGCCATAAAATTAGATGCTACGATAAAGATATGAATTTTTAAAAATTAGTTTGGCTTTTAAATGTATTGGTGGGGGAGGGAGAGGAGAGAGAGAGTAGTATGTTTCTTTTCCTTATATTTTATTTACAATAAAATTAGAATAGTTTAGTATTCCTTGAGTATATATGCCACCTGAATGTTGAAGAAGGCAGATCTGGAATTCTTAAAATAACGGTATGATACCAAGTTGTCTTAACAATTTTGATAGATGCTCGACAAAGTGAATCAAAGGTTCACTAAATTTCACAATTCAGTGCTTTATTTGGCTGGAGTATGTTCAATCATGATAATAAATGTTTGCCACCTTCTCCAAGGCCACCAGCTGTTTTTACCATTACAGTCAGTGGAGGTGTGTGTGACCCTAGGTTGTTTTTTTTTTTTAACGCATTTGTTGTTGACTTCCTTCTAATATTTGAGCAAGTTTCTCTTTAAAAAATATTTGTCAGTGTCTACTGAGGAAAGAAACAATTAGCAAATTCAGGAGTTTGCTTGTGCTTTTACTTCCCACCCCCAATTTTGCTTTACAGTCGTGGCTGAAGCTAATTCCCCAGGCAACATTCAAATAAAATTCCATTGACTCAACCAGGTAAAAGGCATTTCTCAAGTAGTTACCCCAGGAAGAAAAACATAAGGCTAATTTAGTAAAAATTCACTCATTTGCTTATTGTTTTTTTCTGCTATAGACTTTGATTCCCCTGTTGTCCAATGGAGAGACTAATGGAAGTTTCAGGCAGGATTTTATAGTAGGGGGTATGACTGGGTAAGGATCATTTAAAATTTTTTATTCCAAAAGTAAGCCAGATCATCTGTTGACCTGGGCCTTTGTAATTGGCAGGTCAGTGAATCAGTCCAACATTCATTTTACAGTTGAGTCAACAAGCATATTTATTAGGAATTTATTATATGCAGGGAACTTTGCTCAGCAGTAGGGATATAAAGGCAACAGTTCACACAGTCTGAAGGGGAAAGTTTGCAAAGCACTTTATAGAGTTTTGATCTTCACAATAGCTCTACCAAGGAGATGCTGTGTTTATCCTCATTTTACAGATGAAGAAACTGAAGCCTAGAGAAGTTATGTAACTTGCCCCAGGTCACATAGCTTGCAAGATACTAAGGCAGGATTTGAGCTCCTGTCTTCCTGACTCTATGTCCAGCCCTTTTCCCACTGTACCAACTATCTACTGTGAGTCTGGGTCTAAAGAAGTAAAACTACCTGCCTAAGGTCACACAGATAATAAATAGCAGGGCTAGTATTAGAATTCAGGTCCTTGGTCATCAAATCCAATGCTCAGTGCCACATTGGAGCAAGAAATTAGTGAGTTTTACCAGGAGCCTGTTTTTTTGTTTGTTTGTTTTTTAGTGAGATTTAAAAAAGAAAAACTAAGATTTTCTGAAAGGGGTGGCAATACTTGTTTTTTAGAATGGAAGAGGGTGGTCCTATTTAAGGAGATCAAAAAGATAGAGGTAAGCAGTCATTTTTTCCTCTATATATAGAAAGTTGGAATGAAGTCACTAATGGGTGACTATAGAGCATGCAGCGAGACTGTCACTGAAAAACTGCACCCAGGGATTATTACTGTTCAAGATAAATAAATCTTAGTCTTCAATTTAAAAAAAAACAAAAAACCAACCACAGCTTTTTAAGAGAAAGATTTCTTCAGTTTCCCCAATGTTAGATAGCTGGGCTATTTTTAGGTTTCCGACAACTACTTAAAACACAGCTCCAAAGACAGATAGATATACATTTAGACAGTACAGGGGCCTGGAAGTCAGGAAGTTTCTTGTTATTTAACATTGGCTGCTCTGCATTGGCTCCAAGCACATAACCCATGTCCTGCTAGTTATAAAAGGCAAGAAAAATAATCCCTGCACAACCCAGCCTCTGTAATTTATATGAACCAACACTCCACAAAACGTGGGGGGAAAAAAAACAACCTGGCTGATTTATTTTTAGCCCTGCCTAGTAAAATGCATGTTATCACCGAGAACCCTTAGCCAACCTGAAACACTGCTGCTTACAAGCCCAAGTAGGGGGTGCTTCAATGGTAAAAGTAGCCAGAGAGCTGGGCTGGTTATGATGCATGAGATTGCTACAGCTGCCTTGTCACCTTAGCTCTAGACACACACAAGCTCTTTGTTCCCCATCTCTTATCCTGGGTTATGGCCAGTGAATGGGAGAAAGTGAGCCATTTTCTCCTCAATGGAGTGCAATTAATGGATGGTTTTTTGCTGCCTACAAAGGGGTTTATATACCACAAGATGCATGCAGGCCACAAGGGAACTGACTTTGGTAGCCAAAGTCCATGAAAATCAGCAGTAGTTGCCTATGAAAATGCCTTCATGCATCAATGGAGAATAGACCTCAGTATGTGCCTAGAAATCGTTTTCCCCCTTGGTAGAACTCTGCTTTAACTTCAATTGTTATTCTGTATAGTTTTTTTTAAACCATACCAATTGCAATTGTAATGGACTATTCATTGAAATTCAGTGCTGGAGGTGTCCAGAAAACCTATTGACACTGTAAAATTCACTAAATTTGTACCTGTCATGGCTGAATTACATGTTAAGTAGAATGCATGTGATACATCTCTAAAAATTTTCAACTAAAAATAAACTATACAGAACCGCTTGGCTGCTTGGATGTTACTAGCTAGAAAAACGTTAATGTTTGCTATTCCTTATTGAGTTACTCTTACTTTGTTTTAAAATGTGTTTAATATAGTTTTTAAATGAATCAGATCACTTGAAAATGGTTGCTAGTTGGTGCTAAAGAAACAGTACCCTTTTATGCTTCCTCCAGCTTCTTCAAATGCCTCTCCCATTTCCTCTTTAAAACATCCTAATCTTTTTCTCTTAAGCAATTAAACCATAATACTAAAATAATGTAATTGAGACAACTGATTCTTTCCGTTTACCGTTGAGATCATATCTGATACATTTAATTTGGTTTTCTTTTTGTTCTTGAGAAACGTATCACCGACTTACATAGCCTGAAGCTATGGCAGTCTTTCCATTTAAAAAATAGCAAAGGAAAACAGGATTCTGGATTTTTTCTTCTTTTTTTTTCTTTTCTTTTTTTAAATTTCTTTGACTTTTACTAATATCACCAGAAAGACTCAAGAAGCATATAGATTTGCTTTAAAAAAAAAATGTGGCAATTACTTTGGATTGTTTATACATTTTTGTAATTCAACTAAAGGGAAAAAGATTATTTTCTCAGTCACATAAGGTACTTAGTTTCCTTCTTTTTGAGAAAAAAACTACTATTGAATTAACTGTTACAATTTGCTCCCATAATTTGTCTCTCTTTAAAATAAAAACCCAGATTTTTCTTACCTAAAGGTGTGAGATCTGATGTGGAATGAAACCACAAATACCTTTTCTTGCTTTGTCTTCTGAGAAAGACTTGGTCAGAGTCATTGACTATTGTTAACACCTCTTTGAGAATTCTTTAATTTTCAGCAAAGGGAGTATTCTAGTCTCTAAATTCTTTTAACTGAGACTCCAGAAAAGGTCCTTTCACTTTTGACTAACAAAGCAGCCAGCCAAGGAGATAATTGTTGAAAGCCAACAGTAATCATTCATTGATCACAATCTTCAATATCTTAAAACTGTGCATATTTTCAATTATTTCAATGACTTGCTTTAAAAAAAAACCCTAACATTTAAATTTAATCTCTTATCATCTAACATTCACTTTAATAAAAGGGTACTGTCTTTCAAAGAGCACAAAATAATATTCTTAAAATTTGGATTGGAAGCTCCAGAAAAGTAAACCGAAACACATGGAAGAATCAGAGCGCTTCAATTATTGGATAAGTTTTATTTTGGTTCGAAATGTTTGACTTTTGTAACAAAATGGTGACTAAGATATTGCTATTTTAAAATATGTCCTAGTTTTTTATTGTTGTTTCAGAGAAGCCCTGAATGTTGAATATGTGTTAAGTCTCCGGGAATGTAGCAAATTGATAAAAACCCAAGTCCAGTCTCCTTACAGAAAACAAACAAACAAAAAAATCTGGAATTTTCTTTTTTTGGACATTTGTTTTGCAGCTTTCTACGTCTTAAGGCAGAGAATAGCCAGGATAAGGTGCCAACTCAAAGGTTAGAAGAACATATTTCTTGAAATAATCTTGGCAATCCTGTGTCTTGAAAGGCATGCCCTCTAAATAATACATTTACAGAACTATAAATAAACCTTAACATTAGCTGTTCTTTTTGATCTCTTTGGGGGAAAATACACCCCATCTGGATATACTTCTTCTATTCACAATTCTGCTCAGATCATTTTAACTTAGATAATTCGTGAATCTTTATCTTTTCAGTTTATTCATACTCTTTTCCTATTTAACAAATCTAATAACCACTCCCTCCCAATCTCTAGGAAACTTTGTATTCCTTAATACATAAAGAAACAGTTATAATAAATAATTCTCCAAGTATATGGTTACTAACAACTTATGTGTTCATTGTCATTAACATTAAGAGATTTCTACCTCAAATTAATTAACTCTCCACATTAAGGTAAGAGATATTTTATTGTCTAAATTACATAGAGTGTTATGCTAATATTTATCAGTATTCATCATTTTATTATTTTGGTTGAAGGTATCAGTGTTTAAAAGGATATTGCTTTGAAGAAAAGAGTGCGGTTGTACATGACATTCATGGTACATAATGGGAAACTTCACCAGATGATTGATATGAAATCCTAAGTTTGCGGAATTGGTAAAGAGAAACACCCGCTCCTGGGGGAAGATTATTTCATGTTATAGGAAGTTCATTTTAATAGTTTAATCATTACATTCGGGGACAAGAGAGGTTGGTCCTACTAGAAGTTTTTATTTATTAGGAGAAAAACAAAACTCAAGTGAACATGCCCTGTAATTACTAAAAAATGAATAGAATTATAGTTGAGGTTATCTATTTTATTGTTAAGATTGTGATTGATAACAATCCTGGAATATTTACTGAAGGATTTATCAGGATATAGGCACATGAAGAAAATCTGCTGTTATTTTTCATTTCTAAATCTCTTTTTTTGAAAAGACTCAACTGAACTTTAGAATTTCTTAAATAATTCACTTCTAAAAGAGATGTTAAAATTTGACTTCACTGGGCAACATGCTGCTGTACTCAGTGGGTTTTTATCTCCTTCTCTCTGTGAGACAAATCTATTTTATTTAAAGAGGAATGAGGCTGTCTAGTATCTGGCAGCCTGCTGTGTGAGAAGTGGTGGAGAGCAGGAAGGCAGCCTGGTGCAGTGAACTTTACCGCCAAGTAAGACCTGAGTATGAATCCCAGCTTTTCCATTTACTGCCCATGTGGCCTTGGGCAAGTGCCTTAACCTCTCTGTTCCTCAGTTTCCTTATCTGAGGTAGGTCTTTTCCAGTTCTAAATCTATGATCACATGATAATATCACCTTCCCCCAATAACCTCACCACTCCTAATCAAATTCCTTACTCATCTCTCTCTCTCTCTCTCTCTCTCTCTCTCTCTCTCTCTCTCTATATATATATATATATATATATATATATATATATATATATATATATAATATATATAATATAATATATATATATATGTATTATGTATTTCTGATCTGACTCCCACCTAGAACCAACTTGAAAGGGACAAGAAGAGAGACTATAGAATGAATTAAAAGTACTATCCTAAGATGTTGTAGAGCTGCTCCAGTAGCTGGATAGATTTTGGTCCCCCACCCAAAAAGGTTCATGCTACCACCCCACTATATTCTATCCCTGTTTACTCTAATCACTCAACATTCAAGACAATGGCTAAAAGTCCCCTAACTGTTCCTTGTAACCCCTTTATGTCCTAGCCATCATAAGACTCATTTCATATTCCTTTTCCTCTGTGAAACCTTTCAAGGTCTCTCCAACCATGTGCCAACTCTCTTTTTTCTAAACCTTCAGAGTATTTTGTTTGTACCTCTCTTATGGCACATTTTGTTATTTTGCCTTGGTATTGTAGCCATATGGCTACTTGTATCATTTCCATATTAGGATGTAAGCTCTTGGAAGACAGGAACTTAGTTTGTTCTTCTTTGTACCTTTCAAAATGCCTAACACAAAGCTTTGCACATTATTGACATGCTATAAATATTTGTAGGAAGGAAGGACAGAAAGAAGGAAAGAAAGAAGGAAGGAAGGAAGGAAGAAAAAGGAAGGGAGGGAGGGAGGAAGAAAGAGAAAGGAAGGAAGAAAGGAAAAGAAGCATCCAAGATACTTTTCTATGGGAACCCTGATCCCTTTTGCCCCTTTTCATGCTGCATTCAACTTGTGTTTATACTTTAAACCCTTAGTAGACTTTAAGTCCTTGAGGGTAGTTATTGTCATTTTCCCTAATACCCATCACAATACCATGCACAGTTGGCTTAAATTTGCCCAGTTGAATTAGATGAATGGAGAAAGTTCACAGGACAAGTATAATGACAATGAGGACTTACGTTGAGATAGGACTTTGGGGGGGGCGTTATGTTAGCCACTATGAGGATGATATGATAAATTCCTCAGAAATCTGATTGTATTTTGGAACCCATGGTGGTTAACCTACATGCCCTAGGGAAGTTTTTCTTGTTGATTTCTGAGAGGTGAATTTCCTTGAAAAATTAAAATTTTAAGTTACCTATGTCATTAGGAAATTATTGCTGAACCTCATTCATGGTCTAAAGGAAATATAAATAGAATTTATTCTTGAAATAATTTCATTTTCCTCTACATGCAAGTCACTTTTTGTATGGACTGCAGTTTAATCCACCAAACGTTCAGTAGTAGATTCTTGTAAACTACTAAAGAGAAAATCATTTGTCTGAAAAAATATGTAATAGCCAATTTAATTGGCTTTTTAAAAATATCTTCCATTAGCAACTAGTAAGTTGCTATCTCTGAAAATGTCCTAATTGAGAATTCAATGGTCTAATATGTATATATACATATTATATATACATTTATACATATATATATATATATATATATATATATAATTAAATGAGATCAAAGTATTGTAGAACCTTGATTAAATTTTAAGGATCACAAGAATTATAGCCTACTAATTAAAATATGCTCTGCACAATTATGTATTTTAGGCAATAGAATAAGTTTATGTGATAAATAGATCCACAGAGAGTTATTAACTTCTACAAATGAGCATATCCAGTATGTTCGAAAAACTGAAAGTTACAAACATATAATACTACATCTACAAGATCTAATACTAGTTTTTTAAATGAACTTAAGTTTTAAATGAAGGAAAATGTTACAAATACTAAGTTTTTTCCTTTATTTGTTTGCCTCATGGAATGAGTTTGTTTTAGTCATATTTTGAAAAAATAACTGATAATTTTGTTTGATAAAGTATTTCAATGGCACAAATTTAGCAGTTCTCATCATATAATACACATGATGAAAATGAATCAGAAAAACCACTAAATGATTGGTGAATTTGTAGCACAATTAAAAATGGGATAAATATATGTGTATGTGTGTATACAGAAATACAGCGTTTGGACCACTAAATTCTCAGTCATTGCTTTCGAGCTAGAAGATACCTCTAGTCTCATTAAACAGATGATGAAACAGAAGCCCAGTAAAGTGACTTATTCAATATTCCCCCATAGATAGACTTTGAAGAGTCAGCATTCTTTTCCCCTACATAGACACACACACACTACATAAATTATAAAAATACTTTTATTTTTCAAGATTCCAACGAAGTGTGTGTTCATTAACATGAATACATTCCTCACCTAGGCATAAGAATAACATTGATAAAATTTTTCCTGACTGGGAAAGTGATTTTTGCCTGTTACCCATCATCACAGGTAACAACCACTCAAATTGCAAAATCTCATTGTCAGAAGAAACCTCATAAATTCTCTAATTCAACATATGCCTGAAATTACCTCAAAAACAACTTTTGTTTGAAGATTTCTGATGAAGGGAAAACACCTCTTCTTCAGATAGTTCCTTATATTTTTCAATAAGCCTAATTGTTAAGAATTTTTTTCCTGACATATGTCTAAATTTTTCCCCTTTGCACCTTCTGCCCCTTGATCCTGCTTCTGACCTCTGGGACCAAGCTGAACATAGCTGAGCCCAGACCTATTTCCACACGAGTCCTTTAAATGCTTTAAATATCCTGTGCACCACTCCCTTGCTCAAGGTTGTCCGTTGAAGCTCTTGTACCATTTTTCTGTTCCTACTCTGGTCTTGCCAAATCTCAGCTTTGAGTTTCCCTCACCATCTCTCTTCTTCATTTCAGCATTCCCAAACTACTGAATGTTTCTGGAAGAAATCACACAGTCATACAAACAAGGTCTAATCAATCAATCAGCATAAATTTGTAAAGCCCTTACAATATGCCCAGTGTTGTCTTGGCGTATCACCCACATCTGTTCACTTCAAATTCATGTTAGCTGATCTCTTTGCCCTCACTCTTGCCCATCAATCCTTATCTAACAGACACTCTATCACACCCTTCACAGCTGTTATTCTGAATCTTCTCTCTTCTGGAGCTGTCTGTATTACTTCTCCACCCATCCTCATTCTCAGCAGGAGATACTACCCCTTTCTTTACTAAGAAAATCCAGGTCATCTACCCTGAACTCTTTCCTTCATCTCCTCTGCTCCATCCTCCAGTGTTCCCTCCATCATGGACCAGTCTCTCTTTTCTCCAGGATCTGAGGAAGAAAATGACTCTTTTCTTTGCTACAGAGACCACCCTACCCTTACTTGTACCCTTGTCGCCATCCTCTCCTATCTCCTCTGGGAGACTACTCTTAAATCATTTGTTCTCCCTTACATTCCTTTCCTTCTTCATCTTGCTACTGTGGTTATATGGAGGTTGGCAGAGACATGTGGTGGAAGTGGGTTGTGGAGAGGTGACCAATCTGTCCATGAGCACACCCTCTTCACCATACACCGCTGAACTGTGCTACTATTACAGTTCCTATAGGATCATTGTACTGCTTAAATAAACACCTTGGTGGTTTATGGTTAGTTAACATCTGAATATTTTCCTGTCCACAACATAGCCAAACTTCCACCCCTTGTCCACTTTCATTCCTGAGAGCTGGTCCAGGATAGAGTAACCGTTCCCATGCTGTAACAGCCTATGCATAGCTACTGCCTCTGAATCCTTGGCACAAAGTTTCTACAGTGTGAGAAAATTGTCTTTCAAGCACTTGGAACTGCCATGAAACACAGACACCTGTGCACTCTCTACACCTGGGATTTTTAATCTGGAGACTATGAAATTTTGAAAAAAAAATACATTTATTTTCTCTTTGGAGTTACTTTTTATTCCTCTTTTAGCATTCAATTGTATTTTATCTTCAGTTCCAAATTCTTTCCGTTCCCTCTCCCTTTCCCTGTCCATTGAGAGGCAAGAAAAAAATTAAAATGCATTACAAATATGTATTATTGTACAAAACAAAGTTCAGCATTAGCCATACTTTTAAAAAACAGCAAAAAGCAAAAAAGAGAAGAAAATGTTTTAGTACAGTCCATCAATTCTCTTTTTAGAGGTATTTTGGATAGTATTTTTCATCATAAGTCCTTTTGAACTGTGGTGAGCCATTGTGTTGATCAGATTATTAAGTCACAGTTGATTAGCTTTACAATATTGCTGTTACTACATACATTGTTCTCCTGGTTCTGCTCACTTCATTTTACATCAGTTCATTCAAATTCAGGGTTTTCTAAAACCATTTCATTTTTTCTTGCAGCATAATAGTATTCCATAGCATTCATATACTATAAGCTATTGTTAACTTCTTTTTAAAACAGCATATCACTGGGATAACTTTTGTGTTTTTTAAAAAAGGTGAGGTTTTATACCAACTACACACTTGGAATCTTTGAAAATACTGTAAAATTTCCTAAATGAGGACCAACCTTCTCTCTTCTTCCTACTTACTTGAATCCAAATCATTTTTCCGTTGGCTTTACCTGTACTTATGATCTGACTCAATAGATTGTCCATCTATTAAGTGCTGGGTACAGGCAAGGATACAGATACAAAGAATGAAACAATGTCTTCTCTGAGGCAGGGTGAAGAGGGAGTGCATTTCAGGTATTTTTCATCCATTTAGTTTTTCTCATATAGATTATTAGGCTGATCTTTTGAGCAATTGTGTGTCTTGTTGTGGAGAATTTATAATGTTTTGGGGCTTGTGGCAATCAGCACAGTATCATCTCCAAACAGGAGCACCTCATCATCAATAATAAAATCTGCCAAATTAAAAACTAAAACTTGTTTCTCTAAGATTACATACATACACATGCATTCCAACCAACATATCCAGACTATACTCTCTGAAATTTATAAGATGTGACCTGCTTTCTCACTTATCTCTGATGGTAACTTGGAATTTTAAGGTCAGTTAGAAAGAAACTTATTTATAAGCTAGTCCTAAACTCTTTTGTTTCATGAGTGAAAAAACCCAATGCCGAAAGAAATAAAATGATTACTCAAGGTCATACAAGTAGTAAGAAATGGAGCCCGGATCCCTGCTTGAGCTTTACAGCCATATTCTAATCCTTGTTCTATAACTCTGGGTTGCCTCCTGTATGTCAAGCCGACTGCCACTGTGCTATAGCTGAACTCTATAAGAGGAAAGAGAGTCATCATGGCAGGGAAGACTTGTGTAAAAAAAGCCTAACCTCTGAAACATACTACATGTGTTACCCAGGGAAAGTCACTTCTAAATGTCCTCAAACAGTTCTTCAAGATTTTACAGAACAATTGCCCGCCTCTGCTAAGGTTTGGAGTTTCCTCACTCGATGTTCCTTGTATCAACGAAATACACATCTGAACCCCCTCCACACATTTTAAATAAATTATTGTTTTAGCATCTTAAATGATAACTTTAATTCAGTTACAGAAAGGGTTGTCACCTGGAAATAATTTCCTTGACTTTAACAGAAAATGTATGAATTGAGAGGTCAGATATTGCAATGACCTATATTTGAGATTGCAACTGGGAAGTATTTTGCTCTAAAGTAATTGGCATCTATTAAGTCTGGAAAAAATAAGAGGAACAAGTATTAAGTCTGGAAGTAATAGAAGTTTATAGCGTAACTTTTACTTCCAAAATATGTTGACCAAATAGTAACAGACAACATCCACAGACCAGAGTTAAGATCTTAAGGTCCTTAATTATTTTTAATATGCTGTATTTAGTTGCTTACTTTATATGATGATACAAAGATATTATAAAGAAATTGGAGTTTTATATGGAAAAAGCACCTAATGTTGTTTAAGACAACACAGAAATCTTTGGGAAATATCCAATACTCAAATGATTATTGAAAGTTCTTTTCAATGATACAAAACCCAATCTCTCCATGTTTGTCTGTCCTGTGAGACTCTCTCACACATGACCTCCCAAAGGTTTGATAAAGTTAATTCAGCCTATGTGTTAGAAACCTTCCTTGATTTCTCCTGACCCCTACAAGGTACCAGTGAAGTGCTCTGACCATTCACTTTTCCTCCTTTACACTCACCACATGAGCAATTCATCTTCTCTTTCTGTAATATTTTGTATGATTTTTGGATAACAGCATTCACTTTTATTCTTCCCCAGAGTTCCTCATCAATACTATATTGCAGCCTTCTCAAACTCACCATTCACTATTTCCCATTGTGTGATGCTCATTTTTAGTTCTTAGGAGGCAGTGGAGTTCCTAGCCCCACTACCATACTACCCCTGTACATCAACATAGCAATATTCAAGAACAGTCCCAAAATTACAAGTCAAGAGGTAGAATCTGGTACATGAAAAATTAGCAGAAAGATAAATTATTTTATTTAAATATTTTACATGGTTACTTTAATTCATTTGAGCTTGAGGGGTAGAATTGTAAAATTGCCTCTAGTTGCAATTTTTCCTTCTCCTAGAATACAGCTAAATTTCTTTCACACATTGTTCCACCCCTGACATGACATTTCACAGCATTCTGGTCATTTTCTGCTTTTTTCCCTTCTTTTCTAAAGCTGCTCTGAATCTTGAACTCTTTCTTGCTTTTTCTGGCCATCAGTAAGCATAACTAATGGATTGGGCGCTAAACTAAAAGTAAAACATTGTTTTTTGCTGACTGAGTGAAGTTGGTCAAACCACTAAACCTTTCGTGCTTCTATTTCTCCATCTGCCAAATGCTATATGGTTGTGAGTTTTGGCACAACCTAATCTCCCAAGAATTCAAGTTGCAGCTGACTCTCAAAGTTCAATGAAGAGACTTATCGTAGGCATTTACTGGCTGCAGCCTATTTCAAATGATGATGTACTTGTAAGAAATAGTATAAGGCATATTATCAAAGAAACGTATGATTGGAAAAAGAGGTGGACCAGGCATTTAGCAAGGATAAGGGATAACAGATGAGCAGCCTGAATGCTCTACTGGTAGCCACAAGAATGCAAAAGGCACCTATCATGTTGGATCATCTAAGAGGCAATCTCTAGCATGTTGGGTAGATCCTCTGCAGAGGATTTATGGACAACAATGGAAGGGAGTTGCACAGGATGAGAACCCAGGGGTGGGGTGCAGTTTTTACTATTGGAGGGACTGCCACATCAAGAAAGTCCCAGATTGATTGTAAAGTCTATGAGGAGGAAAACTTCTCCCTCTTTTTTCCTGACTCATAGGGAAATTGCAAGGATAAATATAATTATCTCATTAAATGAAGTGAGATTCCTAGGAGGAAAAGTCACCTGCATGTGAAAGTCACTAATAGGTACTGCTTTACCGAGGTGGCATTAGTACAAGGCATTGTCATCTCATTTCAGTGTTTCCTACAACAGAATTTTAGGTTTAAACATAAGAAAACTTCTTTCATATCCAAAAGCATTAGAGTGGGTTATCATGGGAATTCTTTTTCCTTGGAGATTTTAAAGAGCAGAATCAACTTTCTCTCTGGGTGTGTTTCATCTGGTCCTGCTTGAAGAAAAAGATGTGTTCTCCAAGGTCTTTCATAGACTTCTATTTCTGTCATTTTCCTCTTCAAAGTTCTTCTCATATTTGAGTCTTTTGCCCCAAATAATTAACTTAGTAATTTCATACTCTTCTTAGCTGTTTTTCTCCTTCTAGCTTTGACTCACATTTGAAAGTAGCTTCCTGGTTGTTTTTCTGATGCTCATGTTTCTCTTGTTTTCAAATGAGCCTCACATGCCATTTGTAACGAGAGCCTTTTCAAAGTTGCTTTTTTGGGAGGAGGGTGGCTTATGCAGGGTTCTCCTGGGTCTAATGCCTTAGCATGACTTCTTTGAGTCCCTTAGCTTCATTGTATTTTGTTAATTTGCCACGGTTGGAACTCTGCATTTTCCAGGGAAGTTCTATACTAAGTAGTTTTGCAACAAGGCTGAATCATGCCAAATTCAAGGGTCTTATTTTTTGCTAATAGTGCCTCAAAATACCCATTTAGGTAGTGAATATAAATTACTTAGCCGTGTGTGTGTGTGCGTGTGCGTATACATATGTATACATCTACAAATATATATTAAAATGGACATTACACAAAAATATGTTGATGTCTAATGCAATTTTAATATGCAAATTATCCAACTATTTTATCTCTAGAAAAAAAACCCTGTAACATACATTGAAATTTGTATTTAAGTACAAAACCTATAGTGGATCTTTAAAGCATCATGCTGATAATCTTTTCACTCTACCCTATAGGTGATGACCATTCTCTTTCTGCTTATCTCTGGGTCATATATGCAAAATAATTACTACATATACTTTAATAGAAACATCACATTCTATTAGGCTTCCTGCCACCTCTCACACCACAAAATTTTCTATTTTAAAAATCTTTTAATAAAAAGAATCATATTTAAGGAATTCTCTTTTAAGATGCATTCCTTGAGACGAAGAATTTTTAAAGTTATTTTTATTGTTACCTGAATCTTGAACAAATTTACCATGCATTTATGTGAAAAATAAAGACCGAAAAAGAAGGAACTTGGAATATCCCAAAGGTTTTCCTGGGAGTTAAAGATGGACAATTGCAGACAATATAACTCTACTCTTGAAGGAGTTATCCTTGAACCAGAACGATCACTTTGGGACATATTACAGAATTTAACACAAGTCATTTTACCTCTTGGTCTCAGTTACTTCATTTATAAAATAAAGGATTCAGATTACATGACATCTAAAATCCCTCTTAGCTCTAAAATTTATGATTCTGTGTCAGAATTTCTGGAATTCTTATGAGAGGCTTGACTTCTATCTGATAAAAATTACAGAAGAAAAGATGTAAAGATTCAAAGGAAAAAAATGTGTTCCCTTCTTTTTTTCTCTTCAATACCCGCCCCCCGTCCCAGGCAGATGAAATATTTAAAATGATGGGGGAAGAAATATAACTGAATGAAGATGTGGAGATGGGGTAGGAGTAGTAGTTTTTCCTGGACTATGGGCCATGCTAAATTGAGTTATTTTTATACTTCCATGATGCAGAAACACCCACAGCAAAAGGTCACTTCTAACTTTTTATTGATTCAAAGATTGTTAGGTAAAAAAAGAGCCATGTGATATGTGTATCTTAGGCTGTACTGTGATATGCTATGGAACTATAATTCCTTGTAGGGTTTTGTGCATTTTGAGTTAACTGTACTTGAAGCTGTGCTTTATTTCAAAGATGGGATTTTGAACAGTCTTTTTGCAAGCATAGAGTTCAGTCATAGTGAAGATTTCCTGTTTACTGATACAGATACATTTTCTTCATTATTTTTCCTTCCCTTTCATTGTCCTTGCAGTATTTCTACCATTTTTGCTTGTAAATTATACACCCGCATGGACAGGACTCTTTGTTTTGGTTTTTTGTGGCATTAAGCCTAAAGTAACAAACATACCTGAAGTATTATGTAGATATATAAAAAATAAATAAATGATTCCTAGTACTCCAAAGATAATCTTATTTGCATTAAGTAGGTACTTCTCAAGTTACAAGAACAAATAATACTGTGTTATCCTTTCCCTTGTTTCTTTGACATCTCAACATGGTTTTATTTTTTCCAATATATTTGAATTTTGGCTCCCAGGATGATTAGGTCATAAATGTAACATTTTAGAGTTGCTATATAGATTTAATTTTTTATAATTTAATATTTGAGAAATTTTCAGTAGTTCAAAAGATCTGGGATAACCCAGTGGTTGTGAGTATTCCTTCCATGGCCAATGAATGCAACTCTTCAACAGCTTAATCTTTGACAGTCATGATGAGTTTGCTATAGGCAAGAAAAGTCATACCTAGTCTTCGTTAATAAGCCTCTCTGAGATTGGCAAGCCTGTTTATTCATTGGGAAACAGATACACAAAGTTATCAAGCCATTTTGGCTTTATAGTAGGTAACATAGCTTTCTCAATCTGCTGCAACAACTTTCTGTAGCTTGGAGTTAGTTACCTGTATGCCATGATGAGGCATTGTTGGATGACTATGGTGGAGGATATAAGAGATCAGGACATACTAAATCAGCAATAGAAAATATGGTCCACCTCTCCACATCACAGTTATATGAACTTAGTTTTTTTTTTTACAAGAACAAAACATTTGGAATCAGACTCTTTTGAAAATATTTTAACTTAACTAGAATGAAAATAAAAGGTTATGTTCATATTTTATCCCAAATCATTGATGATTCTTTCCAATTAAAAAAAATGTCATGGCATAGAAGTTGATGAAAGTGACACATAGAAAGAAGCAGATTATTTGTGTGTCACTCAGTTGTCCAGTCTGCCTGTAAAAATAAGCAAAAAAAAAAAACCAACAAGCAAAACAAAAAATCCTGTCTTTGGAGCAGGCAGGGAATACTTGAGAATCTTGCCCACACAGATGCATATTAATTGCCATGGACCATTTAATTCTTTGTCAGTATCTCCAAGGCAGTGAATCAACTACCCAGCATGACTTTATGGTGAATCCATGGCTAACACACAAGTTAACATCAAAAGTGGGCAATAGTGCTCCACAAAATTTCTGTCTTGGTTCTGCATTTCTCATGTCCTTTTCCACTGCAAACCAGGTATCAGAGTAGGGTTGATATTTTTCCCCACACTCTGCAAATTCATCAATGTAATATAAAACAGATGTTTCCTTTACCCAGTCTTGATCAAAGTGCCTCCAGGACAGTTAATGAAAACTGGGTCCAAAAGAAACTCATCATCTGGTGGTACATCTTGGAATGTCCAAAGGTACGTTGTCAAGGAACAGTCTTGCTAGAACCTTTGAGAACACAGGGTTGCCTCGATGCTGGTAAGAAGCATCAAAGTAGAATTTTAATGCAATGTGTATTTTCTTTTCTTTTATTAGACTGGGTCTTCCTATTTCATCCAGGCTATAAGTATAGTGGCCATTCACAGGCCAATTAGCACAGAACTTTTGACCTACTCTGTTTTCAGCCCAAGTTAGTTCACCCCCCCCCCTTCCTTAGGCAGCCTCAGGAAGCCTTCTTTAGCTTCCAGAGCCCCCCTCACATTGGGTCCAGATTTAGTGCAAACATCTGAGTGACTTTAGCTCTATAGTAGCTCAGAACTCTTGAGTTCAAACAATTTAACAGACTTGGCTTCTTCAGGAGCAGATGGTATTTGCCATCACATCTGAGGGGAACATCTGCATTTGAGGATTCTTTTATGATTCTTTTCAATGAATCAATAGACATTATTCAGCATCTAATATGTGCCAGAAAGTGTGCTGAGGGCTGGAGATACAAAAAGAAGCAAAAGACATTCTTTGCCCTAAAGGAGCTTAAAATCTAAGGGAGAAGGAGACAGGCAAACACATATATACAAAGCAAAAATGTGTGTATGTGTGTGTGTGATAAATAGAAGACAGTTGAGAGGGAAGGCTTCTTGTAGAAATTGGAATTTTAGTTGGGACTTGAAGACAGGGAGGTCAGTTGGAAGAATTGAGGAGGGAGGTCATTCTCCAAATGGGGGACAGCCAAAGGAGATGCCAGGAGATGAGAGATGAAGTGTCTTTTTTGTGGAACAACAATCCAGTGACACTGGATGGAAGGAATAATATGACTAGAAAGATGGGTAGGGGCTAGGTGATAAAGTGCTTTGAATCCCAAGCACAGGATTTTTCTTGGTTTCTAGTGCTATCAAAAGCAGTAGTTGCTGAACTCCCAGGGTTCAGAATTCCCATAGGTTTTGGGGAAAACTTCTCATTGAAAGAAGAGGGAGATCACAAAACAGTGGAATTGGTCATCATAGGGTGGGAATTTATGAAGAATATGAGAATCATTTTTCATCAGCCTTAAGAGAAGCATGTATTTTCTTGTAGGGGTTACAAATGCCAGATGGTTTAATAATCATACCTCTAATTTATACCACACCCATTGCCAAGGAGTTCAAAGTACTTTATAGATTTTGTTTTGATCCTCAGAAGCAGGAAGGAAGCAGATTCTGTGCCACACACATGCACACCATCTTTTCACTTTGCTTCCCCTTTCTAATGAATCCCTTGGCTTCTGTGCCCACTTTGTGTGTGGTTGCCCCCCAAACCAGACTGAATTGATGCTGGAGCAGCTTCAAATAGCAACTTCTTTAAGCTCTTTGCAGTAGGTTGCTCAGAAACTCTGATATTTAACTAGGAAAGGTGGCAAAGCACTCCAAATATTCTTGTTTTTCTTCTGCTTACTCCTAACTTAGTGCCTGTGTTTGGATTCCGACTTCAACACTTTCAATTAGCTGTGTGATTTTGGACATGTCTGACTTTTTATAGTTTCATCTGTAAAGTGGAAACAATAATACATAAACAGTGTACCTCACAGGATGATTTTGGGGAAAAAAAGCCCTTAAAAACTATATACATTGATTTGTTATCTAGAGATAGTTAAGGGGTTCAGTGGACAGAGCCTTAAGCCTGGAGTCAAGAAGACTGAGTTCAAGTCTGACCCCAGACACTTACTAGCTGTGTGACCTGGGTAAGGCACTTAAACTCTCTCTGCCTCAGTTTCCTCAACTGAACAGAACAGGCAGATGTGAACAGTTTGCTCTAATGGCCATGAAGGTGGCTGAAGCAGGTGCTGTGGAGCACTTAGGGTTTGATCAGATATTGAAGATGCTAAGGTCATTCATAGCATCCCAGGCTATCATAGCATTCTGATTTTGTCTTGCCACTGGACATTAAGTCAAGACATTACCCCGTGATGTGATTGGTCCTCTTTGAAAATAAAAGATGAACAATCTCAACTATAAAATAGACATAGTAAAAGCATCTACCTCCCCTTGGGAGGATCCCATGAGATAATATTTATAAAGTGCTTGGCATAATACCTGGCACACCCCTCCACTTGCTACTTAATACAGTTGCACAAAAATGTATCAAGTACCTACCGCATTCAAGGCACATGCTAGTCCTCTGCTAGCCCCCATATCCAACTTAAGTAAATTCTTCATAAAAGATCATAGGATCTTAGATTTAAGCTGAAAGAGTTCCTCATTTTATAGATGAGGAACAGGCTCACGGAGGATATATGAGTCACATAACTTGTAAGAATCTAATGTGGGTTTCAAACCCTAATCTCCTTGCTTCCAGGGCTCTCTCCACTATTCCATCCGTTACCCTTTTATATTATTAAATGTTTCTCGAAAAACCAGGTATTCCAAGGTGAAAATTGTATCTTTTTGAAGTAGAAAGTGAATGAATATTTGGAAAGAAAAGAAGGAAAGGGAATAATGTTTGCAAACCCAACAGTGAGATTCTTGATATTTTCAAGAATAGAGAAAAAAAAAGAAACTTTATTGGCGTGTGCAAATAATTACTATGTGAATAACATAAAAATATAAAGTTGTTGCTGCTCATCTAGAAAGAAACATGAAATACATGGTTGAAACCCAAAATAAGAAATGGAAAAGTAGTTTTTGGTTCAACATAAGGAACAACTTCTCAGCATAACACTGATGACTTAAAAGTATTCAAAATAGTATTACCTAACTACTGAAAACGCTACTTTCCCTGATCATCCATGTAGCCTAATCTCTTGAAAGTGATGGAAAATTCACTCTTATCAAGATGCATTTTATTGCTGTGAGTTCCTTAAGGGCAGGGACTAATTTTGCCTTACAGTGCCTGGCACATAGTAGACATTTATAATTGCTTGATTCAAGCTAGGGAAGAGTGGATATTAAAAGCTCAGAATTCTTTTATGAATCAGGACTTCTAAAACACAAACTTGTTCCATTTATAAATTGACAAAGATACCTTCATAGAGTGTTCAATTACACTCTATACTTTATTTCTTTGAAGACAAATTTTGAAAAGATCACATTTTTCTTTGACAGTGTCTGTCTCTTTTTCCCCAGCCCCTAACTCTCATCATTACAAAGTACATTAGAATTCTCTGTCCCTTGACATTTTGTGTACTTGTTTATGAAAACAGAAACTCAAGATGAAGATATTGGATTAAGAGCAAAAAAAGAGAGAAAGCAATGAACTGTTTTTTACCCTACTAAAGCACATGGAAATGCTTTTAAGACACTTTTGCTTGAGCAAAGTACATATTGCCCAGGGTTCATACAGTCCTGGCAGCTGGAAGGGACCTCAGAAATCTTCTAATCTAACTCCTATTAAAATCATGAATCAGCTCTGTAACATCACTAATAGCTCATAATCAGCCTCTCTTCTAAACCTTTGAGAGTGATGAACTCACTACCACCTGAGTAAATCCATTCCACTGGGGGCATTGCCAATATTTAGGAAGCTTTACCTTTGTCTCCTTGGGCTGCTTCCTTGTCGCTTGCTTAGGGTTTTATTAATTCACTTCCTCTGCTGTAGTGTTTATCGGATAGCTTATGCTTGTTCTCTGGACTCGAATATACCAAGACTTGCATGCATTAAATTTGGAAATGTCGTTTGCTCCTTCTCACTTTCCTACCTCTGTATCTCTTTCTCTATCTTCCCTTTCTTCAGTCAATAAGCATTTATTAAGGCGCTTTGCTAATCATGGGGGATACAAAAGCAAAGAAAAAATGGGGTCATTGCCCTCAAGAAAATCACATTTTAATGGGAGAGACCTATGTAAGTAACTAGATAGAGATGTAAGATATATTTGATATAAATGGAAGGTAATCTCAGAGGAGAAAGCATTATGATTTTCACCTCAGAAAATCATGTTAATTAAGAATGCATTTCATATTTTAAATAGTTATAAATCCTTTTTGTAAGTCATGTTGGTGGACATTTAATTAAGTGATTGTTACTAGTCAGGCATTGTGCTAAGCTACAAAAATAAGAAGTTAACGGTTAGCATGGAGAACTGAAGCTACAGGAAAGAGTAAGAGCAAATCTAGAGATGGAAATGAGGTAAGGTATGTATTATTCTGGACCTTGTGCCCAAATCAGTTCACAGATCATCCAACAGTATATAATTGGTTCAACAGGAATATTATCAGACTTGTTTGAGTAAATCATTTCCATGACAGGCTTTGAACAAACCTACTTCTGTCAGAGATGCATATGTTGTTTCTAGTTATATTTCAAGTGTTTGTTAAGTAAAATATCCCCTTCTTTAAAAAAAAAAACCCCTGCTCATTCACTATTTCACTAAGCATTTTTAGATATATTCATGGAATTGTGGAGAGCACAAAAAGCAATAGAATCCATGGAGTTTGACCTCTAAGAGTTCGTAGGTTCATTGGAAAAACAAAGATAGTCAAGAAACAAAAGGTAACTAATGTGAAGCTATCAGAGCACCAACTATACCTAAGTTCTGGGAAATGACAAGTAAGGGTGTGATCAGGAAGGGTCATTGCTAGTCAGAGATATCATACCCAAGGAGTGTTATGATTTTGGATAAAGATTAGTAAAATGGAGATGGGATGGAATTTCAGGCAATGAGAGTTATTTACCTAATTCTTAGTTCATCTTTGGCACTCCACTCCCCTCCCTCTCTCTCTCTCTCTCTCGCTCTCTCTCTCTCTCTTCCCTCCTTTTCCTCTCTTTCTTTTTCCTTTTTCCTCTCTTTCTCCTTCCCTCCTATCTAGTCAGTCACCACATCCTGTACATTCCTTCTCAAGACTGCCTCTTACCCTCTCCTAGTCCACCTGCTGTCTCTCTGGATGAGATCTTCATTATTGAAGTCTGGATTCTTGAAATGGCCTTCTAGCAGATCTTACCAGCAGGCTCTCCCACTTCTGTTCTACCTGGCACTTCCAACTTAATCTTCTAAAATACCAATTTCATTATGTCTTTCCACCCTCATCCTCAACAAAAAGCTTTCAGTGATTTTCAATCACTTAGGACAAAATCCAGATTCCTTAACTTGGTGCTGATGGCTCTCTATAGTCTTGAGCCATGTTCAATGAATGTCTATTAAACACATGCTATGAACAAGGCACTATGTTAGGCACTGGGGATACAAAGACAAAAATAGAAGAGTTCCTGCCCTCAAATAGATTATGTTCTATTTATTAATTCATAATTATTGCTATATCCCTATATCCATCCCAGTCAGTCTCCTTACTGGCTCTTAGATAAAATATTCCCTTTTTTATTCCAAACAATTAATTATGATACTAACATTCCCTTTCCCCTCCTCTTTGCCTATCTAAATCTTTCACCTATGAATCACCTACTGATTGTTCAGGATTCAGCTCATGTCTTTTTCCTCCATAGGTCCTTCCCTGCCCCTTCACTTACTCCTCAAATTCCTTACCATCATTTGGGTAATCATATTGAAACTTAAACATTTCATGTATGTACATCTTGTCTGCCCACTCCCAATTCTAATGTTTGGTCCTAGAAGACTTGGAAAATATCATACGTTTCTTTTGCTTTTTGCTTGGGACTCAGCCTTTACTTAATAGATAGTAAATATAAGCAGATAAGTGGCACAGTGAATAGAGTGCTGGGCCTGTAGTCAGAAAGACTTATCTTCCTGAGTTCAAATCTGGCCTCAGACATTTACTAGCTGTGTGACTGAGCAAATCACTTAACCCTGTTTGCCTCAGTTTCCTCATCTGTAAAATGAGCTGGAGAAAGAAATGGCTAACCACTCTAGTATGTGCCAAGAAAACCCCAGAAGGGGATCATGAAAAGTCAGATATGACTGAAACGACTGAACAACCGCAAAATATAAGAAAGAAACTAGCTTGCCTGGAACAGGAAGGCTGTGACAAAAATTGAATTGCAAAGCTAATAACGAGGATAGAAAAAATATATGGGAAAGGTGGAAGGAAGCAAAGGAGAACTCTGACTGCCAAGCCGAGAATTTTAGCTTTGATCTCAATCCCATGGGGAACCACGGTAGGTTCTTAACAATGACATGATCTAATACTGATGGGATTTCAAAAAGCAGATACTTGGCCTTGAGTTGGATGAAATCTTTGTTCCTCAGTTTACATCATCTTTTACGTCTCTGCTTCCATCAATCTGTGATCTCATACCAGTGGTGTTCTCTCTAGGGGTACACACTGCAGCCTGCTTTTACTTTTTGCATGTGACTATTAATCAAATCCTCTCACAAGCCCCATGGGTGAATACCAGAGAAACACAGAGACTATCTATTAGTGATCCCTTCATTCTGAAACACAGTCAGCTCTCCTTTTTTCTAACATACATTGTATGATTTCACTAACCTCTTTGTTGCTATTAACATTATGTCTTGCAGTGTTTTCCCAACAGTCACATACCTCTCTGGTGCCCTTCGGGTAACCCACAACTTTAACTCATTGGAGTCTCTGGTTTTCTACAACTTGCAAATATGTGGCATTGCAGGAAAAAAATGGAAGTTAAAAGATGGGCCATTGCTTAAGGGATAAGCTTAAGTCATTAAAAGCACTGAACAATTATTTTCCAAAGACAGTTCATCCTGTATTTCCATTTTTTCATTATTGGGTCCACTTCATTGTTTATCTGCAGCTTTTGTCCAAGGTGTATGTGTGTGTGAATGTGTATGTGCACATGCACACACATGCACTTATCTATACATACGCATGTATAGTATGTGTATATGTTGTACATGTATACACACATATATATCATATGAGCACATGAGTATATAATATACTTATATATTATGCATTTGTGCATGAATATATGAACTTAATGTCTTTCCAACTATACATAATAGTCCATTGAAATTTTCCTTTGTGAATAGTTTGGCCAGATTCTTTTATGGATTATGGTTCTCATTTGGAAAGTTTTTAGTGTCCCAGGGCTTGATATAACTAACATAGAAGATTCTGGAGGGTACCTGTCATTTATAGGGAAGTCTTTTTTTCATTTTAACCCTGTATTGGGTTAATACATAATATCACATCATCAGCAATTTGATAACAAATTTGAAACATAAATGCCAAATTATTGTCCTGGGATCCTAGATTCGGAGCTGGAAGGAACTTAGAGGTCATCTAGTTCAGCTTTTCATTTTATAGCTGAGGAAACTAAGGACCAGCAAAGTGAAGTGCCTCTATCAAGGTCAAACAGGCAGTAACTGTCATAGTTGAGATATGAATCAATATCTTCTGATTCAGGGCCAATGCTATTTCCCTCTGTTCTATTACTGCCTCTTGAAATAGAGGGTGCCTCTCTACTGGCACATGTCTGAAGAATTCCTGTCTGATTTTTATATGTGTGGGGGCTGAGGGAAAAGCACCTAGAGGTGAGGAGCCTTCAAAGAGGTGTTTTCCTCTACTGAACCAAGTGCTTTTTTATAGACAACAAACAAAAGTCCAGTGGATACTTCTATCCTCTGACATTTTACAGATGAGGAAACTGAGGCAAACGGGTTAAGTGAATTGGCCGGGATCACACAGCTAGGAAGTTTCTGAGGCTGGATTTGAACTCAGGTCTTCCCAATCCTAGGACTGGTGCTCTAATCTCTGTGTCACTTAGCTGCCCCCATCCTCTGTGCCTGTCAGTCAGTTCTCTAATGGTAATGATATCATCTGCTATTTAGAATATCATTTTCAAAAGCTTCTCAAACCATCATAAAGGATGTTCAATGTGGTTTTGGATTATTCTCATAAAGATTTTATAGACATGGGAAAACATGCATATGAGTCAGTAGTTACAGCTAATTACCTTCATCTGGGGTAATGATACTGGGCCTTCTCTGGATACACTCACTCTGGTGCAACTCTTTTTTCCCATCGTTGCTTTCTTAAGGGTCATATTTCCTTCCTTTGCTACTTTCACAAAGTCCTAATGTAAAACAGTGAGCCTGCCACCAAGTGTGTGTTCATCCTTCATTGCCAAGGAAGACCATGCCATCAGAGAAATGATGACATGACTTTGCACTTGACTTTGTTTTGAGTGAGGGAGGGTTGTGCAGGTCACCACCCTCACTTCTCCTCCAGAGCCATCTGAATCCAGTGACCAGATAT
>CM053774.1:91692147-91756514 GCA_028658325.1 Potorous gilbertii | reverse complement strand
GTTTCTCAGAAAGTCATTAGCCTCCATCTGTTCCATTCTCATTTTTAAAGAATTATTTTCTTCAGTGAGCTTTTGAACCTCCTTTTTCCATTTGGCTAATTCTGCTTTTTAAAGCATTCTTCTCCTCACTGGCTCTTTGAACCTTTTTTGCCAATTGAGTTAGCCTATTTTTCAAGGTGTTATTTTCTTCAGCATTTTTGGGGTCTCCTTTATCAAGATATTGACCTGTTTTTCATGCTTTTCTTGCATCTCTCTCATTTCTCTTCCCAGTTTTTCCTCCACCTGTCTAACTTGATTTTCAAAATCCTTTTTGAGCTCCTCCATGGCCTGAACCCATTGAGTATCTATTTTGGATGTTTGGGATACAGAGGCCTTGACTTCTATGTCTTTAACTGTTGGTAAGCATTGTTCTTCCTCATCAGAAAGGAAGGGAGGAAATATCTGGTCACCAGGAAAGTAGCCTTCTATGGTCTTATTTTTTTCCCCTTTTCTGGGCATTTTTCCAGCCAGTTACTTGAGTTCTGAGATTCCTCTCCACCTCCACCTCGCCTTTCAGCTCCTGCTGAGCTCCTGCCTGCTTTGGGGGCCCCTGTCCTCTGCTGCCTCTGTGGCAACCTCCTGAAGGGGCCTGAGTTATGGAGACACCCCGCTCCCCTCTCGGCCCACCAAACAGTCTCTCTCACTGACCTGTACGCCTGTGGGTGGAGGGACCTTGGCGGCCACTGGAGATTCCGTCCCTGAAGCCTGCTCAGATCTGCTCCTCTGGGGCTGTGTGGCCAGGGTAGGGCTGGGCTCTGCTCTGGGTCACATGACAGACCTTTGGTGTCAGTTTTTCAGGTCTCTCTGGAACAGAAATCTCCTCCACTCCATTGTTCTGTGGCTTCTACTGCTCCGGAATTTGTTAGGAGTTCTTCTTTACAGATATTTTATAGGCTGTGGGTTCGGAGCTAGTGTATGTGTGTCTTTGTATTCCACCATCTTGGCTCCTCCCCCTGTATATACTTTTTGATCGAGTTCTGTATCCATGAGAGATCGAAGAAAAAGGGAAGGGACATACATGTGCCAAAATATTCATAGCAGCTCTTTTTGTGGTGGCAAAGAATTGGAAATTGAAGAGATGGCCATCAACTGGGGAATGGCTGAACAAGCTGTGGCATAGGATGTGTGTTATCAAAAATGATGAGGGAGATGGTTGCAGAAAAACTTAGGAAGACCTATATGAATTGATGCAGAATGAAGTGAGCAGAACCAGGAGATCATTGTATACGGTAACATCAGTAGTACAATGATGATCAACTGTGAAAGACTTAGCTACTCTGATCAATACAGTGATCCAAGACAATTCGGAGGGACTCAAGATAAAAAAATACTATCCACCTCTAGAGACAAAACTGATGTCTGAGTCCAAATTGAAATATAATATCTTTTTTTTACTATCTTTGTCTTGCTTTTTAAAAAACATAGCTAATGCAGATATTTGTTTTGCTTGATTTTACATTTATAATTGATATCACGTTGTTTGCCTTCTCGGTGGGTAGGGAAGGGTCTGGAAAAGGGAGATAATTTGAAACTCAAAATTTTTAAAAATGAATGTTACAAGTCAAAAATAATTTTAATATATATAAATAATTGAAAAATTATTAACAAAATAATGTCACAATACATAGTGAATGGATAATATAAATTTATATTGGACCCAGTCATGGGTTTGTGACTTTGCTGGCATTCAGCAACTTGTGAGAGGATAAATGGTAGGAATAGTACTGGACTGGATTTTGGAAAGGAATGGTTGGTAATAGAATGATAGACCACAGGATTTAAAGACTGAGGTCAGTGAAAGTTAAACTGACTAATAAAAGGGTCAAGATTGTGTGGTAAGACTCAAGCAAGGATGATGATGACCTGGGAAAGAAGGATGGAGTTCCTAGAGTTTGAGCTGAGGATAGAGGACAATCTGGGTAATGCCAAAAGCTGTAGATGAATTTCAGAACTGTGGGTATAGAACGTTGGTGAGTGAGTAATGTTCTCACTGTCATTTTATATGGCTGAAATAGAATGAGGAGTTGAAGGGGCTGATGAACTGGATAGTTAAGATGACATCAAATGCAAGTTTGAAGTCTCTAACTATAAGGGGTTAGGGTGGAGAAGTACACTTCAAAGCAGGAATTGAAAAAGGAGAGAGAATCACTTGAGGACTGATAAATAATAGTTGCCAGTATCTGGAAGGTGTTAGACCTTCATGGAGTCAACCACAAAGGAGGAGTGGTAAAATAGTTACATTAGAAGTCGTGATGATTGATAGATGGTAAAACAGCTATATTAGTAGTAGCCATGACGTTGATGATAAATGGAAAAACAGTTATATTAGTAGATTATAATGATGATGGTGATAAATGTTATTAGTAACAGTGATCACGATGATGATAAATGGTAAAACAGTTAATAGTAGCAAAGATGATGATGATGATTGATGGTAAAACAGTTTTATTAGTAGTGATGATAACGGTGATGAAAATGATGATAAATTATTAGTGATGGTGGTGACGACCATGGCAATGATAGAAAATATTTACATAACCCTTTAAGCTTTACAAAGTACCTTCTATAGAACATTTCATTCGGTCCTCATAACAACCCTGTGTAGTAATAACAACATCTAACATTTATGTAGCACTTTGAAGTTTATATAAAGTGTTTACTGGTAATTCCTATTTTACAGATGACTAACCTGAGTCTCGGGGAACTTACATGATATACATGTGATCATATGGCCAGAAATTTATCAACAACTTCTATTGACCGTAGTTGCAAAAGGCAAAAGAAAATATCATTTAAAATGTTGCATCTTTGTTGTTATATAAATTCTTATACTGTTTACTCTGAATCATTTCATATAAGCCTTCTTGAGTTTCTTTGAAACTGTGCCCTTCCTCATTCCTTAAGCATGATAGTATGTTCATATTTTGTGATTTTTATCCATCCCTCTACTTAATTGCAAACCCTTTAGTTTCCAGTTTTTTGCTACCACAAAAAGAGTTGTTATAAACATTTTTCTCTAACAGAGAAGTGATAGGCTAAGCAGAATAAGACATTTTTTTTAACATGGAAAATATGAGAATTTGCTCTGTTTGGCTCCAAATATAAGGGATTGGAGTGGAGAAGAAGACTTCAAGATGGGAATTGAGGAAGGAGGAAGAATCACCAGGGAACTGGTAGTTAGTAGATCTGAATATGGTGTTAGAGCTTGATGGAGCCAATCACAAAGGTGCAACAATAAAGTTTGTTATATAACAAATGATATTTTATAATTTACAAATACTCCTTATTTTTGTTACAATGATTTAGATTTTCTTTTTCTTCAAGTGGAAAGGGGAAGTGGGAAGAAAAGTATTTTTTTATTTTTGTTTTTTTTTGTTTTTTTTTCTCCAAATTTATTTGTTTTCAATTTTCAACAATCACTTCCATAAGTTTTAAATTTTCTCGCACTCCCCAAGATGGCGTGCAATCTTACATGGGCTCTACACATAAGTTCTTATTAAACACAGAAAAGTACTTTTTTAATTGAAAATAAATTAACTAAAAGGAAGATGTATCTTTGATAGCAAACCTGTTTTGTTGAAGATTCTTTTGTGCATTGTTACCCAGTCTAATGACCTTTTGTTTTAAAACTTTTTGTCTTAAAGTGTTTGCCTTTGGGGGAAGAAAGAAACTGGAAGTGAGAAAAATCAAATTATAATTACTTTGAAAAAGAAAAGACTGAAAATCTAACATATATCTGAAATTAAAGCAACTCTGTTTACCATTTTCAGATGGGATTCATAGTCATACTCTCTGCTTTATATCTACATTTTCCATACATTTTCCATTGCTTGCATGTATGTGAGGTACATACTTGGAAATAGATTTCACCAGATTTTCTTTAGCCTTTGATTACTTGGCCCTATGTCTTTGGTATGATGGTATGAATTAGTTTATTATCAATTAGTGAATGAATTATTGAGAGATTCATTAAGTTCAGCTGTCACAACTATTCATAGCAATTGATATCCAGAGTCTAGACTATCTTTGTGGAAAACTAATATGGAAAGGATTAGGGAAATGGGGTAGGGTCAAAAGCCATGTAGACTGTTTTGAAGAAATGGGTTCCCCCAATATCTTTTACTCTATTTAGGTTTGATTTCCAAATTCATTGTTGGGAGAGAGGAGGTTGAGAGGAGGCTCAACTATTTTGCAAACTTTAAAGCACTGTGTAAATGCTGTCTCTTAATTGGTTTTCTTCTTTGAAACCCGATTTTTTCTGAGATTTGCCAATTTTACGTGGGCATTTTTATTTGAGCCAAGGATTTGATATATTACATATTAGAGGTGGGTTTTTTTTGGTTTCTTAAAAACCACCATCTTGTTTTCTTTGCTTTTCCTTGCTGACCAATATTCACAAGCAGTAGCAGGTCAGGCTTTGGTTTCTGTGGAATCTCTTTTTGTATTAAAACCCTAATTTAATACTGGTGTTTTCTTAAAGAGAGGGAGTACACAGTTCAAACTACTGTGGCTATGTACGTCAATACCTTACAAACGTGTCCCTAAATGCCAAGGCTGTGCTTCAGAGAAGTGTGTTTAATAATCCACTTCTGAGATTTCAGGAAGTGAGTTTCAATTTGCTTTGTGATCGCTACTAGGACTTTAAATAAAACACTTCCAAACTACTTAGGCTACCCATTGTGCCAGAACTCTGTCTCATGTCTCTTAACATGAGGAAATCAGTTTACAAAGAACTTCTTCATCATGTATACTCCTGGTTTTCGTCAGAGAATGTTAATATACTGGGTTCAAATATCAGACCCCCAAGCAGGTCCTTATATGGTACTTTTTGGAGAGGGAGAGTCAGATGTTGTTTTCACCTGTGAACCAGCATTTTTACATTTGCAAAAAAAGAAAAGCAATTATTATAAGCTATAAGCATCAAAATGAAAAAAATTAAAACTAGCTTTGGAAACAAAAATTTCAACTGACTATAAAACTGACACATTTACATGCATATGTCTTAATAATCTCTCTTTGTTCTCCTTTAATAAATGTGATAAGAATGTGCACCAAAGTATGGAGAGAGCCATGGTGGATTAGAGATGGGAACAGGAAGAATTGAGTTGCAGGTGGGGAGGAGAATAGGCAAAATGGATTTCATAAATTATCTCAATGTATTCAAGAAATAAATTCTAATGCTATGGAAAATGCCTGTGGCAACTTTCTGATTGGTAGATTTTAGGCTTTTTTCTAGTACAATTATGAGATCTTATTCATTGTTATATTTCTAATACCACCCAGTAGAAATCCTTACACATTGCGCCATCTTTCCTGACAGTGCTGACCATCTCCTTCCTTTTCTTGGAGTCCATGACATTGCTCAGTCCTGATTGTCTGCCTGCCATTTTTATCACTTCACTTTGATTCTTCTTCTGTCCCTCCTCCCTGAAAGGAGGAGTCTTCCAAGGCTCTGTCCTCAACTACCTTCTTCTCTTGGCCATTTTTAATGATTCCAATTACTCTGTCTATGTGAGTGACTCCCAATATACATCTTCGAGCTATGAGCTAGAATCTTACGTTTCTCACTCACTCTCTTCTAGACTTAGAGGCAGTGCTGCATATGGAAAGAGCACTGGTTTCAAAGACAAAGGAGATGGATTCATGGTTCTTTCATTTAATATTTGTATAATTCTAAACCTCAGCTTCCTCATCTTCAAAATGAAAGGGTTTGCCAGGATGATGTCTAATGCCTCAGGTAACTCAAATACATATGTGACCAATCAACAAACAGTTATTAAGAACCAAGAAGGTGCCAAACATTGTGGTAGGCACTGGGGGACACAAAGAAAAAAATTAGATCCTGCCCTCAAGCAATTTACATCTTATCAAGAAAGACAACTTGTACGTTCCACCAAGGGAAAGAAATAAGCATTATTAGGTGCCTATTATGTACCAGGCACTGATCCCTGCCCAAGCACCACTTAATGGTTATTTTTGGGTCTTCCTGGCTCAGAGTGAATGTAAGTAACTATTTCTCTTTTGGCCAGCAGTCCTGAACATCTTCTATTCCCAATTGAATTTTTTTTTTTTTATTAAAGTGGCCATCCGTTGACTCACTTCTTAAAGAAACCTATTCACTGAATGGGTGTTGTCTCACTCAAGGTGAGAACCTGAAAAGACCTTAGCTTAAAAGGGCCAAGATCTCCCACTCTATCCTGGTCCATCTCCAGTTGTCCTGATTGATATCTGGCCACTGGACCCAGGAAGAGAAAGTGAGATTTGTGACTTTGCACAGCCCTCCCTCAAATCAAAGTCCATTGTCAATCATGTCATCATCTCCCTGATGTCATGGTCTTCTTGGGGAATGAACCACAAATATTTTATAAATATCATTTCATTTGATTTTCACAACAACCCTCTCTGGGTATAAATATGATAAATGATATCATCCCTATTTATAGTTGAGGAAACTGTGGCAGACAAAGGTTAAGTGACTTACCCAGGATAATACAACTAGGAAATGTCAGATTTGAACTCAGGTCATCTTGACTCCAGGACCAGTGATTTATCCACCTCTAATAGCAACCTCTAACACCAATACCTTAAGCTCAACAATGAATTCATTTTCTTCCAAAAACCTGTCTCTCCCCCTGCTTATCTAACGAGATAGTGTATATAAAGTGCTTTATCCAGTGGTAATAAAAATGAAATGTTATAATCACTGTAACTTTTGTCACCATCATCATTATGACTTCCCAGAGCAAAACCTCCCTCCCTCCCTGATCAACATTCCCTCTACTTGTATATAAGCTTATTAAGGGCAGGAACCATCTTACTTTGTATTGGTGACATCAGCACTTAATACAGAGCTTGGAACACATGAAGAGTTTGAGAAAATGTTTTTTCCTTCATCATTACATTCTTTCAGTTGCCCAGGATTAGAACCTTTGCATTCTTCTTCAACCTCAATAAATAATCATATAAGGTAGACATGTCTGGTCTACCTTTTCTCTCTCTCTTACAGTTACCTCTCCTTTTCCTATCTGTTGATATCATCCTGCTTCAGACTCTCTTTACCTCTTGCCTAAGCTATTGTAAGGTTCTCCTAACTAATCTTGACTCCAAACTTTGCACTTTTCCATTTATCCTCCAAATCCCTGATGGAGTAATCTTTATAAAACACAGGTGTGTGATGCAGAGCAAAGTGAGAACCCTAAGAATGGGGTGTTCAATTAACAATGATGCTGTAAAGACAGACAGCCTGAAACACAATACTGATGGTGTTATTTTTGCTTAGAGACTTTTTTGGAGTCTCTCAATTGCTTACTAAAATACAAACGCCTTAGTCTGATGTTCTAGACCAGCCTGTACAAATACAGGCCATTTTGATGGCCCACAGGCCATATGTTGTAGAGGCTTGTTCCAGACCCTCCTTCACAGAATGACTCTGATCTCCCTTCACAGGCTGATGTCATGTTCAAACGGGACTGCTCCTCCTCCCCCCATATTTTTTTGCTCCCTTCCAACTCCATTCTTTTATGCATGCCAAACCCAATACATTAACTGAACTCCCCATGTTTTCAGTCACTAAAATCCTCTTTCTTAAAGAATCATCTCAGGTGCCACCTTCGTGAAGTCTTCCTTGATCCCCAGCGCTGGAAGTGATCCATCTTGCCTTATGGATCAAATGAGATAACATTTGTGAAGTGCTTTGCAAACCTTAAAGTGAAATAAATACTAACTATTATTGGCTACTGGTATTGTTTTGTTTTTCTGCTCTCCCTTCTGCATTTGGCATTATTTCCACTTGAGTTATAGCCGTCTTCTCTCTTTACTTGACTAGAAGGGTATATGCTATGTTGTATTATCTCTAGTGCTGTATCTCTAGTGCTAAATGTTTGTTATAGTCATCATTAGATGCTTATTAGCTACTTATTAATGAATTTTTCAGTGCTGCTGGAGGCCCTTGGTGGTTCTGTATGCCTTGAGAAGAGTGAGGAGTTCCATGAGATGTCAGGTATACCATTTTAGGATTTTTATGCAGCTCCTTGGACCTAGGATCCATACTAGGCTGGAGAGAGCTGCTATGATATCTGGGTATATGAGAGGGATAAATCTTCATATTTCAGAGGAATCTCATCACAGGAGAAGGAAAGAATGAGGATTAAGAGAGGAAGAAAGAGGGGGAAGAGGAAGAAAGAAAGAGAAAGAAAAAGGGTAAAGAGAGGAAATGGGGAGAAATGAAGATAAGGAGGGGAGAGGAGATAAACAGAATGGAAGAGGAGAGAGAAATAAGGAAGAAGAGAGAGAAGATAAGGAGGAGGAGAGGGAGAAAGGAAAAAGAAAAAACGAGGGGGAGAAGGAGAAAGGAGAAGTGAGTAGGGGAAAGCAAGAAGTGGAGGAAAGAAAAGAAAGACACCAAGAGGTAAAGAAGGAGAGAAAGAAGAGAGGGAGAAAGGAGAATGAAAAGAAAAGGGGAAAAGGAGAAAGGACAAGAGGAAGAAGGAAGAAAAGAGATGGCAAAGGAAGAGGAGGCATACAGAAAGGGAGAGAGGGGAGAGAAAGAGAGAGAGATAGAGAGAGACAGAGAAGAATACTTTTAGTGTTGCTGGGAAAGAAGAGGAATTCTATCATTTTGTTCACTGTTCTGCTCAGGGAGCATATGCCCCAGAATAAATGTGACATCAACATAAACCTACCCCCTCTACCTTTGATGTCAAGTACCCTCCTCCCACTGTGGAACCTGCTGAACTTACAAAAAGTGATCCTACTGCCTCCCTCCAAAAAAGTTATTGATGGGAAATAGGTAAAAGGATATCACCAAAAATTGATTAAAAGTAAAAGGGAACCTAAGTAAAAAAAGGAACATTTATGGAGTTGAACATGGAACACGGGATCATGAGATCATAAATTTAGAGTTGCAAGAAACCCCATCCCCAAAGTTACAGGTCTGGCTTGTTAACTTCCCTCACCTAAGTAGTTCCTTTATGTTGGAAACTATTCACTTTAGCAACCTACTGTGAACAGAAGGTAATGTGACAGTAGTATGAGGATTTTCAGATTTTCCCCTGACTCACTGACTTTAGAACTTGATCCTTGTATAGGGTCCACTTCCACTGTAAATTATAGGACTATGTTAAAGCATATTCCTCCAAAAAATTTTTGCTTTTTAAACCCCTATACACATACATATTTCATATATATACACACAAACACACACACAAACACATATATATACATAGCCACATATATAGAAATATGTGTGTATGTATGTATATACCTACACATATATACATACACATATATACATATATGCACATACCTCTATATGTTTCTGTGTGTATATGTGTATGCATGTATACATACATGGATTATGTATACATATTCATATATTTCCATATGTGTATATGAACACATTCATATATATTCATATAAGTATGAAAAATTATCTACTGGTGTAGATAAACTTTTCCTGTAAGAGGGAAAAAATCACAGAGGATTGGGAAAGCTTGAAGAGAACTGAGACTTAAGAAAAAGCTACACTGAGTTTGGAAAGCAGGTTTAGATTAAAAACTGGATGCAGGAGTATCAGGGAATGACTCTGGGAAGAGCCAAATTTTTAAGGATCCCCCCCTTCTTTTCTTCTTCCTTGTTACCCCATGCCTTGAGAAAGGCACCTGTGAGTTTCCAAGTACTTGCAGGGCAGCCATCTCCAGCAGAAAGTCAGGCAATGCATCCAATTGACTTAATTGAATGACTGTCTGTGGTGCTTGGTGTGCATCTGTTGTTGGAGGTTTGTTCTTTCCTCTGAAATAAGATTTAAAAAAAACACAGCCTTGGAGCAATCACTAAGATACCACAGAAAGATCTTGGTTCTCCCAGGAGTTGATATTTTAACAGTCCCATTCTCTGGAAGCATTCACTGCTCAATGCGTTCTATCCCCCTGAATTCTTCCATTAATGCCAATAGAGTATTGACTAGAAATGGGTAAATGAATATCACCAAAAATACAGTTAGTCTACAACTCTCCCCACCTCTCAAAAGAAGCAATATCTCTTATTCTCCTATATTTAAAATATGAAATTTTATATTCTAAATGTCTGTCTTTTGAGGAATTAGAAAATGGTGCCAATGATTTCACAGACAGATGTGTTGGAATCATCATGGAAGAAAGGAGGAATGTCTAAATTTGTGTTACTGTTGTAGTTTCAACATGGTTTTGTGTTTCATCTTGCCAGATTCTTGCACGCTGAGGGAAAGATCAGCCTGTGGTATCTGAGGACCAGACAGGGACCTTTGGCTGACAGATGGGTTTCCATCTGAAAGATGATCACTTTTCTGTAGGATAACCATCTTTGCACTTTAACCCCTGTTTTAGTTTGTCAATAGTGACAGCACTTGCTTCTGACCTTGCTAATGTGAGAGGTGTGTTAATGTTTTCTTATCCAGGAACAGATTCATTTTGTATCAGGCATTTAATCTGATGTGAAAACAAGCTGTTAGAACCTGAGAATTTGGGTTTTGTTGTTTTAGGAATTTTTCACTTTGATTCTCACCCAGCTTGCAATGCTTTTGAGAAGCTGAGAAGGGTGGCATTCAACTGTTTTAATGTAAATTTTCTCTCATATATGCATGAATACAAAGTAACATTAACCTAAGATCATCTCTTAATCTTGAATGAAAATATTAGTGATATCTACTGATATCCAGAATGGGGCTTTAAAAATAAAAAGGAAGTCATGCATATGTTTATAACCCTAAAATATCAGTGATGTGAATTTTTGTTGCATAGTTCTTTAATATTTTTTAATGGTTAGCCTAAAACATCAAGTATTCTGGATGCAATTCAACCAATGTTTATTATGCACAAAATATGTAAGGCATTGTCTTGGACACTTATGATACAATACTGAGAACATAATCCCCAAATCTGTTTAGGGGATATGACCCACACACAGATAAACATACTATAAGGCACAGCTGATAGCTGTCAAAGGAGAGAGCCTAACAGTATTTTAGGAATTTTAGTGAGTATTATCTGGGAAGGCTTCATGGAAGAGGTGACACCTGGAAGGAGAAAAAGGATCTTATCCAGTGGAGTTGGAGAGAGTTTGTATTGGCCATGTGTAAATACTTGAAAGTGGAGAACATCTAAAAGTACAGTTTTGTTGAAATATAGAGTATATAATTGGGGTAAATTGTGAGTCCTCAATCATTTATAACTGCCTTTGATCAAGATGATTCTTCCATGTTGATGATGAGAAAGTGTAAGTTTTTTGTCCTATACTTTCATGATTACTGTCTTGATGGAACCATTTAGAATAGCAATTCTCAAATTTTTGGTCTCAGAACCCCTTTATCCTCTTAGAAATTATTGAATACCCCAAAAAGTTTTGTTTATATCTACTGTATCTAGCTATCTAGCTTAATATCTAATGATATTTACCATATAAAAATTGAAATGTCTTAGTATTGTTGTGAAAATGGTTTTGACCTCACAAACACCCTCAAAGGGTATTGAGGGCCCACAGGAATCCTTTTGAGAACGCTGATTTAGGAGATGTATTCTTGACATGGTTGTTTATGAGAATATTATGTATTATGTATTCAAATGAGATAATGGCTGTGAATGTGCTTTGCATATTTAAATATGATACAAGTGGAAGGTTTTATGATGATTTTCACATTTGAGTATAAAATGGTAATGATGGAACTTAGAAGGGAATTAGCAAGTATCCTCTGTCTAATGCTAAAGTTATTTTTCAATTCCTTTGCCAATGACACCTGGTGCCTTTTTTTACATGTGATTTAATTTGTACTTACATGGAGGTATTTTAGAGATAAGAAATTGGATCATTTCAAAGAGTTGGTCTTTTGACTTGTATCACCTTCTTCCTGGGGTGAAGATGACCGCCTCTATCCAACCCCTCTTGACCAGCACAGTGAACAACCTTACGTCCACCCCCTGGATCTTCGTGCAACGAATTTACCTGCAAGGGGTGAGAAAGTGCTTGATTTCAGGTGGTCTGCACCTCCCACCTGCACGGCTTCCATTACATAATATAATTTCTTGCAAATGTCCTTGAAGAATGATGCACTACTGGCTGCTGCCATCTTGGAGACAGGTCTGAAGTCTCTGAGCATGTGCAGTCAGCCAATGTATAGCTGTTTCCTTCTGGAGGTTCCAGTTTCAGCTCCTTTCCATGCTTCAACATAATCGCTCTTGCTGTACTTTTCTTTCAGGACATGGCAATGCTTTCTAAAATATTCTCTTGGGCCTAGGACATCATCATTGGTATAAAACACCATGACAACATCATAGCAGTGGAAAGAGATTATGTGAATAGGGTTTTGTCATCAAAGGGCCAGCTTTTCCCAGATAATTTGTAGAAGTGATTTTTTTCTTTAGAATATAGACTATTAAGTCATATAAAATCAGATGATATGCCAATTTGCCCAATCTAATGTCTATTTTTCAATATACAATTTGTCTTCTGAGAGACTGTGTCCTTCACTGAGACTAAGTGGGGAATTCCCAGAGAGTTTAGGTGAATGCTACCAAAATGCAATTGGGATATTTTCTGCATTTGGACTTTGCACAATGAGCATTTATTGAGAGCTTACTGTGTGCCAAGCACTGTGCTAAGTGATTAGTCTACAAATTTAAGCAAAAAAAAGTCAATATTTACCCTCAAGGAGATTATGTTCCAATGTGAGAAACAGAAGAAACTGAAAAGGATAAAGTAACATGGTGGCTATGTCAAGAACCTTAGGGCAGTGGAGACCCAGAGTCATCAATGGTGGGCACAGAATTTTTTTTAAAAAAAATTTTGATGATGCAATTTTATATTCTTAGATGACTAAAATTTGACTTCTTACCAATATGCTTAAATCAGAACTTGTTTAAAAGTAAACTGCTAGCACTTCCAATCTATTCCTAGATTAAGTTCAAATCTACAAAAGAAACCCTTAATGTTATGTAAAATATTCTACTTAACAATATACAGAATATAATCTAATAGTACTCAAATCTGTAGACAGATTGTGAACCACTAAGTGGAGAGAATTTCCTCTCTAAAATCAATGAGAGAGTTGCTTGGGCCACTGAGAGCTTAATTCACTTCCTAGAGGTGAAGATATGTCTAATATCATCAGGCTGAACTTGAACTCAAGTCCTTGTCATAGTGACATGTAATCCAATATGGATGAAAAGTATTCTAAAGACTGAGAGGCTTGTATTTGAGTTTTATCCAGAGATCTTAGACCTTGTTTGGCATTCACATTTTCTCCTCTTTTTCTGAAATGGAATAATAAATAATACAGCACGGCAGCCTGGCTTACCTCCTGACCTGCTTTCCCTTTCAAGCACCTGAACCACTCAACTTGCTTTGACATGTAGCATTTGTAATGTGTTCATTGTGGTTATACATGCCAATTCTATATTGTGTACAAAATTACAACATCATGATTTAACTATATAGTTCTCTAATACTGAAATTAAGCAGGTGACTCTATAACATAATGGAATTCATTAAACCCCCTTTTACCTCCCATCCTTCATTATAATTCATGTCCCATTTTAAATTTCTAAAGGAACAAGAAAAAAGTTAATATATTTTTAAAAAGCATAACATTTCATTTTAATTTACTTAGGTTCCCTTTGACCTTTTGGAGATTTTTGATGTTCATTTCCAGTCCCCATACAATGTCTTCCACTCCCCCTCCTTTTCTTCCTTCCTTCCCTCTCTCTCAACTTCTTCCTCTGTCCCTTCCTCCATTCCTTCTTTCTTCCTTCCCTATTTTCTTTCATTTTTCTTTATTCTTTTTTCACTTTATCCTTTCTCTCTCCATTACCTTTCGATTTTCCTCCCTCCCACCCTCTATTCTTTCCTCTCACTTTTTCTCCTTCCCACTTTCCCTCCCTCTATCTTTCCTTTCTTCCCTCCTTCCATTCTTTCCTTCCTTCCTAAAGTGGGATTATTCATTATAAGTTCAGGCATGTTATAGCATTTGAAGTTGAACTTTGACTTTATTGTTATAGGACTTTTCATCAGCATATTGTTATCTTAACATATATACATATTATTCATCAGCAGATGTTGAATATGGCATATAATTCTGGCAGCCCACGTTGACTTGAGTTTATAAAACAAAAAAAGTCATCTCAAAAATATGGAATAGAAACAATTTCTCAAGAAAGTGATGGAAGAAATAATTAAAACTCTTGGCAGTTGGGGAGGGGCAGGCACTATAACATGAGACCCATCTTGTCTTTTGAAGCTACTGTTAAGAGTGAATGCCAGCTGTTCAGTGGATGTTGACAGTCACTGGTTATTGGTGACTCTCAACTTCAGACATTCCACGGTGACCTCTGTGAATGACAGCTTGAGGTTTTTTTTAGGAGACACATGTACATGTCAGAAGAAGAAACAATTTCAGTTATTGGTAAGTATGAAGGCATTGCCAGTTGTCAGGAAGAATCATTCCATACTGTCAACAAATTGTTAGTTACAGCTTTCCCAAATTGCTTTAAACTTTTTTAGAATGTCTTGTGTGTCATTTGGAGAATAGCCTTTTCAAACCTAAATGTACAGGTATATGCATATATCCTTAAAGGACACATACACACACACCTTATCTATCCATATATACATTTTATACACATATACACACACATACTCCTGATCTGTGAACACCTCGTGAAGAAACTCCCTTTGTCAGTACAGAATAATAGCTGTTCTGAGATTTATGCTTAGAGATTTGTCTGGGGGACGCTGAAAGGTTAAGCAAACTTGCCCAGGATCCCATAGTCACTATATGTCAGAAGCTAGACCTAAACCCAGACCTTGCTGGTTGTGAGACTCGATCCATGCTACCATGCTCTCTTTATATCTGATACACCTATTTTTTTCAGGAGCTATAAATTGTAGAAGAAAACAAGTTGTTGGAGTGAGTTAATGTTCACGTATGTACATACATTAGATATCTTGAAATAGATTTATAATCTGGTGAAATGTTTTCTTCTATACATTTTGAATCCCTTTTTCTTCATCACGACACCTTCTAGAATAGTGAAGTCTTAATCTTTTAAAAAAACAATTCTGGCCCCTTGTTTCAGAAATTTTTTGTTTCTTCCTTTCCAAAAGGTTTTGCTTTTTTAAGAGCAGCTGTGAGATAGAGTGGATCTCCTAGGCTCGTCCCAGTCCTAATTACAAGAGAATGTATACCCACTATAGGTGGTCATCTTTGAATCAAGAGTATATCTCAATTAGAGATCAGAGCTTGTGTGCTTTAGGGATATTTGAAGTACTTGCATTATGTGTATATAGCTAGGTAGCACAGTGGATAGAATGCCTGGTCTGGAGTCAGAAAGACTCATCTTCCTGAGTTTAAATCTGGTCTCAGACACATATTAGCCGTGTGATCCTGAGCAAGTCACTAAATCCTGTTTATCTCAGTTTCCTTATCTGAAAAATGAGCTGGGAAAGGGAATGGCAGGCCACTTTCAGTAACTTTGCAGAGAACAATTCAAATGAGTTCACAAGAGTTGGAAACACCGGACAACAACAATGTATTATATATGTATACTTATGCATGCTCACACATAAATTATCCCAAAGGCAAGGAAGGTTTTGTATATAATTACTGCTATCTGTAACCACTAGGTTTTTGACAATGAGAATGTGACTGTATCAGAAAGACAGTTTAATAAAATGGTCACTTACAACACAGAAAATTAGCTAAGTGTATTGAATCATTTTAGGGAGTTTGGTCCAGACTCGTAGTTTCACCAGAAAGTCCTTGCTTAGAAAATGCAGAACAGAACCTTCTCTGTAACTCCTAGCCTTGCTGAGTCCTGGGAGCCATGAAGAGATTGAAGGCAGCTAGTGTATATCAATCAGATTCAGGACTCAAAGTTGGCTAGTCCTGTCATCATCAAAGTTAAGGCCTTTGAAACGTATCCTCCTCCTATTGGTGAAGTTGACCACGAATTTTGCACGTTATCAGATATAATCACTTCCTGGCTCGGTTTTAATGGTTTTTCTTTATTATTTTGGAGATTTTTATTGGAAGACTATGGTAACTATGAACAGAGGACATCCATATAAAAAGCAAAGCAAAGTCCCAGAATATGGAGTTGTATTTAATACCCAATTTTTATGCTGCAGATAATATGATACTAGGTTATCCTCCAGTAGAAAGTGCTCAGATTTAAATGCTATATCTATAGTGCTAAATATATAGTAATCAGTTTTAAACTAGATATGAATTTGAGGGATTTTTAGTTATAACATTTTGCCACTTTAAAATACTTCTAAGAAGTAGTTTGTTGAGTCTCATTTCTAATAAAGATTAAAATGCAATTTAGAAGTGAATAGGAAAGGAAAGGGAAGTCTCTTGCTGCTCTTCATTCATTTTAATTGAGATTTTTCAATCCATCAGAGAGAGAGGAAAAAAAGATTTTTGTGGATGATGGCCAGTTTCTACAATAAACACTTTCCCCTGAAATCCTTGGAGATATGATTTTGTTCTAAGGCACCTTGAGTTTATCCAAGGTAGGAAAGGAGAGTGAAATAGTGGTATGGGAGCTCATCTCAATGTTGAGATTTTTTTTCCATTTAACCTTTCCATTTTCATCTAGTTTCACCCAGAAAAAAAATTAAAGAAGAATTAGAGCTTAATTTCCTATCTGTTACCATTATGGTGAGGTAGAGTGGAAGAAAATCAGACCTTGAAAGGAGATAGAATAGGAAGATTTGTGAGAAGCAACTACAGTTTTAAACATACTGTAACTTAATCACTTTATCAAATGAAACATATAAACCTGTAATGAACCATAAGCTCAGATTTTAGCTGAACTAATTCTTTTTTAAGATTAGGATTCACCAGATAGATAAATAGATAGGTAGGTAGGTAGATAGATAGAGAGATAGATAGATCTCTATATATCTAGACAGATAGATAGATCTCTATATATCTAGATAGATAGATAGATAGATAATCTATATTCCAGATTTCCTAATAGGAGCCCATAAACAATAGAAGTTATGTTAATTTAGTGCTTAGACTGGCAATTCCAGAGAAAATAAACAGTTGGTCACATTTCTTTTTAATGAAGTCTATAATCCTGACATCAGTATTTCACAATGTTTATTTCCCATTATGAACTTTATGTTCACTTGGGGCAAGATTTGAAGGTGGAAATTTTCATAATGTGTAGTTCATTAATTCATTGTATGTTCATTGTTAAACCTAAATCAATAATGCTGTTTTTAATATCTAAATTAGTATTTCCACATTGCCCTTTTAATGTCCTAGAATAGATTTGTTAAGAGTTTTGTGAGTTTTTTACTTGATGCTTTTTAAAATTTGCTCCTAAACTGAGAAACCCAGATCCTGTTATTAACCTTAGATAAAATGTAGATACATGAAACAATAAGGATACTGATAGTGCCTTTAATAATGATAGGCAGCTTGGAATAACAGCGGAGAAATTCACTTCATGTCAGTGTCTCAAGCAGCTCTCTGAAACACTGCAAAGAAGATAGTGGTCTGCATTAAGAAAGGAGGTCCCCCACTTCCTACACTGATGAAAACCCTGGTCTCATTCAAAGAAAAACCCAGAAGTACCATATGGGGACTAGATTAGTACTTTAGCTCTGAAGATGATGAAGAGGAAGATTAATAAAAGGATGTGTTCTGCGAAGGTAAGATTCAGTCAAAGGGCCACACTTGAGGACCTAGAGGGCCACCTGTGGCCTTGAGGCCACGGTTTTTCCACCCCAGAGGGTGAAAACGCAGGCCTGGCTTATTCTGCTCCCATAAATTGGGTAGAATAGATTAATAAAAACAACTAATTTATTTTTCCCCACTCCCCTACCTTCCTCTTTCACCAAAAGCCAGATTTTTGCTTATCATAAGGTTAACATTTCTCCTTCAGATTTCTTTGAAAGTTGGGTAAGCTGAGTTTTTTAGGGAGTACTTTTGGGGTGAGCCACATGGGATGCCCATCTGGCCCCAGAAGGTCAGATATCCATCCCTCTGGCACAAAAATCTGCACTACAGATAAAAATAGCCTGTGTTCACTCTCAGACCAGCTGGGATTTAGACTCAGAAGAAGTTAAAAAGTGAGAAAGGGAGAAAGAAAAGTGCTTTTTTGGTTTTTAAGGATCAGTTCTCATGCTCACTGTCTTCTGTACTTTTCCATATGAACGAACACACACACACACACACACACACACACACACACACATACACACCCCACAGTGAGTTAATGTTTTCAGATTTGATGCTGCAAGTCATTTGTCTTTGTTCCTATCCTATTTCTCTCCCTATTCTTTATAGACTTAAATGAATGTGGTCTCAACCCCCGGCTCTGCAAGGATCGTTGCATGAATACTTATGGCAGCTACAAGTGCTATTGTCTAAATGGGTTCATGCCTATGTCGGATGGATCTTGTTCAAGTATGTCAATATTCCCTTTCCCCTCCACTCCCTCTTTTTGGAAGTGTTCTTTTTTAAATAGTACTTTAGATGCTTTGTGAGAGTCTTCTCATTCTATCTCAAAAGGAACTAGCATATTTCGATTTTCTTGTTTAATATATATGTCATGTAACCCTGGACAAGTGACTTAAACTCTTAGTATCCCAGGCCACTTCACTAGAAATCGCAGAGCAAACGTTAATCTGCTTTGATAAAGGGAGCTCCCTACATTGATAAAAACGTAGGTTTAGCCACCAAAAATAAAATAATATAAAAATCTTACAAATGTTACTTGGAATGGGATCAATACTTTGAAACTTTGAATGTGTCCTCTAACACTTGGGGTTTTTTTGTCTGAATGCTAAATGCAGCCCTGAAACCTTTACTGAGTCTGGGTCTGCACCATGCCAAACAACTGACAAGGCTGTTTATTTTCACTGAATTGACTGTGTAAAGTTAAAAACAAACACCTGACTAAAGACATAAAAAATGGAATCCTTATTCCAAATCCCAATTGCTTCCTTGAGTCAGACCGTTAAAGCAAGACTACAGTATATCCCCTCAGGACTCTAGGGGTAGTCCTGAGGGATTGTCTGTCTAATGCCAAGGACCCAAACCCGTTTCCAGTATGTTTTCCTCAATGCTAATTTCTAATTATAACAACTATCTCCCTTATATCACTAATATATCTGAATTAATATTACTCCAGTGTCTTTTAACTAGTTAATATCTATTAACTTTTGCAAAGTGATATTTGTTGAGAAGATACTGCAAGATCAGAAATCACAAACTATTTCCCCTCCCATTTGGGAGGCACACTCATACTTCAGTTTCTGGGGAGTATAATCATAACCTTGAAGTTGTTGCTACAAGGCTTTCACCCCCTCCAAATTCAGTTCTGAATGAATCATAGCCAATGGAGGAGTCACTATTGCTTCTTCTAGATTGCCTTCCACCCTCTGCTGTTCTGGGTGAAATGAATGACTAGGAGCTTAACTCCCTGTTTAATTCAGTTGTCCGGAAAATCTGGTGTGGACTTCAACTTTTGGACCTCTGGTGACCGACTCTCACAAAGTTAATGCTCACTAGGTTTGAATCTAGTTCAGTACTTCTTTATCTTAAAACAGGAAAGAAGAAATATAGACAAAGAACAAAGGTCCATCTTTTCAGGTTTCATGTCAGCCCAAGTGGACAGGGTCCAGCACTTCTCTCCACCCATAAATTTTCAGTAGATCTTTCTCACTTGAACTAGCCAAGCAGGAAAGAGTGGGAGAGAGGCATATTTTGTCTCATTAGTGTCTTTTAAATATACTCCCAGTTTGGTGTCAGGTGACTGAAAAAGTATAGAATATTCTGAAGCCTATGTAAGCATTGCATCAAACTACATATACTTGTAAAGGTTGACTTCAGCATTTGTTACACAGAATTAGAGAGTGGTTTTGGCATGGTGTAGAGGTAACATGAGGTTTCCTTGGAATGAATGACTGTCTGAGGACAGTGATCCTACAATGAGACTAGGCAGATCACTGGAGAAACTCTCAGGAGCATTTGCTTCTATACCTTACTGTAAAAGTGAATCAGATAATTGAGATAATAACCTGGGGAAAGGTAGAAAAGTAAGCCTGTGTTGTCCAGATAACTGGTTTTATGCATTCTCCTTCCATGGAGATCTGTTCTGCAAGTCCTTTAGATGAAAAACCATCTTTTATTTCTCCAGAGTCCCCAGGGACCCACCTCAGTTGGAGTGAGATCCGTTTTCTTCTCTTACCTTGTGTGAACAAGTCTCTGTTTCCTTGTAGGTGTCTTGTCCTGCTCCATGGCGAATTGTCAGTATGGCTGTGATGTGATGAAAGGTGATGTGCGCTGCCGTTGTCCTTCACCAGGTTTACAACTGGGACCAGATGGGAGGACCTGTGTGGGTGAGTGTGAAAACGGAACTGAGACAACAGGTGCTCTGATAAGGAGTGATCGGTACATGTGATAGAATGAAGAGCAGAGGGGAGTTTACCTATACTTGTATTCTAACGAGGTAGAGAAAAAGAGGAAATCATGACTTAAATCTATAGCAACCCATATACACAAAGAGCTACAGAATTCAGCAAGTCTATTAAGTGTCTGCTATGTACAGAAAAATGTACTTTGTATATCTGCAAGTACTTATGGTTTTCATGATTTCATTGTGGGCGTCTTCAGCCTCAGAGTACAGGATACCCATGACCCTAACTCAGTGGTTAAAATCATTTATAAAAACATTTAAAAATCACTTACCACAGAGCAGCTTGCCTGAAAGAACAGCTAGGTGGCTTGGGCTTGGAGTCAAAAGACTCATCTTCCTGAGTGTCTGAACTCACTAACTGTGTGACCCTGGGGAAGTGCTTAACCCTATCTGCTTCAATTCTTCCACTGTAAAATAAGTTGGAAAGAGACATGTCAAACCACTCCAGTATTTTTGCCAAGAAAACTCCACTGGGGTCATGGACATGGCTGAAATGACTGAACAGCAACAGCACAATGCTTGACACGTATAATAGGTACTTAATAAATGCTTATTCCCTAGACAAGCACTTCAGGTTAACTGACTTGCCCCGGTCTGTCAGTTCATCAATAAGCATTTATTAAGTCCTTACTATGTGCTAGGCACTGTACTAATCACTCAGGATACAAAGAAGTTCCCATTCTCTCCAGTTCACCTGATGTCAGAGGAAAGATTTGAACTCTGCTTTTCTTGAAGTCCATCAGTCTATCCACTACTTTGAACTTCCTCTATGATGTGCCTTGTATGTTTCTGCATATTTATTATATTTAATAAATGAGTGAATGAGTGGCATAGCCTTAAACTAAATCTTGTCAACATACTCATTGGAAGACGTTTTTTTAATATAAGACTTACTATTTTAACTATGCACAGTTTAGATCTAAAAATAACGACTCATCTTGGATCTTTTGCCTCATCACTATGGATCCTCCCTCTACCAATACAAATAAGCCTTGGGATAGGCAGCTTCATAAGTAACTGTGGCCAAAAAGTTCATTATCTAGTGGTCAGTCTTCAAGGGATGAACCTGCTGAAATGTAGCCAAACTGGTGCCTCAAAGGGTGTATAGTTGGATCTCCAGCCTCAACAAGCAGCTTTTCTCACCTTGGAAGTCTCTAAGGCTCACGTTCCCCTGCCAAGGGTCACCTTCCACACTCAGCTGAAGCATCAGAACAGGACTTGAGGAGAGGATATATATTCTGAATTAAGCAATTTCAGTCCTTTCTACTTATAAAATAATATTGCTTGTATTTCTAGATGTGGATGAATGTGCAACTGGGAGAGTATCATGCCCCAGATTTAGGCATTGCGTGAACACCTTTGGAAGCTACATCTGCAAGTGCCATAAAGGCTTTGACCTCATGTATATTGGAGGCAGATACCAGTGTCATGGTAATGAAATTCATATCCTTGTGTTACTTGTTACACAAGGTCATATGAACAGTTATATACATATACATACACTTGTGTAACATCATTTTCTCTCGATCTTTTTTGGGTAGTTTTATTATGTAAAATTCACTTGTGTAACATCATTTTCTCTCGTTGATCTTTTTTGGGTAGTTTTATTATGTAAAATTTCAAGTATACACAGATAATCTTTTAGCTTTTCTCATTTGTCACTTCACTAAATAGAATTATTGTCTTTTTCTGTCCTAGATATAGATGAATGCTCTCTCGGTCAGCACCAGTGCAGCAGCTTTGCCCGATGTTACAATGTACATGGGTCATACAAGTGTAAATGCAGGGATGGCTACCGGGGAGATGGAATAAATTGCATATGTAAGTCATACTATCTTTTTGTCCTGAGTTCCAAAAACAAATAAAACACAGAAACAATCTACTTAATAAGATGAAAGACAAAGTCATTTATCTAAGAGTCTAAATTTCAGCGTGGGACAGCTAGGTGATGCAGTGGATAGAGTGCCAGGCTTGGAGTCAGGAAAGCTCATCTTCCTGAATTCAAATCTGACCTTAGACATGTACTAGCTGTGTGACCCTGGGCAAGTCACTTAACCCTGTTTGCCTCAGTTTTCTCCTCCATTAAATAAACTAGAGAAGGAAATGGCAAACCTCTCCAGAATCTTTGCCAAGAAAATCCCAAAAGGGCTCACAAAAAGTCAGTTACAACTGAACAAGAACAACTAAATTTTAAATCTACACATAGCTAACAACAATATTGTTCTGAGTTTCGCAAGAACTAAAGTCACCCAATATTTTTTTATAAATAATAAAAGATGTAATATTGCATCCAAGATTAAAAAGCATCTGAGCTTGCCTGACTACATTATTTCAGCTACAGATGCTTAGCTGGTGAGTTAGGGAGGTGAATTCCATGACAAAGGAAGACTATAAATTACATTAACATTTCATTTCAGAAATATCCTGTGTCATTGGCATTTAGAATCTGCTGAAGGATACCTGGATGTGTAGCACTGTGGTCTTGTGCTCAAATTTTAATTCTCAGACTTTCTCATTTATATAGCATTCAACATATAATATAATATAATATAATATAATATAATATAATATAATACAATACAATATAATATAATATAATACAATATAATATAATATATATGAGAGAAATGGTTCATTAAAACCAACACATCAACCAAATTAACATTGTGTCTACTATTTCACACTCATCGCCCCCCCCCCCATCTCCACAAAGGGACAGAGGTATAGTTCTATATCCTTTCTTTTGGGCCAAATCTTATGATCGTAACTTCATAACATTTAGTTTCAATTTTATTTTTTTTGTTTTTCCATTTATCTCTGTTTCTCTGATTCTATCCCTCCATCTGTCTCTGTCTCTGTCTCTCTCATATTAGGCAGCATATGACTATATAAATAATATTTAGGTATAAAAGTCCCATAAAGCAGTTCAACATATACCTGAAGTTTACCTGCTCACCATATTTTTTGAAAGGTGGCTGGACTTCAATATGAAATATTTGAATGTAGACTGTAAGCCAAACTTAAGTTTTTTCATGGATTTTTGTAATTATTTTTTACATTCATAGAGAACAAGTATGGAAATAATTAACCTTTTTCAAGAAGCACAATAGATTAATGTCTTGTGTTATTTTTCATTCTGGAGAGAGAAATAATTGCATGTTAATTTTATTCTTTCATTTTTGCTCTTTCAGATATTCCAAAGGTTATAATTGAGTCTTCAGAATCCATTCATATATCAAAGGGTAACAGTACTTTCTCAAAAGGCAATGGAGGACATATTAACACAATTCCTGATACTACAAGTACTAGCTGGCCTCTAAGGACACCGCACATTCCCATTGTTCATACTGAGAGACCTACACCAAAGCCAACAACACAACCTCCACCAACCACAACGGAACTTACTACTGTCCAGACGACACCACCACCATCAACGGTAGTGACAACACAAAGAGCACAGCCCAAGCCATCGATAATGACACCTTCATTTTCAACCAAAATACCAATTGAAAGTACGTCTCCGAGAGGAATGACGGTTGACAACAGAATACCAACAGATACTCAGAAACCCAGAGGAGACGTGTTCAGTAAGTAACATTAACAGTATTCTATTTATTAGTTTCTTCAGATATTCACTAAAAATTGAACTCATAAAAAGAATTAATTGTGCAACAAAGTCAATCACAGTTACTGGTAATTAAATGCTATAGGAGCCTTACAAATAGCAATTTACTGGTTTTTCTTTTTGTCTATATATAGAAAATAAAAGTGCTTAGGGCCTTAGAGATTATCCACCAAACACTCAGTGCACAAAACACAGAACCTACTGCGTTCCTAACTTTGACATTAAGCCCCAGATCAAACACTTCTGGTAAACAGGAGCTAAGTTTCTTATAAAACAGCCCATTAGAACCAATAGCTCTAATTGTCAGAACACTGTAAATTTTAAATTGAAACCAGCTTTTATATATGTGTGTATATATGTGTGTCTGTGTGTGTATGTGTGTGTGTATGTTTTATATATATCTATATATGTATATAGTCAACTTCATTGTTTTTATTGCTCTGTTGAGGGAAATGAAGTGTCATTTAAGGTGTTTGAAGGCTAATATTTTTATAATTATTCCAATATTCTTTAATAAGCAATGCATATCTGATCAGCACAAACTATTTGAAATAATTACTTGACAATCTCTTACTGAATATTCCCCAAGCAAATAATACATATTTTTAAAATTTTATTGGCAATTTTTTTTAAACATTTCCCTCTATGTCTCTACTCTCCCTTCCCAGATAACCACCCCTTGTAATAAAGCATAAAAAGTAGAGGGGTGGGGGGAATAGTTCAGCAATGCTAACAGATATATGAAAAATGACATTGCTTTTTCCATGAATTGAAATATTCTTTTGCCAATAAGACTACAACTCTTTATTTTATGATTTTTTACACTTTCATCCTGGTAACTGCATCGAATTTGCACTAAAAAGAAGTTATTCATAGTCACAGAAGGCTCAGACTAAGAAAGTTCTCCATTTACAATCCACTATCTCTGAAAAGAAGCAAGGGGAGCTATCTTCTCCTATCAATTCCTTAAATAAAAATTGGCCATTAAAATTTCACAGCCATTCAGTTCTGACTTCTTTGTTGTGGTTTATTCTTTTTCCATTGATGTTGGTATAGTCATGTGTTCCTAGTTTTGCTTACTTCACTTTGTATCAGTCCATAAGTCTTCCTACGGTTCTCTGTATTCATCATCTTCACCATTTCTTACATCACTACCATACAATATGTAATGTTTTATTTAGCCCTTGTTCTTTTAATGACATCCCCTTTGTTTAATAATTTTGTTCATTTCTTTGTCATTAGCTTCTTTGAGGTGCCTAGCAGTGGAATATCTAAGTCCAAAAGTGTATTTCTGCCTTCATACGGTCCAAATTTCTTTCCCAAGTGATTGAACCCAATTCATAGCTCTAACGACAGTGCATCAGTGTGCCTATTTTTTTTTACAACCCCTCTAACATTGACTTGCCACCTTTTGCATTTTTGCTCTTTGTAAGATGAAACTTCAGAGTTCTTTTGATTTATCTTTCTCATATTAATAGCAATTTGGAGCATTTTCATATGATTAATAATAGTTTGCCATTCTGAGAACTAAACAAATGTAATTTTTTATTAAATCATTGATGGTGGCTTTGATGAAGGACCAGAGCCTCTACTTTATATCTCTATTTTCATAGTCTGAGCCTTCTGTGACTATGAATAATTTATTTTCAGTGTAAATTCTATGAAGTTACCAGGATGACCGTTCATAAAATAAGTCTTATTGGCAGAAGAATATTTCAATTTATAGGAAAAGTTTTCTCATAGCCAAAGTTAGAGCATGAAACTGAATTCTGGAGGCAGCTAAAGAATCCCCACTTCAAATTATACAGTTGCAGATGTTCAAAAGGAAGATAAGTGGAAAAAAACCCAACCGAGTATAGCCAAAAGGCATATGTTATATTTATATTAAAGCATTTTTTTTCAACTTTCCTTAGAACATTAGCAGAGGCAATGTGTTGGCCAACTAATGTTTTTCAAGTCGGGTATACTCCTGCCCCTGGTTTAGGTCTAGCACTTAATTTTCTAAACCCAGAGGAGGAGATGTGTGCTTACTGTCTAGACAACACGTTTTCCCACTGGACTACTTCTTTGATAATTTCCTTCAGGGTGGCTCTTGGAAAGGTTTTAAGATAAAGAATAGTCAAAGATCAATATATAATAGTTAATCAGATTTTTCACAAGTGACTGAGAACATATGATAACTTATTCTGAAATCCATGTTTTTTATTGAGCATCAGAAATTACATTCATCTAAAAGGCTACCATTTATTTTTCTACATTGTTTCACCAACTTTTTCCTTCTCTCTCTCTCCCTCCCCCTTCTCTCTCTCACTCTCTCTCTCTCTCACTCTGTCTTTCTGTCTCTCCTCTTGTGTCTTTCTTTTCCTACCTTTGTAGTACCTCTTTCCTCATAATTACCTTACGATTCTCTTTTTTTCTTTATTCCTTTCTCATTATCCAAATTATGGAACCAAAGTATATTGCTTTTTACCTTTATTGAATAAAATTTCATATCTCCTATCCTTAATTTTTAAAAAGGCAAGGGTGAGCACATGGTATTTCTCTTTTAAAAATAGAACAAAGGAAACAAATTTTCCTTTTACCTGTTATATATGACCCTCAAATTTTGCCACTTAGTGTCCACCAGTAGGGGGAAAAATATGGTATTGTGTATATTTTTATAATACAGATTCCCACAAAGGTACTGAGATTAGGAGCCATTAGATACGATACTATAAATACAATGCAAATTTTCAGTTAAGTTGATGTTCAGTCTCATGAACAACAAATTGGTATATTTTAAAATTCATATAGGACTATTTTAACCTAATAGCAAAGTCTTCATGAACATGAGATCTTTCCATTTCAATAGGTCTTTTACATTAGAGTGTTTAGTAGTTTCCATTCTCAGCCATGTCCTTACAAAATTAGATGTGTGCAGAAGCTTACAAAGAATTTGGAATTCCACTGATATCAGATAAGAAACTACCCAGTAATAATTACTTCCAGAAAACAAATAAACTCTGTATCATCACTGTTCTCCACTGCAGCACCCTCACCTCCCTCCCCCAGTCTTTTCCCCACTCTCTTGAAAAGACACAAAGATGCAGTTGGATTGTCGGTGAAATTTGCCATGAAAAAGTGGGGTGCACCAAGTTTTGATGGGTTTTGAAATATTCATTATGAAGAGGAAATGTAATCAGAAAGCATTGCCCTACAAAGGCATTGATCTCTCTGGTCCTCTGACAAATTTAGTGTATGCCATAAATAATATGACTTCTTCATGTCATTAGCTCCTCATTTCATATTGAGTATCATAGACAGAGAGGTACATATATGCAAGCACATAGATGGATGGATGAATATATATATATATATATATATATATATATATATATATGAACTGATAGGTAAAACATACATATATACATAGCTGGGTAGATAAATTTATTGATAGAGCAAGCATTTATTAAATGTTTATTATGTGACAGGTACCATAGTAATACAACATAGATGGTAATTAGGGTAAGTGTATATAAGACATCAAATCTCCTTAATTTCAAGAGTATGTAACATACTCATACATATGTTTTATGTATATAACATATTCAAACATATTTCTTAGTATGCAACATATTCAAAGCAGAATTCTTTTTTTCCTTCAAGGCAGATGAAAGACTGCTTTCCGTAGAACCATAAAATATTAAAGGGTTTTTCTTCCCAATTCTTTCTACTCCAGGGACCTTAGAGATTGCCTAGACCAACTTCCCCTCCCCCAGACCCGGAAAGAGATGTGACGTGACTTGCCTCCAGTCCTTAGCTGTTTAGTGGCAGGATTAGCCTTCCTAACTGCAGGAATGTTAAAGCGAGGCTGCTTGTGGGTATTGGAGGTTTCCTTGGACTCTTCCAGATATTGCATGCATGCATGCGTGACATTGCATTCCTCCAGCCTAAAGTGAGGGGGAAGGGAATGCAAAGGTCAGCCTTGGGTTTTCTAAATAATATGGGGATTTTGGAGATTGCAAAGATATCTGGGGATGAATTGAAAGGATAAAAAGGTAATTACTGAACTAAAACAGTTCAGAAACTGCAGAGGGGAGAAGGTAAGTCTATTACCTAATCTAATTTTCTTCAAAAAATGAGATTTAAGAATTTGCCTGGAAATGATTTAACCTTTAAGAAGTGTTTTTTCCTGGAATATGTTGTCTGACTTTCTTCTTTCTCAGCATCTCTCCCTTCCTTGTACTATACAATGGAAGAAATAAACAAGTGATGAAGAAGCATTTATCAAGCATGTGTCAGGCACTTTGCTAAGAGTTGAGGATAAAGATACAAATGTGAGTGGCAGGAGAGGGACTTACTTATATGACATGAGGATTGGAAACACTCTCCCATAGAAAGCCTGACATTCCTATTAGAGTCGCTGATGGGTCAAACCAAAAAGATTGGATGAAGAAGATTACAGCTTAAGTATATCTTATTCTAGAGTGGTCGATTAACAAAATTCCATTCTTTAGACTTATTTCATTATTATTAACAACAATAGCAATAGTTAGCATTCATATAATACTTTGGATTTTCAAAGCACTTTCCCTCTATGATTTCACTTGATTCTTATAGCAACCCTTTAAGGTAGGTGCTAGTTCATCCCCACTTTGCAGATGAAAACACTGAGACCAAGAGAGGATAAGGGACTTGCCTAGGGTTACACAGCTAGTAAGTATTTGAGGTAGAATTCAAACTCAGGCATTGGGATTTCAAGTCAGACACTCTATGCACTGTACAACCCAGCTCCTACTGCTATTAACACAGTCCCATGCATTAGATCACCAGATTGGCTGCTCGGATATCGGTAAACCAAGTTGGGAGATAGGGACGGATGTAAGAGGTCTTGAGGGAAAATAATAAATAATGGGTAGATGTGAATATTTCCAAATAGGCATGATGGAAAGGAAAGAAATGGGGCCTGAGGATGAATTTTACTGGCTCACAATCGGTCCTGGCTTTCAATATGTGACAGAGGCAAGATAGTGTAGTGGATAAAGAGCTGACTTTGAAGTCACAAAGACCTACTTTTCTTGCATACTGATTGTTAAATAACTGGTAAATTGCTTAACCTTTCAGTGTTCTAGGTAGTTCTCTAAGATCATAGAGAGGATGCCAACCTGCTTTGGCAAAGGCGAGAATTCTTTATCGAGGAGTTTTCTACACCAATAAAGTTGCATTGGTGACTTCAATTTTATCCTATTTTAGTTCAATTTTTGTCCTTATTCTCATCCTGAATGTGTCAGAACAGATGATTTTGGGAAGGAGAAATCTTCATTAAAAGGCTTAAAAAGCTTTATTACTAATACTTTTAAACAATCTATAAACTAAAGGGCTAAGACTACATTTCATAGAAAGTGACCCTTAATTATTTTCAAATCACCGTTAAGATTCCTTCATGAGTTGACAAATTCCAGGTAGGTTAATTAGTTTGTTGATGTTCAGTCGCTTTAAATCATGGCTGACTCTTCCTGGCCATTTGGGGTTTCTTGAAGAAGACTCTATGTCCCATACTCTATCCACTGCACCACCTTGCTGTCCAATCAGCTAATGGGGTAGATATTGTTATTGACTAAAAAGCGAGTTCATACACAAAATAATCACAGTTTGGTAGTAGTATGAGACCACTGGAGGATTACTCAGTTTCAGAGTGGGTCTGAAATCCTCTCTTCTAACCTTTCATATTTGGTGTGTGTCTATAACAGCCACTAAAAATAATTGTTAATCAATTAGCACTTACTGAATAGGGAAAGGGGAGGATGACTTTCACTTGCCTGTTCAGTGGAGAGTGGACTATATTGGGGCAAATCTTGAGAAAGGGACACCAACCAACAGGTTATTGCAGTAGTTCAGATGTGGGGTTATGAGAGCCTGTACCAGTGTTATCACAGTGTCAAAAGAGAGGAGCGGGGCATATGAGAGATATTATAAAAGTAACTTTGGCAACTGATTGGATATGGGGCATTAAGAGAGAGAAAACAAGCATAATACCTACATTGCAAGGATGGTTGTCTGGGAGGACAGTGCGAAGAAAGTTAAAAGATGGGAGAGTTTGGGGGAAAAGATAATGAATCTAGTTTTGGACATGTTGAATTTAAGATTACTATGGTTTATCTATTCAAGATGTCCATCAGGCAGTTGGAGGTCAGGAGAGAAGTAGGATTAGACAGATAAATCTGAGAATCATCCTCATACAGAAAATGTGAATCTGTGGGAAATGTTAAGATCACCAGGTAAACTATCATAGAAGGAAAAGAGAAGAGGGCTTTGAAGCACAGCCATGGTTAGCAGGCATAACCTAGACAAAGATCTAGTAAAGGAGGAGAAGAAGGAGCATTTAGGTAGCTAGGAAGAGAACTTAAGAAAGAGCAGTATCACAAAAACCTAGAGAGAAATCGTATTAAGAGAGTATCACCAGTGTCAAAGTCTTCATAGAGGTTAAGAAGGATGAGAATTAAGAAAAGGCCATTAGATTTGGTAATTAAGAGATCAATTGGGAACTTTGGAGAGATCAGTGCAGATCACTGCAGCCAGAGTGCAAAGAGTTAAGAAGAAACTGAGAGAAAGGCTGTAGGAATGTACTAGTGAACATGGAACATAGAAATGCAATATATATTTTGATGTTTGAGTCCTGGGACTCTGTCAGGATGAAAACACTCATCATCCGAACAGATTATTGTCCAGATTATCACAGAGTGTGAGAAAATAGATGGAAAGATTAAGGTTTCCCGCAGGAGGGAGACATATCTTTTATTAATGTAGATGGAAGTACTCTGAAAGGCCCTGAAGAAAGGTGTTTTTCTATTCATTTCCTTCTCTATAAATTGTACAGGGCATGTGACTAGAGTGGCAATGATGTCCTTAGTCATGAAAATATTAAAGTCTATATTCTGTATGATGTGGTGATGAGTAAAAAGATTGTTTCTGCTGAGGGGTGAAAAGGTCCCCAAACTAGTTTCCTTCCTAGTAAATAGCCGAGTCTCAAAGAGTTCCTAGACGTGTCTGCCATCTCTCTAAAGATTGAATGTCTTTCAGTATTTTGAAGGAGGGAGTTATCACTGTGTACAGGGCAACATCTGATGATGGGATTTTTAAAAATTTTCAAGGTTTTAGATTTTTTTTTTAATTGAATCTTGGGGTCTTAGGCAAAGAAAGGCTCATCACAAAAATGAACAAATTGAATTGTGTGTAAATATAACAAAGCAAGAAATTTTAAGTATTTTCTGAAAGTTTATTTCTGTATCTTTGAAAAATTCCTGTTTATAAAATTTATTTGTAAATTTGTTGTGTGGAAAATCTATACAGAGCTTTGAATACCTTTCATTTCATCATATGAATGACATCACATTTCATCCATATATTTAATTGTATTTATTTGAGACACATAAAATCGAAAGTTCTAGTTTTGGTCTCTTTTTAAAGACATAACTTTACCAGCTATCTTGTCTTGTAGTCTTTGGTAGTGTTCATGAAATTACTGGCTTACATAAATCAAGGTTCTTCATTTTGCAAGTTTTGTATGAACAGAGAGAATGATTAGAAACAATCAGCGAATGAATGTTTTAGTTATCACTAGAATTTCTTTTTGTATATTCAGAGACACTGTGGCAGTATGTATGTGCAATGTAATATTCCTCAGGTACTCTTAGGGACAGACACACCAAGTTCCTACTTTTTAGTCTGATCCTAAGTATTTATCACATAAAGCCCCTTTTCTCTAAATGTATTGAAAAGCAGTCTAATAGGCATGATCAAAAACTTGCCCCTAGAAAATTACTTAAAATGCAAGTTCTCTCTTGTTAATTAATCAGTTAATTAACTCCTAGCCCCCACCTGGCAAAACTGAGGAAAACTTCATTTTCCATAAGCTACATCATTTCTCTGTTTCAAACCATGAGCTAGTAGTCTTAGACAAATAACAGTGTTACTAACCATGGAATTTATTAGTAGTAACAGATAACATAAAGACATAGATAATTTTTGAACAGTGTATCAGCTCTATTGTACTTAATTCTGTTCAGAAATGTCTGTTAACTCTTCCTTCCTCCTCAGATGTAACAATTAATTCAATTCACCTCAGGGTGGCTGTTAAAATTCTCTTCATTCCCTTCAGGGATTTTCCTTGGGATGTCTTCTCCACAGTATAAGAGAATAATTCAGCTTATTTCTTATCAGGCAGGGAAGATCAGTTACTCTGTGGAATGTAGCAATTAAATTCAGTTCTCCCAGAGCATCAAGGCTGACTCTCAAAAGATAAACTCTCCAACTCCACCTGAGACTTGTTCTCAGTGGAAGTTAACTGTCCCAGTCTCTTCAGGAATGGAGTTTGGTTAAGCCATTCTCAGTGCTTCATACTGATTCAGTTAACCATCCATACTCAAGATAATCTTTGTAAGGTCATAGTAATAGTTGAAGGACAAACAATTAACTGGCCTTAATCATTGAAGAGGCGTTGCCGCAGTCAAAGAGAGAACTTGGATAAACCTTTACTTGAAAAGGCCAAGGTCTCCCACTGCATCTGGGATCATCTCCAGTCATCCTGATCTACCTATGTCTGGATCCAGATAGCTCCTGAGGAGAAGGTGAGGCTGGTGACCTTGCACAGTCCTCCCTCACTTAAATCTAATTCACTTGATTAGTATCACTTCCCTGATGTCTTGGTCCTCTTTAAGAATGAAAGACAAAGAAAAATGACAACATGTAAAAATCTCTATAAATAAAAGGGGCTATTTAAACTAGAGTTACATATTCAAAACATGAAATATAGAAATAAGAAGTATAAAATATAAAATTATGGAATCTCAGGAATTGGAAAGTATCCCAGAGTTAAATTAATCCAATCATTAGCCTGAGCAAAAAGTTTCTCTTTAGTGTGTTCAGCTAGTTATTCTGCCTGATGATTTCCTGTGGTTGAGAACTCTCTACCTAGCAAAAGTCTATTGCACTTTCTATTGTACTCTAACTGTTGGGCACCAAAATCTACCTCTCTTTAACTTCCCTCCTTTTTGGTACCACTTCTGCCAAGCTGAACAAATCCCTAGCATCTCTTATATGTAGTCTCATTTCAAACATTTGAAGAAATAATTGTCTTTCCCATAAGTTTTCTCTTCTTCTGGATAAACATCCTTAGTTTCTTTGGTGATTCTTACATCCTTAGTTTTTAGTCCCCTCATTTTCTTGGTCTCCCTCAGAAAAGATACTGTTTGTAAAGTACTTACAGCAGTGCCTAGTACCTAGTAAGTGTTTAATAAACACATTCCTATTCCCTTCCCCCTTTAGACTAATCCTTGTTGTCTGTGGTCTTTTTAAATTGTATTGCCTATAATTGTATTGCCTATAATTGAACATACTACTTCACATGGTAGGACCAGGACAGGAATCACCTATTTCTTTCTGGTGAAGGTGGCTAATTTCCTTAATAAAACAATGCAGTAAGTTTCCTTACTGTATAAATAACATACAAGGTAATAGCAACTTCCATTCATTCAACACTACTAAGTACTAGTTGTGTGCAGAGAGCTTTGTAGTAGATGCTATAAGAGATAAAAAAATTTATGTACGATATAGCCAGAAGTGTGCTGAAAAACTGACTCTTGGGTGAGAGAGGAAGATGTATGCTGTTCACACTTAAAATTTTAAGTTTAATCTGCATTATTAATATTTTATCCATCACTTTTTTTAGGTCTAGACAATTAACAAAGTGATAAACCAAGCCTTTATTTGTAGCCATTTCTGAGGTGTAAATGCTTACACCAAAAATCTAACAACTTGGCCCAGAAACTGCTCTTCAAAGCAAGAATGAACAGGCAGTGATAGGGAAATCACTCTACCTTTTTCACATAAAGAGAGCAGTTGGCAGGTACTTCCACTTATTTCTTCAAGGCCACAACCTGAAGGGATGCCTAGCCAAGAAACTTAAATTCTGTGATAATTGAGAATGATAGCTCTACACATTTGCTGGATGATTTATATCCCAATCAGTAAGTTTTACCTTAATGTAGCCCTGACACACCCACTCCGGAATGGTGCCCCGGATCAAGTTCAGGCATATACCTAGATTTAGAATGGGGTGTAAAAAGTCAAGTGTCCAAACGTTTTTTGGATGTCTAAAAATGCTATAATTGGCAGTGTTTTATGGTGAAGTCACATTACTGCCCTGTGTAGGGTTCCAACAGGAGTCAAGGTCAGAGCTTACCACTATACCTGCTTCTCCTGGTTCCTTCCTTGTGCAGATGCCCTAGGCATTCTTCTGCATTCTGAATTCTCCTATATCTGATCTTCATAAGTCTTCAAAATTGTTGAAAACCTCTATTTACAAAAAAAATCTATTAGTCTCCACCATGTTCCCTATTTTCCAATAGAATTGTCCTCCTTTTCCACACCTCCCACAATTACTTTTTATTTATCTATCTGCACAGATGTGTTTTTCGCATCCTTCTGAAGATACCCTCTTGGTCTATATGACCAGTAGGTGTTGCCACTTTTTTGAAAAGTAGAATAGTACTGAGATTGTACCATAGCCTGGTCAATAAAGTTAGTGTTCAGTCAGATCAGAATGGCTCCGAGATATTTTGGTCCTTCTTTTCTTTACAAGGAGTCCCAAACCTACACATCAATATTTGTTTTGGGTTTAAGAAACTTAGCCTCCATTTTCCACTGCAAAGGTATCCCCTTTCTCCCCATCTAGGGATGAGGAACCTGCAACCTTGAGGCCATATGTGACCCTGTAGGTCCTCAAGTGTGACCCTTTGATTGAATCCAAACTTCACAGAACAAATCCCCTTGATAGAAGAATTTGTTCCGTAAAACATGGATTCTGCCAAAAGAGTGCACTCGAGGACCTAGAAGGCTACATGTGGCCTTGAGGTCACGAATTCCCCACCCCTGACCCTAGTCCCAGTGCCATCTACTTGTTCCACCTCTTCTATTGCTCCCTTGGGACTAGGAGGGCTCTTGTATCCTGTTTCAGTTTGTTTTTCCTATGCTCCATCTTCCTCTGAAGAAGCTGGACTGGGTTATGAAAATTAGCCTAGAGTACCTAGGAGAAAGTATGGGAAGTAGGGAAGGGATGCAGAACCCGCTAGTTCACAGCCCAAATACCTGCGTCACTCAAACCATGAAGAGCACGTCTTCCTTATACAGTTAATGTAGAAAATCTTCCCATTATCTACTCTTAAGCAGTTTCTCTACCCTTTTGTAATATAATTCCTTCTGTGTTATATGTATTGCTAGCTCTCTAAATTTCATGTTCTTTGTTTCATTAATTCCCTAGCAACATAGTTAATAATTAACTGGACAGATGCTGATATGCAGGGTTGATTTGTTTTTGTTTTGCTTTTTTAGATTAAAAATGCTTTTTAAAATGTTATGCTTGCTAGCATTTACTGCTACAACTTTTAGATAAACTATTTCTGTGTTATTGCTGATTAAATCTCTCCTTATGAAGCACAGAATTCTTATCTCTAAACCACTCACTCTAGGTAGGAGAAATTGAGCAACAAGGTAGCAGCTATCTGATATTGATCAATAGTGCCTTGAATATTGCAAATTATATATACATACATATATATATATATATATATATATATATATATATATATATATATATATTTGGACTTTCTATTAGGTAAAATTCTGATATTTTTACATTTAAAATCCATATCTAAACGATGCATTTGCTTATGTATTTTTTATCTTATATACTCCCCATTTAGAATAAAAGCACGAATACATGTTTCATTCATATAATTTCATATTTTTGCCTATATTTTTCCTGCTTTGAAACTATCCCTGCAGGTCATAGCTTTTGGCCACAGAAACCAAAATAAAGTCCTAGTGACTGGTGACTTGTAGTTGTGGTAAATGTTAAACTCTAGCAACCATATTTTGAAATTAAAATCATCAGAGAAAAACTGGAAGGAAGACAGGAGAATATCTAGTACCATCCCCTTCCTTCAGGTTGGTCTGCTAAGAGAGTATTTTATCACCATTATGTAAATGTGATCTTTAGTCTCACTTCTGGGATCACAAATCCACAGGAATACATGAATGAACTTTATCCAAGGTCACTTAGCTGTGAAATGGTAAAGTACACACCCAACCTCAATAGTATACATACTTCCTTCTCACAAGTCTACACTGGAAGATAATCAGTACAGGTAAATATGTTGGGTTTTTTTTTACCCTGGAAGTCATAAAAATTGCTGAGGGGCAGATTCTAGATTATCCTCAACAACAGCTAGATAAATTGCATAATTTATGCCTCTTTTTTGTTTTTTTCTTTTCTTGGAACAAAAATATCTTGCAAAAAAAAATTATTCTGGGAGCAAGCTTTGTAAACCATTTGAAATACAGTCATCTATACCATTCTGCTAATGTACAAAATACAATTATATGTACATATAGCTATAATACATACATATATATATACATACATATTATCTCCAATATATGTGTTATCTTAGAGAAAGTATGGTGCAGTGAATAGAAAACTGGCCTGGGAACAGGGATACCTGACTTCACTCCTCTACTACTCACATACTGTAGCTGTGTGATCCTGAGCAAGTAACCCTCTTAGTACCCCTAGGCAACTCCTAAAACTATAAATAGCAAAGAAAGTGTCAGGTTGCATTGCTAGAGGGAGTTTTTCACAGGAAAGTCCCCACACTCATGAAATCCCAGGACTAGCTTTCTTTAAGTATCTAAGCTATATATGTCTTTTGTATATAATCTTTATATAAATATGTAACCTATAATGATGAACTGAATACTAAAATATTCCATGATTGTGTAAATACTGTAAGTCCTTATTAATTCAGATTGTCCTAATATGGAGTTTATATTAATTCAGGAAGAAGCCTGACTGAAGTTTAGCTTGTCAAGTGCAAATTAACAGTGTAAACAAGACAGTAGGGAATTGTTTAAAATACTTGAAGGTATTTTCTAAATTTAGAAGAACCCATTTATACAGAGTGTCCCAAAAATCTCAGGGCAGCTTTAAATTTTAATACTTTCCTTAGAACTTCTGAGACACCCTGTATATAATTAGTAGGCTAATTATAGATAATAGAACCATGAGATTTTAGTATTGGGGAGCTGGAAGGGATCATCAAAATTACGAGTATCAAAATTCCCCTAAGGAACTCTGTTACACTCAAGTTCAAGTTCTTGCACACATCTATAAGTGATGGAATTATCATTCCTTAATTCAGACTAATTCAGATTGTCCTTATACCCATTACGGGCAAAGTGTGACCATTTTCAAGGGGGAAAAGCAATATCTTAAGCATTAGAGAAAAGAGTTACATTTTGCTTGTCTAGGGAACCAATCTTCATTCCACTATGTAAAAAATCTCCCTTGAATATATGCCTTTCATCCCACAGTGTGCTTGTGTGTAATTCCTTCAAGTTGTTATATTTCACACCATTAAATAGTAAGCATCCTCTCATGATCCAAATTTATTTAAATGTTAAAAAACTAACTAGAGATATGTCTTCACAAAGATCCATTTGGAAGAGGGAGGAGAAAAGGAGAAGTTATAGACAACATTTAAATTGGAGTTTCTTATAGGAAATTGCTTATATATAGAAGTGACTTCTTTGGCTGCCCTTCATTTCATATGCATCATGACAGAGGACTAAGAACCTCTAACATTTGCATCTGAGCCTATTATGCTCTTTTATTTTTAGTTTATGCAGATAGATTGCTCTCAAAAATAATAGAGCATTATGTAGTTACAGGTACAATCAATAACAGTTATAGAAAGCTTTAAGATTTACAAAGTCTTCTGTGTATGTTATCTTATTTGAATACTGCACCAACTCTGGGAGGCTATTTTACAAATGGTTTACACAACTGGGAAATGTCCAAGACAGGATTTAAACTCAGAGTCTTCTAATGCAAAGTCCTTTCCACCACCCCACACATTCACATACAACAAAATACCTTTCTTTTGTATTCTTATAATGTTGAAGTGAACAAGAAAAATATTTTAGCTCTTTGTGTATGCTACTCAACACCGTGGAGGGTGGGGATGGGGAATAGCGCTCTTGTCCTTACCCTCTCCTGCTAAAAGGGGTACCATCTCTGCCCACTCATACAGACCATTTTCAGTTTTGGTTGAGTCTGACCCCTAAAAAGAGATTTCAACCTCTTTTTAAATTCATATTCCTTGACTTTTTAATGCCTCTACCTTGCAACTCTAGAGAAAATTACTTAAAGCTTAAGTCTATCTTACATGACCCTTCAGGCCTATCTCTGTGGTGGATGGAACTCCTCATATATTTGTCTTTATGTATATCTGTGTGTATGTATGTGTACACAGATATGCACACATACATACATGCATAAATATGTATGTGTATGTATGTGTGTGTTTAGGGACTAAATGTACAATTTCTTTGTGAGCTTCCAAGTAAGGAAACCTCCATCTACCAATGTAGAGTGGTACCTTTTCTGCAACTTACAGAGAGTAGAGTGGCTAGATGGTATAGTGTATAGAGTACTAGGCCTAGAGTCAAAAAGTCTCATCTTTTGGAATTCAAATCCGGCTGCAGACATTTACTAGCAGTGTGACCCTTGCCTCAGTTTCCTCATCTGTAAAATGAGCTGGAGAAGGAAATGGCAAACCACTCCAGGGTTTGCCAAGAAAACTCCAAATGGGGTCATGGAGAGTCAAACACAATTGAAAATGGCTGAAAAACAACCACAAAGAGACATAACTTTATGCTAGGTCTTCCTAGCATCAAGATCCACTCTCTGTCTACTAGACTAATTAATGACTTCGTTCATGGTTCTGTCCTGATTCTCCCTTTGCTCCCACTCCTATCCCCAGCCCATATCACTGTCTCTGGTGGGATCCATGAAGTAGTAGAAAAGATTCTAACAAAAACAAAGATAAAAAGAGAGACTACATCAGGCCATGTACACACAGAGGATACCTATGTTGAAGATGATACAGTTTGGAGGAAATTTGGACGCATGAAAGAGAGGAAAGGATATAAAAGGCTTGAGGGGAAAAAAATGGATCTTACTATTACCACCCCAAAGGCAACCCAAAACTATCAATAACCAATGACCCACTTTTGTATTTCTATAAAATCATCATGAGAACAATCTATGGGACTATGAACAGTATCCAGAGTGAACGTATGAAATGTTATTGGGAAGATATCTGCAAATACTCTTCAATAAACTATGTATCTGCAGATACAAGATGAAATGAATAGTGTAGAGCATACAAGATCCAACTGTGTTAACTGACGTTGAAAAAGAATATTTCATTTAGGAGAGTAAAACATCAACTTCAAGGCCCTCTTCCAACAAGTTGTCTCCCATCCATATGTTAAAATCATACAAGATTCCTTGAAATAATGTAGCCAGTCAGCTTTGAGTCAAGAAGTGTTGGTTTTAATAACCCCCTCTGACACTTAATTTTTCAGTGCCCTGAATGACTAAGACTGTAGGTTGGAGGGAGGTTGCTGATGTTTTCAGGTGTTGCAGCAGTGGACCCTCCTCTAGATTTCTAGTCCTTGACACCTAGGAATTGACAATTCCCGATCAAATCCTCTAGAAAGGTTTTGACCAAACTATCCACAAAAGAAAAGCCAAGGAGATGAAAGATGCCCAGTGTCTGGACAATCCACAGAGAATATATTATATCAGATGTATTACCTATTTGTGTATGCATATTTGTGTATGTGTGTATGTATACATGTGTATATTATCTTGGATAGATACCATGGAGGGACATAGAACTGGGCCCAAAATTGAATAGGAGAAAGAGAGTGGGCTGAGTAACCTTTGAGTAGCATGTGGTACTTTTCAAATTTCCCCCTAAAACAAAGGTTTATCTTTTTATTTTCATTTCTATCCATCCAGTAACATTGGACGACTGTAAGTCATAGAAAATTCATGATCTCTGAAGAGTTCAAGTTGTAGGGTAACCCAAAAGCAGTAGAGAGGGGCACTTGGTGGGTATGAGTAGACTTCAACATATTACCAATGAAGGAGAATGTATAGGAGAAATTGTATAAAGGATATCATTGGAAAGACATATAGGGGCATGTTCTTGTTTTTCTTGTTGGTCCATCATGTCATGGCCCCATTTGACATTGTCTTGGCAAAGATATTGGAGTGGTTTGATATTTCCTTTTCCAGATGAGGAAACTGAGGCAAACAGAGCTAACTGACTTTTCCCGGCTCACACATGTACATGTCTGAGATTAGATTTGAACTCAGTAAGCTAAGTCTTCCTGACTCTCAGACTGGCACTCTATCCACTGCACCACCTAGCTGTCCCATATGGGGGGGGCCATATGAGGAGATAATTCAATCATGTAGTAGGAGTGAGGAATAATATCTAGATAGCCATTTTTCTCCTTTTATATTTTTGGAATGGTAAGAGATCAAGAAGAAGATCTGTGGCACATTGGGTAGACTCCAAGTGGAGTAATTATTAAAAGTCATAGACATGAGTCAGGTAGGATAATAAGGAGGGGATGGGTTTTGATCTATACCTTCCACAGAGTGCTCACACTAAGGAGATGATGAATATTAAATTACCTGAGTCACATATAAGGATGAAATATCATGTGCAATAGTAAAGAATGATCAATAAATCAATGTATCATGTTAATGTAAAAACACATATTTGTATTGTCAAAATTAATTATTTTGAGTACAATAAGATATCCTGCTTTAAATCAAGTTAATGGTTGTAGTACAAAAAGGAAAAAAAATTTTGATTTAACAAATATATTTTCATTTAATTGTCTTGCATTTCACAAGAGGTGTTCCGATTTAGTCATGTTCCCCCCATGTTCTGGAATCAGCAAACAATATGAAGTCTTAAAAGGATTTCTGTCCTTCACAATAAAAACATAAGACTCATTAATGGCTTTGCTAATTGTTCTTCCTTGGACATTAGCTTATGTCTAGCCATGGTCATCGGATAGATAATGGTTATCCTCATTAGCCTAGTTAATAGACTGTCCTTACTAGTTACTCTTGTACGGTGATATTATGCAGCACTGTTATAAATTCTCTCAGAGGAGTCCAGATCTTTATTCATTATATTGGCAAACACTAGAGGGACAAATTTTTGCTGTCAGGCTCTTATTTGCTTACATATTTGTGAGGTCTTCTTTAATCCTGATTAAATTGGGGGGAAAGTAGGGGCAATCAAGGAATTTGGCCAAGTCACAGAACAGAAGTTATGGTGGCACATTCCTGCTTCCAGCCTCTTCATTACTCATGTTTACAGTGACACCACGAGTGACGGGAATAAATAAGACCACATTTTTGAGTCTACCATTGTTTCATGTGAATTTTTTTTATTTTAATTTTATGTTAACCCAACAAAGCTGATTTTGAGTCTTTTCATAATTTCATTACTATATTGAGAAGATAATACAAGAATTTATAATTTAAGTTGGTCAAGAATCCAGTCAAATAACAAAAGGAAAGAGAAATTAAATTAAATCTAGAAATTTAATGTACTTGTTTTCCTTGGACACAATTATCAAAACTCTTACATATTTGTGAATTCCAGGACTTCTACGTTTAGGTTTAATCTACCTTTGTAATATTAGTGAAGTGGCATTCAAAGTTTTTGTTTGATTAGCTAAAGCTTTATGTTTGAAAGCACAAGAGACAGCATTTGTGTTTGTCTTAAAATAGTTCTCTTGAGAAACTTCCTGGTTATAAAGACCTGGGTTCGAATACTTCCTCTGACAAGGGATGGTTCTGTGGCCCTGAAGTCATTTAATTCTTGATGCCACTGGCAACTCTTTAAGGCTATAATCTGTTGAACAAGTGTTGATTTGCATTTGTGGAGAAAGTACTGCCTCCAATTAGGAGAATTAGGATTAAGGAAGAATAAATACTCCCGAGTCGGAGGAAAGAAAGGTTCAATTGAGAGAGTACTCTCAGGTTCCTTCATTGGAGTCTTTTGTATTCACTCCCAGTGTCACTTCTTTAAATTGAGTCAACAGACATTGACTAAGCAAATACTACTGTGTACTAGGTAGTGTGCTGGATGCTGGGAATAAGTATACAAGCAAAAATGAAAGTTCCTGCCTGCCCTCAAGGAGTTTATATTCTAATACGGAAAAATAACAGGTAAAAAGGAAACTGAAAGGGGGGTTGATGAGGAGGTGGTACCCAAATAGAAGTTTGGGTGGAAAAAAGAATTCAAGGAGTCACAAATGGAGCCAGCAGAGGAATGAAGGAAGGAATATGGCTAGTTTACACTCTTTCTTAAGATGGAAGTTCCAAGAGAACTAGTCAATCTGAGGAAGGACCTTGAAGGTAGAGGGATCTTCCAGGGTGAGAAAGGCTAAATTCTTCAAGAAGTGAGAAGATGGCTAGGAAATGGTGGTGGATTTAATTGGCATCAGTAGACAATTAAAAAGCATTTTTAACCACGCAGTAAACCACTAGGAAGTAGTCAAATAACTGGATTTCATACTTTGAGTATGGGATGGGCCCCTCCATGTATTATCACACATTTCCATTTTCAGATTCCAGCAAATCACATGTGGGGTGACTTGTAGCTCAAAGGCCCCCTCTGCACATGCCCTGAGGACTGGGCCCCACATTGGCCAGCTCCCCTTCACACAAACATCTGCAGAATTATTCTTTTGTGTCATGGAGAATACCACATTGAAGGGGCCGAATGAAGTTGAATTTGCCCTAGAAAAAAAAAAGTTGTATGTCTTAAATGCTTCTTTTCCACAGATGTGCCTTTGTTTCATAGTTTCCACCAGTGAGTCTACCAGTAGAGGCATGTGGGTAAAGACTTCCTTCTCAAAAAGAGAGGGATTAAACTGTATCTCGAATCAATAGCCGTTGGGATGCATTTTTTTAAATCTTTAAAAGTAATATTTAAGACTTAAATTTAACATGGTCACGCTGTATGGAAAGAGGCTATAAGGCATCCTGAAGACACTTGTGTCCATGAAATTGCCCTCTAAGAAAGGGTATATGCAATTTTAATCCTATTTATAACACTTTCAGTACAGGTTCAAGAGTATTTATGGTAGATCTATATACATACTACTCATGCTGCCCCTAGAATCCAAAGTTCATGGAATATCAAAGGGTCTTTATGGTTTCAATTTTCTGATTTCTAAAGAGTATTTCCCTTTCTGAGTATCTGAGTAAGTAGTTGTGCATTATCAGGTGCTAAATCAGATGGTTCCCAGGTGTCAGGGATAAACAGCAGGAACCTGACAAGAAATGTGGAAATGAACACGCTGCGGATCTAATAAGTGCCAGCTTTCTGGTTCTTCAGATTCATATTTCCTAGCTATGGTTAATTTAAAGGAAACAATTCTTTTAAAAATAAATAACTTTTACAAAGAAATATATTTACTGAGAACAGAAATAAAAACGCATTCCTCTCCCTTCTCCCATCGTCCTGTACTGGATCCCACCTACATCTCTATACTTCAGTCTCTGAGGATAATGCCCTGAAACATGCTTGTACAAACATTCCTGCCTCCAAGTTAATTTCATTTTGAAAAGTGGCGTCAATAATCTTAGATTTTTAGGTCAGATAGCAGTCATTTCAAACTTTCATCAGAAAATAAACTCTATCCTGGTCCTTTGTAGTAAGCTTTCATTGCAAAGGATTTTGACTGTAAACAATAGGTAGCCTGTAACATTTCCACATTCATTATAATTGCAGTCATTTCTGCTTAACACAGCTTTAATTTAGGGGTCCCAATAATACAACTCTTGCAGAGAGAGGTCTTTTGGCTTGACACATCTGATTAGAAATTAGCAAGTTTAAGACCAAAACATTTGTTAATAAAACACTATTCAGTTGAAGATTTTTTGGTTATTTTTCTGTAGAAGTTTAGAAACTTTGAAAATCAATTTTTACTGTGCTCAGATAACTGTTATATCATAAATCATTGAAGAGAAAAGTTTATGAATCTCCATGGGCAATGTAATTAAGTATATTGGGTTCTCCAAGAGGAGTAAAATGCCTAAGGCATTCTTTCTCTGTCCCTCATTAAAGATAATGGTACTTAGTGACCTACTTCCTTATCTACCACCTTCATTTGAAAAAAAAAATGACTTTCTTTTACAGTTCCTCATGAGTCAGGAGTGAACAATTACCTGTTTGAAATATTTGAAATTGAAAAAGGGATCAGTGCAGAAGATGAAGCCAGAGATGATCCAGGTAGATCCCAGCATCCTTATTTACATGCTAATGAACTTTAATTCCTTTTCTCCCCTTTCTAAAGATGGTTATTTCAAATCTTAACTTGTTGACTCCCGGGAATATCATGTATTCCAACTTTTTCACATTACCTTTGTTTCCTCTGAAGCTAAGGCACTTGAGCCAAAACTATTGATTCATCCTGTTCTCTTTGATTTTTAATGAAATCAAACAACATCTAAGTTGTGTTGTCAGAACTTGACACCACTTTCTTCAGTCTCTTCTTACAAATGGCCCCAGCTGGCAGTTATGTTGAGAGAAGTTTCATGCAGTTTCCAATTTGGTCTCAGAGAGATGGTTGAGTCAAAATTGGGATGGTGAGACAGCAGAAAAGGGGAAGGGGAAGATGGAAGGGAATTTGAATTTGGAGAAAAATGTGATTGTTTTAAAACTGCCTCAAAGTGTCTGTTCTTGTGATCCACTGAGTTGTTTTACATCTCTCCTTTAGGTGTTCTGATACACAGCTGTAACTTTGACCATGGTCTTTGTGGATGGATCAGGGAAAAAGATGATGATTTACACTGGGAACTATCCAAAGATCCAGAAGGTAAAAGCATTTAATAGCATCATCTTGGATGTAAGACTCCGGCTGCCTATTAGGAGACTGTAGGCATGTGAAGCAATAAATTTAGAGTAATAAGGAGTCTTTGAGGCTATGTAGTCCAACCCTTTCATCCTACAGATGAGGAAAACTGAAATCCATAGACATTAAGTGACTTGCTTTGAGACTACACAAGCAGTACAGAGCCAGTATTGGAACCCAGTTCCTCCACTCTTTCCACTGCACACATCACTTGACTTTTATATGACACTTTTCAAAACCTTTTACCTTGAATTATCTCAGTTGATCCTGACAGTAGGGCAGGTGGCATTGAGTCTCTAATACATATGAAGAAATTGGGACTCTGAGAGATTAATTTGTTCAAAGTCACATAGCTAGTCAGTGGACAGAGCCAGTTGGGGCATGTCTGACTGAATAAGAAGATGAAGGTTTGAAAACAGAAAATCTCCCAAAGTGACTAATGTCAAAACCTGAAGATTTCCAATCTAGAGTAGTCTGAGAGGTTCAGTCTTACAAGCATCCACTATGATGTACCCCAGGACTAGGTCAATGCTTTCTGCAAGGTAAGTTGTTCTCAAAATAGCCCTCTGGAAAGCTTCTAAATTTGCTGTATTTTTTTCTCATCTAAAATCTCAGTATTGAGTAACATTTATATGTAGTCCATATTTATCCCTTCCCTTTTAGGAAGCAGAAACACATTTGATTTACTCTGCTTCTCAATGTTTAAATTACCCAGATAACTGCAAACAAATTAAACTGGGAACATTTTTTTTTTGTTTGTGAAATCATAATTCAAGACCAAGCAGCAATAGCATGCTAAATTAGAAGGAGGCGGGGGGAGACTTCTTTAAATAAATAACGTATTGTGTAATCTTTTTATAGACACTCCTGGGTTTCAAATTAACATATATTGCATACACCAAGTTAGAGCACAGAGGTGCTCACATGTACATCTACATGTGCACACACAAGATGGAAGGAGAACCCTATACTGCCTGCATATCTAACTGACACTAAACAGAAAATGCCCATCAGCAAAAAAAAAGCATTTATTAAAAACTTACTTTGCACCAAGTGCTGAGAATGCAGAAAAAGGATATACATGTATGCATGCATGCATACATGCATATATACATACATATATGCATATATATCTATATCTCACATATCTCACACATTCACATACATCCTTCTAAAATATTCTAGAAACTAAAACTAACTTTTGTTTGATAATATGCTAGTAGAGCACTTTAAGGGTTAAAAACTGCTTATGTTAAACTACGCAAAATATAGTGCCTCGTTTTTAATAATCCCTGCCTTGGTCTGTGATTTTTTTTAATTAAAAAATGTTTATTTTTATTTTTGGCAAGCATTTTTTTCTTCCCTCTCACCCTCCCCACTCCTAGTTGAACAAATAAAATGAAAAGAAAAAGCAACCTTATAACGAATCTGCATGGTGCGCAGCCAAACAAATCTCCACATTGACCATAACTGAAAATCTGTATCCCTTTCTGCATTTTAAGTTCACTTTTTTCCTGGCAGGAGGTAGGTAACTTGCTCCTTCAGCTTTCTGAAATCCTGGTTTGTATTGATTTGGCATCTTTGTCTTTTAGGAGCCTATCTCAAAAATGGCTTCACATTTGACAGAGCTTATTTGGATGGTTCTTTTAGGCATATATATGTCTAAAAAGTCTTTGCAGTCTTCTCTTGGCTCTGGACTACTCCATAGGCTAGTTGGAACCCTTATTACCATGGTACTAAGAGGGATGTGCTTCTGCTAGTTTTGCAGATTACAGATGTATCAGGAATCTTTGATTCATTGATAACAAAATAGATTTTAAAGCTGTCTTTCTGGCAGTGGTCATTTTAATAGATAGTACTGGGTGGAAAATGGTGGTGATGATTAAATAACACTTTTGGCTTGCTGTAAGAAAATATGATGTGTGAAATCCGGAACCAACAAAATGAATTAGGGAGTAATTTTTTTTAAAGAACTCTAATTTTACAAAAATTAAAAGTTTTAATTGACAAAAGGATTTGTTATGGTTTTCCTTTAAAGAATTAGTTCCAATAAGTGGTATAAACTATGGCTTGCTGTGTATAAATTCAATTGATTCACAGCTTTTCAGAAGACCATTTTGTATATGCAGATGCTTCTCAATTTTTTTTTCATTTTTTTATTGTAACTGAAAATTTCTCAGTGTCAAGGACTTGAGAACAGAAGATTGGATTTCCCATGCCCACTGATCCTACCTGGCAGAAAAATGGAGGATGTTGATGAGAGATTGGACATGGTGGGATAAACCTCTAAATATAGTTAATGTAATTAGGAATGGGAAGAAAGACAATATGGTGCAGTAAGTAGACAGAATGCTTTAAGGTCAGTGCATCATGGACCTCTGGCAGAATAGTGAAGCCTGTGGAATGACTCCAAATGCATAAAATATAATACATAAAATTATAAAGAAGATCAATGACAATGAGATGTAATTCTCAACATACTTAAAATAATAATTGCCAATTTTGGCTGCACATAGTGCAGCCAAACAAATCTCCACGTTGATCATGATTAAAAACCTATATCCCTTTCTGCATTTTAAGTTCACCTGGTCCCTGGCAGAGGCTTCATCTTCAGCCTTCTGGGATCCTGGTGTGTACCGATTGGCCATCTTTGACTTTTCAGAGCCCTCCCAAAAATGCCTTGATCATTTCACAGAGCTCATTTGGATGGTTCTTTTAGGCATATTTACATCTAAAAAGTCTTTGCAGTCTTTTCTGCGGACTACTCCATAGGCTAGTTGAGACCCTCATACCATGGCTACTAAGAGGGATGTTCTAGGTTTGCTAAGTGCTTTACAAATATTATTTCATCTTATCCTTACAGTGCCCTGGGAATAGCCCAAGTTATGACTTAGACCCTCAGGAGCTGGGTATGAGCCTAGGTTCTAGTCCCAGTTCTCCCCCGTCATTCCGCTGCTTTTCATTGTGTGTGGAAGATCACCTCCAGTCACAAGTTTATTGAAACCCATTTTGTTAGTCTGTGAATAAATTGAATTGTTAATTGAATGTTGGAAAAGTAAAAGTAGTATTGTTTCCCAGTCACTTGATTTGAAGGAACTGATTGGGTTCCCATGATCCATATATCTTTCTTATTAGAGGATATCACCCTGAAGATAGTTTTTTTGTTTGTTTTTTTGGAGGGGGTAAAGGGGCAGATCCATAGCAAACACCATGGATTCTAGCTTTACCTTAATTGATTTTGTAGTTGAGGGATAACCATCCCAGATCACAGAGTTGATTCAGTGACCATTATGGGATTCCCTTTGTACAATAGATACAAATCAGAAATTTATGAAACAAAGCACAGATTTGTGGGTGTTTTTTTGGTGGAGGGGAAATGGGACCTGTGATTTCATATTCCTGGTGAGGAAACTCTCTACCAATGCAGGTCTTCATGTGTTCTGTAACTTGTCTTACAACAGCGGTTCTTACCCAGAGGTCCATGATTTCTCCAAGGGATCCATAGATAGATTTGTGAACTTGGAATGGAAAAAAAATTACAGCTTTATTTCAATATAATGGGCTTCCTTTATCATCTTGTACTTTATCTTATATCATCAGATTCCCCAAAGGGATCTTATTCAAAAAAGTGAAGAACCCCTGTATGAGAGAATTGCCTAGAGCAACTAAGAAATTAAGAATTGAGAAATTAAATGACTTACCCCTGATCCTACAGTCAATGTATTAGAAACAGGGGGACAGCTAGGTGGTACAGTGGATACAACACCAGTGCAGTTCAAACCTCACCTCACTCACATTAGCTGTGTGACCTTGGGCAAGTCACTTAACCCCAGCTGCCTCATCCTGGGTCATCTCCAGTCATCCTGGTGAATATCTAGTCACTGGATCCAGATGGCTCTGGAGGAGAAGTGAGCCTGGTGATGGACCTCACTCAAAACAAAGTCAAGTGCAAATCATGTCATTATTTCTCTGATGGCATGGTTTTCTTTGGCAACGAAGGACAAACACACGTTAGAAACAGGATTTGGACCCAGATCTTGATTACTCCCAAACAGCTCTCAATCTAAAAAGCAACCTGACTTTCTTGGTCAAGAGGTTTATCCAAATTTCTGTCATTTAAACTCTATAAAGAGATTAATTCAAATTTCTCTGAGTTTTTTCCTCATCATATTATGCAGCATCTCCTTGTTTACAGAAATGTCATTAATATCTTTGAAAAATATTTTCCAAAATTGTTTTTAAGCCAGTAGGTCCTAACAGAGATTTTCTTAATCTTCTTTGCTAGGTGGGGAAAAAAGGGATCAGGTTTTTCCCTTAGGCTATCATTCCTGCTTTTGAAGAAGAAAAAACAAAACAAAACCTCCAGTTTCATTCAAAGTGAAAGAATTTTTTCCATGACAGGGTTCAGATACCTTAAAGACAAAGTGAGATAAATATAGCCTCATTTATCATAGTGAGACTCCAAAGTTCTGGCAGCTTTTGCAAAAAGATCATTTAAAATTGCTATTAGTTTGACTTGCTCTGTAAGACCCCTCTTGTTTGCATTCACCATGGAGCAGATTGATAGTGTTAGTATCCATTTCTAGAGAGGATTAAGATAATCCTAGTTACTGTGTTTTTTTAATTGAACATTGAATCTCCCACTCCAGACAGCCTGAATACCTGTGACTATTCAAAAGTTGACACATAAAAGGACTTTTCTATTTTCATGTAAATGCTTAAGATTGTGGGATTTTTACTGAAGCTTTTATTTTAATTGTAATTTCATTATTTTTACCAAAATTATTTCATAACTGTTATCACTATAATATTTTGGCATGACAAGTGCCAAATGAGGTAATACTTGGCAATTGCCCTGCAAACCTTAAGTGCTGGATAAATGCTAGCCATATTAATATTTCTATGCTTCCATGATTTAATTGATATGGGTATTCCTTCTACCGCTGTACTTTGTGACATACCTATGCCATGGATGAAGTGGGCAGAATAGTTAGAATTCATGAAAAAAGTAGAAATGGGCTTACTTGTCATGACAGCTGGGGTCAAATGACCATCAATTTTAACTCTGTCTTATGAGATTATTAGACAGGATATAGGACTGAGTATCAAGGCAAGCATCTTCCTAGAGCAAATCGAATGACCATTGGCTCTGGAGTTAGAGGGCTCAGGTTAAAATCCCCCCTTAGATTTTTGCCGGCTCCGAGACCTTGGGCCAGTCACTTAAACTCCTTGGTCCTTAGGCTGCTCATCTGCAAAATGAGGGGGTATTATTTGAAGTCCCTTTCTCCTCTAATAAAATGTTTTTCTGATCAATTTCTTCCCCTTAAGCTCTCCTTCTACTGATAGTAAGGTTAAACTGGTAATACTCTTTAAATAAAGAATATTGGGGTGGGTGGATAGGAGAATATAAGTGTACAGGCATGTCTGAGTTGTGTTTCTGATTCTATTTTTAAGCAACATATAAATGATTTAAAAATTATTAGACATCATGGCATGATGGATGGATAGCCAGCATCCATTTCAAGATGACCGAAATTCAAGCCCTGCCTCATCAGGAGAAAATTAAACCACAGATTTTAAGACTTAACTTTAATATCATTTAACCTTAATGCTTTGTGTAATCTCCTAAGTCTAGGACAGTTCACACAGCCTTAGGAACCAACAGATTTCTGATTAAAGACCAGAGCAACCCACCTGTGAAAGAAAGGATTTCCAATATAAATAAAAATACCAACATTGTCGATCTTTACATTCTAGGTGGACAGTATTTAATCGTCTCAGACCCCAAAGGCTCCAGTGGAAAAGGAGCCCGATTAGTGCTCCCTCTCAACCACCTCATGAACTTGGGTGATTTGTGTTTGTCATTCAAGCACAAGGTATCTGGGTTTCACTCTGGCACACTCCAGTTGTTTATGAGAAAGCATGGTACCCATGGAGCAGCCCTGTGGGGAAGAAATGGTGGCCACGGCTGGAGGCAAACACAGATCACCCTGCGGGATTCAGCTATCAAGAGTGTAAGTAAAACTCCAGAGGGATCTGTGTCTCTGACGTTCTCTTTACAACAAAGAAGCTTGGAGAGAGTGACAAGCATTGTCAATTATTCTTCATTGAAAAGTCAGAAAGAGAAAGTTTTGGTCTCTCCACCAGTCAAGACTCAGTAAAGGTTTGAGTTTGGATTTCTTCTCCTTCAGCTGTCTTCACTAATTGTCCCTACTCGCTCCGTTATTCACTGGAAAGGTACCATGAGAAAAACGACACAACCAAAGATCTTTCATCGTCTTGTTAGAAAAGGCTTTGAAAAATGGTGGTGGGTGGGGAGAAGGGGTGGAGACAGATATAATGATATGTAAGGATGTATGGATGTGTTTATTTGTTTTGACCAGCAAAGACTCTGCTTTCCTCCTCCTCCCATTTCCTCACATTCAAACTTTTCAAAATCATAAACCATCAACAGATATTCCTTGAAAGGCTAAAATATTTAAAAGGTTAAAATATTTTTTAAAATCTGAAATCACAGATCACGTCATAAAGCATCCCTCAAACAATATTAGTAGTTTGCAGTTCAGTACAAAGCACAGAAAAAGGAATAAATAGAAGAGAAAGTGACATGAATTACTGGTTTAAGGAACAGTTGTTTTTAAAAGTTCTTGAGTCCTACTTAATTTCTCTTTCATGCCTTGACTCCAAAAAAAGGAGATTTGGGCAAAGGTGGTATAATATTAATCTTTATAATAAACTGTGCTTAACGTTGTTGCTAATAAGCCAAGTCAAGCTCAATCAATTAATAAACTTTTATTAAGCACCTTCTATGGGTCAGGTCCTGTGCTAAGTACTAGGAATTTTTTTTTTTAAATCCTAAAACAGCCCTTTTCCCCAAGGAGCTATATAACCTAATGCGGTTTTAATCACAGTTCTTTTAAATCATAAAACTGCTTATACTATTTTACTTCTGAATAAATATCTGGAAAATAATGCTAGGATGTACTGATGTAGGTCATGTTATTGGTTTTAGAATTCTGCGTATCTTTCTATGTTTCCTTTATACTCTGTTAGGACCCAAGAAACATAAGTGCTCTCAGAATCTAATGTTTATTCTATTTTTTTCCTATTTTTATTCCTTTTTATTCTATTTTTACTGGCAGTACCAGTACTGTCGTCTTCCAGTTAAAATAAGAGAATGCTCAAATGTTTTCACAAGTTATACAATGATGGCATCTCCTTAGGGTTAGATTATGATGTTTGCACCCAGAAGACTCTTTGACAACATGAATAGTACCGCCTAATTATGATTATGAATAAAAAAAGAGGCAGCCTATACAGAGTCAATAGAAATGGCAGCCTTAAAATCAACAGGCTCTGGGTTCAAGTTCTACCTATGATGTATACTGGCTATGACCCTAGGCAGATTGTTTAACACTTCAGAGACAGAGCCCCCGCCTCCCAACCCTCAACAGCTCTCTTGAGACTGTGAGATATATATATATATATATATATATATATATATATACATATATATATATGTATACATATATATACATATATATATATGTATATATATATATATGTATATATATATATATATACATATATATATATATATATATATAAAGTTATTGAGAAAAACAAGTTAGGTTCCATGACATTCAACTTAAACAAACATTCTTAGGTGCCTAATATGTACTGAGTATTGTTAAGTCCTGGGAAAGATGCAGAGATTTAGACAAAACATAGTCCCTGCCCTTTGTAACCTAGTTAAGAATAAGACACAGATAGTGGTAGCAATCATATGTGACATATAACAACATGCATGCATTACACAGGCACACATAATACATTCCCCTTTCAGTTCATCTTTATTCTAAGTATCAGTTATATTGTCTATTTGCATGTTGTCTCCCCTATTAGACTGTGAACTCCTTGGAAGCAGGAACTATTTTTTTTTAACCTTTCTTTGTATCCTTTGTGCTTAGTACAATGCCTGACATAAAGTAAGTAATTCATAAATGCTTGCTGACTGACTGTACCCTCTGCCTCTTTGGCCTCTCCCTCCCACTGCATGGCTCTTCTTCTGTTGGAGGAGGGTTCCTGGGGGCCAACTTTGTCTCATTCCTCTCCAGGATGCACTCCAGACTTTCTCTACTATTCCCTGCAGTTGGGTACCTTTCTCCCCTCCAAGCCCCCTCTCAACTTTCAGCTTCCTTTTATTCAGTGTCTTCCCCCATTAGAATGTGAGGTTCTTAAGGAAGAAAGCTGTCTGCTTGCTTTTGTATTTCCAACTCTCAACATAGTTCCTGGCCCATAGTAAGAACTTAATAAATGCTTATTGACTGTTAAGTGACTGACTGTTAGCAAAAGGATCATGTGAAGCTACCTAGAGATTAATGGCCTGTGGAGCCACATGTAATAAGTATTTAGTAAATGCTTATTGACTGACAGAGCGGTATGAAATAAATTATTGTGAGGTTGGGGAGTGGAGATGTCGAGAAGGAAAGGCCTCACAAAATTTCTGATGACCTGTGGTTCACTAGAGAAGACACATCTGAAGAGAGAGAGACAGACACAGAGAGAAAGAGTGAGACAGAGACAGAAAGAGAAACAGAGACAGAGAGAGAGAGAGAGAATGAGAGAGAGAGAGACTGAGAGAGAGTGAGAGAGAGAGAGACTGAGAGACAGAGAGAGAGATAGAGAGAGAGAGAGAGAGAGAGAGAGAGAGAGAGAGAGAGACTGAGAGAGTTCTGCAGCAGGGACATAATGTTATTTTATTACTTACTCTATACTTTGTCACACTTTTTAAACTTCTGGACTCTTTCCCAATATTTTTCACTTTGGTTAACATTCCTGGGTAGGAGTGGGCTTGGAGTTCATAGATAAAGACCTTAGAGTTCAGGACTTAAATATTTAAGTCCTGAAAAAACATATGGTTTTTGATAGGGCCAAGTTTGTAATACAATCTCATTAATATCTTGTGGACAATTCAAGTTCTTAACAGTAACTCTTCTCTAGCTAATCATGTTGGGTGAAAACAGGAGGTCAGAAGCAACTTAATATTTGATTTTTCATTAGAGTTCCAGACAAAATGGTCATTAAATCAGTAGAATTGGAAGTAATCAGAAGTCATGACTGGTGCATCGTTCTTTTCCTTAGGTCATCTTCAAAGGTGAAAGAAGGCCAGGCCGTCCCGGGGAAATTGGATTGGATGATGTGAGCTTGAAAAGAGGCCGGTGCTCTGAAGAACCCTAGTTCTACCAGCACTGGCGATGAGCATCTGCTTGGTTCCCTCTCCTCTCTCCTGTTTTCCTTCCCATCAGGCTGAGAAGAGCTGGGTCAGGAACAGGTGGCGAACCACTTCTTGTTGGCCTGCTTTGTGCAATTCCCAATGAAGAGTAAAACTCTTATTTCCATAAAGAACCCCCAATGATTGCCACCAGGCAAAACCTTCCACTCCCTTCATCCATTGTCTCTTCTGGTGCTGCAGTGTACATGAGACAAATCACATCCTTTGTTACAGACCTAAGATGCCCCAGGAAATAAAGGAAGAGGAGGACATTCTGGTGGGGAGTTTTCTAAACAAACAAAAACATCCCATTCAGAAGGGCATTTTCTTAACTGTCTATTGTTATACCAAATGTAATAACCATTTCACATGGGATACAATGTACCTGTGGAAATGGTTTGTCCTAATTTAAGTTAACTCTAGCCTGGACCCAAACTCTGGCTGTCAACTTACTGCCATTTTTTTTTAAAGAAAGAAGGATGTGTACTATGTCAGATTACATTTATTCTTATGTTGTATCCATTTTTTCAAAAAAAGACAATTATATAGAGTAGCATTGCATCCCTTTAATATCAGTAGAGTTGTGTTTTCTGTAAATGTGCTATTGATATTATATATTTATGTGTTCCTAATATTTACAGACTCTAGCTGTAAGGTAAAAAGCAGCTTGTGATCTCTTGAGCTTCAAAAGATGCATCATGTGAAATCTCATCCTTTTCTGTGACCCTATGTTGTAGGCCAGATATAAATTGTAAATATCATCTCACTTTGACAGTATAAGGCATTGGTGTGAGCTACATACATATTTTTATATCATAATTGTCTTAACTCTGATGAATCTAGTCCAGAGATACATATTGGCATCCCACAGGCGGTGGCTTACAAAGTTCTATCACCATTTTATCCTAAATAAATGCCAGTTTATATTTATTCTGACCCTACTTCAGCTGAAGAATAAAAATTTTAAAAAGGCAACAATACTTCCTTAATAAAAAATAGTTTTTTGCCACAGTTTTCTGTGACTTGCAGACCATATTGCTGCTGGCAACACTTGCCAGTATAGCCTGAAGGAGATAAAAATGTGATTGGAAAATGTGTCCCAAAATAAATAAATATGTAATAGGACATAGATAATGTTAATATATGGTTTTCTAAGTCAATGTTCAGCCCACAGGAATCCTTTTATAAATACAGGTGTAGTAGCCAGTTTTTATTTGAATTTGACATCAGTTAGCTAGACAATTTTTATTAGAATCTGATTCTTCTTTCCTGCTAAAGATAGCAAACCATTGCTTCATAATGCGCAATATTTGCCATCTTAGAAATGTGTAAATCTCTACTTTTCAATTCATAGGATCATAGATCTAGAAGGGACCTAGGGTTCATTTAGTCCAACTCACCTTTTTACATAGGAAGAAACTAAGTCCTAGATTGACTCACAGGGTCTTAGATCACAATTGCAAAGGAACTCAAAGGCCATCCACTCCACCCATCCCATTTTATTGATGAAGAAGTGCAGGGAGGTTCAAGGAATTGCCCAATTCTACAAGTCTTCCACAAATAAAGGACAGAGGCAAGATTTGAACCCAGGTGCTTGGATTCTAGGACCAATGATTTTCCTGCTGTGTCAATAATGGCTCCTGAGCATGTTGATATCCCTCCTTGCTTTGAGCCATAGTTTCAAAGCTAAACATGGTGACTAACAGCTGTTTGCTATAGTCTTATGTTTCTCTCTTGAGGAATCTCTAAAACTGGGAAGGGAGTCTGTTGGAGCAGGTTTTAAGGAATTAATCATATTTTAATAATTTTTTAAACTATTGCCTTGCAATTTATATACCAGAGTGTCTGATTAAGATATGAATATAGTTGTAGGGTATATGACATGCGGATTGCGATTAATGTGTATGTTACAGCTCAAAGGGAGTCCCTTATATTTAACTAAATAAATTCCAATTTCTAATTACCCTCAACTTATTTCAGCTTAAGTATAAAAACAAATGCCTCCTAAAGGCAATAATATTTCCTTGATTTTTATTATTTATTTGCACTGAGATAATAAAAACAGTTTCTACAGTTTTGCTAGGAATCACAAACACTTAGAAGACTGGGAGAGAAAGGTCTATGATGAAATATTTAAAGAGCTGGCATTACTTAGAATGGAGAAGAAAAGATTTGGAGGTAAATCAATGTTGATTTTTCACATCTACAAAGATCAGTTACACAGAGAATGATGACCTTCTGTCATTTACATATGATGAGATAACAAGAGGAAACAAGTTTAGACTGTAGCATACAGGAGAATTTCCCAACTGGAAGAACTGTTAGATTAGAATTGTATATGGAAGGAAGGGGAACTGGGAGACTTTCTTTCACCAAAAGGTTCTGAAAATGATAGCTCTTTTTGTCTTGTTGGGATGGCCAGCCCAACATCAAGATACGTTAATGAATAAATAAATAAATAAACTCCCCAAACACCTTCCAACCTGAAGCTTGCTTTATTGAGGTCAAACAATGTGGCTTTGAGGAGGAAGATGTATCATGGCTTCTTTGCTTTTTTCCCTCATTTGGTATTTCCATAAATTCCATTGATCCAATGTAGATATTCTCTTCCCCAGGGCAGATGGCAGCCCAGCTCATCCTCAGATCCTACTAACTATAGGACAAATAATGGTTGATTGCAAGGAAATCACAAATATTAAATCTGGAAAGGACTTTGGAGGCTAGCAAGTCTATTTTGTCTTTGATTTTGCCAGTGAGGAAACTGAGGCCAAGAGTAGTTAAGTGACTCCAGGTCCTTTGCCTCTAAATCTAGTGCTCTTTCCACTATACCAAGCCCTCCAAATGTCAAGATTTCCGCAGATGCATTTTTATTTCATAGTATCCTGAATGTTCTTAGATACCTTTCTTTACACAAAATAAACACTGCATAGGCTTATTATGTGTTTGATGGTATAGTATAAGGGAATTTTACTTTTTCTTTTAAAAAAATACTCTGGCCAGGTTAGACTGAGTAGAAAGCAGAGAGAATGTCAAGGAAATCTGTTCAGCACAGAAGTGGCAGGAATCTCTCAAGAGAGGGAGGTCAGGTTCTTGGGCAAAAGGTTGACTAGTGAGCATTTCAGTGTCAGGGGTCTTGGTCCCCTCGATGGCCCAGTCTGTTTTATCACCTTTTCAAACAGCAGCATTTCTGCAAACAGTGGAACCCACTGAATGTTTCATCATGTGCTGGGAAAGAAGGGAGGGTGTGAGGTGAGAAATTTAACTTACTGAGGTTCATATAAACTAAGGGACAGGAAATGTGAGTTTGGACATCTACGTAGAAAACATTTTAGATCATTTTCCTCTCTTCTGGCCAAATAACTGCACAGGGAAAAATAGAAGGAGAAAACTGAAAAATCCACTTGTAGGTGCCAATAAGGTATTGCACTAAACGAATGGAAGAAGTTATCAAAAGTACTGTATAACATCTTACGATTTATTATTTAATGTTTCTAAAATGAAAAAGTTAATGGTTTTCCATAATGGCTAAAAAATAAAAATGTTTCTTCATAATGCCAATTGATGTTTGATTGTTTGGGGGCTACTATTATTTTCACAAGAACATACAAGAGAGTTCTGTAGAAGGCAGAACTTCCTTGTAAAGTTGGGGTAGGTGATAGAGATATGATTTATATATGGATTATATGGAGAAAGTGATAGAACTTTTGATATAACAGATAGTAGCTTAGCAAGTTCTATTTCAGGGTTTTACCATGTCCTGATTAATTTATCTAACATAAGAACTTAGCTTTTAGGGATCCATTAGGATTTCTTGAATAATGGTATCAGTAATTTCATGGGAGAGGAGAGGGGGTATAACTCTCTCTACCACTCCAAATATGACTTGGTAGTTCGATGCTTTTTATCCTTTGTTCTCAAAGAGGACCTAGTAGATAAGTCCTAAGAAGTCTCCTAAGGTATGTAGAGATGAATAACAAACATTGATGTCGTACTTTAAGGTTTGCAAAGTGTTTTTATGTATTTTCTCATTTGACCTCCACAATAATCCTGTGAGATGGGTGCTCTGGTATAATCCCCATTTTACAAATAAGAAAACTGAGGCTAAAAGAGCTTAAAATAGTTAATGGTTAATATAGCTGGTGGTTATCCTTCGCTCTCCAAGAGGACCAAAATGACATACATCACTATGCTAGTCAAGTCACAGTGTGCGTAGCTGTGGCTGATTAGACCAATACGAGGTCAGAATGCTCTACCACAAGTCGGCCACAGATAGCTCATGTGAACCTTTGGGGTCGATTCTCTAAATTTGCCCATCTCACATTTCCTTTGAGCTGTCTCAATTCTGTTTTGCTGAAAAAGTACAGACTCTTCTCTGATGTGGTCATGCCATGCTAAGCAGTCCTATGCCACTGTTGCCCATGTCACACAATCGATTCCAAAGTTCTTAAGACAGACCTTGAGAGTGTCTTTGTATCGTTTTTTCTGACCACCATGTGAATACTTTTCCCGTGTGAATTCTTCATAATATTGTCTTTTAGGCAAGTGTATTTTGGCATTTGACCAGCGTGGCCAGCCCATTAGCTAGTATGGGTCAGAGGAGGAATTTCCAACCAGATCTTCCTAACTCCAGGTCCAACATGCTGGTCATTATGTAACATTCTTTTATAGAACATATAATATGCCTATCTGTGACCATAATAAACTGAGAACTAGCCTTAGAGTCAGGGAGACTTTGTTTCTAGTTTTACTTCGGATAGATACTGGCTATATAACCTTAGGGAAATTACTTAATGTCTTAGTGGCCTCAAACAGCCTCTAAAATCTTCAATTACAGACAAGTTGCTGACTGCATTGGTGAAGGAAATTTTCCACGCTGAGTTCCCTACATTCATAAAATTCCAGTTCCAGACCAAAAACAAACAAATCAAAAACTGACAAACTACAGCACATTCTTTGTTTACCATTAATTCTTTACCATTTTTACAGTGAGACAATAGCGATATATATTAAGGTATTAGGGTTACAAAAACAAGAGTGAAACAGTCCTTGCTCTTGATGGGCTTCTGTTTAGAGATGGGAAACAACATGCATGCATAGAAAAAAAAAGTATACAAAATACATACAAGATCATTGGTGGGGGGAGGGGTGGAGAAGACAGTAGCACCTTGAAGGATCAAGAAAGAGTTTATATAGAAGGGGCCACAAGCTAAACCTTAGAGAAAAGCTGGATTTCTAAGAGAAATAAGAAGGGAGAGCCTTCCAGGTGTAAGGAGATAGGCGATGCAAAGACACAGAGTTGGGAGACAGAATAAGAAAGTCATTTTGGCTGAACCAAAGTGTGCATGAAGGGAATGATGTTATAAAACTAGAAAGAAAGTTTAGGGAAAGATTGTAAAGGATTTTAAATGCCAAATAGAGGAATCTATATTTGCTCCTATAGGTGGAAAAAACAACTGCTGAAGTTTGTTAAGTTTGGGAAGGACATTATATGACCTTTTCTTTAGGTAAATCATTTTGGCAGCCATGTGGAGGATGGAGATTGGAGCCAGGAGAGCCTGAAAACAAGATCAGCTATTGCAGTAGAGGTAATGAGGGTCTACCTAGACTTGTGACTCTGTCAATGGAAAGAAAGAGGGCATATTTAAGAGATGTAGAGTTAGAAACAATCAGATATGGAAACTAACTGGACAGGTGGGATGAGTAAGGAGAGGAGGGTGACATCAAACTTGAGAATCTGTGCTGTTAAAAAGATAATGATATACTTGACAATTATCAAGATTTTTAGAAGAGGGATGGGTTGGGGAGAGAGACAATGTTTTGGACAGATTAATTTGAGATTTTTTTTTGTCCAATAGACAATTGATGATGCAGGACTGGAGCACAGGAGAGAGAATTAGGGATAGATAAATATACGTGTGCGTGTATATGTATGTATGTGTGTGTATAATGTGTATATACATAATATATACATTTTTGTTACTGGCATAGATATGATCATTAAATTCAAGGGAGCTGATAATAAGGGAGAGAAAGGGAGACAGAGAGAGAGAGAAAGAGAGAGAGAGACAGAGAGAGAGGGAGAGAGAGAGAGGGAGACAGAGAGAGAGAGAGGGAGAGAGAGAGGGAGACAGAGAGAGAGAGAGAGAGAGAGAGAGAGAGAGAGAGAGAGAGAGAGAATGTCATGAAAACTCAGAGAAAAGAAGTTAATAGTGCCAAATGTTGCAAAGACCTCAACACAGTTGAAAATTGAGAAAAAGTCGGCAGTTCGACAAATAAGAGATCACTGGTAAATTTGGAGAGAGAAGTTTCAGTCGAATGATAAAACTGGAAGCCAGATTGCAAAGACTTGTTTATTGTAAAAGATTCTTTCAAAAACAACTTATTTGGGGTGGGGGAGGGTGGCCAAACGATGACACGATTAATTAAAGTAAAGGGAGACAAGATGGCAGCATCTATAGAAACACGCTAAAGAGGGGAGATTAAAGCTATTTTCTCTGTATCATTGTTAACAATGGAAAATTCCATCATCTCTGATCTTGCAGTTTCCCATCTGAAGTAATTCACTGAGGGATTCGCGTTAAATAACATCTTTGAAAAACTTATGTGATATATTTAGATTTGTTCTCCTGGGGTAAGAAATTTTTCCCTTAACAAAAGGTACAATTCAATGCCTTCATGATAAAATAGAGATTACACCATTTAAGATACCTGAATACAAGTGCAGACAGCCTCCATTGTCTGTCTTAGCAAAAGGCAAAGAGATAGTCATACGTTATGAATGGCTGTCTGAGGGGACTTTCCTGATCGTGCCATACAAAAATATAAGTAGCATTAGGACCAATCTTGTCCTGCAGGCACTGCGGTTGATATATATACATATATATGTAACCTTTTTGCAGAGGAAAAGGTGATTTCCAGATTTTCCTATGTTTTCCACATGATTCTAATAATAGTTCAAAATACACAGGATTATATATGTAATATATAATATATATGTATTACATATATATGTGTGTGCGTGTGTATGTGTATGTATATATGCTTCATAGTGTCATAGGACCTATAAGGAAAGAGTTCATCACCAAATAAGGCACAGAGAGAATCACAAATGATAAAAATGGTCATTTGGATTACTTAAAATAAAAATATATTTTTAGCACAAATAAATCCAATGCATCTAACGTCAGAAGACAAATAATTTACTGGAACATGTTTTTCTGTTAAGCTTCTTTGATAAAAGTCTCTTTTCCAAGACATATGAAAAACTGTTTCAAATGATTAATGTCAACAGTAGCTAGAAATTAACAGCCTGTTACAAGTTGCTTTACAAAGTGCTTTTGCAAAATGCTTTACAAATGTTAATTCATTTGATTCTCACAATAACCTTGTGAGAGAGGTCCTATTATCACTCTCATCTTACACATGAGGAAACCAAGGCCCAGACAACATATGTGACTTGCCCAAGAATGCACAGCTAGTATGGCCACAGGAAAAATATTCCAAATCACAAACAATTAGAGAAATGGAAATTAAAGCAACTTTGAAATTCAGTCTTATACTTAATTGCCAAAGTTGACAAAAAGGCAAAATGGCAAAACTTGTGATTACGGAAAAACACACTTCAATGCATCACTGGTGAACCTGTGGATGGTACAAATATCCTGGAAAGCAGTTTGGAACTATGCCCCCAAAGTTACAAATACACATACCATCTGATACACTACTAGGCTTATATACTAAAGGGGGTCACCAAGAAAGAAGAAAATGTTTTAGATGTACAAAAATATTGACAGTATCTCTCTTTGTAGTGACCAAGATTGGGAAACTAAGGGAGTACCCTTCAGTTGAGGATGGCTGAACAACCTATGGTTTATGAATTGAGTGTAATACCATTTTGCTTTAGAAAATGATAAAAGAGATGGTTTCAGTGAAACCTGGGAATATCTGTAAGACCTGATGCAGGGTGAAGTGAGACAAATAGGAGCAATTTCTATGATAACAAGATCATAAAACAACAAGTTTGAAAGAATTCAGAACTCTGAATCAACGAAATGCTCAATCATGATTCCAAAGGACCCAGTGATAAAGGATGCTACCCACATCCTAATGGGGAGGTGATTCGGGGTGCTAAAGAAATATATTTTTCCTTAGGAGAGGAATTATGTTAAGTATATATAGTGTAGAAGAGCAACATAGTTTTTTTTCTTTTTGGTTTGTAGGCAATCATGATTAAGTGACTTGCCCAAGGTCACACAGCTAGTAAGTATCTGACACCAGATTTGAACTCACATTCTCCTGACTCCAGAGCCAGTGCTCTATGCATTGTGCAACCTAGCTACTCCTGAGGTGGCTCAGGAGGAGAAAGTGAGACTGGTGATCTTGCACAGCCTTTCCTCACTCAAAACAAAGTCAAGTGTAAGTCAAACCATCAGTTCTCTGATGTCACAGTCCCTCCTCGAAAATGAAGGACGAACACGAAACATATTTTTAACATGTTAACGTAGGAATTTATTTTGCTTGATCATGCATATTTTACAAGGGTTTTGTTTTGTTTTTTCTTTTTAAATGGTGGAAGGTGTTATAGGTAGGAAAGAAAAATACTTTTTGTTCATTGAAAAAATAAATTATAATTATAGAAAAGAGAAAGAAAATGATGAAAGAAATACTTTCAGAAAAAAACTTGGGAACACTTTATGAATTGACGCAGAACAAAGGGAGTAGAACTAGGGAAACAATTTATACTATAACTGAAAAATAAATCGTTTTGAAAGACCAAAGAACTCTTTGATCCCCTTTGGTATATAAGCCTAGTAATGTATCAGATGTCATGATCAGCCATGATTCCCAAGGACTGATGAAGAAGAATCCTGCTCACTTGCTGATAGGGAAGGGTTGGATTGAATGAGACATGTTCTTCAATATGGGCATATATTTTGCTTGACTATGAATATTTATTACAAAGATTTTCTTTTTTTCATTTATTTTTCAGTTGGAGAAAGAAGTGAAAGGAAAAAAAAATGCTTGATAATAAAAAAAAAATTCAGATGGACAGAGAGTTTTAAAAGATGTAAGAAATCCTAGCTGAAATCTATGGGAAAAAAGAAACCTATACATGAAAACAACAGCTTTCCAGCACATGGTCTGATATGGTCAAATGTAGTCCTTGGCTAAAAAAGTTAGGAAATATCAGGATCAGATTTCAGACTATTGAGGAGCCAGAGAACTAGTGAAAAGATTTATGATTTTATTCTTAGATGGAATTTACAATGATGTCAGTAGCATCCGTATGCTACATCTCAGGAAATGTCTTGGCCTCCTTGGAAGATGACAGTTAGCCATGTTGCCAAATCAGAAATAAAATGATTTCCATCCAACAGGGTTAAGCATGCTGACCAAAAATTCCACGGCGCAGCGCTGTGGCTAAAAGTATGAGGACTGACCTACTCAGTAATAGGTTAGAAGGACCTTCTTTTTATAGTAAAGGAATGTGTGTCCATAGGCTATAAATTACAGAGTGCTTCTAGTCTTTTAAGGGTGTTGTTCGTCCAAAGCACACTTTTCTGACTACAGTGAGCAGCCTGCCATTCATGATTTGGGTATTAAATTCCTGGCCTAGGTCTTTATGGTTTGGAAGGCTTCTGTCTACGCATGAGTTGTGAGCATGGCTTTAAAGCCAGGATGAGGAAACAGAACTCAAGCCACTTGTCCACATGTAGGGAAGGCAGGTCTGGCCATGAAGGCAGCTTCTGAATGAACAGCTGGTTGTCTCAAGGCTGGCTAAACATATGAGAGGTGAAATGGAGATAAATACAACCAAATGCTTTCTACCTCCAGAAAAGGAAATGGGATGCTCTGGATTTAAAAGAATGTAACTCAGGGAACAGATGAAATTCATAATTCCTCCAAAGTTTCTATGTGCATAAGACAGTAGATGTCACCTTTCTGCTCTGTCCTCATGAAAGTATAGAGATCTTTGGCAATAAAATAATGAGGTGACTGCTTCAGCAGGGACAAAAATGCCTTAGAGGTAACACAAGAACTTACTGAAAAAAAAAATCCCAATGACAATTTTCTAAGGCAAAATGCCTTCCACACTCAGGGAAAGAAATATGGAAGTCATTCGCAGAAT